>OX387958.1:3600000-4320335 GCA_947578425.1 Eugnorisma glareosa
TAGTTTCAACTTTAGTGAACTACTGGGAATTGTTGTCAAAAGAGTAAATTCAATTTTTGAGGAAATACAACTCTTCAAATTTTACTAAATGCTTTAGTAAAATTGCAAAAAAAAACTGAATCAAATCCCTTCTGTAAAATCTCCCACCATACATTCCGATTGCCATTCCGTCGAATAGGAACATCATTATTAATATTCCTTTAGATTTCTGAAGTTCAATAGCCCGTCTTAGAAAGGTAAAAATAGCAGTGTCACCTTTAAATATAATTAGTTTATAAGCATAAATGTTTGTGATCGTAATTGTCCGTCCATCTTGAACCTTGTGCAATGTGTCTAAGTACTATAGTGCCTTGTCTTAAGAGTTTTGATACTAAATATTATATTTATTATAGAAATGTATTCTCATGGCATCGAACGAATAATGCTGTGTAAAGTTTGAAATAAATTGAATAATTAATTTGAAAACTCTTTTATTTATTTAATTTAGTACAATAAAATGCAATGACTACATGATTACGTCATAGAAATGTCACCGATTAATTTCGGTAGAGCATCCAAAAATCTTTGATTATACAACCTGTTTTTTTGATATCCCATAACTCTAGGGTTATATTCTGTAGGTAAAAATAATACTAAAACTCCTAGAATAGGTTAGATATCATCAATCATAATTAAATTAGGTCAAAAATTGTCACCAGTATGACGAATCTTTACTTTTGCGAGGTTGCCAAACTTCGCAGTAGAGTAGTAAAATAAAATATGTAGGTATGTTGGTATCGGGGCTTCCCGGCGGCAGCTAGTGAAGGGAAAGCTACCTTGTCGACATCGGTCATATTTCACGTAAGGGTGTTTTACATTAATAATCGTGACTTTGCCGAATTATTTTGTATGAAAAATGAAAAAAAAATAACGAAGGATTGGAACATAACTCATATGCCAGTTGATTCTTTGATATGGCCTCAATCATACCCTAGAGTTATGGGATATCAAAAAAAACACGTTGTATAATGTCTAGATAAAGCATCAAATGTGCCCAAACGTGTCAAAAAATATCAGCCAACTGTTGGCTTATAGTTCGCACACAGAGACATAGACGCACAGTGTTTACTCTGTACTTAGTGTTACTGTACACCGGCCGCACACACACGTTTGAAATTGTTGCCTCGTTTTCTTTGTTTTGATTGTAGGGCGATGCTGCATCTAGAGATTATATAATCAAAACCAAAAAGGTGTTTTGTACGTTTATACGAAAACCAAAACGGCTCCATCTAAAAAACTGCACCGTGTTTGGATGCACATCATCCACATTCTAGGTGAGCCTTAAAAAATAGGCAGATGCTGATGATTTGACACCCTTTAGTTTTCAAATGTAAAAGAAACAAAAATCAAACTCATCTGTCTAGCCTTTTCCCATTGCACTTTTTCAAACTGCAGGCAATTAATCAAATAACAGCATAAATACATTGCTTCTTTTGAGGCTGCTCATTCCATCGTCGACCTCAACTCTGCCCTCAGGACAACATTGAGGTCAAGAGTAGACCCATTTAATATTAAAAAAAAAACTTCATTAAGCCCGTCTCTCACAGCGACAAACGTCGGGCAACTCCTTTGCAGTATAAGGCGGAGAACACACAGGTCCGCAGAGGAGCCTCGCCTCTCGCCCTCCTCGCGGTATCAAACGTCCAGGGCGCTGTATCAGGTCGACCACGTAGTTGTTTCGGAGGAGGCCTGCTGGGAAGTTCTGGGGCTTGTCGTATTCTTCCTGTGAGGTTTGATTAAATACTTTTTGTTAAAGTAATAATAACTTGCTGATGTATAATCTGCTTAAAAAATGAATTTGAGGCACCAACACCAAAAGCCACTTGAAATCGTACGTAAAAAATTACGGTTTTTTTAACAGACTTCTAAAAAAGGAGGAGGTAATAGATAATAGGGTTTTTTGAGAACAAGTAAAAAAATACCCCGATGAGAATTAAATAAAATGTACTAAAAGGAAACTTATATGGCCACACGCGGTCGCTTCTCGGGTAGTGACGTCATAAAAAAACAATTGACGTTCGAACAGACGTAGGCCGAAAATGGTGTTGTCACGTTTTAAAAGTTAGTTAGATTTTAGGGAAACGGTGGTTATTTGGGAAAAAATTCATGCATTTTAAATTCATTAATTTTTTTACATAAAAGAATATTTTATGATTCTTGGAGTAGTTTAGATATGAGTTAGCTCCTTTATTATGTATTTTTTATTTTTCGTGTATGTTGATGACATGATGATCCCCTAATAACTTCTAGTTACAATGTCAAATTAACTAACGACAGGAATTTGTGTGGAATTTTACAACTAAAAAGGGCATAGTAAAAACTTTTTAGCAAAGAAAAACAGGCTTCCAAAAAGAAAAATAATAATTTAACAAAAGTTCTTTTAGGACTAATTTTCGTCACTACCCAAGCATACTTTTAACAATTTCCCTTTTTTTATTGTATACCTGATTAAAAGCGATAGGTGAGGTATAACATCGAACGAATGCGCACAGGAATGACATGTCTCTCTTTCTTCGAAGTCACTTATATTCGCTGGAGATTATAACATAATCAAACACTACTTTAAGCTTTCAAGATTTTAAACTAAACATTATACTGTCACTTACGGGATAACATAAATGGCAGTATAACATAAAAAAACTTGTAAAAACAATATTTTCAATCAAAATCTATTCCAGACGAAATGTAGGCGCGTGCCAACTTATAGTATGTTTTATTACTAACCGGATCCATCTCCGGCACAGCGATCTCACACCAGGCGTAGGCGCTGGAGGTGCGGTACAGCGCGCACGGCAGGCCGATCCGGTCGGCGAGCACCTTGTACAGCAGCGCACGCTCCAGCGCGCCGCCGCACTTCACGTAGCCCAGCCCTATCACTGGGGACGACAGCTCTGACTGGAAAATCCAGAAAATGAGAAATTTAAGCTCTCAAAACTCTTTATTTGGGGACGTATTAAAGAAGTCCTATTTTGGCGTCCTGAAATACTGAATTGACAAGCAACTCTACAAATATAATTGCGCAGGTCAAACCTTATCTATTTGGTTGTGCCCTTGCTTAGTTACTCAAAATCAAAATAAAAAAATCTAAGCATTTATTTCAAGTAGGCCAGTTACAGGCACTTTTGAACTGTCGAAACAAAGATAACAATGAAAAGTAGCTACGGTCCCAGTCACAAGGCATAAAAACTGAAAGTACTGTAGTTGCCCATTCCCTAGCGTAGATCTCTATGGAGAAGAACGGGCAAGAAACTCCATGGACACTCTTTTACTACTGCGACCGGGAAAGCGGGGAAAGTGTTATTACGACTCTAGGCATGGAACAGTCTTGAATTTCTCTTGCTTTGACCCTTCCATCTGCTCTCTCCTTCAGTAATGATGTTACTTCTTGCGTCAACTTACCATCAGGTCAGCCAGATGCACTAAGTCAACGCTAGGAATGTAAAAGTCTTGAGTATCTCTTGCGTTGACGCAAGAAGTGACATTATCACAGAAGCCTGCACTCGCTGCTTCTGTGATAATGTCACTTCTTGCGTCAACTTACAATCAGGTCAGCCAGATGCACCAAGTCGAATCTAGGCATGGAGCAGTCTTGAATTTCTCTTGCTTTGATCCTCCCATCTGCGCTCGGTCCTTCAGTGATGATGTTACTTCTTGCGTCAACTTACAATCAGGTCAGCCACATGCACCAAGTCGACTCTAGGCATGGAACAGTCTTGAATTTCTCGTGCGTTGATCCTCCCATCTGCGCTCGGTCCTTCAGTGATGATGTCACTTCTTGTGTCAACTTACCATCAGGTCAGCCAGATGCACCAAGTCGACGCTAGGCATGGAGCAGTTTTGAATTTCTCTTGCGTTAATCCTCCCGTCTGCGCTCGGTCTTTCAGTGATGATGTCACTTCTTGTGTCAACTTACCATCATGTCAGCCAGATGCACCAAGTCGACGCTAGGCATGGAGCAGTTTTGATTTTCTCTTGCGTTGATTCTCCCGTCTGCGCTCGGTCCTACAGTGATGATGTCACTTCTTGTGTCAAATTACCATCAGGTCAGCCAGATGCAAGTCGACGCTAGGCATGGAGCAGTCTCTCTCTTGCGATAGTCCGCTCATTTGTTCAGCGACGTACTCTGCCAGCAGCTGCGCTCGTTCCTTCAGTGATGATGATACTTCGTCACATTTTTTGCGGTACCTAGAGAACGATTGAAGATTAATGTACAGGTATAAGAACTGGGGGTTACTATGACGTCTTAAAGCAGAAGTAATTCCAGTGTGGGTAAGAGACAGAGCTATACAGGTAGTCTAGCGCCATCTCTTTCCCACAATGGAATTACTCCTGCTTTAAGACGTCATGGTAGGCCACCTGCACAGGATCAATATCGTCTCAACTAGAGACGTTCGGGATTATTTCTATGAAAATCCACACTGCAACTTATAGATAAAGATGGCATCGCCTTGAATCTGGATTAGCTTTAAAATGAGGTGAGCTGGTGCTGACCCGGTGGAGTATTTATGTAACATAACATCACGCCGTAATCCCCGAAGGGTTAGACAGAGTACCTAATAGTACACCCACATTTCGCCAGTTGTTTTAAATCCCATGTACCACCATGTGTCACCCCCTATGGGGTGAGCTTATTACCATCAAGACTCCGTGGCTGCGACTGAGAATTTTATAATGGAAAAACCCAATAACACTGCCCGACTCAGGAATCGAACCCAGGACCTGATATTCAGCAGTCGCGCTTGAGGCCACTCGACCAATGAGGCAGTCTATGTGTGTGTGTGTGTGGTATAAGCTTGAAGCAGATTTTATGAAGCGTCTCTTCTGGTTTTTTAAAGGTTTATAATAAATATAGAAACTTCGTCTTACCTTACTTCATAATGGGCGTCTTCTATCTCAAAATAATGCAGTGACTTCGATCTGAAAACAGAACATTTAACTAGATAAGCTAGGGGTGATTCTATTTGGCTGTATTTGATGAACAATAAAGCTGACCTGAAGCAATGACTACACAATTCGGCTCTCATTTCGCTTGAGCCAATCGGCATCCACCAACGCAAATTGGCATGTTATTTTTAACCTCCAGCTAAGCTAAAAGGCATTTTACTACAACATAATAATTTTTGTTTTTTTATTTTTTATACTAATTAGGCTTGCGTTTGGCCAACGCGCCTGATGTGAGGCTGCCTAGGGTGGAGCACGCTTGCCTAGAAGAACCCGATTTACTCGAACTTTGAGAGATCCAGATTATAATGATCGGGAAACAGAGAAGCCGGCATTGAATGCCACAGATTGTCGGTTCGCACATGTTCACTTATTGTTCAGGCCGCCCAACTTTGCCAAAGCATTCTTTACCGATCATGCTTCAAGTACCATTAATACTATTCAGATCATGAGATATTTCTGTGGCGTTTAACATAATGGTTAAATGTTCTTCAGATAATAACACTTTACTAACGGGTCTCCGAACCACAGTTTCAGCCTCAGCAAGTATTCCCGCAAGTCGTGGTCATCCGGTACGGGCGGGAGCCGCATCCGGCCTGACAGGCTACCTGACAGCCTGGAACTTCGCTCGTCCAAGTTGCTGTCTGACGGGAGCAATGGAACTTCGATTTAGTGAAGTTGTGTACTTGACTCCGTAACTCTTTTGTTTTTTGTATAAGTATAGGTGTTTTTTGGATTCATGTGCGTATAATATAATTATACAGGGTGTAACAGGACCCTTCACGAAGCCGTCAACCAAGCATTATGTGCATCAAACTAAGTAACTTTACGCAAAAATTATTGCTGGGAAACGAGTTTTTTTTTGGGGTGAGAATTCACCTTTTATGGTAGGACTCAATGTAACGCACTCAAAACATTGAGCCGATGGATTGATTGAATAGTACGGGGGTCGTGGACGTGTTTAAAGTAAAAATCTTACATTAAAAACATGTATTTCGAAAAAAAACATGTGAAAAAGTTGGAACTTTGACCCCCAATATCTCCGTAATTAGAAGGTTCCCAGATAAGGTCTAGAACAAAAAAAATGATCGCAATGACGGGGAGAACAAGTGTCTTTCGGCTTCGTTAAGGGTCTTGTTACACCCTTTGTTATCACTTGCTTCGGTGAAGGAAACCATCGAGAGGAAACCAGACCAGCAGGCCTGAGAGATAGTTCTCGACGGCATGTAAAGCCAAGTCGGAGGCCCATAGGCGGCATCTCTAACACCTGGTTAGGCACAACCACACGATCAAGAAGATAACTGATTTGGACAATGATGCCAAATTAGAAGTAAAAATACTGTGTAAACATTTGTAGGTAGATTAATATCTCTCTTTCAAACTCAAGTTACGTCATACTCGCAGTCCTGAATTCCATCTTGGAGCCGGAACCTCCCGACGGCTGTACGAACATGCACAGGAACACGGGCGAGTAGGGCCGGCTCATGTTCGTCATTATCGTCTGCATGCTGGGGAAACGCTCGCCCAGGCACTTCATACAGTAGAAACCCTCCTGGAAAATAAACGAAACTAAGGTCCACTGTAAAAAATATAAGACTAGAAAGGAAATGACGACTAAATATAAGTATGGAAGAACTCCGCAAAACCCAAATAAATTGGGCTAAGTAAGTGCTGGAGAACATCTTACAAATAATCTTATCTTCTTACATCTTACCTTACCTTATCTTATTCTCTCCTTGTCTGTTTGTAATACTAAAATAACAGCTTTTTACTGAATGCCTATGAAATTTTATATGGTACTTATAACAAAAACACTTTTTTTTTTCTATTTGTACTGTCTTTTTGTTCCGGCTAATCTCCGAAACAGCTGAACCGATTTTGATGAGACGTTACTGGCAAATAGCTGCTGTTATAAGGTCTAACATAGGCTACTTTTATTTTAGAAAAATTATTAGAGAGCCGCGCAAAAAAATGAATCCCTTGAAACTTTAAGAAAAACCGTTTGAAACGGTTAACCTCCGAAACGGACTTTTATTTCGGAATTAAATAGGGTTCCGTGCTAAAAAGTTGGTAACAAAAAGGAAAGTAGATTTTAATTATATTTTCACACTAACAATGTTCGCGGACAACAGCTGCTGGTACTTAATACATTTCTACAAACAAGACAAAATGTGAAAGTTACTTTCTTTTTGGGCCAATTCCCTTTTTGAAGTCGCTGCGTTTTTGTGGATGGTTGCAAGTTGTATATTAACTTCGGTCATATCATGACCGCACTACAGGAACCCAAGCCGAAGATATTCAAATAGTAGATGTCAACACTCATGATGGCACTCAAATACAACATTTGAAAAAATGGCAACTTCAAATTTGGCAGGTTCTAGAGCCAAGTCTAAAACAAGTTTTTTGATCATGGTATTTCAATGCATTAGGTTATTTGTTACCTGCGTGAAGTCGTTTATGTCGAGTCTGCCAGTGTACGCCAGCTTGGCAGACGGATGGTGACGGAAGATGGCTTCCAACGCCGGCTCCCATGCGCCGACCACGTACCTTGCTTGCTTGTTCTCTACCATACTGTAAAGCAATCAAGAGTTTAAGTAGTATCAGTTTATGAAATGCCTTTAGAAAATATAATGGGTGTAAAAGTACTCTTATCGAAGCCGAAAGGCACTTGTTCTCTCCGTCACTGCGATCATTTTTTTTTATCTAGATCATACCTGGGAACCTTCTAGTTACGGAGATATTGGGGGTCTAAGTTCCAACTTTTTCACAAGTTTTTTTTAAATACAAATGTATTTAATGTTGGAACTTTACTTTAAATACCTCCACGACCTTCGTACTATTCAATGCATCCATCAGCACAATGTTTGCGATAATGAGTGCGACACTGTGCGACTGAGCGTCCGGCCTGATTTGTATATTAATACAAATCAGGAAATAGCCACACGGCTTATGTCTAATTCTACCGAGCCGAGCCGAACATAATAAAATTCAGAAATGAAAGATGCAACAGGCCCAATGAAGTTCGTCGACCGGCATGAGCCGAATATGTGCGGATGGATTCTCTTAATTGCACGATTTCCTACATCGTTCACACATATAGCTATAACGTTAACATGAATGATGTACTTATCCAAGATTTTGTATCAATATTTTGATTGAACAGAGTGTCCACGGAGTTTCTTGCCCATTCTTCTCCATAGAGATCCAGGCTTTAGAATCTACAGCAACTACAGTACTTTCACAAGATAATTATAATGGCTTGTGACTAGAACTTTAGCTTCACTCTCTTTGTTTTTCTGACATTAAAATGTGCCTGTAATGGACCGATGCACCGATGGTCTAATTGAAATAAATGCTTTGATCGGGTTGACTTTTTTGTTCAGCAAATACTGCTACAAATTAAGTGTCCTCATAGCCAAAAGCACGGAAAAAAGTTAATACTCACTAGTGTATAGTGCCAAGTTCTAGATACACGTCAGCTCCCTCATTGCTGACACTAGCCGCGATCACCGTGCACAGCGCGGTGCGCAGGCCGATGTGCTCGATCATCAAGTTGTTGGACACCACCTGGAGATTGCATAGTTTGATAATCAGCGAAGGGTTAAGCAGAGATGTATACCTAATAGTACACCCACCTTTCGTCGGTTACGTTTAAGCCCAGCAACCGGGCACAAATCCAGACTCCGATATCGGAAAATCCCAATAACAATTTGCCCAACCTGGGAATCGAACCCCTCGTGTTTGTTCAGCAGCCGCGCTTACAACCACTAGACCAACGCGGCAACGTATACGAGGCTTACATGAAATACACAAGGTGTAGCAAACCGTCAACTAAGCATTCTGTACATCAAACTAAGTAACTTTACGCAAAAATTATTGCTGGGAAACGACTTTTTTTTTGGGGTGAAAATCACGTTTTACGGTAGGGCTCAATGTAATGCACTCAAAACATTGTTCTGATGGATGGTTTAAATAGTACGGGGGTCATGGAGGTGTTACAAATGTTAAAAATCGTACATTAAAAACATGGACTTAAAAAAAAAAACTTTTGATATAGTTGGAACTTTGACCCCCAATATATCCGTAACTAGAAGGTTCCCAAGTATGGTCTAGAACAGGGATCCCCAAACTATTTTGGACAAGTGACCCCTTTTCCAAAATGAACTGTTACCTCAGACCCCCATGGCCAAATTACCTACTTTTAAGATCAACCCCCTTATTCATAATGGTCCGCTAACTTAAAACAGCTGCTACAGTGTGTTATTTTTCATTCTGACTTAGGTCAATAGAAGAAGACAGAGTGAGAATTAGCAATGCTTTAAGTTAGCAGACTATTATGAATAAGGGGGCCTATCTTTAGTTTTTTCCTATTGACACAAAATACCTAGGTACTAAGGTACCAATTGGAAAACTTTGCACTTGGTTAAGTGAGTAAAATTGACTTCATTTTCGTATCAAAATTTAACAAAATAAAAAGACATACAATTCAGTAAATATCAAGTTTAATTTATAACGATTATTACAAATTAGGTACTTAAAGAATTTTAAGTAGGTAGGAAATTATATTTAAAAAAGTATTAATTCGCAAAGAGAAAATAAAACATTCAGTGTGATGGATGAACCTGGTGACTATCTACCAATCTAGCTACATCCGGTTCAATATTGGTGAGTTGCAGCCTTAAATCTCCACGTTCGTTGATTTTCAAACGGTTTCTTTGTTTCGTCAAAATGTTTGTTACCTCACTGAAGCTTTTTTCAACTAGGTATGATGATGGAAAAGCGATAAGGTATTTTTCAGCAATGTTCCACAATGTAGGATACTGTGTTTCAATGTTGCGTTGCAACCAGAACTTCTGATAGCCTTGGTTGAACTTCTGCTTAAGCTCTTCGTCTGTGCTGATGGTAATCAACTCTTCTTGCATTATCACATTGGCTTCTTCTATGGCTGTGGTATTGTACGGATTTATTATCCATTGAGGAATTTGTAAATTTAAAAGATCCTCAAACCTCTCCGTAAAATCCTTGTGTAATGCGTCCAAGTGAGTGACATATAATAAAATGTCATCATCTTGAAGCGTTTCTGGTAATTTTGACAAATGCAGAAACTGCGAATATTCTTTTCTGCCTAAATTTTGTTTATAAAGGATTAGTTTACCCACGAAGGCCGATATTATTGATTTTGTTTTAATCAAGTTAAGATCGTCACCCTGCAGCTGCAAATTAACTTTGTTGAACATTCCAAAGATATCAGTCAAGTAATAAATATCTGTTTTACAATTGTTCAGATTTTCTTTCAAATTCGGATCTTTTTCTTGTAAAAACTCCAACACAGATTCAAAAACGGCTGAAAATCTTTCTAAGCAAGAGCCTCTTGATAGCCAGCGAACTTCAGTGTGAAGAAGTAATCGAGTAAAGACTTCGTCGTTTTCCTCACATAGCTGAGCAAATAACCGAGAGTTCAAAGAATTGCTTCGAATCTTGTTGATAGCATTTATTACATATTGTAAAGACTTATGCAATCTAGGACTCAGCTTTTTTGCTACTAAATGCTGCCTGTGAATCACGCAGTGAATGACCAGTACATCAGGCAGTTGTCGCTTTAAGTGAGCTATAAAACCACGATGACGACCAACCATAGACGGTGCACCATCAGTCGCAACAGAAACAATGTTCTTCCATGGAATAGCTTTGTCAGTAAAAAAATGTTCCACGGCCTGAAAAATTGATTCTCCTCTGGTATCAGGCTCTAAATATGTAGCAAAAAGCAGTTCTTGGCACATATTTTCATCTTTGATATATCGAACATATCCTAACAACAGAGCTTCATTGCCGGGTAATGTAGACTCGTCCAACTGGAGAGAGAATCTGTTGGTCTGTAAGAACTTGCATAAAATGTTTTCCACATCGCGTCCCATCTCGTCTATGCGTCTCTGAACGGTGTTATTGCTCAAAGGTATTCTCTTTAAAATATCATGTGCGGGTTTGTGCAATACATTGTTAAGGACCTCCGCAATGGCTGGTAAGATAAGCTGCTCTCCAATTGTGTGGGGTTTCCCCGACTTCGCTATTAGTAAAGATATATTATAGGACGCTCGTAAACCATCATCGTCTTTAATAGATGATGACGCAAACATCGATCTTATGGATGGCCTTTTGTCTAGTTTTTCTTTAAGTGCTTGAAAAAATGTCAAGGGCTTACTTTTTTTGTCAGCATGTACTCTCGATAAGTGGTCATCCATTTTTGAAGGCTTCATGGCATCGTTACTGAATACTTTTTCACATATGAGACACATCGGCAAGTGTTGATTTGATGGAGATGCAATAAATCCGAACTTCAAGTAGTCCAAACTGTATTGTCTGCATTTTTTTTTCGTGTCCGCCATCATAAAACTCTCAGTAATCCTGCAAATAAAAAAATAAGAAACTAAGTACCTAAATTAAAAACAATACCTAATAAACTGTTAAATTTACTGGTAAATTTTTACAATTGAAACAACTGAGGCAACTGCAAACTGTTGCAAACAATCTACAGATAGCTCAACTGATCACTATCACACAGTGTGCAGTGGGGCAATGCTGATGCGCTGTGCCGGATAAAAACTGTTTGGTACTTACCCTGTTAATTTTTCATAAACTGCAGATATTGTGTGGTTACGCTATTAACTCGCGTAGGGAGCTCAGCATTTTGTAAATTCTTTTTCAGTCACTTTACTTCACTTAATTTAGCTATGTAATAACTTTGTAATCTCTTGAAATAAATGAGTACTTATATGAGTTATTATCGTTCAAGCTCCAACGAATTTCAAAACGCAAATGAACTTTCAACCTAAGTGCAACCTCGTTAAATAGTAAAATATCAGGAACATGTTTGGACTTGCAACTTGATCATGAATTCGTTCGTGTTAAATCGCGCAAGCGTCAAATAGAGAGCAAGTCAAAACGCGCCTGAAAGACGTATGCTCGAACTCATTATCTTGCACAAACTTGTCCACACTGACTTGCCGAGTTTTTCATCTTGTACGAACTTGAGGCTTTATATTACTACAACAATGCTATTTCCTACATAAATATTAATTATTCTTAGTACACGTAACACAACATAAACAATACAGTACCTACCTACCTATCTTGAAAGTTTTAAATAAGAACTTGTGTTAATTTAATAGGGGTCGATTTTTAGACCTCGTCGACCCCCATAATCAGTTTTCGTTTATGTCGACCCCTAGGAAACCGATATCGACCCCTTGGGGTCGATATCGGTTTGGGAATCCCTGGAGAACAAAAAAAATATCACAATGACGGGGAGAACAAATGCCTTGCGGCTTCGTTAAGGATCTAGTTACACCCTTTATTAAAAAGCTAGTACATCTTTGGTACGTCTAAGACGAGGCCTGTGATACAGTAGTGGAAACAGTATAGTCATATGCTTGTCCTCAAAAGAGGATGATGATGAGTCGCTTCGTTACTAACCTCTTCGCCTTTCTTGACTGTGAACAAGTCCCCCCCGACCTCCTCTGTCATGAGTCCAGTCAGCACAGTGCAAGTCATTATCTTTAAGTTGATGTCGATGCGCTGTAAAATAACATTATGGAAGTAGGTATATCGTTGTTACGTACCTATACCTAGGCTCGATGCAGAAGGCAGGCAATATTTGAACAGATGATTTTTGGTTAGGTATTAAATAAATAATTAGGTAATGGGTAGGTATAAGTATACTTAGATAGTATGCGTTGCATCTGGAACCATGTTATCATTTGCTTGGGTATACCCACTAACTTATAACTTATAAGTTCGAGATCCATCTCTTGTTATTTCAGGTACCGTATGTTTTTTTTTAATGTTATGCTTACATTACCTCACGCCTTTTTTCATGGGGGTAGGCAGAAATTACAGAAAGTTATCTTAACCTCTAACCTTTACCTTATTTTTTGTGATATTTAGAGGATTCAATTCAGAGAGACCATTTCTGGAGGCCAGAAAACAAAATCTCTTTGTGTACATAAATGGTCCTCGTAGAAGATGGCGGGACGAGCTGGATAAAATCAACGACCAGTGGCCCACATTAGCCCTGAATCGAAACAACTGGAAGTCATAGGAAGAGGCTTTTGCCCAGCAGTGGGATGACGGAGTCTAACAGTATCATTAGTACATAATTATTGAAAGAGTCGTGATGCGGGTTCCCGCACAGAACAGTAGCTATTTTTATACATGTGCGACCATGACTACGACTGACCCGACTACGACTACCTAAGTCAAAAACACTGGGTATCAAAGTATCTTTCTGTTTCACCTGCATTATATTGAGCAGCTCAGCCATAAAATCGCCGTTGAGCATGGCCTTCGTGCTGGCGTGGTAGTTCTGTAGGTTGATGTAACATTGCACCGCGAGGCGTTGAGCTTCGATCGGCGTGTCTTTGACTGTTGGCAAACATTTCATCATAAACAAGGCCAGGCAGTTATTTAACCTCTGATAGACGCAACCCTATAATATAACGGGAATTAGGATCACAGATATTGATAGACTTATCAGTGGTAACAACCCAACAGCATCCTTAATGCAACCGAAATAAAGATCATTTCGGTTTCGACACTGATGCCAAATTTAGAAGTGAAACAAAAAATAGATCTACGCGACACAACACAGTTTTATGGAGTATATAATTCGAGAGTGTGTGAACTAATACATTTCATACTCAGTTTTCATGAAAATTTACGAAACGTTGACTTTATAGAACTACCCATATTTTTCGGTAAATTTATGTTGCCTGACTTTTTAGAGGAAATAATTTGACTGACGAAGAACTATTGGGTACCTAGTAATAAAAACTCCGAAAAATAATTACAAATGAGCATACTTATAATATGATATATACTGCTAATGCTAATCTTGCGGCAACTGAAAGGACAAAGAAGCAACCGAATAACAAAACTGAAAATTCCGAAAATAAATAGGTGCAGCGTGGTGCGTTATATTGCGTTTTAACCTTTAAAATAAATAAAACAAGAATAAAATCAACGTTAAGATAAATATCAAAATGTCATAAGGTGTAGTCGACGTAGCCCCGCTTACGCGGGGCGCCTCTTTCTGTTTGCAGGGTATAAGGTAACTTAACCTAACTTAACATCGGGGTGCCCCAAGTCCCGAGCTCGCTTCACTCGCTCTTGCATCCTAAGTAAAAGGCTTAAGAAATGATTATTTTAGCAGAACATGTTTTCGGAAGCTTAGTATTTTTTTTTGGAAGTTTAGGTTTTTTTAGGAAATTGAGTTTATAGCTCATGTTTGTTTGTTAAATACATTTTTTGCTGGTTCATTTTGTATTAATTTTTCGGTAACTAATTTTAACCAAGCTTAGTAGTACAGTCAACTACAGATCGTGGGAAGTTTTTTTTTTTCGGAAGCTTTCTTATTTCCCATATATATTACTTGACTGTACTAACATTTCTTGTTAATATTCCTGAGTGCTGCGAACGTCTTCGGCTCGACGAGACTGAAGGCAGCCTTTGGAATGATGCGGCAGAGCTCGGCCAGTGCCCGGAGCGAGTTCATCCTGATGTAGAACCAGACTGCCGCGTCGTCGCCCAGGATAGCTACAAATAAATAAACACTACAATTACTGAAATCTAAGAACAGGAGGAGCTCGTATTTGAATAATCAGAACAGTCGCACGAGTACTTGCCCAATTCGGTCCTTGGATGGGTGATGGACTATCTATCTATTATATACCTACCAAGCTATGCTTCAGAGAGCACGAGAAGCCATTGGTCCCGACAGTAATTTGTAAATCTTTGACAGTCGTTATGATTAGTCAGAAGCCCAGAAGTCTGACAACCAGTTTTACCAAGGAGTATTGTATTAGTAACCGGGTTGTGAAGATCAGGGGGCCTACTATGACGTCTTAAATTAAAGCAGGAGTAATTCCAGTGTGGGTAAGAGACAGAGTTAAACAGGTCGTCTAGCGCCATCTCTTTCCCACACTGGAATTACTCCTGCTTTAAGACGTCATGCATGGTAGGCCACCAGATAGCCAATCCCTTGCATGTAAAATACTGGTACTGCTGCATCCGTTTACAGACTGGAAGTCAAAATGCTCAGGTAATGGTGTGGAGGATTAGTTCTACTACAATCTAATTCTAAATTCATTTCCTTTGATTTGAAACACACCACACAGAGCTTCTATAATGTTTGTATCAGACATGCGCACAGCTGAAGGCAGTAGTTTCGTCATGTTGGCAACACCCATCGCTGCGTCAGCCAGAAGTTCTACGTTTGAGCTGAGGAGTTGGTGGCAGAAGACCAGATCGGTATCCGTCGCGAATAATGCCTTGAAAAAATACATGTAGATTATGGATCTGTCTGAATAACAGTCTCTTTGATGAATAGTCATCATCATCGCAGTCGAAAGACGTCCACTGTGGGCGTGTGACATGTGTTATATTTCCCTAAAATATGATATCTAAATGGTTCTCGTTCCAGGGCTGCGGGACTGTTCGAAAGAGATACCGAGGCCCTGGAACAAAAAGGGCAAAACAAGGAACATGTATGGGTTTTAGTCAGTACAAGGTTGACACTCCCTTCCGCTCCGCCCAGAGTGGTGGAGGTCATTTTAAAGATTACACATAAGAAAAAAAAATGGTTCTCGTTGCCCGCATTTAGCAAATTCCCGCGATCTTTACCAGGTTCCATTCACTTGGCCACTCGACAACAAAAGCAGTATTGTTAGTGGCGGGCTATTATATTATATTCATACAAGCCTAAAAGCTTGGTTTGACCTTATAACCAATAACTATACTCTTCACGATGTTAGGGTTTCTGAAAAGTCTGCTTGCCATGAGTTTGTCGTATTGTGGCTACGCCACTGTGTTGTAGGGTAGTTGACACCACCAATCAATTGACATAGGCTATTGCTGTCAAAATGCGATTCCCCCATAGATTTTGTTTGGCAATAGCAATCTGTGACATCACTAATCAGTCAACTCAATGCTTCAACTATTTAAAACCACTTAATTTTTTTTTTTTTTTTTTATTTGGAAATTAATTCGGTGATCAGGCTTAAAATTAAGTAGTTGGTTATTGGTGTCATCTACCCATTGTGGCTAACGGCCAATTATGAATGAACGCTGTCTTCGAGTACTTCGAATCTTTGGACAAGTTTGTCCATCATCGTTTTCCAGCATAAATTTTCTGCGGTGACCTTCTGAACTTGACTGAAGGTGGGCTAACCAAGTAAATAAAATTAGTGATGTGCATATGTACGTAAATTTTTTTGATCTAATGAGCAACCACGTAAATTCTGACTCACATCTCTCCCATTAGCAGTGAAAGACATCTTCGTCAGCACAGCCAGGCAGTGGGGCTTCATGGCGGGCAGAGCCATCTCAAGGTAAGCTATAAGCCGCAGTATACACCCCGACTGGTACAAATGGAGAGCGTTCTCTTCTGTTTCCACATAGTTGCGAAGGACGCCCAGAACTAGGGTGTGGACGTCGCGGAATTCGTAGGACTGTGCGAGTTAGAAATATTTGTTGGTTTGTATTTTTTTATGGCGAATTAGTTAAAAAGAGAGTGATAAGGGCTAATTGATGCATGGTGGTCACAGATACATTCTGTACCTACCAATAATTTTCTCAATTGCGACGACATCGAGTCTTTCAGCATCGAGAGTCAGTTCGCGGAATACCGAAAGAGAACATGAATCTGATCGACTACCTACGCATATATTTGTTAAAAAATTTCAATTTGAAACCGATCGAGAATCGATTTTGACCAAAACTTTGCATAATGCATTTCTAAACTCACCTCAAGTATATCACAAAGATCCAGAACCCCAGAAGAAGCTCTAAAAGTCTTCTGCACAACGATATCCTTATACCTACAGATCAGCTGGTCCACGGTCCTCAGAGCTGCATGCTGGATGGCTAGGAACTTGCTCTGCATCAATGCCAGGAGAGATGGCCAGCTGAACTGGGAGTTCTTTGTCACTTCTGACGCGCATATTGGATCGTCCAGGAGATTGCTTAGAATCTTATAATGGAAGAATGTGTAATTTAATCATAAGTTAGTAGGTAAACGATTTATCAAGCGTGGTGATCAATGCTCGTGCCTTCTCTATAAGAGAAGAGGCCTTTGCCCAGAAGTGGGACAGTAATAGGCTGGTATTATTATTGTTATAAATGATTAGAAAAAATATTGGAAATCTCAATAGAAGTCGGTGTTATATTAACGGACGTTGTGTTTGTTTTTTAAATGAAGAATTTGTTAATAAATGTGGGTTTTTAGGCTCCGTTCACGACCTTGCGACTTACTTATAATGCCGCGCGTGTGTGTAGTGTCGTCGCAAGTCGTGTCACGGTGACTCTGGGAATGCTCTTTACTAAAATCTTTAAATTGTTTTCGCATTCCCTACAGCATCACGAGTGTCGCTTGGGCGTAGCTCGTGGGCAGCCGGCTAGATAGGTTATTCATTGACCGCTAATATCACGTCAGAACGCAACAGAAACGGTCTGAAGAAGAAAATAACATGCGACCAGAAGGTTTACCTGGAGACAATTCTTCTGAACATCGGGATCCAAGCTGTTCTTCATTCTGGCAAATAATGTGCTTAATATATTAGCCGATACCAGCTGTTCGCATCCTAGAGGTTCTCTTGTTAGTTCTGCCAAGACTAATGACGCAAATTCTAGAACGAAGACATCTTCCAACTGCGGGGGGACAGATTTCGAGAGAATTAGTTTTATGGAATCGCACCGTCCTGCGTCCTTTACTATTTAAGAACACTTTAATGCGAATCTACCCACCTTGGCAAGCATGTAAGCAATCTTTCTCAAATGCTGTGGGTTTTCCAGCACCTGCTCTGGTCCTCTCGGCAACTGGCAGAGTTGTGCCAAGGCCTTTAGCGCAAACCTTCGAATGTTGATCTCTGGATGTTCCACATGGAGCAGGATGTACTTGATCGCGTTGAGATCGAATAACACTATGCGATTCTGCTTATCTTGTGCCGAGAACTTTGTTATTGCTCTGAGGGTCTGGGAAAAGAAAATAAATTGGACTTATCATTAACACTAAATACTTTATAAAACCATGTTTACGTAGTATTTTTTTTTGAGTTCCCGATATTTCAGCGCTGTTGCAAGCGCCATGATCACGGATAAACTAAAGTTCGGATAGACAAATCGGTCTACCCTCTTTCATGTTCGTTTTTTGCTCTCGGTGCCGCTGTGTAAAAACCGAAAAAGTGCCAAAAATATTCGCGAGCGGACACAGAGAGTTTCGTGTGTCGGGAAGTGACAGTTGTAGTTTTTAAATTTCTATGGCTGCAGCGGTAGGTACCGAGCGCCAAAAATGAACAAGAAAGAGACCGATTTATCTCCTCATAAACACCCACCCGTAATAACTTTAGTTTATCCGTGTACTTGGTGCTTGCAGCAGCGTCGAAATATCGGGAACTCAAAATAAACAATACCTAAACATGGTACCTAAATATCCCGTTTTCAGTGTTAATGATTCTAGTGACCAATTGACCATGTCAGTTTTAAAACTTCTAACTGTTTTAAAACTTATCATGTTTTAAAACTTATACCTGTTTTAAAACTTATACCTTAGTTTTAAAACTTATACCTGTACCTAAATTGGACTTAGTACGTCAGTATGTTGTTAAAACCAGTAGGCTAAGGCCGGCAAATTTTCTTTAAAATTTCATAGAACTCTAGGTCACTCAAGGTCAGTATCATTATCACTACACTATAGACATGCGGTCAACTAAGCCTAGTAGTGATTTCTTTGTGAAGTATGATTTATTTGTGAAGGATTTATGATGAATGATGGTAGTCTACACCAGATGTGCTTCCGGAGAAGACTACCATCACCACAACCCATATCTGGCGCCATATAGCGATGCTGTATGCCAGTTTGAAGAATAGCTAGACCAGCAGAATAATTGAGATGAAAACAGAAATTTTACTGGCCAAATACCTAGTCGTTACCTGACATAGTATCTCCGGTTCTGCTGACTCTAGCAATACGATCGAGGTGTGTGCTCTTTCTGGAGATATCGTATACGCATGGAACGTCAAGTCTTTCTTCTCGGCAGACCGGTTCTCTCGCTCTTTTTGCAATGGTTTCGCCATTTTTTATATCTTAAATCAATAGGATATATAGTTAATTATATAGTGTTTCGTGTACTCCACTTCGATTTACCTATCACAGAGCATCTTATAATTATATTGTTACCTATTTAATGTCAAGGGTGTCAAGGTGATGTCAAGACTGACGTTGTATATTCGACGAGAAAAGTAGGGACACAATAAAAAAGTTTTTCCTGTCCCTAACCTCCACCGTACACATTTATGATATAAGGTTGATATACATATTTTATGATACGGTCAAAATTGTTCTCTTTATTCTAACAGCTGTGTGTAACAGCCATCGTAGAACCTAATAGATACTTAGTATTTTCAGCAACATTTTTGCACTCTTTAGGTACTTTCCATCCTTCATGCTCAATGAACTGGCCGTTAAAAACAACAACGGACCCACAGAGCATCTTATATATACTAACGGACCTGTCAATTGAATCTCATCTGTCAATATATTTTTAGGTTTATTTTACCTTTATGCATAGGAAAAACATATTCGTGAGTGGTTTAGCTACAGTGGCTCGGAAGTTTAGGGTTTTGCAAGAAGTATGGATACTGCCTTGGTGGGGCAGTGGGGGGCTAGCCGCTTTGCCCCTGTGGACCCTAGATACTCTGGTGCTGATTGTCAAGCTGTGTTCCACCTGTACTGTAGCTTTTGCGAAGATTTTCATCCCGGCGACGTTGAAAAGTCTGAATGGAGAGACTGTGTTGGTAAGTGATGACTTAAAAAGCCTTTGCTCAGTGGCTGAGAATGATATGCCAGTAGATCATCAGAATAATCGAATTATGAATAACGCGCAAAACTACGGTTTTTCGAAACTATCCAAAGAAGTAGAACCAATCGGACGTAGGTGGAGCATTCTGAGGTTAAAGACTGAGCTTCTATCACTGTCCTGTATTATTATTGTCTTTAGCTCGTATAACTTTTGAACAGGTCACCGGCGCAGGACAAGGCATCGGCCGGGAGCTGGCCATCCAGTTTGCGGAGCTCGGAGCTACTGTGATTTGCTGGGACAAAGACACTAGGCGAAATAACGCTGTCGTGGATGAAATACGCCTTAAAGATGGAGAGGTAAATTCTCACTAATACGATTTTTGATTTTAACAATGAAAAACAAAAAACTTGCTTGCAATAGTAGCATTATCTTGGAATAAATAAACAGCATAAACAAGCGGAACAAACATAATAAATATAAGTAAAGAAGTTGTTATAAACCGCTTCGAACAAAAAGCCTTGTAATTGTACTTAGGCCGTAAATGAAAGGACTCCAGTACTTAATTGAGGTAAAGGGCAGAACCGTCCAGAGGGCCTGGACCTAGTGACTGTCAAAAATGCATTGTATCAGCAATCCAATGCATTCAGATTTCATTTTATCAGATTTCATTTTTCATTGCTATCAGAGCTACCAAATAACCTCAGGTTGCATAGCACAGGGGGTCTAAAATCGCCGCTTTATCAGAATCATAATACGAATCACGTTAAAAATGTTCCTCTTGTATAAAATAAAATAAAATAAAAAATTTAAAACTCTTAAAATAGACTTTATGGTAATGACCACAAAGACCATTTTAAGAGTTTTAAATTTTTAATTTATATTTTTTCTCCTAGTGCTACGGCTACACGACAGACGTGTCATCTCGCGAGCAAGTGGTAGCGGTAGCGATGCGCATGCGGCGGCAACTGTCTGACGTGTCCATGGTAGTCAGCAACGCGGGAGCACTATCCTGTGCACCCATCAGCAATCTGCGACAAGAAGCCATATTGAGGCTCATCGACACCAACCTGCTTGCACACTTCTGGGTAACTATTAAACCGTGCACTGTCTTATGCACCTAGTCCCCCACTCCTGACATGCGCTGGTCTTAATTGTTTTTTCTTACCAGGTAATCCAAGCCTTTTTGCCAAGTATGATAGAAAGGCGGCATGGACATATAGTGGCTATCAACTCGAGCGCAGGACTAATGCCGTGTGCCGACATGATTCCATATTGTGCAGCAAAATTTGGGCTAAAAGGTGAGGCTAAACTACCAATGAGGGTATAATTTACTACTTGACACCTGATGTAGCACCTTTTCAACCACTATGTTGGTAGTAATAACCCAAGTAATTGGCCCACCTATTCACAACCATTTTATACGCCGCCGAAATTCACTTTGGTGTGTTAAACAGGAAATCCGCAGAGATCTGAGATAATTTATCGCTATGCCACGGTAGATTATACGGTACGAAGAATAGGTTCTACTTCTGTCAAATAATCCCAGGGGTTGCAACGTCATAATCATCTGCTAAAAATCAAGACTTCATTTTTGTCCAGGGCTGATGGATTCGATATCGGAGGAGCTTCGCCTGGATACTTGGACGAAGAACATTCACACGACCTCCGTATACCTAGGAACTGTTGCCACCGGCATGTATCCCATGCCTTCACATCGGTTCACGTCATGGTACTCCGAGATCACCGCTAAAGAAGCTGCCAAAACTATTATTGAAGGTATGTCAGCTACTTTGCTATTGATGAGGTTTACCCGCTATCGTTCTTTTGAATCCGGTTGCGGCATGAAACAATTACTGGTGAGGAGCATTTTAGTAGAAAGCAGAGTGGCGGTGCCGATTGATTTCGGTTCTTATCAGTTTCGCAAAAAGTCAGAAGACTGCTTGCGCTGACAACTTATGCCGATTTGTCCTCGAAGTAAAGATATGCATTATTGCCCTCGGGATCCAAAAGTTTGGAGGACGAATGCAGTACTTACTTTGGGTTTTTCCAGGTGATATTCCGACTTCCACGGGTCGCGCTCGCGTGTACGTTTGGCCTGTATCATTGATGCTTCTTTATCGTGCGGGATATTGATCCTAACTAAAAAACATTAACTTTCTTTTTATTTCGGTTCATCCAGTAAATTACTTGGCTTCATTTCTATATAATCTTAAGATTCGATATAGCTTTCTTCGGTTTTTTTCAGGGGTACGCAAGAACCAACGGAATATCAGCATACCTTCCTTCATGAAGTTCCTGATTGAACTTAACAACCTTATGCCGTACAGAATAAGAGTTATTTTTACTGATTTCTTCAACATCCGTCATAGAGGATGGTTTTGTTTCTGCTGAGGGAATCTTTGGTGACTCTCGGCTAATTTTTAAGCCTTAAAATCCTATACGGATACAAGAGTTTTAATACGCTCAAGAATAATAATATGAAATGCTAAGAACTTTAAAATAAGTAAGCATTTCTGGTAACGAACACCTATAGTGAGAAAATGCGCCAAAAATGACTCGATATCAGTATTTACATAGCACTTATATGCTGTTGTGCATTGTATATTGATGTTGTATGACGTGTTCATTCAACATCAATAAACAATGCATAATTAATGAATAATAGTAAATTTCATTTGACTTCAAGCGAGTACTGAAGATGCTGATTAAATAATAGTAGAGACGCAAATTCTCACTGATTAGTTAGAATTATGTTTCTCAACGGGATTTTTTCCAAAGTTGGTCGCTGATAATTTGTGCAAAATTCTTGTGTAACTGTATAATAAGACGTGTGTGTGTGTTATACTCACATAAAATCAACTTTAATGCCCCGAAGAGCTGGCAGAGGGTATACCGTATTTTGCCGGTATTTCTTCAGTTATTTTTACTTTTTATACTCGTGTTTTTTTAGCTTTAAAGTATTTTAGATAATAGGCTCAGTAGCACGTCAGTGGTTAGAAAACTATTATAAGCTGGCCTCTTTTACTTTGAAACTCCGCATTACACTAGGCCAGCTCGAAGTTTTATCGTTACCACCGACACTTCGATTTGGTTACCCTACATGAAATCGATTAACGTGAGGTCTAGTAATATTTGCTCATTAACGATAATTTCGATAATAGGTACATCATCACCTGCCTAGCCATTTTCCAACTATGTTTGGGTCGGCTGCAGCTGAATACCAGTATTATACATGGAGCCACTGCCTGTCTGACCTCCACAGCCCAGTTATTACTGGGTAATACGATACCCCTTAGTAAGACTGGTTGTCAGACTTTCAGGCCACTGGCTACCTGTAACGACTATAAAAGATCTACTATTGACAGCCGGGTGCAGCGGCTTAAGTTGGAAGCGTCATCGTCAGGGTAGACCGCAAAATTTAAATTTTCTTACGTTTTTTGCAATTTGCAGGTCAGTGTCAGGTTGTATCTTGGTTAAAATATGATTCGGAATCTCGAAACTGACCGGCAAATTGCAAAAAACGTAAGAAAATTTGAATTTCGCGGGTTACCTTGGCGCTTTTACCTTAACGTGCTTTCCAAGGCGAGGAGGAATCGGTATCTAGTGGATGGTCCCGGTCACCCATCCACGGACTGACCTGGGCAGCACAGCTTAACCTCAAGATCGACCCGAGCCGCTGTTATTACTAAGCCACGTACGAGCTCTCCAATAATACATACAATTCATAAATAAGGAGCGCGATATTATTGCCTCGAGGCATCATAATATCAAATACCTAGTATCCCTACCTTCATCTGGAACCACCAACAGCTCAAAAGCCCATCTTGAAATCTTATTTCTTGAACGAACAAACAACCACCAAATTTAGTTAACTGGAATAGTTGATTAGAAGGATTTTTGAGGACAATATATGTAATGAAATGATAAGTTTACGAAAAGGAATAGAAATATTAAAACTTTATACATCAACCCTCCTACTAATAAACACAGACTAAAGTTATTCCAAGTTTAAACCTTTGAAAATGTATGGTTATTCCTTTGTTATTCCTGGTGTACCTAATTTTATTCCGTGTTTATTAATAAGAGGGCAAGAAAATATCATATTAGCTACTCGATACAAATATGTTCTGTGCGTTTATGTTGTTCTCATTATCGTGTTGAACTACCCTCCGACCAAATAGATATACGTAGGTACCTACTGCAAGTAGTTCAAAACAGATTGTTTAGGAATTAACTCTTCTGTAAATTCGATTTGGTGGTAATTCCAGAAAATGTAGTTTCAATATAATGAGCTTTCGCGCTACCGATGATTCGAACTTAGTTGTTCGAAATTTTGATACATCGAGGCAGAGACGGCCGCGCTTAAAATTTAATGATTTCGAAGCGTTTTCAAGCAAGTGTTTTTCGACCGTACACGTCATCCAATATCAAGTAGGGGAACCACCGTATAAAACCGACATCAGACGCTGCACTTTCTATGCAT
The DNA here is from genome assembly GCA_947578425.1 of Eugnorisma glareosa. Lineage (NCBI taxonomy): Eukaryota > Metazoa > Arthropoda > Insecta > Lepidoptera > Noctuidae > Eugnorisma > Eugnorisma glareosa. The sequence goes on from OX387958.1 coordinate 3,624,313, forward strand.
AGCCGAATGAAAGGCATGTGTTTCATTCGGCATCATCATTCACTTGAAAAGATCCCCCTGAGCAAATAATCTGCACAAAAACTCAATTCAATAGAACCCGCATTTCTTCCAATAATTTAAGTTTCCCAATTATGTACCTATGTTTGAATTCACTTACCCCGTCAATTAATGATCGAAAAATAAACGAGAGGTGGAATTAACGTTTATTGCTATGTAATTTTATCAGTGTCGTATGAATAGGGAATAAAAACAAATAAACAGTCGAGTGTACCGTTCACTCAGGTGAACCGTCTAATATCGGCTTTGATCTCATCTTGAAATATTATCCCCAAACGAATAGATTTTTCTTGCATGCAGTTTCAAACTCTTAATGAAAGAAAATTGTAGTGTCATTGTTATTTTATACTTGTGTTTTTTAACTGTAATGTATTCTAGATAGTATCCATCTTGTGTATCTTGTGTTGTTGTTGTATCATCTCTTTACAATCATGATTTGACTGGACTTGGAGAGAATTTCACCAATGAATGTGAATGCGATCAGCACTACTGAAATGCGTTCAACAGCTGTCAGTGTCATCATTTTTGTGCAATTTTGACTGACTACTCTTAAACGCGGTTTGGACGTGTTGATTTTTAGTTTTATTGGTGTAGTTCACCCTTAGGTTATTAATTGAATAAATCATGGACTTTTATACTTGGTTTTTATTTTGAACAACAGTCCGATCACGTAATATTAAGGTACCTATTAATTGAGAACACCTTACAGACTTACAATCAACTGGATTTAGTAAAAATTAATAATACTTAAATCCTAACATTATGGAATCCTTAATCTAGATACATTTTAGAGTCCACAAAAGACGATAATTACATGATAATAGTATTGAACAAAAAACTACTCTCAACATTTTTAGACTAGGTGTCTAAATAAAAGGGCACTATAACATTTGAACACAGAGTTGAGATTCCAACAGCGCAATAATATATAATTTAGGCATTCATTTAGGTTTCGCTTATTGTTAGTGAAATGGCTAAAATATCTTTACACTACAAATAACATCACCCCTGTTGCCCGCGAAGGAAATGGCAGAGCTAAACTATAGTCTTTTGGCTGCAATTGAGAATATCTTCAAACAAACCAGTTCCTAATGCTCTCTTGTGCATATACATGTTTAAAACCAAATGCAATTAATCAACATAAATTAAGAAAATATTAGAAAAAACATGGTCCTTACAAATTATTCTACACGCAACTGTGCATTCCAAGCTTATATCTGTTCACACTTTGTCCACATTTCTCACAAATCGCTATTTCAATATGCTCCTTGATATGTTGCTCTAGTAACTTAGTATCCGTTACCTGTTTATTACAAATATGACAAATGGTTCTATTACTTCCATGCAACAATGAGTGTCGGAATAAAGAAGTCCTTGTTGCAAAGCTACGGCCACAGGATTCACATAAATGACGGGATGGTTCTGGTCTTGCAGTGTGCTTTTTTACATGGAGGTACATTTCTTGGCGGTCGGCTGATGTTATGTTGCATATTTTGCATCTGAAACAAAGATTTATGAAGATGAGTATCTCTTTGCCTATGCATGGTCCTAGATTAAACAGACAAATATTTAAAACTATACTTTTTGTTGGTATGATGAGTTAGGAATATAGTTGTAAATAAACCGTTTTAAACCAAAATCAGTGGTTTAAAACCCGTTTTAAATTTGTTTAAAACGGTTTAAAACCACGACTACGTGGGCCGTACATTGGTTACGAATTACTTAAAAAAATAGTTTAAAAGGCTAATTGAAATCATTTACCATTTTTATTAATATATGTGAAGTCATATATCATATTTATATAGAATTGGCACCGGTAGCATGAGGACATCACCCACTGCCGCTTTACAGGTGATGCTGGGGCTGTCACCTCTACATCTCGTTGTAAGAGAGGAGGCGACCCTAGCGATTTTCAGGCTCGAAGTATCCGGCACCCTCAGTAAAGATTCCAGAATCAAACATACACGCTTAAAAGATGATGCTATCAAGCGGCAGCCCATGATGGCATCACCCTGCGACAGAACCCTGAAGACCCACTGCTTTCATAAACACTACAGCATAGAGCTCACAGCGGAGACTCGTGACTACTCAGGTCCAAAAGAGCTAAGGATCTACACTGATGGATCAAAGACCGAAGACGGGACAGGTGTCGGAGTCTTCTCCAACGACCTAAATATTAAAATATCCAAACCCCTGGGAATGCTCAACTCTGTCTATCAAGCTGAGTGTGTTGGCATTATCCAAGCGGCACACGCCATTGAGGTCAGGGAAGTTACGAATACCCATATTCGTATACTCTCCGACAGTGCCTCAGTCCTTCAATCCTTAAAGAGAAACCAGATAACGTCGAGACTAATACTAGAATGCCATAATGCCCTAGAACGTGTTACGGTACTAAACCACAACACTGTGACACTACAATGGATCAAAGGACACAGCGGATCACTTGGAAACGATGCGGCCGATTATTCCCGATGTCCACCACTTGTCTGGCCACCACTGGGGGACAGCGAGACAACTTTAAAACATTATTCTCGTTGTCCACCACTGGGGGACAGCGTCACAACTTTGTAAATTATTTCCATTCGCCACCACTGGTGGACAGCGACACGGATTTTTTAACATTCCCTATGGCCGCCGTTGGGGGACAATGGCACAACTCTTTTGATCCGATTCCCACTGGCCATCAATTTAAATTGTTTAATCTAGAGACCGGTAAAGGATAGCTTAATATACTTACGCGTACTTATACTTTGCGTCTGTGCATAACGTTAAAAAGAGACAAAAAATATATCTATTCTACTCTGCTCCTTCTACTTGCGCAAACGCAGCATGCGTCATTATAACTACGTCATTAGTGCACTCGTCGCTCACATAACCAGCCATGTCCGATTTAAATACTAGTGGTTCCAGTTCATCAGGAAAAGTGCATTTAACATATATAAATAGAAAAGGCGGGACAATTTTATTACACGGAGGATATGAATATATAATAAAACGAAAACATAAAAGTGGTTTAATAATCTGGGAGTGTACTAACAGGAAGAAGAACAAATGTAAAGGACTTATCAAAATCAAGGTAAGTCCATAATAATAATACAATAGTAGGTATATCACACCTTATTTAGTACTCATTTTGGAATTGTTTATTGTTTTATAAGTAGGCATGTTCGAAATTTTAAATTCGATGACATCGTTATTAAGGCCGCCATTTTGTTTACTCGTAGGGCCCCCATTTTGTTTACCAATCCCAGTATGACGGTAATGTGAGATGAATGTGAATAAAAAACAACTTTTTGTCTATGGTGATGATTTCATATGTCTTTTTTTTGTAAAAAAAAAAATATTAATTAATATTTTTGTTGACCTAGGATACCAATATAATTGAAGAAAAGCCACATCTATGCCAACCTGATTTTGCAAGAAATTTTGTAGAAGAAAAAATACAGCAATGTAAAGATAAATTGGTTTCTCCTCAATTTCCACCAGTGCCAGAAACCTTCAACGCTATGGTGAGTGAATTCAAAGTCATACCAAGTTTGATTCAAAACATACCGTCATTTCAAAGCATCAAGTCAAGTTTATACAGACATAGAAATACAATCGCTGGAATAAAAAGGCTTAAATGCAAAAATGTGGAAGAATTCCAAGTTCCAGAAGATTATAAGGACTTTCTTTTAGCAGACTATTCATATAACTGCAACCGCATTGTAGTGTTTTGTATTGAAGAAGCCAAAAATGTAATCTGTGAGATTGATCATTTCTTATGTGATGGTACCTTTAAAAGCTGCACAAAGCCATTCACTCAACTTTACTCGATACATGGAGACTTCAGAAGTACTGAAAATAGTACTAACATAATTCCGCTAATTTATGCATACATGAGTCGCCGTGATGAGGAATCCTATACAATTCTTTTCAATTTAATCAAAAGTCAAGTTCCTGGATGGCAACCTTCAAAGTTTTCAATTGATTTTGAGAAAGCTGCTATGAAGGCCATAAAAGCGACATTTCCGTTAGCTACACTTAAAGGATGTCACACACACTTTAAAAAAGCAATATGGAACAAGGGCCGTGATTTGAAACTTACAACATCTGCTGACATATTCAAATTTCGAGAGGTAGCATTGACTACAGTACTTCCATTACTGCCCGAGACAGAAATAAGAAACGGTTGGCTCTATATAACGCACAGGGATACTACGGATCCTGATATTTTAAAGTTCAGGAAATACGTTGAAGTACAATGGCTAAAAGATGATTTTATACCAGTTTGGTGCGTTTTTGGGGAAAGGCATCGAACGACAAACGCTGTCGAAGGGTGGCATCACAAACTAAATTCAGCGATGAGCAAGAAAAACCCAAACATAATGCACGCTTTAAGCGTTCTTCGAGAAGATGCATGTTTTTTCTTTGTGAAAAAAATGCAAATAAGTCAAAAAAAAGAACCGTCCAACAAACGAAAAAAAAAGTATGTTTACAGCGATCAGTTTATTCAAGAAACCCAAATGGAACTTGTAAACGGCCAAATATCTGTAGGCCAATTTTTAGAAATTATGAGAAACTAATAAGTACTTATTGTATTTTGTTTAACTATCCACATAGTTAAACAAAATACAATAAGTACTTATTAGTTTAAGACTTTTGAGTAGTACCTACATTATGTTTAATTCAAGAAACCCAAATGGGTCTTGTAAAGGCCAATTTGATATTGTGAGAAATTATTATTGTTTTTTGTTTAACTACATAGGTGATTTTTAAAACTGTTGATTAGTACATATCTGTAGGCCAATTTTTAGATATTGTGATAAATTATTATTGTCTTTTTGTTTAACTACATATGTGATTTTTAAAACTGTTGATTAATTTATAATATTTAATTTTTATTCCTCCGTCGAGGAATAGGATAATAAAACTGTGATTATGATTGTAATGTTCTAGTCGATTTTAAAAATTGTAGCCTGTCAACCAGCTGTGGAAATTAAGTCGGTTAATTACCCACTTCAATAAAAAATAAGCAATCAAAGCTATATTATATAATACTAAGTAGTAGGATCATTTTTTAATACTTGAGTGAAACACTTAATAAAAGTTGATTCAAGAATATGACTATTATTTACCTACCATATTATTTATAAATATTTAAATTAGTCTTACCCTTAGCCCTGCTAAAAATCGAATCCGTAAGTAAATTAAGCTATCCTTTACCGGTCTCTAGATTAAACAATTTAAATTGATGGCCAGTGGGAATCGGATCAAAAGAGTTGTGCCATTGTCCCCCAACGGCGGCCATAGGGAATGTTAAAAAATCCGTGTCGCTGTCCACCAGTGGTGGCGAATGGAAATAATTTACAAAGTTGTGACGCTGTCCCCCAGTGGTGGACAACGAGAATAATGTTTTAAAGTTGTCTCGCTGTCCCCCAGTGGTGGCCAGACAAGTGGTGGACATCGGGAATAATCGCGATGCGGCTGATAAACTTGCCAGAAGGGGATCCAGCACAAAAGCCTTCGGACCCGAACCCATTGTGCCCATTCCCTTCAAGCAGCTAAGGAGTTGGTTAAAGGATCACACTCAAACGCAAGCGGGAAAATGGTGGACCTTGACACCAGGGTGCAGGCAATCCAAGGAAGCTATGCCATCCCTGGACACGAAGCTAACCAAGCGCCTTCTGCGCCTGGACAGAGATAGCCTGCGACTGGTGGCGGGGACCATCACTGGACATTGCTCACTGAACAAACACTTCCACACCCTAGGTATCGCTGATAGCCCCCTGTGCAGAGCGTGCATGGAGGCGGAAGAAACTGTAGCGCATGTACTCCTCGAGTGCACCGGCGTCACCCAGATCCGTGAGGATACTCTTGGAACACCGAGATCCCTTGAGGATGTCCTGAGAAGACCGGGAAGTTTGATCTGCTTCTGGAGGGAGGTGGGCTGGTTGGAGTAACGGCCACCATGGCTCACGCACAATGGTCCAATTTAGGGACTAAGTGCGGAAACCAAACCCTTAACATAGAACATAGAACTACTATTTAGGATTAGACACTGAAATCAATCATGTTTTGGGTATTTATTAAAATAAAACGGCAATGCCACATTTTTATTTTTCACTTTGCTACCAAAATCGCAACGTAGGTATGGGGAGAGATGGGGCAGGTAGGGATCGATTTTATGTTTGTCTGTCATGTTAAATGAAGGTTGATTTTAAAACATTTTTATTTTATTTTCCTTTTATATATTCTAAATCAAGAAGGAGGTGTGGTCTAGATAACTTCGTGTAAAGCCTGCTGTGCATTCCAAAAAAAACATTCTAAACGATATTAAACCGCTAAGTGTGGTTTTAAATCGTTTTAAACCAAAATGACGGTTTAAAACAAAATAGTTTAAAATATTTAAAATTCGTTTTGCATCTCTAGTTAGGAATGCTCGTGGAGGTCAGATTAGCAGTTGGTCCATGTAAAATACTGGCATTCAGCTGCATCCGGTTAGACTGGGAGCTGACTCCAACTGTAGGAAAAGGCTAAGCAGATGATGAGCTAGGAATGGTTGAATATTGAGGAGGTGAATTTTATACAGCAGGTGGGAAGTAATTGCCCAACATAATCATCCTCATGGCCATATCTTATTTGCCAGTGCAGTAGTTTGTCAGTGCAGTATGTCTTCTTCTTATTATACATTTAAATGGATTCTTATTTTATGGATGGATGTTTGTTAGTCAATCACACTAGAAAGGAAAATGAAACTTGGCATCGAGATAGATTTTAGTGTGGAATAGCACATAGGTTTTAGCTAGTTATCCATAATTCTCTATACGTCATAATCTCAGTAGACACTACCTTCGTAGCTTGCATCTGTCACACAATTCATAATTTCTTTTACTCATCTTCATTCATGCTCAAAATCTTCCTCATGTTAATTTTCTCAAATCCTACATATAAAACAATCTTACTTTAATCAAAATTCTTACCTGTACATAACTTTCTCAGGTTTTTCATGTACGTCCTTCCTATGTTTATTCAGTGCATCACTGCCTTGAAACTTGTGACCGCAAATATCACACACTCTCTCCTCAACCTTCAAAATGTGTTCCTTGGCATGTTTGTATAACTGAAACCTTTCCTTGAATGTATCTCCGCATCCCTTACAGCGGTACACACAGCCTACTGTCGCTGCATAGTCTGTGTGGCAAGTTTTGTGGTGCTGAATCAGTCTCTCTTTAGATGGGAACTCTTCACCACAGTTGCAAGTGAAATTACCAGAAGTATTGTGTGTAATTGAGTGCTGTTGCATCTGTTGTTTAGAATTGAATAACATGTCACAGTGTACACAAGTTCGCAGTGCTAAATCACATATGCATAAGTGCTGCAATAATTTTTGTACTGTGTCATATTTAATTTTGCAGCCAAAACATATGAAGGCATTTTTTTCTGTCTTAAACTGGTTTACTTTGATTTTTGGATCTGGTTCTTTTGATAAAACGTTTTTTAACTGGAAGTCTGTGTCCATCACATCTCTTTCTGTTTTAAATTTCTTTGCTATGTCCTTCTTTTTAGGACTTGGCAATTTAATAGTTTTGCTATTCATCTTGCTTATTTCAAAAGACTGTTCATTTTTGTCCAACATATTTACAATACAAGGTATATCTTCCTTACCAAGGTTGTTCAAGTATTCTTCTATATTCGCAGTGTTGTTTAGAAACTCTAGGAGCGAATCCGAGTTGTATTCTGAGTCAGGTAAGGGTTGTATCACCATTTTGTTTTCAGTTGATTTCTTTGTCTTCTCCTGCACTGAAGACTCAAGCCAGTCTTGTGAACAACGAGCGTTTAGTAGGAAATTATAGAATTGGTTTAATAATGATACGCAGGACAAGCAAACTGTCTTTGGAAGATGGTCATTTGAGGATATAGTTACTGATAGGCAAGCTTTCATTTGTAGGCTGATGGTGGGGTCTCCGAGTATGGAGACATGGTCCGACTCGACGTCCAAACATATGCGGCAACAGTTTTGGACGTCATCGCACATATTTCTTATTTTATTTACAATCGGGATTTATTTATAACAGAGAAACACCGATTTATTTGAACTTTTGACAGGATCACAGGTGACAACAGAAAACCAACGAATAATTAATTGTGACATTTAATTTATCGTTCAAAATCGTATTTCTGCTATTTTATACTATTATTTTTAAACAGTAAGTAAACAGTATTCTTGGCAATACAATATTATCCTTTTAGCAGTCATAATAAAGGAAGATAAATTTGTATCTACTTCCGATTGAGAAAAGTATTTCATTCATCACTGTTTATGAACGAAGAATATGTTATCAGGATACGAGGTCAAGGTCGTTGAAATTAGGATTCCGTGAAATAATGAACAACCTAATACACGATTTTTAGGGTTCCGTAGCTGAATGGAAAAAACGGAACCCTTCTAAAGATTCGTCATGTCTTTCTGTCTGTGCGTCCGTATGTCACAGTCACTTTATTCCGAAACTATTAGGTCTTCACAGTTGAAACTTGGTAGGTAGATATATTCTGTGAACGGATCTAAGATTTTTATACAAAAATAAAAATAAAAAAAAGATTAAGGGTCCCTTAATCTTTTTTTTTTTGTGGGGTGCTTCCCATAAATGGAACTGAAACTAAACATATTTTTCTTCAAACCTATACGTACGGGGTGTCTATAGATAGGTCTTTAGAAATGACATTGAGGTTCCTAAAAGGATTTTTTCACAAAGTCTATTTTCACAAAGACAGTCGTTTGAAAGATAGACACTTCCAAGTGGTAAAATTTCCCACCCACCTAATTGCTAAGGTAAGAGGAGGAAAATTCGGAAAAAATGTAGAATTGTAGAACGTAAAAAAAACTTCGAGCGTGTCTGCAAGCCATAATTATTACTCATCCGTTTTGGTGGCCTTCGCAAAATTGCCAATATCAGTTCACCAACGTTACTGTCCTCTGTCCACAGCTAGCTCTTTCTCTGATTGACTCTGAAGTGCCGTGCTTTACCAACGCAGTGAACGCCTGGAAAATGGCTTGCCGGATACGGATCGGCCCTTGAACCTGGTTTCTCAGAGACAGTGAAACGAGCAAGCCGCTATGTAGTACAGAACAATAATAATGAATACATCAACCAATACTGCTGAGCGCTCCCGCTGTTGACTGTGGGCGAATGGCAGCACCAATTTTTTTTTCTCGATTTGGAAATCCTCCATCAATATCCTCAGCCCTGGGGAGAGCGGAGGGGTCTGCAAGACTCGTACTGACTAAAACCACAATCGTGTTCCCTTGCGTTAGAGGGAAGCGGGTTCTAATGCGACTTCCGCTGCCCCGGACCAGTAGCAGCACGCTTGACCTGCTGATCTCATCCCGGGGGGAGTGAGGTGTAAAACGGATTATTCCGATCTGTCACCCCGCTTTGTCCCCTTAGGGGGAGAGATCGGAAAAAAAGTATGATCTGTCCCCCTGTTAGCAATGAGGGGATAGTTCGAACTTTATTCACTCCTTAACGGTTTCATCTGTCCCCCTATCAATAATCCATCACTGATAGGGGGACAGATGAAACTTTTTATTCCTGTTGGGGACAACAGAACACACAGTAATTAATATATTAATTCTTAAAAGTAATGCCACACATACTGCAACATCTCTCCCCGTTACGTGTAAGAGAGACGCGCGTGGTACACTGCTTCGGGAAGTACCTGTGTCTGCTTCGGGCTCTCACCGATGCCTAGTATTTCGGGATATCGCCAAGTGGTTGGTCGACTCTTCTCGTGACCAGAGGGGTGGCTTATTTCTGTCAAATGTGAACTCGCTTTGATCTTGTAATTCGCACGTTTCATTCATTATAATTTTTTGTACGGAACCAAAGTTTTATAATCTGCACCGAATGTCCTGCCGTCAGTCGGTTTAACTGACATTTGACATTCATGTTTTGACAATTCCTTGGAAGGCTTGAGGTGGGTAGGTCCTCCAAACGAGATTTGCGAAATAATTTCTTACAAAATAATAGATGTGCGACTATTTTTATCGTGTGTACAGTTGCGAGCGTTAAACGAGACGATATTCAATTTATCTAAACCGGACTTTAAAGTGTGAATAATCTAAAATAAAATCACGAAACGATGTGTTTTGACGTAATTAAAAGCGACAAGTGACGCTGCAGAGCGTGATCAGCGTGAATTGGTGATTAAACGTTGTTTTCCTTGATAGTGCTTTGTCTCACCTTACGGTACCATAAACCAGAATGTCTAAGGACAATAACTTCGGAAGTGAGGCACAGGAATCCCTGTTATATTCGGCCAGACATGGAGAACTGTCGGTGGTCAAGGCTATGCTGGAAGCGAAGAATGAAGGGAAACTTACTTTGGATATCAATTGCAAAGGTAAGATGGTCATGAATAGGCTATGATCTTCCAGTAAAGTTAGTAGTCTAGCAAACTGATATTATCAAAAAAAAATTTTAAACTGCCCCTATAAAATGCTTTAACGTATTTCTGGTTGATGTAAAAAAAAATGGAAAAATCCCACACATCTTTGCTCCTGTAACAGCTATAGAATTGAGGAAAGTGTGATAAGAAACATGAATCAACTTGGTCACAAAGTAAACCTCTATAGTCCTGGGTCTATTGTTTAATTTCGTTTTAATTTTTTTTAATTTCTGGGGTTCTAAAATGGCCGCTTTAGCAAAATCCTAATAGGATAATACTTGAGGGTTCTATTAAAGACCTTTACTTCATTATCTGTCTATCCTTTCCCCAATCATGTTGGGGTCGGCTTCCAGCCTAACCAGATATAGCTGAATACCAACATAGACACACATAATATCCAGCAACTGCCTATCTGACCAGCTAAACCCAGTAACACAATGGTGGGTAAGACAATAAATACCCTCTGGCAAGATTGGCAGTGAGAGTTTCAAAATCTATAATTTCAGAGGAATTTATTTATTTTGAATTACCAACAAGTCACGTTACAATTTATCTTATTTAAATGAAAACTATTACAAATACATTGTCTATTGAAACAAACAAATAAATAAATAGGGTAACTTTTGATGGTATCTCTTTGGTATAATGTTATGAAATTAGACTGGAATGTGGTATATTAAGCTTTTGGTCCTGGCATCCGACCAGGCTATGGGAGTGAAGTAAGAAACAGTGCATATTTGCACACATACTTGTGCACTATAACATTTCTTGCGTTGATGGCTAGCTGAAATAAATAATTTTGAACTTTGAACAGTTAAGTGTTTATTATCATAGGTTTTTAATTGCTGTAGTCATCAGCTGCTCTAAGTCATTGTATTTTTATTCTTCCATTGTTATAAATAGATTACTGGAAATAACTGGTTTTTTTTTCTAGGCAAAAGCAAAACCAACCTAGGCTGGACACCGCTGCACCTGGCTACGTACTTTGGACACACAGATGTGGTGGAAGCCTTATTGGAAGCAGGGGCCAGTGTTGACGAAGTCAATGACACTGGCGACTCGGCATTGCATAAGGCCTCCTTTATTGGGAATGAGGTAAGGTCGTAAGGAAGAAGAAAAAACATTGAGAGTGTATGTAGTAGGTTCAAATTGATTTTAAAGCCTGCATTATTGGTCAAGTGAAACAGCTTTTACTCTAGTGGCTGCAAGTAGTTTTGTTTGTTAATTTTTTAGCAATAGGTATGCCCTGACTTGCAACTTTCGACATAATTAGTGAGAGTGTACCTATTTTGTGAAATGTGGGTGTACCGAACACCTCTGCCTACACGTGCCCATCCCAGAGTACGTGTTCTATGTGTATCTAGGCATAATCAATAATCTTTATTTCACAAGAAAGTGGTTACAAAATTATGTGAAGTCCTTGATTCCTGTGATAGTTGATAGACCTGTGTTACAGGAGCCAGTGTCCTCTCCCAGGAGAAGATATTACCGAGTCGTATGCAAAAAGATTAACAAAAATTAAAGAAACTATGAAACAACAAAAAAAAAATGAATTAAAAGAAGCCTGTATTGAGTGTGAGTGTTTGCGTGTGTGAATGTGTGTGTGTGTGTGTGTGTGTGTATCCACTCGCACGTACAGCCTACAAAAAAATGTTGATCTATCTATCTATCCCTGTCTCTCCCACAGGAACTAGTAATCCTCCTTCTCAAACACAAAGCCGACGTCAACATAATGAACGGCGAAGGTAGAACACCGTGTGACATGTCAAAGACAAGAGACGTCCAAAGACTATTAGAGGCGGCCGGGAGGGCAGAGAGACATGAACGGGAGCTTCGACTGCTTACCGCCGCTAAGGATGGCAGGATTGAGGATATACAGGAGTTGGTAAGTGACCTTGACATTGTATAAATAGTAAACAACACCTAAAGAAATGCTTTACTGTTTTGCATGTATAGAGTGCGTTTTTAGTGAGGTGGGAGGTGATTGAAGTGTGCCCTAGTCTTAGCAAGAACAGTCATTATTGTTACTTTAAAAATGCACTGCCTTGTTTAGTGCCTATTAGAAGGTGCCAAGCGCTCAGTGCGGCCGGATGCGAAAATTCTAGAACAAGACTGCTCAACGCCAAGCCCGCAGGCCAAAATGTGGCGGACCAACGCATTAGAATTGGTCCGCCAACAGTCGCTTTTTACTAAAAATATCTTCTCAATCAGAGCATGCTTAAGAAATTGATTAGAAAGCTTTCTTGCAACGCTCGATCTTGTTTTTCAGATTTCAAGCACATAAATCGATAACTTGTTAGAACAAAAATCTCTTCAAAGTGAAGTTTTTATAAAATTGCTAGCTTTTGCCAGCGCTTTCGCTTTTCGCGTTAGTTTAGAATTTGATAGTCAATTCGGATTTGTACTCTGATTATAATAATATAATTCAATCATGATTCGAAAGACACGTGGCGCCATCTATTATCATAAGAACGTTATTGTTGTTTTAATCACGATGTAGCTAATCAATATTTGCTTCAGTTAAGCAGCCCAACCTCTCCGAACATAAACTGCGTGGACGCTCAAGGCAACACGTGCCTCCACTGCGCCGCTTACAGAGGACACACACGACTCGCCGTGTTACTACTACAAAATGGAGTCGATACTACTCTCAGGAATAATAGTGGTATGTTTAATCGCATGCCCATCTAGTGTAAAAAACAATTCAAATAAAAAAGATTCTTAAATAGTTCCCAACAGTATTTTTACTCATGGCTTTTCCCATGGGGATAGGCACTCACGCCGGTACCGACTACTATGTACTTAACGTTTCTTTGGTTGAAATAATTGTCATATAACGCAACTAAACAAATTGTGGAAACTTAACTAGCACAAACAGACACTCACCCAAACTCTCACTCACACACACATATACCTCCCACACTCCCCACAAGCAAACGCGAACACTCACACACACATCCCTTCATGCACACCCACTCCCACTCTTTTCTACTAAAGTTTATCCCAATGTTGCTTATACCCAAGGTTGGATTTACAAGCTGGAACAATTATATTCTTGTTTAGATGGTCGTTGATAGCTGCAACACAGTTATAAACTTTAATTAAGCCAACTGTCTATGTTCCAAAATAAAAATAAAAACTTTTACTTTACTTTCTGAAGAACATCGTTAAGAAATATTATTAGGTCTCAAAACAACTCATATTTCAACTAACTAAACTCCCTGCAGTCGTTGTCCCATTAGTAACTTGTCATTAAATAAAATAAGATCTTTTTTTTGTTCTGTCGTGTTTAGAATTTTAGATATCGATCAACTTTATGAAGTTTTGCTAGCTAGTTTAATTTCACTCACAGAAGTGCGACTATCACACATAGACGGACTTTTTGTGTATTACAAAATATTTCGATGGGTCTTTTAAAATGCAATCATCTACTTAATAGTAGCCGCAATTTAAATTCTGTCAGAGGCTCTCATCTGGCAAAGTGCAGTAGAGCGCGCTAGGGTCAAAGCGGATAGAGGTGAAATGTCTATTTTTAGCCGTATCGAATCAAATGAGGCTCCTTTAATTTCAGTACAGTATTAGAAGGAATGGGGTGTTAGAAACCACAAAAACTCAAATCTTCGTTTTAATGTGCTTGAAGTAATGACTACATACTACAACATTACACACTATTTGCAGACCCGGCATGAGCCAAATAAAAGCCAAATATATTGATATTAGGCTTTTATTTGGCTCATGCCGGGTCTGCAAATAGTTTAGCACAATTCGATCTGAGTTACTACCCAATTTTGTCGAATATATTGTGTTTGAAACGTTGCACACCTTACACTTTTTTGATTTTAACATGTTTCGAAACTTGCAGGTCAGTTGGCAATCGACATGGCTAAAGACACGGATATGCGCGAGGTTTTGAGCGTTAGACCAGTGCAGCGGTTACAGAGAACTGCGGCAAGATTTGAAGGTCCACTGCTAAAGAGGTCCCGGTTCTTGGGCTGGAGACCTGTTTGGGTAAGTAGACATTACTATATATTATTACCATGTTTTATGCTGATAGTCTCTTGAGTGTGTGAATTTCAGTTTTATGTAAAGGTTTATAATTTGAATGTCAATTGATTTCGAATTAGCAACACAATAATTTATCAGAAGTTTTGAGCTGGTTGCAATAATACCCTTCCAGCTCATAAAATCTGACGTCTCTGTCTTATAACTCAAGAACCAATTCACAAGTTGTTACTAGTGTTTAATATACATTTTATTATATTCGCAGGCAGTCCTCCAGCGCGGCGTGCTGCTGTACTACGGGTCGCGCGCCGAGGCCGCGCGCGGCGGGCCGCACTGGCGCGGCCGCAAGTACCTGGACGCCGCCGCGCTGTCGGCCGCGCACGCCGAGCCCGCGCTCATCGTGCTGCGCTTCAGCGACGGCGACACGCACCGCCTGGCCGTGCAGGGGGAGAAGGACGTGGCTGCTTGCAGACAGGTCAGTTAGTGCAATAGCTTGGCAGTCCTTAATGTCGGTTGGAAGTCAATTCCACAACCGCACAGCGTGAACAATGAAGGAGAAGGAGTAGACGTCAGTAGAGTGGAGAGGGGATTTAAGGAGGTTCCTAAAATGCGACGTACAAGGTGCATCAGTAGGGCGGGAGTAGGAAAAGTGTTCCCGAGATAGGATGGCGTTTTAGGGTTATAAAGGACGTTATATAGCAGACACAATATCCGAGAGTTCCTACGAAAACGAATTGGGAGCCACTTGAGTATTTTGCGGAAATTTGAAAGATGATCATACTTTTTGAGGTTAAAAACAAAATGAAGTCAGATATAGCTGAATACCAGTATTTTACATGGAGGGGTATTTTACTGATGAAACGACGGGCCACACCGCCAGCTAGCAAGCGAGCGAGCTGGCGGGCGAAGCGAAGCGACGGAAACTGTATAAACTAAGCGAAGCTTTGGCGAGCTAAACTATGTGGGTTCACACCTAAAACTATGGACGGACGTGCGAGCGAGCGGGCGCGCAGGGTGAACGAAGAGCATCGCTGACATCTTCGGTTATTTCGTTCGAATCGTTTGTATCGCTGTCGTAGCTTAGCTCTGTAGTTCGCGGTGTGAATCGAAGTATGAAAAGAGGTGAAATGATTCTTGCCTGGCTCGCTCGCTAGCTGGTGGTGTGGCCTGCACATAACACGATACTCCTTCGTAAGACTGATTGTCAGACATCCAGGCGTCTGACTATCCGTAAGGACTGCCAAAAATCTACAAGTGTATCTAAGCTAATGACTGCCCCCCGTGACCTTAAACAAGTATTCATTAAAGAAATGACATCACCTGACGTAATAGATATTTTTTTTACGATGAGCTATTTTATTTGAACTTGTGTGGGAACTGGGATCATTGTCTAAAGTCCACCATTTTGTTCCAGCAATGGGTAACAGCAATGAACGAGCACATAGCGTACTCCGGTCACTACCTGTGGGCGGGCGCCTCACCGGACTCTGCGAGGGAGGCCACCGAGGATTTGGAAGACGAATGCAAACCGTTAGGTAACAAACTAAAGATAGTTATTTAAATAAATCGTAAATGGTCGTTCGGTTAGGTTAGTTTAACCACTAACCACTCACCACCAACCACTCGTATGTCGAGTATATAGACACAATTAAAAACCTATTGTGTCTCGCGTAGATCTATGTTCGCATACGAAGGGTAAAGGTGGAATCGCCAAGTTAGTCCGCGTAATTCAAATTGTCTTATGTTTTCTTGCAATTTGCCGGTCGGTATCATATCAGATTGTGTGTTGATTAAAATATGCTTTTCATGAAATAGTCATCCAATGGGATTAAATTAACTTAGAGGGTTGTATTGGTGATTTAAATTATTATAATTAATGATTATAATTCTGTAAAAATATATAATTATTTACGTGTTATGGCCGGGAATCATATTTTGTTCACCATACAGAAGAATTTGAAAATTTAGAAAATTTGATGTTCGCGCGGGTAACCCTGGCGTTTTAAATAAAATGAACGGTTAAAAAAAAAGCTAAATGCAGATTCACGTTGATAAAATCAAATAATAAGTGCCTTTTTTATTTAGAACGAATGCCTATGCTTGGCTGAGTGCCTTTATATTGACAATGAAAAATCTTTGTAGATAAAGAAATACACGAAACAGTATTTCCATTGGTTGCAGGTTCAATGCAAGACGCGTTAACAGCAGCGACGAACAGTCTCGCTTTGCTCGACACACAACTGCGCGAGTGCGCCGCCATTGTCGCAGCTCTGGATAAAAGTGTCAATGTTGGGAACTCGCTGCATCATTCCGCGTATATGGTATGGACAATATCTCCATATAATGGCTGTATAGTGACTTATTCGAGTTAAACGAAAATCGGCTTTATTACCTGTTTCATAAAGTTTAAATTGGTGTGACTATAAAACAACGCGGCTTTTCGCGTCTTCTTAATTGTGTTATTATTTCAGTTAAACTAATTTCTGCCCTATCGTCAAGTAATTAAAATTGATTTTCATGTAAAATTACGAAAGATTTTATTAAACGGTAAACGCTTCACCGCGGTCCCCGTTGACGAGATTGGTAGATAGTTATTGGAACCTACACGATTCTATTTCCTTTATGTCTCGTGTAAGAAACTACTTGGTGAGTCTTATCATTAAAATAAACATGGTTATAATGTATCGTCCACCGTCCAGCGCTTCCAGCACGCGTGCGGCTCGGGCTCGGAGGCGCTGGCGGCGCTGCGCCACTGCGCCGCGCTGGTGGCGCAGGCGCGGGACGCCGACACCGCCAAGCTCAACAGAGAGGTAACTGCCACCAACTACACTCAACTGACCACAGATTTAAATCTATAGTTGTACCCTCACCGTACTTAGTTTCTCGAAAATTCGCAACACAAAAGAATGAGCCCACACATCCCGTATGGAAGTATACGGAAATGAGAGTGAAAATTACATTTCAATACTTTTTAAATGTAAAATGACGGTGGCGTATGCGGGCACAGAAAAAAATGTGATGGAGTAGTAATAACAGTATTTACTCGGGCACACAACATACAAGATACAGACTCTTCAGATCTTAAATTTCCCAACGCGGTAGCTCACGTACAACAGTGGTATGGCGCACTCTAGCGGCAAGGTGGGCTGACTGCATACACAGGCGGCGCGCGGCGACGTTAATCGCGGGACGGTTATCCTTGTTCGACCGGGAGGTTATCCTTGTTCGAGCGGGAGGTTATCCTTGTTCGACCGGGAGGTTATCCTTGTTCGAGCGGGAGGTTATCCTTGTTCGAGCAGGACGGTTATCTTGGTTCGAGCGGGACGGTTACCCTTGTTCGAGAGGGCGACGGACGAAATAAGTTTGGAACGGCAGCGCGCGTACGCGATGCTACCTTGTTACAAATGTAATTTTAAACAAAAATAGTAAATAAAATACTTATTTCATAAACATTCTTTATCTATAACAGATAGAACGTAACCGTGTGTTAGAAGAAGCATTGGCAGCGTTGGCGAGGACGCATCACGCGCTAGAGATGTCTGTTGCAGAAGAACTTACTAAGGTATGTATTTTCATTTTGGACTTATGGTCCATGATTATTAAGTCGATTTTCGAGTAACAATAAATATTTTTGGGGGTGAAACATCACGTTTTATGGTAAGAGTCAATGTAACACACTCAAAACATTATGCTGATGGATGTATTGAAAAGTACGGGGGTCATGGAGGTAATTAAAGTAAAGCTAAAACATTACAAACTTGTGTTTAAAAAACTTTGACCCCCATTATCTCCGTAAATAGGCTCCTAGGTACGGTCCAGAACAAAAAAATGGTCGCAATGACGGGGAGTTAAGGATATTATATAAGGTCCCATTAAAATAGGTGGACAAATTTTAACACAGCGTTCAGTACGTCTAACCAAAGATATCCAAGCAAAAAAAAGAACTGATAAAGTGTTTTTTTTTGACCTAATGGTTGTTTATTCTAGAGTGCCGCCGGCAATTTATTATTTTAGGTCAAAATAAAATCACTTTAATCAGTGTTTTTTTTTTGCTTTGATATCATTGTTTAGACATACTGAACGCTGTGTTAAAATTTGTCCATCTCTTTTATTGGGACCTTATAGAAGTACAGTATTACTCGTTTTGTTTCAGAGCAAAAGAAAGAAAAAGTCGAAGTCGTCATCAACATTGAATGATTCAAAGGAAAACTTCTTTGACGTTTTCGAAGGTAGGATTCAATAAAAGTTTTTTGGAAAATATTTATTTATTTATTTAATAGTGTGTCATCATCTGCCTAGCCTTTTCCCAACTGTGTTGGGGTCAGCTTCCAGTCTAACAGGATGCAGCTGAATACCAGTATTTTACATGGAGCGACTGCCTATCTGACCTCTACAACCCAGTTAGTACTGGGTATTACTCCTTCGCAAGTCTGGTTGTCAGATTTTCGGTTCACTGACTACCTGTAACGACTGTCAAAGATCTACAAATGACAGCCGGGACCAACGACTTAATGTGCTTTCCGAGGCACGGAGGAAACTCGGTATGTAATGGGCGGTCACCCATCCACAGACCAACCTAGGCAAGCGCGGCTTAACCTGAAGATTGATCCGAGCGTCTGTTATTATTTAGTGTGTTTAGTGTTAGTTTATACAATACTGTCATTAATATTTATTTCTCCTAGGGTCTGAAGATGAGGATGATACATTGGTGACGGCTGGTCTCTCTAGTCCGCTGGGCGCTTTGAGCCCTTGGGGCAGCAGTCCCGACCTGACGAGACGAACTCCTATAGGCAGCCTTGATGGTAATATAAATTTCCTATTATTAACTCTCCTTCTGAAAGGGCTTTCGGAATCCTTATACAGCGTGTAACAGAAAGGGTATAATCATATGGAATACTGTGGTACGGACCATCACACTGAACAACTTTCTCTATGGGACCACCATCGAAATCGTAAAAAAATAATCAGCTGTCCTATACATAATTTCAATTCCTACTCGATCCAAATGTATGGGACAGCTGATTATTTTTTTACGATTTCGATGGTGGTCCCATAGAGAAAGTTGTTCAGTTTGATGGTCCGTACCACAGTATTCCATATGATTATACCCTTTTTGTTACACGCTGTACAATGTCCCATTAAAATAGGTGGACAAATTTTAAAACAGCTTTCATTACGTCTAACCAAAGATATCCAATCAAAAAAAACACTGATTAAAGTGATTTTATTTTCACATATTGAATATGTTTCTTCTAGAGTGCCGCCGGAAATTTATTATTTTAGCTCAAAATAAAATCACTTCAATCAGAGTTTTTTTTTGCTTGGATAGCTTTGGTTAGACGTACTGAACGCTGTGTTAAAATTTGTCCACCTATTTTAATGGGACCTTATATAGACAAAAAGCTTAAACAATTCTATACAGAGTGTAATTGGACCCTTCAAGAAGCCGTCAAACAAGCATTCTGTTCACCAAACTAAGTAACACTGGTATTGCTGGGGAACGACATTTTTTGGTGTGAAATATCAAATTTTCAATATTTTCAAAACATTGTACTGATGAGCAGTCAATAGAAGGTTCTTAGGTAAGGTACAGAACAAAAAAAAAATCGCAATGACGGAAGGTACCTTTCGGCTTCGTTAATACGCTTTTTACACCTTTTATATCTGTAAAAATATTTTTTTGTGACAATATTAGTAAATAAGTAAATCCATCATAAAGAAAGTGATAACGCCAGCGCTCCCTATAGGTCCTTCCCATCCATGGCCCATCTCTCCTGGTGTAAATGTTTCAACTGTAGGGCCTCCTGTCTGCAATAGGGAGTGGGCGAACATCCGCGACGTGGGGCCGACGCGCGCGCTTCGTTGAGTTTTCGGTACTAAGACAAGCTGGTTTTCTGTCGAATGTGTTTTCCTTAATCGTGTTGAGAACAGTGGTGATGAATTAAATTAAACAAAGTAATCTTTAAATGTTGCCCCACACTTGGAATTTCTCCTGTATCGTGGCTGCGTTTACAAACGTTTAAACTCACATACACAAACAGCCAGACCCGGAACAACTACATGTAAAGTAGGATATACAATTATTTGTTCCGGTATTTGTTTTTTGTTGTTGTTTGTTAGGCAGGACAAATTTGACTCGGCCCAATGCTACTTGGAACTGTTCAGACATCAAATTGTACCACAAACTCTCCAGGTGATAGAACCCCTACAAATGAGGAGCAAGAAGAGCGGTACATCCGGCGTCTATCCGGGTCATCCGGGTCACCGGTGTCGCTCCACACGGCCGTGAGCGCGGCCAGCTCGCGCGGCACGCTGGTCTCTCAGGGCGGACATGTGTACCGGAACGCGCGGCCTTATCGCAAGTCTACTCATCCGAGGTATGTAGGACACAGCACTTCCAATCTTATGTCTATTGCGTTAGAGTTGCATTGCCTTATCGTAAATGAGCTCATCTGAGGTATTCAGGACAACCATTGTAGGTAAGTGATCCAGAAGTTTTAGGTTCTCCGGAAAACAGCATCGATACCAGGTTCTTTAGGATCTTTAGGACCAGATATCCTTAGGTTATCGTTCGCTTCTTGGTGACCGTCCAGCAGTTGTTTAGCTTGTTACTATAGAAACCGTTTTCGCAGCAAACGGTCGCAGCCAAATCAAGAGATGTTCGTTCCTCAAAGAATACACACGAGGTATGTGATCAATATGTTTCATAAACACAGGAATTATACAGAGTGGGAACTTTCAGCGGGACAGTAAGGGGAACTACCTTAACTGTTGTAGCTGCACGAAAATGATCTATAGAGACTTATCTATAAGTTTTCTTAAAATTTTGGACTCCAATAAATTTAAAAAAAAATATGCAGTTAGCAAGAAAATAGCGACACATTACACAAAACAAATTATTGATGCCAATCGAGAGTCGATCGGCATTAATTATCTAGTTCCAAATACTGATCAAAAAATTCTAAAGAACCAACTCAGTTTGGAGTACTTAAAAAGTCAGAAATCGCTTAAGTTTCCACCTGTATATTCGTACTTAAGGAAGGTATTTTCTACTACAAGCCCTAACATCGATAGTTGGGACTGTTGCTACCAATTCTGTGGCTGTACAACTTGAACTTTGAAATGAAATGGCAGGTAAGAATCCATAACTTCAGGATCGTCAAACAACTGTTTTTTTCAACAAGTTTTATTAATCAACTTGATTAAATTAATATAAAATTCTAAGGCGATTACAAAAATGAACCCAATATTTTAGTTTCACGAATACTGTTATATAAGGGTTTTCTGACGCGTCCCAAGAGTTTCGGCGTGTTTGACAAAAATCTAACGAAGAAATAAGTAGGTAAGTTCAAGTTTGCCTAACCCAATTGGATTAGTCCCTTAGGCAATGTTAAAGGTCGTTGGTTGAAACTGGATTAACCCCTCAATTTCGAAAGGTTACTCGATTTAATCTTTTAACTTTTATGATTGGTAAATTTCACAGACTGTCAAATGCCATGACAGCTACTGTCAAATGTCATGACAGCTGCTGTCAAATCACCAATCATTTTTAGAGATAAATCATTTATAATAATGGGATTTGACAGATGCCATTAGATTTAACAGCAACATTTCTGACCAGAGACTTTATAAAATATAGGACGCGTTTAAACAAAAAACGGCGTTCGTCATTACCTTTTATGTCATTATTTGCTTTACTAAGAGGAATAATACATTAACTTTCCTAGTATTGATAATTTGCCTACATTACACGTTTCCGTTTCGCCACTCGATTTACCGTCCCGTTTAAAAAAACAGGAAATATTCGTGGCAAGTCAATTTAAATTATAGCACGAGTTTCATTTCGACTGCCGGATAAAGGTGTCAGACACCGGACGTTTGAAGTGAAGTATTGACATTGCGAAGCGCATGCAAACAGGCATAGAAGACCTTGATTTCGTTTTGGCGTCGCACGCGGTTTATTTTGCTGTCTGAAATGTTCACGCCATTGCATGAATCATTTATTATTAATCATTATGTATTTATTTATTTTTATTCTTTTAACGTTATTTCAATATAACAAGTACAGTACAAAGGCGAGCTTTATCCAGAATTATTAGAGGTTTCAGAAAGTAATCTATAATTTTTCAGGGCTTCTTGCTCAATTTTTTTTTCTAGTGTCAGTTAAGTGTTCTAATTAGGGTAAAGATGGCGATTTTGGATAAATGTTTATTTAACCCCTCCTCAGTAGAATCCTATAAATAAATCTTAAACTTTAAGGAATTTATCGCCACATTTTGGTGCAAAATAGAATCGATTTTAAACGAGTCTAAGTATATTCTTAATCACTTTATCCCTTTAATAAAACCTTTTAAAACGATAACCTTTTAGAAAGCAAAAAAATTTTTATTTATTTTTATTTTATTTGTTTTTTTTTTTGTTTCAGTTCTCAGTGGTCCCTTTAGAGTATTATTACTGGTCAGTATGGAAGCTTAGTTATCACCACGATAAACTTAGCCCTAGCTAAAGAGTGAACGTTTAATATAATGATAGTTTTGCACAATATGGACAAATTGCACAAAATGCAAGGCAAATAACGCACTAAATAATAGATTTGAAAATAAACAAAAAAAAAAAAGATTTATTGTGTATTTTGTAATCATTCCATAAGCTATACAGAGTTCTGAATTTGGTATACCGCGACCATGCCATACAACAATTTTTTTTTTTTGTGAAAATAGGCCAACAGCAATCGGCAATTTTCCTGCTTAGTCACACTTGGGGGGAAAATAGATCAGTGATCGCGTTATTTCTTATCAGCCTGTATAGTCGCGTTTCATAATACCAAAACACACATAAATTCTTTTACCAAAAATCAAGCCATATTTTAAATATTTAATTTTTAATAAATATGTTAATTATAGTCAGCCAAAATGTATTTATTAGTATTTTTAATTTTGATAATGGTACCTGACACGATTAGTGTAAAGTGCAAATAAATTGTGATTTTAGTTTATATTATTTTAAGCTCAATATTTGACCTGTATTTAATTTTTAACAATAAATATATTATTTTATTTGTTCGTTTGATTTTTTGTTCTTAACCATGTTTTTATTAGGTAATTTAATAACGGACGCCACTTAGTCTCTTTTTATTTATTTATTTATTTATTTAGGAAAAACAAACAGTAACATATTACAGATTTATAATAAGGCTTACTACTAGACTATGATAAATATGCTACCCACTACGTTTTCCACAGATTACCATAAATAATAATTATACAACTAGAGAGACTGTTTAAGATGTAAACTAAAATAACAATGATAAAGTAAGTTTTAGTTATAAGATGCACAATATACAAAAAGTTACATTAAACACATAGATATGAACACATTACGTCACAATGGTCTACTGCCGATCCATAAGGATTGCATGGATTTGTTTCTTGAATACATTTTTACTGAGGAAAAGTATGTCGATTGAGCTAAACTCATTATTGTAAGTCTCAACCAAGCGATGAAGAGGCGAGCGCGAGCCAGCGTTAGATTTACAACAGCCAGTAGCAAACAAGCGTCGTGCGCGCACCTCACGTACATGTACTGTTCGAGGAACAAGGTAACATAGATTCTTTACCAGATCAGGACAATCAAATTTATTACGGCATACATTAAACAGAGTCATAACATCAAGGAGCATTCGTCTTGACTGCAAGGTTAGGATATCGTATTTCCTAAGAAGTAGGTGATATGAGACTTTTTTCCGAAAACATCTATAGTTTATAGCACGAAGGTATTTGCGTTGTACCAGCTCCAAAGCATCATTATATTTTTTGTATAGAGGGTTCCATATCGATACTGCAAACTCTAGATGTGGCCTAATTATGGATTTGTATAAATGCAGAAAGGTGGAAGGGCGTCGAAATTCCGTAGATGCTCTCATTACAAAACCAAACATTTGGTAAGCCTTACTAACTATTTTATCCATATGAACATCCAGATGGAGCTTTGAATCCAGCTGAACCCCAAGGTCACGGAGAGAAGTAACTTTGTCTATAAGTGTATTAGCGAGGCAGTAATTAAAATCAGTCTTATTTTTCTTTTTGGTAAACGTAATAACGTGACACTTAGGTAGACTAAGATAGAGCTTATTGGTAAAACAATAGTCAGAGAAACGGTTCAGGTCTTGCTGGAAATCAATACAATCTTGTTTATTTGAAATTTTTTTATAAACCTTTAAATCATCCGCATAAAGAAGAAATTTAGAATGATGAAAACAGAATTTAATGTCATTAATAAATAATATAAATAATAACGGACCCAAAATAGAACCTTGAGGGACACCCGACGTGACCTGAATAGAGGTGGACTCGAAGCCATCAATCACTACTTTCTGAGTTCTATTAGTTATGTATGATATAAACCACCGCAAAAGGTCTCCTCTGATTCCGTTATAAGCAATTTTATTCAGTAATAGTTCATGATCAATTTTATCAAACGCTTTTTGAAAATCAGTATAAACGGCATCAATTTGCTGTCTATCATCAATACTTTCAAAGAGATGGGACGTGAAAATAAGGAGATTGCTAATACAAGATCTGTCCTTAACAAAACCATGCTGTTCATTTATTATCACACTGTGAATAGCCTGATATACCTCTTTATGTACAAGCCTCTCAAAGAGCTTGGAAAACGCAGGTAGAATAGAGATAGGTCGATAATTCGCTACATCATGCTTGGATCCACTTTTGTGAACTGGCACGATATTTGCATGTTTCCAGACATCTGGAAATACGCCACAAGATAAACATTTATTAAAAACCATAAATAAGGGATAGCAAAGTGTATCACACGTATTTTTTAGAAAAACTGATGGAATCCCATCCGGACCTGGACCCTTAGATGAGTCGAGAGATTTTAATTCTTTACGTATAGCATCGAGAGATAGATGCAGCTTACACAGGTTGACATCATTGTCAGCACTGTTAGTGGGTGGTTTCCAGGAGTTGAAGTCAAACGTTGAAGGCTCATATACAGAGTGGAAGAATGTAGCAAATAAGTTACAGGTAGTGACAGAATCGTTGGATGAGATTTGATTGAAGTGAACCGTTGATGGGATTTTATTTGTATTTTTGCGGCTGGCAACATATTTCCAAAAGGTCTTAATATTGGTAACCACACTGTCCTCAACCGCTTGGATATAGCTATCGTAGCATCGGTCAGCTACTTTTTTAAATCTTGTTCTGTTGATGGAGAATACCTCATAGTCACTTAAATTCCCATACTTCTTCCACTTGACCCAGGCACGAGTTTTACTTTTAAAAATAACTATAAGTGATTTTGAAAACCAATTTGGGTAATTCGCATTTTTGCGTTTACAGAATGGTGTGTGAGATCGTATAATTTCATAAATTTTTTCATAGAACGTAGAAACAGATTTATCAGGTGTCAAGTTATCAAGTAAGAAATCCCAATCAACTTTTCCTATATCGGTATTTATTTCCTGATAGTTAGCTTTGTAGTAATTAAGTTTGTTATGAGCACTCAAATTCGAAATATGTGCGGGGCAAGTGAAAGAAATAAGTACATAGAAAGCAGGATGGTAAACGTCAATGGGTAAAAGGGTAGCATCAGGAGTAGATGTTACGGTATGGGTGTTACAAAAGAATAAGTCTAAGATGCGACCGACAGAATTGGATATATGGTTATACTGTTTCAGGGCTTGTTGTGAGCAGAAGTTCGATAAATTGCGACTAACGATTGTGTGTTTATTATTTGTAGCATATTCCATGTATGATGATTTTTTTACCCAGTTAATTAAAGGCAAGTTAAAGTCACCTGTTAAAATAATATTATCAATGCGAGGGTCATCACACAAAGATGACAAGGAATCAAGAAAAGTTAAGTATATATCTTCAACAGCGGTTGGAGGTATGTAGGTGACACATATTAAATGATACTTATTGTTTGTGGAGGGAATTTTCACGATGACATGCTCGGGTAACGCTAACGGGGGCGAGAATGAAAGACAGGTCGGTTTCAGTTCTTTAGATACGGCTATAAGGACACCGCCGCCATCCTTTTTGTTGGTGAGTACACGGTTACGAT
Source organism: Eugnorisma glareosa (assembly GCA_947578425.1). Lineage (NCBI taxonomy): Eukaryota > Metazoa > Arthropoda > Insecta > Lepidoptera > Noctuidae > Eugnorisma > Eugnorisma glareosa. The sequence goes on from OX387958.1 coordinate 3,650,890, forward strand.
CGCATCTAAATACCAAATAGCGGTGATCAATAAATTCGTTATCGGATATTTCTGGCGTCAACCAGGTCTCAGTCAAGATAATGACGTCATATGTATGCGACAAAACATTCAAATATAGGGTATTTAGTTTAGTCCTAATTCCTCGACAGTTTTGATAATAAATGGAAAGATTACAATTTTTATCCATTATCAAAGGGAGAGGGTATAATGAGATTAATTAGTAAAGTATATATTTTGAGACTAACGTATGTAATTAAAACAAGCCAACGCTTATGACTTTCACGGTACTTTTCCATTATGATATCACGAAATGATAACAAAAAATAGACATAATCGACATAAGTAACTATAATATCCAGCAATAATATTAGGATCGGTGGCAGGACTGTGATTGTGTATGTAACATTAATGACTAAGATAATTAAACATTGTAAACAGTGCTTCAAAATCACGGGTATAATAATCACACTGCTGACCGCGACAAAACACAACATACCAACGAATAACAACTTTTTTTTAGTTTTAAGGTGAAATAAACAATACAGGTTACGATTAGTAATTATTACCAACATTTTCATTGGAGGAATGGCTAGACCTAATATTTCTAGAAATGTCGTCTTCCGAGCGAATCGCAAAGGTGGATGAGTCATCAGTTTCCTTGACCAAAACAGTAGCATTTCGGACCCATACATATTTGAACTTGTTTGTTTTGGCAGCGTCGCGACTTTTTCGAAACAACTCCTTATTACGAAGCGTCAGGTGTTCGTTCATGTAAATACGACACTGAGTTCCAGCGAGACCAATCCGATCTGACGTAATACCTTTAGACAGCCTATAGGCACTTAGCATGTTATCTCGAAGCAGCCGGGAACTCAACTTCACTATAATATTTTTCGGACGCACGTTATGCGCGTGTGCGTGTGGAACACGGTGAATAGCCACTATATCTCGTTGCGTCAAAGGTATTTTGATTGCAGACGCAATTGACTCCAAGATTCCAACTAGATTCTCACCACGTTTTTCGGGCAAGTTTCCTATTTCAATATTGCACTGCCTAGCATGTTGTTCAAGCCGATCTATTTTATTTTCCAGTATAGATATAGTCTCAGACGCACAAGAGTTAATCCTAGACTCCATCTCCGTGATACGTTTCTCGTTGTCAATATTGTTCGCTGAGTTGAAATCAACTGCTGACTTTAACTCTATCACGACCTTCGACAATTCCCGGTGTTTTGTATCAAGCGTTAATACATCCCTTTTGGTATCAGAGAACTCGGAACGCAATTCTTTCAAATCGTTTTGAATCAGAGAGGAGGTAGATGACAATTTATTGAACTCATCTCTAAGATTTCCGATGTTCGTGTTTATATTTGCAAACTGGTCACACATGTCAACACGCAGGGTATTCATTGACCTCTTAAGTTCTTCGGATAATGCAGATATAGCCGAAGTCAGCTCACAGTGAGGCTGCTTCCTCTTAAGATTTCTCTGCGTTACATTGGGTTCAGCATCTTCGCCTGAGTACAAATCTGGAACCGATTGGCATTTACTACCTTTCGGAGAGAGCACCATCGTGTTCACAGCGTTCAACAGGGCGAAAGTGTGTAGATGACAATTAGTTGTGATAACGTTAAGTTACGTAGCGCTCAGCTGATATTATTGCTAAAGCTGTATACAGAGCCGGCGTCGAGTGAGTGAGACAAAAATATCGGTTGTTCCGTTTCCCCGAGGAGGTGAAGGGGGCCGCACGCTCACAATGTGAAAGTATCGCTGCACGGTGAGCGAGTCAAAAATATACTCTGCACTGTTTCCCCGAGGGTGTGAGGGGAGCCGCACGCGCACTGTCACCCGTTATTTAAATATTTTTAATAAGCAGATGCAGCACTTTATAAGTTTAATTGTCTTAGAGATAGGGTATACTTTTAAATGGCACCGAACTTGTTAACTGAGCAAAAACCCGAACACACGTCTGCTCTAGCCGTACAATAAGTGACGAACTCTTTACTCTGTTTAAGTTGCTAAACGGTAGGAAAATAATATTTTGAGTGAACTAAAGGTACACAAAATCTCGCCATCATGGCTAATCCACAAATGTCTATGCTATGCCTTATACGGGGTGGAAAGGACACCGACGCGAAAAAGTTTGCTATTTATTCAGTACATCATTCTGAGCCCCCTACATATAAATTTTTTATCGGTTATTGCACCTCCAAGGCACGCAAGTTTTCGGATTCATGTGCGCATTATTGTATAATTATCACTTGCTCCGGTGAAGGGAAACATCGTGAGGAAACCAGCATGCCTGAGAGATAGTTCTCGACGGCATCTAAAGCCAAGTCAGAGGTCCATGGGCGGCCTAAAAACTCTGACACCAGGTTAGGCACTAACCACACGATAAAGAAGACGATCAGTTGTTAAAAAAAAAACTGCTGTTTCGAACAAAAGAGCAATACGGTCAAAATGTATTGAACAGCTGATTTTTAAATTGTTGCTCCACACTACGAATTTCTCCTGTATCGTGGGTGCGTTTACAAACATTTAAACTCACATACACAAACAGCCAGACCCGCAACAACTACCTGTAGATCATACTAATATTTGTTCTGTGTGAGCATCGAACCGGCGACACGCACTCACACTCACGCACACTTAGTCCCTGCGCCAACCATAAATATAATAAACAAGGCGCCAACCGTGCCGTCGATATTGTACCCATCCAATTCACAACAGACTATCCCTTCTGAACATTGGTAAAATCCTCTATAATGAATCCGTACAACAAAGCAATAACAGCCTTGGTTGACATCGTCGAACTCTCACCTTATCACCAGTGATAGGAATAGGTAGAGCTAATATACCTAAAGTTCAAGCAAGGAACAGAAACGAAAAGTATTCCTTACGACTAAACATTTTTTTACTTTCGTTTCTGTTCCTTGAACTTTAGGCACATTAGCTGTACCTATTCCGATCACTGCTTCATCATTACATAGTATAAAACAAAGTCGCTTTCTCTGTCTCTATGTCCCTTTGTATGCTTAAATCTTTGAAACTTCGCAACGGATTTTGATGCGGTTTTTTTTAATAAGTAGATAGAGTGATTCAAGAGGAAGGTTTATATGTATAACATTGACCCGTGCGAAGCCGGGGCGCGTCGCTAGTATCCAATAAATGCAACATCAAACCATTCTACACATTACCCGTCAAGGTTTCACACTGACCGCCATTCCTCCCTGAAGATTTGGCGTGACTAATACCTTGATCGTGTTTATCTTACGTTCTTGACCTGTTCGAATTCCGAGATGTTCGTCTTCGCATGACCTAGAAAGGAAGCAGGCGTGTGGTGTATGCCTTTTGCTGGATTATGGAGGTGGTTTTGGATAATTAAGAGAGTGAATAGATAGACAAAATAGTTAGGTGTGCTTAACTAGCTTATGCCCGCGGCTTCGCCCCCGTGGGGTTCGGTAATTGTCCCACCGGATCGTACTATCGGGATACTATACTTACATTAAAAAAATCAAATCTAGTAACGTTGGTACGAGACATCCGTTTTGTTTTATACGAGCGCTTTTATAAAGCGCGTTCAAAAAGCGTCCTTGCAATGATTGGCACCGATCTGTTTGCAAGGCTGATGCTTGAGTACTGGACACATTATTTAAAAAAAATATGAATACCGTTTATATTATATATGCATGATTGTGATTGTATGACATAGTCAAAGGTATTTAATTAAGTAATAGGAATATGCGCAGAAACCACTCTACACTTCCACATACAGGATCACCCGGTAATCACAACGCATCTTGCATCAAAGGCTTCACTCAAAGACGACTGAGTGATTACTTCGTAGAAAGGTAATACCTACGAAGTGTTTGTAGCATATAACGTTGCCACCCGAGTGTAGGCTGCTATCTACTACCTAGAGGATTGTATCAAAGGCCGAGGTTATTCACGCCCTGACAGATGGCAAAGGGTACTGACTTTATTTACGACGTAAGTTTTATACATGGACGAGTGGCATATCTTAGATCGTAATACTTTATCGCCACTAGTGAGATCAGTTAGAGTACATAAAACATAACTTTTTAATCTAGTAAGCAGGTGTGACTTTGCAAAAATATTCTTAGCGTTCACTTCTTACTAAGAACGTTTAAGTAACTCAATCCCTCAAGACTTCCTCATTGGTCTAGTGGTCGCAAGCGCGACTGCTGAGCACGAGGTCCTGGATTCGATTCACGGGTCGCGCAACGTGTTATTGGGTTTATCCGTCAGGAGTTTCTCAGTAGTAGCCACGGAGGCTGGATTTGTGCCCGGTTGATGGCAATAGGCTAGCCCCCTATTACATGGGACTTAGACATAACTAGCGAAATGTGGGTGTACTATTAGGTACAGCTCTGCCTAACCCGTCGGGAATTACAGGCGTGATATTTTTATGTTTTTAATCGCTTGATTTGCCCCGACTTTGAAAAGTTTTGACTCCAAATTGGGATGGTATACTTACCTACTGCTTTTGTGAGTAGAGGTCAGAAATTATCCCAGGGATACTTACCAGGGACTGAATTATCCAAAAATTAACCACCATTAAATTTCAGTATACCGTTAAGTAAGGGTTACCGAAATATTTCGGTACCATTTTTTTTTTCAGTAGCGGAGTTTTGTGTTTGAGAATGCTTAACGGTATGTTTCGGTAGAAACACTATTACCTTTATAAATGTTAGTTTTAAAAGATGGACAAGTGCACAAGCCAATCATCCGTTTTTTTTCATGCCACATCGGACCGTAAAAAATCGGACTGCCGGACAGTAAAATTCTTTGTAGTGCACGAACGCCCTAAGGGTTAATTAACGGTACAGCCCAACCTTTATTTATAAAGGTATCGGTATAGCTCAACCTTTATTTTAAAGCGGTACCGATATTTTTTTGAGGTATCTTAACCTCTAACCGTAACCGCTTTCAGTCCCTGATACTTACTACACATGGAAAAGGAAACACACAGATATAGGTAGGTACTAACGGGTTTTAGGTACATATTTTAATTTCAGGGTTTACCAGGGGCATTAATATACTTCTGAAAGAATGTGGCTATCTATTTAATCAATTTTCTTTATTTTCATCTCTTGCGACTTTCAAGAGACGGATGATCTTATTGCCTAGCCGAGGCTTATTTGCCCATATGTTACTCTTCAAATACACGTCATAATACTTACGAACCAAGCATTATTTACGAGACGAGATTGTCCGTTATTTGTATTTCTGCTTCCACGAGCACCGATGAAAAAATGTGGGTAATTTATCATTTTGTGATTCGTTTTTTCCTTTGAATGCAAAATGAAACATTTTTGCTGAACATTCCCGATTGATATTCAATAACTTCCGAAGGGAAAGTAGTTTGTTACGAAATGTTGGCTTTCAATTCACGGCTACCCGAAAAACAGACATGTTTTTTTCCGTGGGGGAAAGCTATAAAAAATGACCGTTCTTTTATATACGCACTTAGAGATGTTACAAAAGTTGGATACAAAAACATTTTCAACCCTTTTAAAAAATTACCCTCACGAATACTTTGTGAACATATTTATTTCACTAAACAAAAGTAAATTAAAAAAGCTCTCTAATAATGCCGCTTCAAACGTCAACATTTGTGTCTATTGCGATGTTTTCATTTAAAGTCTACTTAGAGCAAAGGAAACATGCAAACATTTGGGTAGCCGCAACAGTGTCCGAGGTCCCACTTGTGCGCCAACATACCTTTTGCGGCGGCGCGGGACGCGTGCGGGGCGCGGGAGGGGGCGCCACCCAGTCTCGCTCGGCTCATAATTGCCAGTTGCGCCGCAGCGTTTGCCGCGCGCACACGTCTGCATAGCGCCCGCGATCCGTGCACACTTCGCCCACACATGACCTAGACACCGGTTTGATCGTGAGTGGTCTGCGGTTACATAATTGTTACCTACTATTGATGTTATATGCATACTTATATCTGTCAGATGTTTTGCTAGGATATTAGCTGTTGAGATGTACTGCGTGCTAGCCTGCATCGATTGGCTGTCACGCCGGATTGCATTCAATGTCAGACCGTACATCTGTAGACCTATCTCAATAATTTAAATGTAACGGTTACTTTATTTAATTTCTAGTTATTTCTACGGATTGAATACTAATGGGCATGCACCAAAAACACTGCATTTGAAGCTTTAACCATAATTATATGCTTTAACTAGTTTTCGGATATAGTTACTATAAGCCTGATGGTTGCGTGCCGTTCAAGTCACTGCAGACATTCTAATTTAAGTTTAGAAATATAATTTTCTAAAGTTGGTAGGTTTGGTATTAGTAGCCGCATTGAAACACTAGGTTAAATTATTCGGCGACACTTCTTATTTCGTCTAGTCTTGTGGATAAATACTCATCTTTCGTGATTGATATTAGTAGAACAACTATCCGTACTAGTTGTTGAATAAACATCTTTTTATGACCTTGCAATGTGCGGTTTCGCCGCAAGCTTACCTACCCCTCTGAGCTTAGAGACCGGAGAATATAGGCCATCCTCGCTATTGAGTCACCCCGAAAACAAGATTATACTCCGGGGATGTTTACGAATGTCCAGACAGCACGAATATTCGGAAAGTCTAGATCTGGGGTCACTAATAGCTACAAAGCACGGATGCTACAATAGTTCGGAATTGATCTGGAATATTCTGACCAAAAATAATCGTACTTAAATTCACTTGCACCACTAATCACTAAATAATTTACAGCTAAACGATTTAAAATCATGGTCATATTTCTGTCAATAGTCTGACAAAGACATGTGTAGCGCTAATGTATCTATTTTAGGCGCAAGCTGGCCTTTATCTAGAAATTTATGGTTTTATTTTTCAATCTTTTTAATTTATGATCAAAGCTGTTTTCTTTATTCTAACATTTATCCGGCTAGTTATTCGTTAGCAAACATTCAATCAGTTCTTTGACACAGCCTGCTGCTAATGGGTTTACATAGAGCGATACATCATTTATTGATTGAAGTTCGCTGCCCATCCCTCATCATATCACCTAGTAAGTACCTATTGAACATTATTATAGGTTGTAATTACAACTACTGGAACGTAGATAGTCGTCAAAGCAATCCGTTGGCAATACTAGGGGCGCTGGAATTACAGGAGTTGGAAATGTATTAATTTAGCAAAAGGGTCGGGTTTTATAAAATTTGTTTCCATTCTTTCTGAACTACGACTGGACGTGACAGATCTATTAGACTTTCTATCCAATCCGACAACGACTTAAAATGTTCATTTCAAAATTCCGTTCGGCATTCCCCTTCCACAACTACGACTGGACGTGGAAGACCCATTAAACTTTATATCCAATCCGCAACGACTAAAAACGTTCATTTTAAAATTCCGTTCGGTATTCTCAACCCAGTCAGTCAGTGGCCCTTATAGTCAGACAGCCAGTGTTACCAAGGGGTATCGTATTACTCAGTACTAATTAGGTTGTAGAGGTCAGATAGGCAGCCGCTCCATGTAAAATACTGGTATTCAGCTGCATCTGGTTAGACTGGAAGCCAACCCCAATATGGTTGGGAAAAGGCTAGGCAGATGATGATGATTCTCCTCCCAGTTTCATTAATATCACCTTTCCGTTATCCCTAAAACTCATATCGATACATCAATCGGTTTAACACCAAAATCTTATTCGATTCGATATTATTTCGGAACAAAATCGTTTCCCCCAGCCAATTCGATTACCGATTTTCATCGTAAAAGGGATGGCTTGCCGAGATTAAATTGTCATTTTATGAACTGCTTATAACGATTCGTAGGATTCGATGAGAGCCGTAGGTACTTAAAGGTCTGTGAATTTTACGGTGTACGTTTTATGTTGTACGTGGTTTCCTCAAGGATTATAAATATAGGTGTTCATCGTACCGTGTTGTGCTTAAAACAACATGATTCCTATTATGTAGGGAAAATAAAGAAAGGAAACAAGGGAAAAAGATAGGTACAGTTGCCAGCGCATAGTTACCACAAATTATTAAATTTTCTCATTCTATTTTGAACTTAACCTTCAACATTTTATGGTTTAAAATCATTTGGAGAAATTTGACAGTTTGTGGTATCATGTGCTGGCGACTGTACCTAATGCTGATATAATTAGCTGGATTTTTTACCCAATCTTTTATCTATTATTTCCAGGTTACATGCAGTTCTTTTATAACTCTCAGTAGACACTAATTGAAATCGTGCTGGGGAAATAGTAATAATCTTTTCTTCGAAGTGTGGTTTCTATTACTATTCTAGTACACTGTAGATACGCTTCTAGTACAAATTTTGTGAACTACATAATAGCTATAGCATATTGCTGAAGGCTTTCTGGAAATCCAGAGTTGCGGCATGTCGTGGAAAAAATAGACTAATTCGGACTAAATTAAGCATAAAGTATATACAGCTTGTCTACAACGTTGGGACACGGGGTTCCCTATAAGAGAAAAGGGGCCATATTCCATCACTCGGGCCCTGTGCCAGTTGTTCCATGTCATTTATCTTTGATTTTTTGGTACATCGCCATGTTTTTCTTCAAGTTTTGTGACTAGTGGTAATGAACAACAAATAATTCTAGCTTCCATTTTTTTTTTTCGTAACTTTACCTTCTTTTCTAGCTTTCTTTATTTTATCCTTGTAGGATGGTCGTAGGCCTTAATTAAATGGTTCTCCTAAAAACCTGTGAACATATTATCAGCTAGATACCCAACGCAGTAGCCCCGATCCATAACGACATTGCGCTAATAAATCAAAGCTTGAATGTCCTTTGGGAAACATTAGACCTTTGAAACTCGAGGGCGGGACCAAATTAATCAGGAGAAATAGAAGGTATTCGAAATATTACACGTTTTAAGGTCTCGAGGGACAAAGATAAGTCAGCAGCTTTGATAACACCTGGATTTATAGTCGCACTATCTTTGGAATAAAATGTAATTAGGGTCAGCTGGTGACAAATATTTATACCTTGTACTCTTTTGTTTAATTTCCCTCTATCGCTTTTTTTTTGTCGGCTTTACTTATTCTTTGCAAATGGCAGCGCTAAATTTTCGAATGTGTCAGTAATTTTCTGAATCGAGATCCATGCAGAAGCATATATCTATGTTATATTTATGCATACTCTGCTGTTTTTGTCCCGATTAGAAGCGTAAAGGAACAGGTCAAAATTGGTAAATCTTTGCTAGTTCAACTTTAGCTGTTCTTTATCGCCATGCGAACCTTAGCTACCTTCATAATACCTAACAGGATTACTCTTATATCCTAGTCAAGTTTAAAGTCGCAGTAAATTGCAAAAATATACATACTTTTTAGTTCTTTTGCTATCGCGAATCAAAGCGCCTTTTGCTGAAGGCTTTACGGCCAGCTCGGCTTTGTGCGGGCAGCTTAACTCGGCTCACTGGTCCACTGTCGGATATTATGCTGCTAGCCTAATAACCAAGCACCGTATCATCGTGAAATTGTTCTACTGAAACTTTATTTTTGAGATAGGAAATATAAATAAATAAGTTGATGTCTTTATGAACTGGCTTTAAGCGTTTTTGTGGTGGTTTTGTAATGTGTACCTACCTCGTATATCAGCTTGAGTCTGATATTGGGTTTATGTCAGAAGTCTATTTGGAATCTGCACAAATTGCGTAACACACGTTCAATCACACTTCGAGGGTTTTTATGGAAAATCCATTGATTTTTTGTAGATTGTTTGGTGGTTTTAAAAATTCGTCTGCTCAAGAACGTAAATAACGTAAGTAATGAATGTTGTTAAACTGTCAAAACTAAAGGCATTGCTGTTGTTTGTATGTTGCACACAATTAACCAGCAGGTTGGCTTGGCATTTAAGCTTCGGAAAACATAAATCTTGCAAACACATGGCCATGACAGCCGATCTCGCCATTAGTCAGAGCCACACATCGATGTAGCTTGCAATTGTAGTTTGCATTTAAGGTCACAAATGAGAAACTGTCGTAAAAAATTCTTTACCCCAATTTTGGACAAAAGTAGTTCTTTATTCACGAGCTCACGAGAGAAGTCTCGCCACATGGACCGGTTCTGTGCTTTTCTATCCTGTGGCCTTCGACAGGTTATTGTTCCACATTGTGGGATACCTTTATTATCGCCAATAAACACTTCATATTGCCTGTATTATGTTATCCATTTTATGATAGCGATAGATAGACGAGAAAGAGATTAGATTATGCGGCGTCAATATACAGTTAAAAGCTTTTGTAGTAGCTATAGTGTGCGGAGTCGAGCGTGAAGAATGTGATTATTGGTGCAACTTGATCCATTCTTCATCGATTAAAGGTAAGTGTTTTCATTTTCGTGAATGAAACATGGGAAAGTAAGTACCAACATAAATGCGCTCTAATTCACAAATCTCAAGCAGAAGAGCCTGTTGGTAATAACTATTTGCAACGTGAGAGGCTCGCCTACCAAATTTTTGTGATAGGCTCATACTGAAGGTTTGGTTGTTCAATTTCACATGTTAGCCATCATGGTTAGTTTTTTAAGGCAGTGTTAGTGCTGTTTTCTTAAGCAGTTCCAGTAGATACTAGAGCCTTCTCCGTGTTTCGTTCGATGCTCGAATTACTGGATATATTAAACCTCTTCCGTCACCAATATTGTTTCTCATTGTGGAAGCTTGCGGCGCAATATTGATATAAGCTCCGCTTTGATATGTCAAGTGCAAAGAAAACGGTCTCGGCGGCTTTGCACTGCAATATTAGGATGACAAACTACGTCGGATATTTTCGCTACTATATTCATGGAAATATTGTATGTACCGCAGTAAATATTCGCTGGATAGGTACTTCTGATAATTTTGCTCTGGGGTAATAATAAAATGGATGCATTTTTAACACTGAATGAAACACGATATGTCGATTCGGGAGCTTTTCAGGTTGAGCAATAGAATTCATTTCAGTAGAAACTTTCCAACTTTTTTTGTTATATTTTTATTTGTCAAATCATGGTACATACAAAACTTGACTTCTTTGTTTGTCGGTTTCATTGTGAAATGTGTGTTTCGGTATAAATATCGTACTCGATAAAACTCGTACTCCTTTTAAAACGAATAGAGTAATTACTATTTAATGAATAGTCTACCTATAGCACCCACGAATAATGTAGCTTTCTGCCAGTTAAAGAATTTTCGGAATTGGATCATGAATTCCGGAGATTACCCTCTACATAAAACTTACAAACAAATTTTACCTGCCTCGTGCATCGGAAAGCACGTTAAGCCTTTGGGCCCGGCTGTCATCTGTAGATCTTTGACAGTCGTTACAGGTACTCACTGGCCCAAAAAGTCTGACAACCAGTCTTACCAAGGAGTACCGTATTACCCAGTACTAACTGGGTTGTGGAGGTCAGATAGGCAGTCGCTCCATGAATAATACTGGTATTCAGCTGCAGCTGGTTAGACTGGAAGCCGAACCCAACAAAATTGGGAAAAGGCTAGGCTAATGAATGAATATTAGTACAGACATAGATGACACGTGAAACGAGTAGGTACGATACTCAAGCTCAAAGTAAACTTATCCTTAGGAGAACTTGGTCGATGTAGTAATATCGCCAATAAAAGTCTATCGCCGTTTGTATTGAGTGCGTCATTACCATTCGAAGCTAAGTAGGTTAGGGCCTTAATCTCTTTTATTGTTTTTTCGCATTAGTTGATTACAAACAATATGGAGAAAAGTATGTCTGTTACGTCATACAGTTAAAAACATTAACCTCGTTTTGAGCTCCGCCATTGTCGGGTAAAAAGGGGGTGGTTCAATTTACCTTCAATCGAATAAAAATCGCGTAGGGCAGCATCGAAACAATTTGTGATTGGATTTAGTCGATTTTCGATGCTACCCTAACGATCCCTACCTCGTACATTTAACACCCGGTTCGTAGAACCCTTTTACTTTCAAATCCCTTGTTACGTTTTCATGCCTGGAAATTCGAATTTCGTGGATATCATTTAATTATTTCGGCTTGCCAATCACAACTGGTGACATTCGGCAACAGATTACACAGAGATTTAATTAGGATAATCGGATTGTATGAGTTGGTTTAGCTAAAATATGAGCCTACGTAGGTGACAATTTTATCGTCTGTAAGTACCAACATACCATGATATAATATTGTTATTTTGTTTCTTAAAGCTTGGCATTCTGAAAGTTGACAACGTGGCAAAAATCTGTCAAATATTGCGATTCATTAATCGTTGTCTAATTTAAAAAATGTATATTAAAAATTATGGAGCCTATATTATTAAATGAGTAAAATTTGTATATTTGTAATCACGTTCTCGAAAACGGCCCTAACCATTTCGATGAAAGTTGCAATATAGGGGTTTGCGGGAACGAAAAATCGATCTAGCTGGATCTCATATCTGGAAAAAATCGTTTTCTCTATTTTCACCCAAGCAGAGCTCGGTCGCCCAAGTACTTGTCATAATTTCACAGAATTAGGTGTTGTAACAGTTTCAGGTACACTAAAAAATGGCAGCGATTTATTACGCTGCAACGTTAACCTAGTGGTGGTAAGCAGTCCTGCTGAGCAAGAGGTCCTGGATTCCTTGCTCAGGCAAAGTGTTTTTTTTCCACCCGAAATTTCTCATTAACAGCCAAGGAATCTGGATTTGTACCAGGTTGATGGCAATAGTTCGTCGCCTATTACATTGGACTTAAATATTACCGGTGAAATGTAAGTGTAGTATAAGTACACCTTTGCCTAACCTTTCGTGAATTATAGGGGTGATATTATGTTATGTCATGTGGTAATATCTAATATTGAATAATTTATCAAAAAATCTAAATATTTTACAGCTAGTTGCCGACTTTTACAGCGTCAACCTTAATCATTTATCTCCTGTTTATCTCTTCATAAATACAGACAGCCAGATAATACACCCGCAGTAATGATGGCAAAAGGAAACAGCATCATTTATTCCGTCTCGCTGCATTTATCTGGCTCGCTTGTGACAAATATCATCCCGAGAGAGACAATAGCAACCTTCCATTGTGATCTGGACCGCCATTTTTTTATCCTGAATTTTGTTCGTGACTGGAGGCGAAACATTCGTTTTAGTATTTTTTGCTTTTTTTTTTTTTGTGTCGCGACGTTATAGAAAGGTTTATTTCTATGTACATTTTACTTTAGTAACGTGACAGTTTCGTATATGTTTTTACTGAAGTAAAATTCGGTTTATTAACTTGACCTTTGCCTTTTTGACTGTAAGTTTTTTTTACAAGTCTTTGAAACTTTTATCAGATCTTGATTCTATAAAGATGGAGCCACTATCAAATCAGATAAACTTTGGGTCGGAATTTCGATAGATAGATAGATAAATTATTTAATTTGTGCACACAGAATTAAAAAAAAAACAACAAAACAGTTTAATCGTAGAACAGCTCCCGAATTTCACGTTTGCGCCAAAATAATATCTCGTGCTGCTCAAATATGAGAACAGAGACCGTTGGGACTACAAACTCCATGTTTAAAGCAAAACTAGTGAAACAAACTGGAAATTTTTCAGGAAATCCTCCTCTATTTCCCAATTTAAAGACCATTTAAACCGATGCCATAAGTCCGCTTATATAACCCATAAAATTGATGAGGCTTGCATGAATCACTTCTGAAAATATTCCGTGGAAAGTCCGGGGGTGTCGTGCTAAGACATTACCATTTCTTAATGTATGGACTTACGCCCCAAGTTAGGTTTTATAGGTACATTATTTTTGCGTTTCAGGCCGTGTCTGCTCTTGAGTGGGTTTTGGCTTGTTTCCAATAGTTATTAAGATGAGTTGTTATTATGTAAAAATGTTGCTTGTTTCGGTAAAAAGTGTACCTATACTTGAAAGATTTGTAAATGTTGTTAATAATGTACGGAATTAGTGACTTTTCTCTGATTTGCACGGATTTTTACAAAATGTCGGGATTTCTTTTTTATTTGTAAGTTTAATATTAATACTTAGTATAAAACACTTGATCCATTATAAATAAATTATCTGAATGATGGCATTAAGCCGTATGAATATCAGAAGCGCAGTTTAGAAGAAACACGCGGTCACGTACGGCGGTCAGACAAAGACACAACACACGGAAGTACAATTACTTCCGTGTGTTGTGTCTTTTGTGTTCACCAAATAAATGATTTATCTATCTACGCATCTGTATACGAAGAGCAACTTAAATTTGTGCTGATTTTTACCATTTTGTGTGAAATATGACAGCTATTTAATTTATTCTCAAGATTTGGGAAACTTTTCGCAACATTTTTGCTTTCGAAGCGGATTTTTATCTGACTTTTAAACTTGTTCAATATTTAAGGCTCGTTTAAGTGAGCGTACTGTCACTTCTTTGGAAAGGACATAGTTATGAATAATTTAGACTAGCGATTTGAATACACGAAAGTGTTCATAGGCGAAAGCTGTTAAGATAAATTCTTGGATATGTTTTAGTAGGCACTGTAGAGAGCTGAAGTTATTATAGTCGGGTATAGACTACAGGTTTTTTTTAATACATAGTTGTATATTTTTCGGCGCGTGGCCGAAATTGGAACTAATGCTGTTATTTTGTTTTTAATACAATTTTTTACAATGTTTCAGTCAATGCCATTAAAGGGCCTAAAGATCCTTATAGCATTTTCTAATATTGTGACAATTTGAGACTTTTGCCATCCCATCATAATCATTTCAGCCGAAAAACGTCTTTTGCTGGATTCAGGCATCCACCAAATATTCCTCATTCATAAAAAAAATAGTATTACAAAATGCTTGTAACAATATCTCAAGTATTCTCTAGATTCAGTCGTACTTTCCAGAGTATCACAAGGCAGTATCGAGTTCAAAAAATCAATTTGCAATACACACAGATTAGTAAATAGACTCGTCTTCAAGCGTTCGTTTTATTTGCACTTCTCCATTCTTCTTCGTAAGTCTCTTCATCGCAGTTTCTCTATAGATTTAATCCAATGAAGTTTAAGTAGAAAATACTTGTGTTTGTATTAGTTTTTCGAACTAGGTTGGATTAGTTAGTAGAATCGTGATACATTAATTTTAGAAACTTGGTCCACGTGTAAGTAGGGTTGGTTCCGCACCATCGTGGTAGGGGAGCCCCCTTCAAGATGTATATTATATGTTATTATAGCGGCAACAGAAATACACATTCTGTGAAATTTCAACTGTTTAATTATTACGGATCATGTGATACAGCCCGCTGACAGAAAGACGGACGGACGGACGGATCGGCAGCGGGGGCTTAGTAATGGGCCCCGTTGGTTACCCTTCGGGTACGGAACCCTAAAAAGTAGCAAGTCTGTTTATAAGCAATTTTCTCAAAAACAACTTTGATAATGTGCCTTTAACCGTAAAGTATTTATTTTATTTTATTTATTATTATTATTTTACTTAAAACTTTGAACTATATCATGGCGCACGTTGTGCTCCTTTTTATACTAAATATAAGTTTTCATAACCAAGTCTCACGCAGTTTTTATTTTTACCCGACTGCGGCGAAGCCAATAAGGACGGTTATGTGTTTGACCTGTATGTATGTCCGTTTCTTTGTTCCCTAGCAACTCCTAAACGGATGAACGGATTTAGATAAATTATACGTCGTTAAATTCGTGTTAGTGGCGCGAGTGTCACTGGTTACATTAAAATTAAAAGCGAACTAAAATGGCGGATTTGGGGTGCCATGTCGTGATTTTTGCATTTATCTTTCCTTCCAATACCATCGAGTGAGTTATCAAAATGAAGGGTTTTAAAATGTGATTACGAAAAGATAAACAACTTATATGATTATTTAAAAGTAATTCGAAGTGACAAATCGTATAAACAAAGGGAAAATATCAGTGTGTTTGGTTAACGGTTACCGATACTTTAAAGGCATATTATATACTCATTTCAAAATTATAGACAAATATTCGTTTAAAAATACTCCTAAACCAACACCCCATGTTTTTTTATTCGGCTGATCTAGGGTATGTTCAATGAAATGCTAATATCTTTGAATCAAAGAGACCTAGAGACATGCACATGACTTTATTGCAAGGGTAAACGCCGAGGATATCGAAAATGACTTAATAAAAGGCTATTGAAAATGGCTAAATAAATGGCTATCGAAAATGACAAAATAAGTGGCAATCGAAAATGACTAAATAAATGGCTATCGAAAATGACTAAATAAATATATAAATGGCTATCGAAAATGACTAAATAAACTGGGAAAAGGCTAGGCAGATGATGATGTTTAATCCACACAGGCACCGATCAGCAGCCGTACGAAATCCGGCATTGGGTCGTGATTCTGTAACAGTAGAAATCGCTCATTAGTTTTATTGTTACCCACTTTAATTTGAAGATATCACCTGACTTATTACTAAGAAGTTGGAAAACACCTATAAATCAGGAATAATCAAAAATTTTGCTCCATTTCCTTTGTAGAATTTCGCCAAACTTTACCAAAAGTAATATTATAGAAGGTATTTTCTTTCAAGTGATTGATTACTTCTTCTGTTGAAGAAAACCTTTTATTCTTTTGTTTGTTGAGGCTTGAGTTTGCATAAGTATTACTGGTTTACCCTTCCTTTTTACTTGATTATGCCAAAGAGTGAGGGTAGGAATTTAATTTAGCAGTGAAGTGGAGTCGTTATTTTGAATGTAGTCGTTTGTATGGCTGTCACATTGATATACTGGGAAAGTTATAAATTCTTGTTTAAAAAGCAGCAGAGGTATAGAGCATAGAGGAGTATATTATGTATAGAGCAGTATATAAGTACAGAGCAGTGATAGTCTAGTGGTGTATAGAGCAGTGATAGACTAGTGGTGTGACCGTCGGACTGCCAAGTCATAGGCCTCGAGTTCGGTCCCAAAGCACGCTGATTTTTCGGATTCATGGGCGTATTATATAATTATCACTTCACTTCACTTCACTTCACTTCACTTCACTTCACTCGCTTCAGTGAAGGAGAACATCGTGAGGAAACCAGCATGCAGGAGAGATATTTCTTGACGGCATGTAAAGCTAAGTCAGAGGCCCATGGGCGGCATAAAAACTCTGACACTAACCACACGATAAAGAAGAAAAAGTTTAAAATCGTAGTTTGACAGTTTTTTTACACATATATTTATGGGTGTGATTGGTGAGAGTGCCTACTGTGTCTAAGGCCAAACAAAAAGCTTACGACCACTTCTGTTAACGGCGCCACTTCGCCAATTTATTAAGTACGTTTGCGTCAGAAAATGACTTCTAAATAACCTTAAGGAATAAGTATTTCTACAAATTATTTGGTTAAACGTTAAGGACCAGCTTTACCAGATGCTTTACTATTTTTGTTGTGGTTTTGTTAACTTTCAGCGTCAATATACTTTGGCAATTATGCCCTGACAATTATTGATCGTGGGTTAGATGGAGATTCCATTGTCATTGGTGGAAATCGTCCTTAAACTTTTGAATACCATTGACCCATATAAGTGACAAGCAAGCGCGTGCCCTGTACGCCAAACGACACAAATATGTGACAAAATGGTAGCTGAAATTGTAGCTTGGCGTGGAGGGCACGCGCGTGCGTTTATGTTCTGGCGTTCAAAACGTTAAATCTTCTTGTCTCAAGTTGCATTCATCAAAAAAAGCTAGATAGAACTGAACTTAATTACAATAAAGACATACTCCACAGGTTTTCAGTCAAACGTATTTATTTATTCATGTCTACAACCTGAACAATATAGCTTCTAGCAATAACTGAAACGACGCCACCATAAAAATGCCATTCAGAATTATATCTCTAGGCGGAATATTACCATTTTTATGCTTCATAACCTATTTTAAAACACAGTTTACGTTATGTTTGAAATAATTTGTTAAAGTATTATTGTTGTGAGTTATTGTTCTGAAAGGATTTTAGGACAAAAGAATATAACGTTTGAAACAGAAACCAAAAATAATTCCACTTAACAAGATTGTAAAATTATATCCATTTAATAAACTGTTAATTGACTTGGGAGATCTGCCCTTGTCACATCAGTTCCAACCTGTTTTCAAACAATGTCAGAACCAATCCAATCTAACAAACAATTTAATTTAATTTCCTCACAACAAATGCAGAACCCACATTCTATTCACCAGTCACCCCTGACCTATTTTCTTTACAAGTAAACGCGGAGCACGTAGCTCGAAGCTGCTACGGCGTAGCGTCCTAGCTCGTAGTTGTTACGGCGTAGCGTCGTAGCACTTTGTACGTAGCATGAATTTCTATCGGCTACGATGGAACGTGAATGGTTTCCACACAGTTACGCACAATGTAGAGGGTCTAATTTTATCGAACGTTGAGCGAATTTTTATTATGAAGAAATAAAGCCTCCTTAGTTTTGTCTTTGTTAAAAAAGTAATATTTTTACCAGCACCGCAAAACCTTTTTTCTTTTGTAATATGTTGCTCAGAAAAAATATTTAATTTGGATTTCATTTATTTTTGTCGTGACATTGAATTTTTGTACTAAAGTTATTTTGCCTTTTAGTTTAAACAGGCTAAGCACTGTATGATATTTTCCACGAACACTCGTTCGTGGAAAATATCATAGATATATATAAAATATATAAAATATCATAGTAGGAAAATACTTTTCAAGTTTAAACTCAGGTGGTATTATAAAACCTTTTAGCAAAGTAGTCACTGCGTTAAGACCACGACATACAAATATTTACTTTATATTTTGTTTTCCATTTGACGGCGATGGAAAAGGTTAATTAGCTCGTCGCAATATCTTTAGGTTAAGCCGTGCTTGCCTAGGTTGGTCTGTGGATGGGTGACCGCCCATTACATACAGAGTTTCCTCCGTGCTTCGGAAAACATGTTAAGCCGTTAGTCCCGGCTGTCATCTGTAGATCTTTGACAGTCGTTACAGGTAGTCAGTGGTCCAAAAAGTCTGACAACCAGTCTTGCCAAGGGGTGTCGTATTACCCAGTACTAACTGGGTTGTGGAGGTCAGACAGGCAGTCGCTCGACTGGAAGCCCATCCCAACATAGTGTGGAAAAGGCTAGGAAGATGATGGAAAAGGTTATTTGCATATAAGATGCAATGATGAATACCTGGGGGTCTCATTCATTTAATGTGAATATCCTTAGTTTGTAAGCCCTGGCTGGGGGCCTTAAAGTAATTTTTGGCCACCACAGGATAGTCCGGTTAAACAGCATCAACCTCCGAGAGTTGTTGCGCTGCGAGTGGTCCCTCCAAAAAAATGGCCACATTATCAGAATCGTAATACGAATCACGTTAAAAATTTTAAACTCTTAAAATGTACTTTGTGGTCATAACCATAAAAACCATTTTAGAATTTTAAATTTTTAACGTGATTCATATTATGATTCTGTTAAATTCATATATTTTTTGTCCATTTTAGGGCCCCAGCTCTTCCTGCCATACACAATGTGCCTGATGGGGTGCTCGAATCTTGTACTCCATAATTTCCCAACAAATACGTCCTTTTCAAATCTAATCTTCAAGTGTGTTATCTTTTAATTATTAATACCTTTGACAAAGGGTCAAACGAGCTCATCAGCCCCTTGTAGTAAAGTTAAATTCCTTTAATTAACAAGAATGCTTCAATTATCAATTGAGCTATAAATTCAAGTCTCAACTTTTAGCAAAGAAACTTACAAAAGAGGCTCAACTTCGAATGACTAGTAGTGAACAATTGAGAGGGAAGCGACAACGGTTGGGAGCAGCGGTGGCCCAGTTGAGAGCAGCGGTGGCCCAGTGGTGGCGGCCCCGACTTACGAACAGTAAATCGTGGGTTCGAACCCAGGCAGGCGCATTACTTTGTGTAATTTATTTCATCACCACTGCTCTCAAAACGGTGAAAGAAAACATCGTCAGGAAACCGGCATGTCCTAGAACCAAAAATTCGAAGACATGTGGCATCTACCAACCCGCACTAGGCCCGCGTGGTGGATTATAGCCCAATCCCTCTCATAGAGAGGAGGCCGAGTGTCCCAGCAGTGGGAACATTAAAGGCTGATTGTGCATCACAACTGTTGACGTCTTTTCAAAAGTCTGTCTTTCACTTTGAAGAGACAAAGTTTAAAATGGTTTAAGATACAGACGCTAGCATATCAAGCTCCTACAATCTGTCAAATTTCTTTAATAGATTTTCAATTTTATCGCTAAAGCATTAGGTTCAAGGTTGATTGGGTCTGTACAATTTCGAAGGCGATCAAATTGCAGCGGTATTGCAGTTGACAATAACCGCAAGCGACAATGCGATACAACTTCGAGGGTAGCTGTATTTTTCTGCTTCAGTTTCACGATAGGCATTTATCGAACTAAAAAACCCGTCTTATCGTTCTGTTATACTACAATGCACTGACGGGTGGCTTCCTTAGTGCCTACAGCCTTGCGAGTAGCAAGGTGAAACGAACGCTCTAAAATTTTCACAACCGGTCGCACTGCGCGCTTCTTCGGTACACGCCAGGCGACTAGCAATGGCGAAAAATGCGCAGTGTTGGCGGTCGCGAAGATTTTAGAACGTTAATTTGACTCCACTACTCGCTAGGCTCTAGGCGCTAAGCAAACCAGCTGTCAGTACGTTCGTGGCCGTAGTGCATAATATAGGTGATTATGCCGTCTGCGGTTGGAACTCGACTGCAGCAGCGCAGCCGGCAATGTCGTTTTATTTTTTTGAATCAGTTTTGTAATCATTCAGTTATATAGAAAGCTAAAGTGTCCCTAAGGAGGCTCGTGGTTAAATAACAACAGTTGATCGGGTCGATCTTCAGGTTAAACCACGCTTGCCTAGGTTTTTTCCGTGGATGGGTGACCACCCATTACATGCCGAGATTCCTCCGTGCCTCGGAAAGCACGTTAAGCCGTTGGTTTCGGCTGTCATTTGTAGATCTATGACAGTCGTTACAGGTAGCCAGTGGCCCGAAAGTGTGACAACCAGTCTTGCCAAGGAATATCGTATTACACATACTAACTGGGTTGTGGAGGTCAGATAGGCAGTCGCTCCATGTAAAACTGGTATTCTGCTGATTCCGGTAAGACTGGAAGCCGACCCCAACTTAGTTGGGAAAAGGCTGATGAGTGTCCCTAAGGTTTGTCATTGGGGTTTGCGATCTGCCGTCGGTTTTAGAATTGTACCATTAAGCTATCTGAGAACAAAACATTGCCAATCAATATTACAAAATGTACTCGAAACGAATAATTTTCCTTTGAAAATTCCTCGTGCGTGAATTGGTATGATGAGGAACTCCTTTCACTTGAATTGCGTTTGAAATATTCGGAGGCACTCAAGTAATTTTTGAGAATTAAGTATCTTTTCTTGTGAAACTTGTTAGATATTCTTGAAAACGGTTTGAAAATTACTGATTTTAATTTATGTGAGGGACGGTTTTTTTTAGGACCGTCTTATGTAATTTCGATTATTAAATTGGTTTTTTTTAATATTTATTTTCATTTTAATAACGAGACTAAAATATTTGAGTTTGTTTTAAATTCCAGTAAGTTTATTATATTTACTAGCTGTTGCCCGCGGCTTCGCTCGCGTTTTGTTCGGAAATTATTATACTACGGGCACGATTTAAATATTGCCTATGGCACTCGGGGATAGTGTAGCTTACAGCCAGTGAAAGAATTTTCAAAATCGGTTGAGTAGATCCAGAGATCCATATACAAACTCGCAAACTTGACCTCTTTACAATATTAGTATAGATATCTGCTACATAAAGTTACCTATATGGTATAACTTTGAGGAGGGGCAGAAAAGGCCAAAAAAGCCTGTTATTCACAATAAATAAAATCATTACCTTTAAAACCGTTTCTAAGAGTAGCTAACCAGATTCACAAGAATAAAATAATTCTCAAAAATTACTTGGGGTACCTGTATCTCATCACACAGTCTTTGCAGCACTTGAGCCATCTATAATTTCCAATAAAATTATCACAAGCTATAAAAGACGTTCCACACTTTCACGCGTCATTACACCTCAGCCCTCACTGGTTGCTAAGGGATGCATAGTTTTATGTCTTCACTGGCACACGTGTCGCCTGACCCTAATGCGTTGACCGTACAGCCCTTTTACATATTTTATTTTTATTTATTTATAACATTACTAATAGTTTATACCACACATACAAGTTATTAGTTAAACATAAAAATCAAGTAAAACTACATATAGTTAGTGAAAATTAGAATTAAAAATAAAATAAAAATATTAAGAATATTAGGAACTAAACAGTATGGTAAATGTAAGAATAATAATACATATATTGTTTTCTTCGAAAATAAACCTTATGGCATTCAGAATAAAGGTTACTGTAATACAAAGAAAAGGACGGTAAGATCGGGTGCCATGACAGTGGCAGGTGTACGAAATGGTTAAGTAAAATGAAGGTTGGCCGTGATTATGTTAATGGAGTCTTTCTGTTTTTGCAGTAGCCTTATTTTATTTACCTTGTATGGGTATTATGTCATGCTGCTGGCACAGTTCCTGTAGACGTTAAAATGTAATAACTGTTACATAGGGTGACTGGTGATTAGCGAGCGATACTTAAACACGTCACTTTACTCATGATAACAAACAACTTTCCCAAAGAAACTTTTTTTTAATACTCATTCACTATCACAATAACACAACAGCCTACTCACTGTTGCACGGTACGATAATAATGAGACAGAACGGCGTCTCGCGGCTAACAGCTGATAGGTCACAGGCGCGCGCGCGCGAATTTCATACGGCTGTTGTGTTACTGTGATAGTGAATGATTATTAAAAAAATGTTTCTTTGGGAAAGTTGTTTGTTATCATGAGTACAATCACGTGTTTAAGTATTGGTCACCAGTTACCCTATTTAGTTCTCGGCATCAGAAACATAAGGTCGGATGTACAAAATCTGTTTTTTACATTCGACCTTCGATCTTCTGATGTCGAGAGTTATTCAGTTAATTTTAATGTATCCGTGATAAGTCTAGTAAAGTATAAGAGGTATATTCTTTCCCTTATCGATCCTTTGATTGACCTTTGCTGATCTTACATTAATTCAAAATGTTTTTTGTAGGTAGGAATGTAAATTCAACAAGGAACAAAGTACAGTAAGGTAAAGAGATAATTACGGTCCAGAAATCAATAAACAACGTCCGGTTAAAAACCGGCGTCGGGCACTAGTTGCATTTTGCTGGAACTGACCTATTCGGTGCAGCCGTGAGACAAACAATGTTATGTTTCTTGTTTAGATCAAGTTTCTGTTTTATTTTTGTAATATATTGTGTGCATGTGCCAAATATACGTATTTTCTTTACTTCTTATTGGTACATATTTGCAGTGTGTCGATAATATCCGTCAAGATTGCATAGCAAAGAAAAGCCATTCTATCAACACAGACGCGGTCGCAGGTACAAGCAACAGGCCCAACAGTCTTTTTATTTTTCCAATTCCCTAACGAAGACTACAAAAAAAAAATGCCATAAGGAGCACCTTCCCCTGGCCTTTTGAATTCCAAACCGACCCAAGTTTAATTTCCTCCAGACGGATAACATTTTAAAGGACTAACTAGAAACTACTAATAATTTCACCACCCCAAGTTATTCTCCTAAAACTATGTTCGCAGCCTGTTTGGGCTCTTCAGCTAGTTTAAGAGGTAATTCTCGACCATATACGAGCCACGTTCAAGCCAAAATGGTGGACGATATTCATTTAAATATGCTGTGATGTCATTATGGGCTTTAAGATAGTTTGAATAACTGACGTAAGGTTACAAATAGTTTGGTAAATGTTTCAAAACGTTTGTTTGAATATTTGTAGCGTTGGTTTTGGAATTGTTTCCATAGACCTACCAAGATTTATGCATACCCATTTTTCTTTGTGAAGATTGCACATATGTAGTACATACATATATATTCTATATTCGAATTTTCTTGTAAAAATATTTCATTATTATCCCAACGAATTGATTTCGAAATCTATACTAATATTATAAAGAGGTAAAGTTTGTGAGGTTGTAGGGGGTAATCTCTGGATCTACTGAACCGATTTTATAAATTCTTTCACTACTACTCGTAGCAAGCTACATTATCCCAGAGTGCCATAGGCTATATTTACAACGTGCCCGTTGGATAATTTCCGACCAAAACGCGAGCGAAGCCGCGGGCAACAGGTAGTGTAGGTATAAATTAAAATATCGCAAAATCAAAGCTTTATTAAACTACTTCGCTGAAAAAAATACCTTAGCTACTACGTCTTAGAATGCCTAAAAATCTTACTTATTTTGTAATTGAAAATACAGTGTACAAAATACTTTAGGCAACTGCTGTGACAAATTAACTTGAGCCAAATAAATTGAAGGTTTTTTTATTCTTTATTAACAGAAGACCTCTATTTGCGAGAATTTTCCAAGATTTTTTGCCGTTAAGTGGTTATTTCTTCGGTTTCTTTAGAAATGAGTTTCTGAAGCAAACGTTTTTGATAACTTGAGGGCATTGGACTGGTTATGATCAGAACAAATGGTCGCTAGCTTTTAGTATGGTATGGTATGGAATACCATGTGGGTTTAAGTGTTGTATTTCTAATAACCATAAGAGCCTGGCTGGTAGGTAAAAGCTGACCATTTTGTGTCGTTGTTTCTAAGGGGGTGAAGAAAGTAGCAACTATACAAGCTGTGTCTACCTTCGTTGATAGTAAATTGGTTATCTCTTCACATAATATATTTAGATTAAAATTATCATTAACACTAGAAACGGGATATTTACCATGTTTTATGTTGGTTTTGAGTAGCCCGATATTCGGCGTTGTTGCAAGCACCATGATCATGGATAAACTGAAGTTATTGCAGGTGGGTGTTTATGAACAGACAAATCAGTCTACCCTCTTTCTTGTTCGTTTTTTTGTAGTAGTTTAGAATATAATGTTTGGATTTCAAAAGGAATCATGACCTCCGAGTTTGTTTAGGTATTTCTTCTCATGGATCAGTTAGCTAGTGCCATCTCGATAGATAAAAATCTATACAGCGTGTAACCGAAAGGGTATAATCATATGGAATACTGTGGTACAGACCATCAAACTGAACAACTTTCTCTATGGGACCACCATCGAAATCGTAAAAAAATAATCAGCTGTCCTATATAAAATTTCAATACCTACTCGACCCACATGTATGGGACAGCTGATTATTTTTTTTACGATTTCCATGGTGATCCCATAGATAAAGTTGTTCAGTTTGATGGTCCGTACCACAGTATTCCATATGATTATACCCTTTCTGTTACACGCTGTATACCGCGCTGCAGGTAACTAATGTGTCGATTCGTGCGGCATTGCGAAAGGGTAACACGGTCTAGAATACCAGTGCAATAGAATTATTGCACATGCTTACAAATCCAAAAGCATTGTTTTCGTCTATATTTTAGTTTTTGGCGCAAATGAAAGATAAATAGAAAAAAAACCCGACCAAGTGCGAGTCGGACTCGCGCACGCAGGGTTCCGTACCACTATATTAAAAAAAACTGTCTAGCTATCACGGTTAATGA
Source organism: Eugnorisma glareosa (assembly GCA_947578425.1). Taxonomy (NCBI): domain Eukaryota; kingdom Metazoa; phylum Arthropoda; class Insecta; order Lepidoptera; family Noctuidae; genus Eugnorisma; species Eugnorisma glareosa. The sequence continues at coordinate 3,676,432 of OX387958.1, forward strand.
GATACAGCCTGGTGACAGACAGCCAGACAGACGAACAAAAGAGGATAAAATATATAGGATAGAAGATAAAAGGGTTCTGTTTTTACCCCTTGGGTACGGACCCCTTAATATGAAATGAATGAATGAGATGAATAGAGAAGTATCCCAGAAGGAGATACGCTGAGCTGAATCCAAAATTGCATTAAGAGCAATTTTTTTTTTAAATTACTTGAATATAACAAAATACATAACATCATGCTTGTATTCCCCGAACTATTAGGTACCTAATAGTTAACCCACATTTCGCCAGTTGTGTTTAAGTCCCATGTTATAGGAGGCGAGCCTATTGCCATCAACCGGGAACAACTGTAGACTCCGCTGCTGCTACTGGAAAATTCTTGATGGAAAAACCCAATAACACTTTGCCCGACCCGGCAATCGAACCCAGGACCTCATGCAGTCAGGCTTGCGACCAGGGTGTATTCCCGTTGACCCCACCGCCCGTGGCCCCACTGGTGGCCACGTAAGTACGGGGACGAGTAATAAAATATTACTCAAAAACATTGCTTGGGATCTAGTAGTGTTAGTACAGTTGTGCCAGCTAAAGGCATTAACCTTTTTTTTTTTTTCGGATGGGAAATCATCAAATGACTCCTCCCGCTCTGGGCTGAGCAGGTGGGAGTGTCAGACTTTTACTGACTAAAACCCATCCATGTTCCTTCATCGCCCTTTGTGTTCCGGGGCCACGGTATCTCTTTCGAACAGTCCCGCAGCCCCGAAAGGCATTAACCTTACGAACAGTAATAGGCAAGCATAAATCCAAGAAGGTATTTATTACTAGAAGATCGATCGACTTTTACCCAGAATTATAAAAATACATACCACCTTGAGCTCATGCCAGAGTAGACCAATGAGGCAGACTGGTTATATTTCTAGGAACGGTCATGGATATATTTTTTCGTGAGGCTATGTATCTGTTACCCTCAGAAAGCCAAACACTTAGCCTCTAAGCTAATCGGATTTTCTTACGATTATGTAATGAATAGATTAGTTCGATTATATAACGAAAACGTTTTCCATTAGGAGTTAATATATAATTAGAACTATTATCTTCCTTTTATTTATGAATAAAGTATCTAATACATATGGATAACACCACTTAACGAATAAAATATTTAACTACCAATAAACTCCAACTGGGGTACAAACACCGAATGGGGTCGCCAGTAGGGTGGAAGCTCCAGTCGTCGGTACGTAAGCTAGACTAGACGGGTCGTCGCGGCTGTATCGACCCGCGGCGCTGGCGATCTGCCAAACGGTCAGCTGATTCACTGACTCGAAGATTTGTTACTGTTTTGGATTTTGTTGGTAATTAACTACTTTTACAGGTTTTTCGATCAGGAAATTCTATTTACAGTTAATATGGTGTAGTCTAGGTACACCTCTGCCTAACCGTTTGACAATTATAGGCGTGATGTTCATTTATGATGTAGTATTCGATAGTTATAGTAATGGTTATTTGTGTGTGATAATCAGTTATTTAGTAACAACCAGATTTATATCAATTCGGCTTACGGATTTTGGCAACGGCTTGGCTCACTTTGAAGGCAGGGGCGCGGGACAAAATGATTATAATATGATACATTAAGCAAACTGAATAGTGAAATGTAATTGGTAATGTGCTGCTTAATTATAATTGAGTCAAATATGTGGTGAGATGCACTCAATGTTGTTACTGTATTTAGCAGTAACGTAACTGAGGTTAGGTACATGTTACGGATCATAATTACTGTCGTTCTCCATAATAAATTAACTTAGAGAAGATTAGGCGTTTCCCAAAATTATGTTCTCGATCGAAGTGCCAGTGAAAGACTCAACATAATTACGTCAGACCTTCTTGACGTCGATCCACTGAATTTCGGGGAAAATAAATTAGACCATTGACATTTATGCAACGACGAAAGCAGGCAATATTACAGGTTATAAATTAATTTCAACTAAATTGAAATTATCAATTCAGTATCTTCCAGTAAGTCTTCCTTCTTTTATTCTATTCACAAGTTCATGGAAACATTTTATAACTTCAACGATGAAACAAGATTTCTTAGAAAATAAAAAGGAACGTGCTAGTAAATGGCACGAGTAAAGAAAATAAGGCTAATTCCTCGTAGCTATCACACACACTAGCGTCAAGAACTCGACTGTAACGACTATAATGTTTACTTTGGATGATGTTTGTTCCTTCCACCTTAAGGGGAAGGCTTACGCGGTGGAATGACAGGAATAGTATATTGTTTCTTGGAAGAGGATTGGATCATCTTATATATATCAGTACAGCTTTGTTCATTGGGTGCTTGCTGGGAGGGCGCTGTTTTCCAGATGTAATTTTTGGTATTGAAAAATAAGATGGTGGCGTTAAATCCGGCAGTGGCCAATTGCTTAAAGAACTTTGCGAATTTAGCAGTCTAAACAAATCAGTTTTCGTTACGCAAAAAATTGAATGTCACCTTATTGAATATTTCCTATACATATTATGTAGAATATAATATTCTACAAATAGAAAGTTTGATTCGATTGCTCAGATTTCAAGTTCGTATAATTTAATTAACTGACGGTCTATTTTGTAAATTAAGTAGGAATTTAAAAGGGGTTAAATATAGGCAGATTGAATTAGGTTGGTTAAAGTGTCCAGTTTCTGGGGTCGGAGCAGAAATGAATTGTTATTTCAAAAGACGTTAATTGGTTGGTAAACTGGGTCTGACTAACTTCGCAATTTTACTCTAGTTACTATGTTACTGTTACAACCAGTCTTAACAAGGGGTATCGTATTACCCTAAACTAACTGGGTTAGTGGTCAGATAGGCAATCGCTCCATGTAACTTACTGATATTTAGCTGCATCCGATAAGACTGAAAGCCGACCGCATTGAAATTGCAAAAGGCTGGGCAGTTGATGATAACTCAATTTACAAGGCAAAGCTGAAAGCCGTTTTTTTTTTTTCGTATGGGAAATCATCAAATAACCCCTCACGCTCTGGGCTGAGCAGGAGGGAGTGCCAGACTTTTACTGACTAAATCCCATCCATGTTCCTTCCTTTGCCCTTTGTGTTCCAGGGCCGCGGTATCTCTTTTGAACAGTCCCGCAACCCTGGCAGGCATCGGTCCTTTCGGACCCCTTCCTGTTTGCTGACTCTCTTTGAGGCGCGCGTGGAACACGAACGCGCCGTCGACCCGGCCTGTCGACATAAGACGGACGGACGGCGAGCTAGCCCATAGCTCACCGTCCACAGGCCCGCGCCTACGGAGGCCGGGGGCCACCGCGTGGCCCCCGACGCCCGGTGCGTCTCCCGCGGCGGCTAGGACGTGAGGTTCTCTCCCTCTCACGTTCCGCCACCTCCTTCGCTAGCATGACTGCTTCGCAAAAGAAGGTGACGGCGTCCCATTCCGTCTCGCTCCGGACCATGGATTGAACCAAAGCCGGACGCGAGAGGTCGCCGCCACCGATCGCCGCTACGAGGACACGGCGGTGCTCCGCCCACGCGGGGCAGATCTCCAACGTGTGCTCCACCGTGTCCTCAGGTCGATCCTCACAATGGTAGCACCCAGGCGTTTCCTCCCGCCCGATTCGGTGCAGGAACCTCCCGAAACAACCGTGTCCGGTGAGGACCTGCGTCAGGCTGAAGGTGAAGGTGCTATGGCGCCTTTCTAGCCACTCCTCAAAGAGGGGAATTATCCCTTGTGCCCTGCACGGGGTTGCGACAGTCGCTCTCTCCATGTCGCCATGAGATCGCGCCGGAGGTCTGTCCGCTGAGCGACAATTTGCCGCGGCAGCGGAGTTACCCCCCGGCGTAGTGCTTCCACGCGCCATTCGTGCAGGCGCGCGAGGACTATCGCCTCAAGATCCCATGGCGGCAATCCGGCACGAAGGCTCGCCGTCTCGCCGGAGATCGTGCGGTATCAGCCTTACGGCTACCACCTTTTGGGGCGCGTTCAGGTAGTGGGCGGCTCGCCGCCTCAAGGAACGCGCCCACAACGGGACCCCGTAAAGGGCCATGGACCACACGACCCCCGCGTAGAGCCTCCGGCAGGAGGCGTTTGGACACCCCAGGTTGGGCAAGAGCCGCTTGAAGGCAGTTCCGGCCCGTTCCAGTTTGGGGGCCAAACGTCGGAAGTGGTCCACGAAGTTCCACCGGCTGTCGAGGACGAGACCCGGGTACTTCAACGTCGGCTCGACGCCGATGGGAACCCCTCCTACCGTCAGCATGGGTCCCGACGGTGGCGCATTCCGAGGCCCATGAAAGCACACGGCCTCGGACTTGTGCAATGCCACCTCGAGACCCAATTGCCGGATCCTCTCCATGACCATGTGGAAAGCCTAAGGTTGATTTTTGGAACATTAATATGCAATGAAATATTAATATTAAAAGCTGTTGCTGTTGGCCCCGGCTGTCATTTGTAGATCTTTATCAGTCTTTATAGGTAGTCCCAATTGCCTGACAATCAGTCTGTCGAAGGGGTATAATGTGACTAGCACCTAGCTTGTGAAGCTGATACAGGCAGTCGTTTCATATAAAATACTGGCATTCAGCTGCATTCTGATAGATTGGGATAGAAATAACCGGAGGAATGAGGATGGGTATTAGAGTAGAAGAAGACCAAAGAAACGATGGATGGACTGTGTGAAGGATGATATGGCTAGAAAGGAAGTGTCTGATGAGATGACGAGTAATAGAGAAGTATGGAAGAAGAAGAGATTCTGCGCCAACCCCAAATTAATTGGGATGAGGGCAAGAGAATGACAATGAAATAGAACCTAGGTGACAAACGGTCACCACCAGGTATGCGTGCACAACCTACCCCTGCATCGTCTGATGACATAATATTACAGTAATCTTACTTTTATCTTCTCATTCAAAACAAATAATAAAACACAAAGGAAATCTTCATCAATCACTACTCTTCGAACTTCTATCACTCTATTCCCATCTGCAAGGACCCTAACGACTTCACCCTCGTGATTGACGAGAAATAAGTTTCAAACTGGCTTTATTTGAACATTCGTATGATTTATTGATATTGATACAGTTTAGGTACCTCTGTGCCACGAAATATACGCTCGAGCGATATTGACTATCAGACAAAACAAATGAAAGTGGTCAGAAACAAATAAAGCGTGCTCGTGTCACCGCTACTCTATTTACAGCGCGATGGCATGATGCGAAGAAAACAAGTGAACGCGCGTGTCGCTTTCCGCAAGTTGTATTGGTTGAGGTCGTGAGTGGGGCGTAACAGTCAATTGATAACATCTTTATTCTAGCTCGAATGTATAGGTTAACCAAGCAGCGAATAACGTTTATATCAGGCAATGTACGTGCATACGTTGATCTCTAGTTACCTTGATTAGACTGAAGTTTTGCAAAAATCCCGATATCAGCTAGGATTTTTATGAAAATCATTCCTATTTCCAATAATCAGTTCCTTTGCAAAAGTCATAAATTCGAATTACCCTGCGATATTGCTATTGATGGACTTAAGTGGTCGCCTGAAGTTCAGCACTTCAGCTCACAATGCGAACAAGAACCGTCATGAATTTCTGACGCGTTAGCACTAGTGAAGCCGTGGAGTGTGTTTGTTTGTCCCACCTTGAGGAGTGGCTCTTATGGCATCACTGTTTGTTCTTTCCATGAGGGGCTTAACGGCACAGGTTAATCTATACTAATATTATAAAGAGGTAAAATTTGTTTGTATGCAGGGGATAATCCCTGGATCTACTGAACCGATTTTAGAAGTTATATTTACAACGTGCCCGTGGGATAATATCCGACCAAAACTCGAGCGAAGCCGCGGGCAATAGCTAGTCTTAAAATAAATTGTTTCTGTTTCTTTTACATTTCAATAACATTATTTTGCTTACTCATAATGACAATCGTATCTATCATTCCCTAAGAGATGTGCGAATTCACTCTTCGCAATAAAAACATTTTTTCGCGCGACCAGGGCACATCTCAGGATTTACATCACTTTAACGTGGAACCAACATTCATTCTAGTATTCATTAAATTATTCCGACAAAAAACGACCTCAGGCGAGAAAAGGTACCAAGCTTTATTTATTTTAATAGAATAAAGCTGTGCCAAAATTGAAACTTGAAAATAATGTATGGTAATTAGATCGCACTGACTACAACACAAACAACGGCATTATATATTTGTGTGCAGAGTTTCGTGTTCACGAATGAAGTAGTTCAAGTCAGTGGCCCGAAAGTCAGACAGCCAGTCTTACCAAGGGGTTTCGTATTACCCAGTACTAACTGGGTTATGGAGGTCAGATAAGCAGTCGCTCCATGTAAAATACAAGCTACATCTGGTTAGACCGGAAGCCGACCCCAAAATAGTTGGGAAAAGGTTAGACAGATAATGATTCAAGAATGAAGTAGTTTAGGAAAGAAATGCATGGTAAAGACGAAGCATAAATCAGCCTATATACTCGTAGTTCCTTCTACTTCTGGAGGACGGGCTCCCTGTGGCAGGAAATAGTTTGACATCCACCACGCACGGATGCCATATGTCTTTGACATTTTGATTCTAAAACATTGCCAGATCCCTCACGAAGTTTTTCTTCACTGTTTTGAGACCGGTGGTGATGAAAAACAAACTGTATTGCAAAAAATCTATGTAAAAATATTGTAGATTAGGTAGGTTTGGTTAAGGGGCTGAGATGAGAATGCTAGGGAGGATTTTTGGTGTAACGCGAATGGATGAAATAAGAATTAAGTACATAAGAGGAAGTCTGAAAGCGGCGCCGTTGAATGAAAAGTTGTGTGGTAATCGATTGCAAAAAATCTGTGTAAAAACAATTTACATTTATCAAAACCATCTCAGACTAACACTAATGAATCGGTAATTACCACTGATTATTAGGAATGTTGTATAGCTTCGCTGTTAACTGTTAGGCATCGGAAACCGACACGAGGCCACACCTCTCTGAAATGCAATACCAATTTAGTTGAACAACGTCTAGTCTTTATCTAGATTCATTATCGACGCAAATGTAGGGACCTCAATGGTGCTACAAGTATGAAGGTGTCTTTCTTCAACAAATAATTGTTTTCTTGTACGAGCTACGTTGTACATTCCACTAACTTGTCCTACCTTTAGTGATACGTTGCAGTTTGTTTAATCCAACATTAATAGTACATTATTACTTTATAACATGTTATTTTTAGTAGCAATTAAACCTTTTTATCAATCGGTTGTCTACTCAATCAACATAACATTCCTATACAACATCAACATAACGTTTTCACTGTTGGGAGTTACGCCCCAACACTTGTCTTGCGGTATTTTGCACTGAGCGGACATTGGGAGTATTATCATACAAAAATTTGAATCCCAAACATTTTTGATTTTGACACACGAATTCTAGCTGACAAGCGGCGGGCGTAGATACAAATCAGAACGATTTGTTACTAAGTAGTAACAAGTATTGGATTACGATTTTATTCGTCTTGTCCCGTTTATCGCTAGTAAATATTTGAATGTCTATGTCCAGTAGTGTCGATTACTTGGTCGGGCAAATAATTATTGAGTTTTTCCATCAGGAGCACCCACGGTGTCTACATTTGTGCCCGGTTGATGGCAATAGGCTCGCCCCTATTACACGGCAATTAAACCTACAAGTAGGTACACCTCTGCCTAAACCTTCGGTGTTTACAGGCATGCTGTTATGTTGTCAATAGTGTTCTATCCTCTTTAGAGGAATGCTCTGTTTCAACCTTCGTTATATAAGAAACTCTTTTGCAAAATGTCATGTTTCTAGACCCATTAGTATAGGCTGTTCTTTGTCTGCCATTAAGCTTGCGATTCTTGTGCAAAGATGTTTTATGTAGACACAGGGAAATATATACTACCTTCGTGAATATGTCAAGAATAAACAATTTATTCTGCTAACAAGATACTCTACAAAATGTACGAAAAATAAATTCTTTATATTACTGCTCCTCAAATTCATTACGAAGATACGTTTGTCTTGCGATGTAATTGGAAGACATTTTGTGAATTCTCCGTTGTGTTTTCGACGTGAACATACATCTCACTTATTCATGTTTTCCTGGTAACAGAATAATATTCTAGAATTTTTTTATAGAATAAAAAGACTTGGCTTTTTGTTTTATTTAAAAAGTGGTTGAATATGTAAAATTATTAAATTTCGGAACGGAAAAGCAATGGAGTTATATTTTCTTGGAGACAGTTACGTAGTCTTTTTCTTTGAAAGTAAAAAATATTCAGAAATTAAGATTTTCTTGAAAAAAGTTTGTGCTTACTTGTTAGGTTTAGTTCTATGGCTTAGAAAATTAGGTTAGTATTATTTAGGATGCAAATATACAGACTCCGCTAGTAAAGATAAGTAAGTTAATAAATAAATATAGTGAAGATATCCTTTTATCTTACGTATCTTGAGGAGTAGCTACCTAATATAATAGTTTCCTTAACGCGCTATAACAGAATCATCATAATTTCAGCCGAAAGACGTCCACTGCTGGACATAGGCCTCCCCCAAGTGTCGCCACACTGACCGGTCCCGTGCGTCTCGCATCCAGCGGATCCCCGCAACCTTCACCAGGTCATCGGTCCACCTAGTGGGAGGCCTTCCAACGCAACGTCTTCCGGTTCGTGGTCGCCACTCCAGAACTTTTCGGCCTCATCGGCCATCCGTTCTGCGATCAATGTGCCCTGCCCACTGCCACTTCAGTTTGGCAATTCTTCGGGCTACGTCGGTAACCTTGGTTCTCTTGCGGATGTCTTCATTTCTGATTCGATCACGCAAGGAAACTCCGAGCATAGCCCTCTCCATTGCTCTTTGGGTGACTTTAAGCCTTCGAATGAGGCCCATTGTGAGCGACCACGTTTCGGCCCCGTAAGTAATCACTGGCAATACACACTGGTCATAGACTTAGTCTTGAGACACTGCGGTAAGTTGGACGAGAAGATTTATTTTATTTAGGTACACCTACATACATCATACATCTTAATATTAGTAAAAAAGACGTAAGCCCCATATCCATCATTATCATGCTCCTGCCCTTATCACAATTTATTTGGGGTCGGCGCAGCATGTCTTCTTTTTCCATACGTCTCTATTACTCGTCACCTCATCAGACACCTCCTTCTAGCCATATCATCCTTCACACAGCCCATCCATCGTTTCTTTGGTCGTCCTCTACTCGTATACCCATCCACATTCATACTCAAAACTTTCCCCCACGATATTTTTCTCATTCCTCCGCATCACATGCCCATAGACATATCAGAGAGGTGTGGCCGCGTGTCGGTATCCGATGCCGAACAGTAAACAGCGAAGCTATACTGCATTCCTATTAACCAGCGGTAATTACCGATTTATTAGTGTTAGTCTGAGATGGTTTTGATAAATGTAAATTGTTTTTACACAGATTTTTTGCAATCGATTACCACACAACTTTTCATTCACCGGCGCCACTTTCAGACTTCCTCTTATGTACTTATTTCTTATTTCATCCATTCGCGTTACATCAAAAATACCTAATCTACAATATCAAATTATTCATTCCAAATAAATTTTCATGAAACAGATACAGTGGCCAGACGTATCGCAAACGATACCTAGATGTTCCCAGCACGTGTGCGCCGATCAATACATAGCGATGTAGCACTGATTTTAATTTATTCTCATATAGCTCCATTTCCACGAAACTTTTAACGCGAATCCTGAAAAATGCTGAACTACAATTGGGAAATGGCGGTTATTCTGCCTGGACTATTTATAATAACTAAGGTTTTCATATTTTTCGCAGAATTATCTTTTCTACAAATTTCAATTAAGTAACATTAATTAATTACTTTACTTATTTCTGTTTTCAATAACCAATTACTGTTACCAAAGCAGAAATATTAATTACAAAACTACATACTTATAAATTTTAGTGTTACAATAAACAAACTATTAATTCGAAGTAACGGTAATTTAAAATAACTTACACAAACAAAAACGTACCTACTATCGGAAAACACTTAAGTTATTTGAGCTCTTGTCATCTTCGCAAATAAGGATAGCACTACCCTATCTTAAGGCCCTTTTCACATGCACGGTTTTCCGCCAATGAGACGAGAATGGCGTCCAGTTCGTATAGATATTGATTAAAAATTAAATAAATAAAAATATTAATTAAAATTGTATATACAAAGAAAGAATAAGCTTCAATATGGCTCTCAATATTCCGTTGTCAGAATCATGTACACGGCTCATAAACGAAGCCATCGCGTTTCGTAATACAGCATAGAATTTATCTACTCTGTTCTCCGCAAACACGACGCACACGGACACACTACACCTCCACGGTTAATACATCCCTGGATTTATTATTTAGCAAAATCACTACTAATCTGAATTTTATTTTCAAATCACATCTGTCATTCTATGAAATATCGATAAAACTGCAAATTGGCGTACTGTGTCAATTTGAGAAGCAATTCATTTCCAAATGATTTTACTATGGACCACCAAGCACGCGAAACTCGTCCGTGTGCAGTTGTGCACGACTACATTGCGACATGGTTACGATGTGATATAACTGCTTGTATAAATCACGCCCTGATACAAAATTGTGACGGACCAGGTTATACGAAAACCACGCGTCTGAAAAGCGCCTAACTTGATTTTTAACAATTTGTTAACCAAATTTTTGCCTAAAAAAGGTGTTGTGTTACAAGATTAATAACACCTCAAAAAACATCATAAAATGCGTTACAAAAATTGAGTTTTATAAATTGTTATTTTTGCTTGAAGTTATGATATTAATGGACGTTAAAATGCTAATCTGTGTATTGATGCGAACCAGTTTGTTTGCGAGATACGGTCATATAACCGCTAGCATTGCTTACTTGCTTAGCGAATAATAATAATGATTTGTTCTGCTCGGTTTGGAGTTTTCTTATTGACTTTTGGACTGGTTATTTTGTAAAATGAAATAGTGACCTTAGTAATTTGACATCGTAGATCTTTGACAGTCGTTAGTGTCTTAGTTAGTGTCAGTCTTACAAAGGGGTATCTTTTTTCCCAGTACTAACTGGGTTGTAGAGGTAAGATAGGCAGTCGCTCCATTTAAAATGCTGGTATTCAACTGTGTCCGCTTAGGCTGGAAGCCAATCCCAGCATAGTTGGCAAAAGGCTAGGCAGATGATGAGTAGGTTCCCGTGGGATAATTCCTATGCACCACGATGGCGAAATAATAGTAAAAAAACTTAGTCTTAAATCAAGCCCAAACCATCTAGACAGAAAATAGAAACTGTAGGCTCTTTAACAGGGTAAATGAGGCTAACAATTCGAAACGCAAATAATGATCGTAAGATAACCTGATTTTATTATGATGTAGATTAATTTACCTAATAGAGTATAACGAAGGGTAAACGAACAAAAAATTTGTTTGCCTACTTATTTATAACTTTACCTCCTACGCTGATTTGCAAATGGCTGCCTTCGTCTGAACCCACAAATACTTCTAGGTATAGTGCGACTACGTGGTTTGGCCCAATTTGCGTGTTCAGAGTTCTAATCAGCTAAAAGACGGTTGCTTTGAACTAAGTTATATCATGTTAGGAATTAGTTCTGGTATCTATGGGAAGTTCTTGTTTTATATACGTATATTAATATCGAAGTGACAATAAGTTTAAAGTTCAAAGGATACGGCACCTTGGGTCCTTTGGTCATCGTACAGTGCAACTCCTGGTTACACTATAAATCAGTACTATTTGGTTAGTGTTTTGTGTATAGATTGACTGACACAGAAAGATGTTTTAAATTAGTTTAGCAACATATTTTATGAGTATGCCCATTTCCTGGTCAATACAACAGCAGAAAATCTTGTGTGCAGTAAATAGCCTATTAAAGTAGACTCAGAAGTCATGGCAGAGTAGGTCTTCATTAATAGACTGGTATTGTTACTCAGTTATTGATTTACAAATGAAGGGTACACGAATTCACTGAACTGAATACCATCAGTTCAGTGAATTAGTAATAAGAATTCGTATTCAGTGATTATTACCACCCAGTTTGCAATAGGCTTGACTTTAGGCTACTGAAAACTAATGTCAATCAATCTATTTTAAAATCTTAATAGAAATTCAAAACTGTTTGAATGTCTTTTTTTTTTAAATTTGCCCCACCCTATGAATTTCTCCTGTATCGTGGGTGCGTTCACAAACATTTAAACTCACATACACAAACAGCCAGACCCGGAACAACTACCTGTAGATCATACTAATATTTGTTCGCGCCAGCCGTGCCGCCGAATCTTTATTGATTGCCACTTCGTTAGGCCTTCTGCATTTGTATAGCCCCTTTCAGGTCTATTGTTTCTGTAACACAATTTTTCCTAAACCCTCTCAGCTCTCTCCAGCTCACTAAACTTATTTTCGAGTTACACAGTTTCTAAATATTCATTTTGACTAGCAAAACAAAACCAAAATATTTTTCTTGAAATGACATTTATTAATTAAAGAAGTAGGAAACATGAGACGACATTTATTAAGAGTTCTTAAAAACTATTGGACACTTAAATATGTAAATCCTGTCAGTTTGAGCAGACAGGAATGGTATGTCCGCCGCAAATGGCTTTCCTGTTCTTCTGATATGGGTAAAATGCGCAATCTTTACGTTTGTTTGGCTGTGCTCGAGAACTACTAGCACGACATCTTCAATTTCGAAAGTCTTTATAATTGTTCAAAGCTTTCCTTGACTCAGTTTACACGCGTAATCTATGAGACTAACAATTTGAACTCGAAAACTAAAATTAGTGCGGACGCAATTCATGCGCACGGGGGCACTAAAACATTGAATTAGGAAGGTACTGAGCGCGGTGGGGCGGGGTAGTGTAACATACCTAAACAGTGAATGCATGGGGGCCGACTAATGTTTAGTGATTAAGAGTTTGGTCGGCCGTCTTATAACGTGACCTTAAAAATGTTTAAACCTTTTAGCAAATCCTATATATAAACACAGTTCATTTTCAACATACAATAAAACTACTCGTAGTACAAATATGTAGCATTTTTCGAAAGAAATATTCACTACTCACAGACTTTTCCCTGAGCTCGACTAATTGTGCACACCTTTTAGAAGTATTCACACATCAAAGAGTGTGGAAGTAATATGAGCCGTTTTAATTTTCAACCCGTTGGAGTAAAAAGTTCCCTCACTGTTGTGAGCAGTTTTGAGCTAAGCATTTATTTTCATTGTTTAGACTTTACTTAGGTACTTACCTGTTTTGACAAAAGTTTAACTTTTTTAAATATAAAAAAAAAATCTATGGTCAGCGCCTATCTATATTAATAAACAGGGTTGAATTGCTTTTAATTCAGGTTCATGCAAACGGGTATGGACACTCTGACAGATAATGTAATGAAGTAGTCAGTTTCACCGTACCTGAAGACACTCAAGACAGGAATTTCATTTTTAAAACATCAAAGCTGTAAAACCAAAGACAAATGCGTAATCCCAGTCCAAGTTGTTTACACACTGACTGTCAATATTTTGTTCCAAGATAAACAACCCAAGACGTGGACCATAGGGAAATAAAATACTTTTTATCATCGACGACAAAGTGTCATTCAATGTCGCGAGCAATATTGAACAAGTTCATTTCCCCAGCCGCTACGTCGTAGCACATCGCTACGCCGTAGGACATCGCTACGCCGTGGTGATCTCGTAGCACCCAAGATACAGTTACTACGTCCTTAGCGTTTGGAAAATAACTTCCTATCGTAACATCTTTAGGTTAGGGTTGATATTACATTGCGTTTATTTGTTTTCCTATGGCATTATTGGGTGGACGCATTAGTGGTAAGATTAATATTCAGCTGAGATGCGACAGCAATATTAAGCCTTGTGTAAGATAAAATATTATCATCGTCTTACCGTCCAAACACAATGTGCTCTTGAGTAATTACTACCGAAAAGAAAACTTATGACAGATACTTCTTCTGAGTTGACTTTTTCTAAATGAATGAGTCATCATCTGCCTAGCCTCCCAAGTCTGTTGGGGTCGGCTTCCAGTCTAACCGGATGCAGCTGAATACCAGTATTTTACATGGAGCGACTGCCTATCTGACCTCCACAACCTATTTAGCACTAGGTATTACGATATCCCTTGGTAAGACTGGTTGTCAGACTTTCGGGCCACTGACTACCTGTAACGACTGTCCTAAATGAATGAGTAATATCTACTAATTACTTTGTTAGCCTTCTCAAGTTCGTGCAAGCAGAAGTCCATTAAGTAATGTAATAATTTAGTAATTCACCACTCCGATTCTAAGGAGCAGTGCTACGTTTATGTACGTAAGTCATTAGGGCCTGAATCTACAAGATTATACATTGTCCACAAACTAAGAAAACAGATTTGTTAATATGGCAAAGAATCTTTAAAATGAACAAACATGTAATGTTATTGCTAGAAATTAAAATAAGGGAAATCCTCTTTATTTGTTTAGTTAAAGCACCTTTAATTAGATGTAGACGTCCGTAATTTAAGTTATATATTTATTTGAACTTATTTATTAAAGGAGAATGGGCGCCTTTGTATGGGCTCCGTCCACAGAGCTTTATCAAAATGTGGTGTCATTTGAAAGGACATGACAATGGCTTTTTTGTTAATAAATAAAATAAAATAAAAATAAAAAAGCCTTTTATTTCTAGCAAAACACAAGAGAAAGTAACTTAGATTCTATTTTATTTATAGTATTTATGTTAGTACTTACGTAAAGTTTTGATTTTTATTATCTATTATTATTACAATTTTTGTTAGTAAATTAGGTTTTTTTTTTTTTCTGTTCTTTGGTTTAGTTGTTAGTTTTGGGTTTACTTATATATTTAGTTGTGTGCTAGAACTCCTCTGCAGGTAAAGGCCTTCCCCAAAGATAGCCAGACCTCTCTGGATTTAGATTTTATCTCTCTGGCTTTTTTTATTATATGCCACCAAATGTGTACAGGGAAAGAACTATGATTGATTTTGTTATGATTTACTTTGATGATATGTTCATTGACACATTTTACGACTGACAAAATTCGGTAAAAAAAGGGTAAAAACAGTCATAATGGCTTCCAATCGTCTCAGTATAGTCGTCAGTACATCTTAAACTAAAACAGTAACTAATGTGTAATTTCCTTATTTTTGTGCCCAGTAACTAACCAAGACATTATCATAAAAAACTATACCAAATCAGTGACATTTAAACCAATAATGGAAATCAAATAGTGTTGAAAAACAGTTCAATAGTAAATAGTGCCCAGTGTTTGAACACCAACCGTCCTTCGTGTCTTCGTTCGCGCTCGTACAACTTCGGGAGAGTTCGAACGAAGCCGAAGCCAACGGAGTGGAGTGGAGGTGTAAGATGGAAGATAATGCTGACAGGCAGTGTAAATATAGGTAAGTGGAATATTTTTTCACAGCTAGTCTACGCAACTACCGAAACAAATGCCGAAGAAAAGTACTGTTTGATGACTGATGTGTAAAGACATTGGTTTAGTTGGTTTTACATGCCGTCGAGAAATATCTCTCAGGCATGCTGGTTTGGTTTCCTGACGATGTTTTCCTTCACCGAAGCAAGTGATAATTATACAATCCAAAAAGATCCGATGCGTGTCGTCTTGGGTCCGAACTCAATACCTATTACTTGACAATCCGACGGTGACGTCACTAGGTTACGTAGCTTACGTTAAAACGCGACTTAATTTTAGCAGGTGCAGTCAATTTAAATACCATTGGTTGTGGTGGTTAGTATTACTAGTTAGTATTACTTTCCGTCACGAGATTTCGGCTGATAGCCATTTCAAGCCAAGAACGTACAATATGCGCATTTTTTATCCGTAGTTATCGATATGGCACGTTTTGTATTTATTTATCAGCTACGTATACCGCTGCTGCACTTGGATTTTCATTTAAAGTGAATTTATTTATGCTATAGTTTAGAACTTCAGATTTAGTGAGATTACATCTAGACATTAGAATATTGTATGAGGTGACAAGCAGGACCGACATATGAAATCCCAGCTGATTATATACTGAATGTATTGTAAGTATGCACACCGTGAAAATGAAGATATTCAAAAAGAAAGAAAATACAAAATTTGATAACAATGTATTTTGATTGAAAACATTATCTTGGTAGTTAGTTAAGTACACGTTGTAGTACTGACTTCTTTTTATATCAATGGCTGGTTGGGTGTATATCAATGGCTTTTCAAAACTACTGATTCTTACATTTTGTGACTAGGTTTCCTGTATCCATTCAAAACAGAAACGGACAGACAGTCGCCCACTGTAACTACAAAATAGTCGTCGAGTTGCATTATAATGACCTGTCTACAATACGGAGAATTCGAAACTATTATGTTGTATCTACCACTGTAACCTACACTAATTAATTGACAGGCTCAGCAGACACCAGTGGCGGACTTATCATACAAGCCGTAAAGCCCGGCGTGCCTTGCAATCAAACTCAACAAATAAAATTAAAAAACATTCTTTAGGTTTCTAACGCTTTCTCTTTCACACCCGCTGGCTTGCATCTGGCTTTTGACCTCTCACTTTCTCCTATCAAATTTTTAATACATCTGTAGGTACTTATTTGGAGATATTGTACTGAATTTATTGTGGTAATTGGGCTTTGCCTCCCTTTCAATGACAGGGAGCGACCACGCCACTGGCAGAAGAAGTGTCGAAGTTTGCAAGGAGATTGGATTGAAACAAAAACACAAAACTGACGCGAATGCAGGAATAAATGTAAGGATTGGAATAGGAAAATTGAAGAGATCTGTTTGCAAATATGTGAGTTTCATGATCAAATATGAACAACTGCTTTACGAGGTGCTCTGGTAGATTTCAGTATGAACCATAGACGATCATGACTTTGTGTTTTTGTTCTCTTTTTAAAAGTGCCTATCATAACTTTTAAAAAGGGAACAAAAATACAAAGTCATAAGTAGTAACATAGTACATAAACCTCCGCTACCAAAACTACTCAAATAAATTGATTAAATACCTCAAATATTGCAGTATCATGTATCCAATCCAATTAGGCAAAAATGAAATCTGTTTTATTTCGGTGCTGGGATAAAATGTGCTTGGCACAATAACTCACTCTGGAGCCAATTATGTCATTCTATATTCCATTGTTTTTAAAGCTTATTTTTAATTCCATTTCATGCTTTTATATAATTTTGGGAATCATGAGTTCGAACTTCAATGCTTATGGCATTATATTAAAATAATTGATTATAATGTCTTATTTCAGTGAAACTTTTGCAGATTACCCGTACGAACATAATTTCCTTATTTGTAGAGATGAGTTCTAGATGTATCGATGACCGCTTATTTAATTTGAAAACCTATTCATGAATACGACTTCTAGATTTCTCATTACACGGTCAATAACTTCATTCCAACGAGAATAATATTCTGTATAAAATGAGCTGGCAGAGTAGTTGATAACTTTATTAAGTAGCTACATTACCCGCATTGCAGGCCAGTAATTACGACCGTGGTCCGAAGTTTAAATTGGCCTTCACAATTTATGTTTGTTCTACCTTGAAGTTTTACTCGATAATTTACACAATATCGGGATAATCTTGGAGACATCCTGTATACTAACACAGGGCATGGTCTATCCTTAACTGGTAACTGACAGACAGTGTTATTTTCCCATTTATAATACTAGCTTATGCCCGCGGCTTCGCTTGCATGTAGTACGGTAACTGTTCCACGGGATCGCACTGCCAGTATAAAAAGTATCCTATGTGTTAATTCAGGTTATAAACTATCTGTGTGTCAAACGTCCAAATCCGATCATTAGTTTTTGCGTAAAAAAGTAAGCGGGATCAGTTGACTAAAAAGTCTAACCAACATCCATTTATTCATCCACTCAAAATTTCGCATTTATAATAAGATATTATGTGTTCAGCTCTTATTTCCATAACCCAATTACTACTTACTAGGAAACACGATACTCCTTGGTAAGCCTGACTTAACCCACTTAACGCTCAACTAGATTGCATATTTGTGCCCAAATAAGCTCTATTTGGCCAACGAACGTCATATTACCAAACGTTTTATGCACAGTCACATTCGAAACTAGTACTAAATTCTAACCCACATTATTATACTATGTTACCCGAATACTCGCAACGCTAATGCTAAAATGAAACAGTTAATTAGTAAACCTAATTGCTATTCGTTATGAAATAGAGTTCAAAATCTCACAACGTTTCACAGGAATTATGTAACTTATAGGAAACGTGAAATACGAATTTCAACAGTTTTAAAACTACGTTTTGAGTATTATTCCTAAAAACGTAACTTACAGTTTGTGTGAGCAGACCAAAGGTTATTCCAGGAATACAATCATGTGTCAGTAAATTGAATAGTAGTAATCAAGTAGTTTGTATATCATTCTGCTCTCATAATAGCAAAATAAAAGTACTTACAAAATGTCGGTTTTGAGAAAAAAGCGATTAATAATCATATAAATAATTAATTAATTTTAAAAGCCGAGGTGGGTATGCACCGAGATGTGGTCGCAGTGGACAAGGGCCTCACCCCGCTGTCCATGGCCAAAGAGAACTGGCGCAAACCTGTAGTACTTACTACCGATGACCGCAAGGAAGTATGGCAAGGCAAGGAGCTTCACGGACGCTTCTGCCGGGCTCTTCATGGGCCCGATGTAGATTTTCTAGCATCCGTGTCCTGGCTACGTTTCGGTGACCTCTTTGGGGAAACTGAAGGTTTTGTCTGTGCGATTATGGACGAAGTTATGTTGACGAACAACTACCGGAAATATATTATGAAGGACGGGACGGTTGACGTGTGTCGGGCATGCCACCGTCCGGGTGAGTCCATCAGACATATTATTTCTGGTTGTTCTCGTCTGGCTAACGGCGAGTACTTGCACAGGCATAACCAAGTAGCCAGGATTATTCACCAGCAACTTGCCTTGAAATATAAACTTGTGGAATCTGAGGTACCGTACTACAAGTATGTGCCCGACCCAGTTCTCGAGAAAGACCATGTCACGCTGTACTGGGATCGGTCTATCATCACTGACAGGACTATTGTCGCCAATAAACCTGACATAGTGGTGATAGACCGATCAGCGCGCCGCGTAATGATAATCGATGTTACCATCCCACATGACGAGAACCTCGTGAAAGCTGAGAAAGAGAAACAAATGAAATATCTCGACTTGGCACACGAGGTTGTCGACATGTGCAATGTGAACTCGGCTATCATTGTGCCGATTGTTGTGACGGCCAATGGCCTTATAGCCAAAAGCCTCGACGAACATCTCTCGAGGCTCTCCTTAGGCGGTTGGATTAAGGGCCTGATTCAGAAGGCTGTACTCCTCGATACGGCTCGCATTGTGAGGAGGTTCCTGTCTCTGGAGCCCTAACCACCGGTAGCTTGGACCCTGCTCCCGATACCGGCGGACCACCATTTTTTATATTTTTAAATGTTTTTTTAATATTAATTTGTTTAGAAATATTTAAAAATGTAATTTATATGTATATAATTCAATAAAGGAGATATAAATAAATACTTTATTTTTCCCCATTACGAGTATTTGTCTGTTACAATTTGTTTTTTTTTTCAATAAACCTTTTCTAATGTTTACCTGTAAAGTCTGTTCTGATGTTAGTTAGAATAAAAACAGAAATTCGTCATAATTTGGTTTGCTAAGAGTAAGTTGCATTTGCTAAGAGGACAGCATTCATCAATGATAGAGAGATTTGAAAATAGTAACCATGGAGTTTCTTGCCGGTTCTTCTCCATAGGAAACGACCAACCCGAACCGTGCACCTATTTTTCGACGTTTTATAAGTGCCCATCTAGGCCTATGTGAAATAAAAATATTTTGATTGATTGATTTGATTGATACATTTCAAGTCACTATGGCAAGCTCCTTGCATACTTTTATTCAAGTTTTGAAACTTGCATTAACTTACACGTGCGTTCCTTACTTTTATTTTGCTATTATGAGAGCAGAATGATATACAAACTACTTGATTACTAATTGGTTTGCTTAAACAAACTCCTACTACTTGTTTCAAAGATCACACAAAGTAGTTCTTGTATAATAAATACCTATAATATTATGTTGCTCTGTCCTCAAGAAAACGTATTAATTTTAGCTTAGGCTTAAGGTTGTCTGTATGATATCGCTATCAGCGATAAGACTGCCATTGTAACCATTGAATTAACAATATTGTAAAACAGTTATGTTTAAATTTTGGCGTAAAATAAAGTATATTCTATTCTATTTTTACCTGAAATCCATCCCAGACTCAGCGTAAAAAATGTTAAAAATGGTTATTTAATGAATGAGCTACATCTACGAAGAACGTGAACGAGAACGTGAACTATACAGCATGTAACAGAAAGGGTATAATCATATGGAATACTGTGGTACAGACCATCAAACTGAACAACTTTCTCTATGGGACCACCACCCAAATCGTAAATAATAATCAGCTGTCCTATACAAAATTTCAATACCTACTCGACCCAAATGTATGGGACAGCTGATTATTTTTTTACGATTTCGATGGTGGTCCCATAGAGAAAGTTGTTCAGTTTGATGGTCCCTACCACAGTATTCCATATGATTATACCCTTTCTGTTACATGCTGTATATAGTGGTTAACTTAGAAAATAAGAAAACTTTTTTAAAAGGTGTTTAATCGAGTTGAAGTCTGACAATTTGTCTTACAAAGCGCATCATAATAGGCTTGGTAATTGAAGACTAGAACTTTAATAAACGAACCTGAATTTGAAAAAGGGGGACGTAGCTGGGGATAGAAATTTCGCCTTCCCCCATCCAATTTCGCTTAGTTACTCTCATATTTAGGAGAACAACAGATAGGCTTTTGCTCTATCACAGAAACAAAACACTAGGTTTATCTTTGTTTTGTGCCTTTATTTAAATACTGCAACTACAACAACATGTAATTCAGCATGGGCTTCGTCTTATAGGTAATTAATGCATACTTTGTAAGTCCCTCATGTACAAAAAAGCCTTTCTGTACCTTAATAAAATCATATTAAATTGTATGATCAATATAATAATAAGTCTGGCCCGTGGGCAAACAGATTATCATGTTCTGAATGGTTTAAAATTTAAATAATATAATACTCTAACCTAGCGAAAGGTCAGTTGACGTTGAAACAGGATGTAACAAGGTCACGAGAACTCTCTCGTTTTTGAATAGATAAAATATTATGGTAAAAGTTTCAGTATTATTTTATTTGGACTACCCTCATCTTACCGTAACCTTGTAAACTCAAGTAGGTACATAACGTTTTGAAATAATACCAAATAACTCCTACACGAAAACAGATATACTCTTTCAATTAGGTACACAATTTGTGTGGGCAGAGGCAGATACTCTTTAGGTGATTGTTTTCCTTTAATTTACCAACAAACACGAACGAAATGATGTTATAAATATGTAACAAGATCTCAGATAATTATAATTATAGTCTTTTTATCTTTTCATTCGTTTATTTTAGCGATTGGTGTTGTGAAACTCGCCATTTGGAAGGATTTAAGGAACATAATATCTTAAGTACCTAATCATAATTATGCTTGTGATTAATCACCTTTTGGAGGATGAGAATTTCAGGAAGTTCCTTCGACGTAGGTATTTAATTCCGCTAACTATAAGTTCATTTATTTTTAAAACCTACTTCATAAGATACAAAATGAAAGAATCGCTGTGCTGGTGATCAAACTACGCCATCATGTTTTTCACTATGCCGCAGCTAATACTATGCTACGATAACGTGGTCTCCACGGCTTCAAAATGTTAACAGAAAACAATGAGGCATCATATTTTCATCACGTTAAATAACCCATCAATCATGACATGAAAGAGATCGAAACTTTTCCTCATATAACATTATTTATAAAGCCTTTCATATATCTCCATACCAGTTGGCTTACCCGGACAGCGCGTAACTTTCCATTGGCCGTTATATTTAATGGTTCCCTCTAACAGACCATTACCTTCAACGCGCGATCTAGAGGAGCCTTAATTATCTATCAAACTGTGGCTTGATTGCAATATAGTGTGGAATAAATAGTGGTCTATTGTCTAGAAAGATAATATTGTAAGGGGCAATGGAGTCTGGGGAATAGGCTAATTGTTTCATCAGGTGTAGTCTTCTCACTCTTACTAATAGTCTCATCCTTTGTTTCCTATATTATGATATTCATAAACACAGTAAAATGAGGGCAGTATGATTCGTCAAACACGATTTGTGTAAATAATAAATATAAATAAATATCGCTGGACAGTACACACAGCGCCATTTAGGTGCCACACTAAGCAACGAGGCTTGTGTCGTGGACACCAGATAGTTGATAATACTACATAGAAACTTTTTGTTTGTAAATACAAACTTATTATACATATAAACATCCATGACTCGTAAACAAATGTCCATGCTCATCACACAAACATTTGCTCCTACCGGGATTCGAACCCGGGACCCTAAGAACGTAAGGCAGCCTCACTACCGCTGCGCCCTCCGGGTCGTCGAGTAGTATGTCTCTAGTATGTCTGTGACACGGTACATGTATCTGCCGACTGATTCACGGCTGTGTCGTATTCCAACAATTTTAAAACATTGTTCCCTTTTATCTCGTGTCAAATACAAAAATTGAAGCGACATATAGGTACATATTTTGTCGACCCCAAAAACAGTTCTTTCACAACCCACGCACTGAACAAATATTCTGAAGCATTCCGCCTGAAATTCCTGGGCCTCAACACGATCTATCATCCATACAATCTTTTGTTGAACAAAAACCTGCTTTACGTCCTTACACGGCCTTAAGGGATGCGACGTGCGACACGACTTGCTTCAAGCGACACTCGTAAGGAAAACAAGCAAGACATTCGCGCGAGGACTGTCAAATTGCGACTACTCGAAGAAAACTACCAACAATCTCTTGTTTCTTTTTTCCGCAGCGGCTGGCGCTACACGCGCGTCCTTTAAGTCGGCCATTGACGTTGGGTTATGCGTATGTGTTGCCTGTACAGTCAAACTGTGCAGGCATGCATGAACGTGTGTAGGTGAAAACTGTACAGTTATCCTGGCCTGTACATGCAACCTAGAGAATATCGAAACAGATATTTTCAGCTCTCAGTTCTCAGTTGTTTTATTTAATTTTTTTTTAAACAACTAATAACTCCACTAAAGCAACCATAACATAATCATATAATATATATGTGTTGACGGTGATGGCATACTTGCAAATGAGCCAACCGACAGGCTTGCACAACCGTGTGTGTCCTCTATAGAATTCGGTTTTGCATGTATACATTTCAAACTTTCATGATAACCTATCGTCTATGGCCGGTTCTATGCGAGTAATTCGTGGCCAAGCTTTTATGTTTTCAATTCATAAAAAGAGGTTGCTAGCTTATTTTTTGGCTGTGAAAGGTACCGTTTTCAAGGTCGGTTCAACCTTATTGATCCCAATACTGTCGGTACCCTTGAAGGGACGGTCTGCTGAGTTAATAATAATTAAAACATATTACATTATTCCGAGGTGTTCGGCCATAGAGGGTTTTTAACGGATTACAAAGTTAGACGGTAATTGATTGGGTTTTTGGGTGTTTTGTGCTTTGAGTCAATATGAACTCGAAAATGTTGGCTGAACTAATGCTCGTACTCAGCATTATATTTGTTTAAACATCTAGGTACAGTCCTTTCACAGTTATTTTACCTCTAGCTGTTAAGTTGGCTAAGCTGAGGTCTGCACGATTTCCCCGGAGAACATGTATGGAATTACTAAGGACCATAGATAAGCTTTTTCGTTTTTTGCGCAAAAATGTATACTGGAAAAATAATATAAAAGATTCAGATGGTAAAACACACACACTTTCCATGACTGGTAATTTCCACTTCGGTATAACATTTGCCTATCTACGTCTTAACCTCCAGGCAGGCTCCAGGGCATTTGATTAGTCCGCAAATTAGATCCACCGTCTGCCGTCTAACCAGCCTGTTTGCAGCTTAACTAGCTTTAAATTAAGCATGTAATAAGGAGTCGGAGGCTGCCACGTCTGATGGTCTTTTTATAAAGAAAATGTTGTGAAAAATGGTGAATATTCGAGCCGATACTGATTTAGGATAGTGAATATGATATATGAGACTGAATACGATATATCAATATCAGCAGCAAAGATTCAAATCGATAGATGGCGTGAAAACTGTTCACACTGAGAATAGTGTGATACAGTGTGCGTAAGATTTGTATACAGGGTGTAACAAGACCTTTCACGAAGCCGTCAACCATTATGTATACATCAAACTGATAAAAATTATTGCTGGGAAACGAACGAATTATTGCTGTTTTTTTGGGGTGAATAATCACGTTTTACGGTAGGACTCAATGCAACGGACTCAAAACATTGTGCTGATGGATGGATTGAATAGTACGGGGGTCGTGGAGGTGTTTAAAGTATAAATCGTACATTAAAAACAAGTATTTAAAAATAGTTGTGAAAAAATTGGAACTTTGACCCCCCATATTTCCGTAACGAGAAGGTTACCAGGTATACCCTAGAAGAAAAAAACTATCGAAATAACGAAAAGAACAAGTGCGTTTCGGCTTCGTTAAGGGTCTTGTTACACCCTTTATGTGTGTTAATTTATTAAATTTTGAAAATAAATGGTTTTTTATGTATTATTTTTTACAAAGGTATATTGGTAGAGAATGCCTTGTGCATTAAGTCGCCTATAGAGAAGAGTGAGAAAACACATCCCGTATATATACATATCGGTACATTCGATTTTGACACGGTAAGCCTAACCATTTAAAACTTTGACGCCTGCTATTATATTATGGCGGCCATTTGTGAAAAAAAAATATTAAGAAAAAATAACATGTATATTGTCGCGTGACAATTATTAGCAAGGTGATACGGGTCCTATACAGACTGTCACACAAAGAAAACTTATAGATTTTCTGTGTTATTTAATAAAGTAACACAGAAAAACGCATTAATAAATGCGCTCTGCATTTAAGAAAATTTGCGTCTGAACAACGGTGGACATGCTTTGACGTTGAGCTGGCTTACTGGACCTACCGAAATACGAAACAATAGAATAAGGCCATCTTATGCTTGTGTTGTTATCACTGACGTGAGGCCTGATATACCTAAATTATGTTTTCGTATTGTTTGTGTCACGAACTAAACAACAGGTTCATTATTATTATAGATAGCAACATGCTGTCAATTAGAGTTAATATGGGCCCGAAACAAAGGAGATTATTACAAAAAAAACAGTAGGTTGCTTCTGTATTACCATCAAATCCAATATTAATGAGTTTCCAATAGAACCATTTGTTCTTTTCACATTATTCATGATACTCCCTTTTTTACATTTGAATTACAATTTTGTCCAGACGCCCGTTTTCTAGAACGATACATAGGGTATCTCGAGGTAACACTATATTTTAATAAATTGCGCATATATGTAGTATCTGATGGTCTATCTGTGTTCAAAACATTATAATCTGTTCAGCTGTTGAGGCGAGAAAAGGTAACAGACGCGCACAAAAAAAAAAAATGTTTTAGAATGCAAAAAGAGCGTATTCTAGGATGCTGGTTAACAATGCAATAAAAATTGAATTACCGTGTAGTTCTGAATGCAGAATAGAACATGATACGGGGATATTGCCAGCATGCATAAATGAATAATTAATTCATAATACATTGCATTGCTCTGAATTAAACATTCATCGCCGTTTAGTCAAAATGGGTTGTGTTCTAGGATCATTTGAGCTTTGAATTACCTACCTGAGTACTTTAGACGAATTTCCCCAACGTAACTCAATAGCTTATCAAGAGCGGTTGGTGTCCAAATGCCACTTATAGCTTGAATCTGGTTTAGATGTGCTGACCGCGATTAATTCGCCATTGATGAAATTCGACCGTATTAATTAGTAGCACTAATAAGTTAATTTTGATTTAAAATACAACAGAATTAATTCCTCGACGTGTGTTCTTAATCACTCAACAAATAGGTACTGTAAGGATCTATTGGTACCTTCCAACCAACCTCATATTACGCAGGCTGGCTGATTTATAAGCCTGGCTACATTGAGGAACCTGGTCAAAGTATTAGGAATTAAAAGGATTTAAAAAAAAGACTGATAAGTGTGTTTCAAGGTGATGTCAGTTCTGTCTTGGATATACGAAAGTAAGGTTCGCGAATTAAAATATATAGCTGAAGTCTCTGCAAGTCTTTATTTAAACAAAGTTAATGTGCCAGCAGATACTCTAGCTGTCTAGCACATTACATTACAGTCCTGTGTGCAGTGAAAGTTTCCAACTGGAAATTAACGTCATGTAACGTCAAAATTATTCATGCAAATACTCCGTGAACTCTACAGAGCATAGGCTGGTTCTGTTACACAGTCTAGCAAACGTATTGATTTTGCCATTAGCCTTCTACATGTACAGTCACAAGAACCAATATGTAAAGACTTAACAACTTTTAAAAATGATTTTCTCCTATTGTTCTGATTAAAATTTCATGTTGTTACGAACATAGTATTTTGGAACTCGTATTTTTATGAAAAAGATCTTACCTCCATGTTCCAATCGTTATTTCTCACGAAAATTGCTTTTAAATTTAGGAAAGTGTATACATATCGGTGCTCGTGACTGTACCAGTCTATGATATTCGAGTAGATTAATGAGGCCTATTTTATCATTGTCCCAAATATCATCAGTCAAGCCTTTTCTTTTCTGCTTCAAGTCTAAGCGGATGCCAGTATTTTATATGGAGCGATAGTTAGGACTAGGAATACGATACCCCTTGGTAAGACTGGCTGTCAGACTTTTAGTCCACTTAACTACTGTCAAATACCTTCGATTGACAGCCGGGACCAACGGCTTAACGTACTTTCCGAAGCACGGAGGAAACTCGGTATGTTATTGGCGGTCACCCATCCACGGACCAACCTAGGCAACCGCGGCTTAACCTGAAGATCCACCCGAGCAGCTGTTACTGAATCATCCAACGGCTGGGGTAAGATCTCTTCTTATGCCTTTCAGTTTTTCTATCCAGGGTTAATGTGGACAACTGATCGTTGGTCATATCCAGCTCGTCCCGCCATCTACAATTAAAAATTTAAAACTCTTAAAATGGACATTGTGGTCATATAATAATTCTGGATGTATTACGATCCTCCATAGTGACGATTTTGGCCCATACCTGATTGGGGCATACGACAAACAGGGGTACAAACAAGTTCTACTTCAACTAAGCAGTTTTTTGATCAAAATCAATAATCGGCGTTGTAAAGATATATTAGATATATATACATTCAAGATAATTATCAAAATTGGCCTTAGGAAGTTTTGTACCTAGTATGGGTGATCGAGCAAATATCAAACAAACACAATCTTATTTGCGTTTACTTAAGCGTACGTTATTATTTATGAAGTTACTAGTTGTGTCTACGGCTTTAGTCGAGTCGATTGATAAACAAACTATTTACCCTTATTTCATTGCCTGTAAATAAGGAAAACGCGTTAATAATCTATTTAACGACTATAAGCCTTTTGTAACATAACGTCTCATTGGAAACGACATAACATGAGGCCATA
Organism: Eugnorisma glareosa; assembly: GCA_947578425.1. NCBI lineage: Eukaryota > Metazoa > Arthropoda > Insecta > Lepidoptera > Noctuidae > Eugnorisma > Eugnorisma glareosa. The sequence continues at coordinate 3,704,124 of OX387958.1, forward strand.
TTTGCCCGAAGAGATAGGCAGCGGTGTACCTTTAGTACACCAAGCCTCGTTAGTAGGGTGCGATCTCATAACCATCAACAGGCCAAAAATCCAGTCTCCGGGCTTATACTAAGAAAATCCAGATGTTAAATCCGAATAACGGGTGTTGGTCATTGAAAAAAGTATGTACAACAAACATACATAGCTACTACTACTGTAATCTATAATATTATCAAATAAAAAAAAAAACAATTAGAAAACTGCAAAGTTCCATGGGTATAGTACCCACGGAACTTTGCATTTTTGTTTTGTTTGATTGTTCTGGAGACGGATGTGGTAGATGTTTGAGTTTCTGTGAGAGGATGGGCGAAAAATGACTATTTATTGTTATTTTTAAGTTTCTCATCATTCTTATCTATACATACAAATAAATAAAACTGAAGTGTATGTTTGTAATTTCAAAATAACAGTAATATTTTTACTGAATGCATATGAATAATGAGAATAAGAATAACCTTCACTTCGCCACTGGGCGTCAATATTAATATTAATTTCCGACACCTTGACGAAATTCAATTATAAACGGGTAAATTGGCTCTGCGGGCTTGAAAACTGAATTTTCTCGATGTCGCATATCGAGCCTTCGAGCTATCGAGCCATTCGAGCTCCGTGGCTCGAGGTCATGACTATGAATCATTTGATCGGGTGTTTACATATCACTGGCGGGTTTTACCGGATTACGTCGTGTTTCAGGGTAATATTTCGAGCGGGATCTATGGCTTTATTGTGGTAGAAGACTAAGGTTCGGTTATATCGATACGGACAAATGGCAGACTGGCTGTGGACATCGCACACTGACAGGTACTTCTGAGTAGTATCTGTCGCTATTTTTTTTTTTACTTTTTTTTTTGTAAAAGGGAGATGTCGCTAATATATGTTATACATTATAATTGTAACTGAGGGTAGGGGGGTATCAAGATGCATGTATATGAATAAATGATTCAGTCGTTTACCTGAGCTGGTGTTTAATTGACATACAAGTTTTACAGTATCCACAATTTCCCCGTACCCATTTGACCGAGTATAAAGAAGCAAGGCTGGTTTTGGTTTGTAAAGAAGGCCTCTTTATGAGTCACACAGAGGCCTACACCAAGTGACATTCTACATAACACTCACGCTTTTTTCTCATTGGCGTAGGCAGAAACCACAGAACGTGGTGCTATGATCCTCCTTTTGCCTCGTCCATGTTCGTACATCTGGTCACACACGCACGCCGGTTGCGAGTACGCACCTGACCTTTCTGAAGAACCTAACCAATAAGGTCAGTGTATGTCCTTCTAGGACGTCCCCTCCCGGCGTTGCCACTCACACTGCCTGGTAAATACCTTTTGTTAGTAGCCTTTTCTCAAACATGCTTGGTTTGAGTATTATTTTGACAACCTTCTTCGAGATAAATCGAAATTGTTCTACTGGCCAGATACATGCGACCAGCGGCCAGCAAAAGTTGTATGAAAATCCATATCTTTCGTGTTTATGGCCAATTAAATTACATAGTAAACTCAGATCTGTCGTGTTATTTAAAAATGGAACGATCTTTTACTCTGAAACATGGCAACTAAGGAGGTAACTTATCAAAGGTTTCATTTAAATTTCGAATTGGCTTGCAAATAAAAAGCGGTTTTGCTGAAAAAAAAGAACCCTTCAACGCGAGAAAAATTATTGTTGTTTGTGTGCATCATTAATTTTGGAAAGTAATTGTATTTTTAAATAAAAAGTCCACAACTAGGCATTGATGGACTTCATATGTGTGCCTCGGCTTCGTCTCGGTCCACATTTACACGTTCGTCCATCAATGCCTCTGTTGCTGGCCCCTGCAGTAATGTACTATTTACTTATCCTCTCCACATAACCAAACCATCTAAGCATACTCTTTTCAATTTTTGCCACTACTTGATGATCAAGTGACATTCTAACAGCGAAAAGTCTTAACTGTAATATTGAAATGAGCTACCGAAAAGTTATAACAATCCTGTTTAAAGTCTTTGTAGTAATAATGGCTTGAATAATATCGGTTTTTAGAACAACATTTTCACAGGATAAAAGTATTTAGAACAAAAACAAACATCAACTTTCGAGATCCCCCAAATTTTCCACAAATATCTAAACAGTTACTTTATTCCGTAACTGGGATCAAAACAAAAATCCCTCTGTAAGAACTTCGTGATTTCGCCCGATAAGTCCGGACAGTCCCTTTCCGACCGGTATCCGGGCCGACTTACCGGAATAAACCCTTGTCACTCCCCGTCTACTCTAATTCATAAATACACTATGTATATTTATACCTCTTGGCCATGAGTTACTCGATCACGCAACACGCGTTTTACGACAACGACTGCGGGGAAAGCAAATGAAAGGCGTTTTTAGAGTGTAGCGGACATAATCAAGTCGACAAATCGAACACTAGTGCCTTTTATGACGTAAATTAAGAATTCAGTTTTCCGAAAGTTAAGAAAATTTATAGAAAAACCTGACAACAATTACCAGACAGTATAGCCCACCACACAGAACGACCGTGACGATCGTCACGAACGATCGATCCTCGTGACGAAACGATCCTCAGATCAGATCTGAGGATCGATCCTTTTCAACGGGAGATGATGAACTTTCCACCCTATTCCTTATACCCCTAAAAGAGCATACCATAAGTCCCCGGCACACGACTTGCGACGCGACGGTACTTACGCAATGGAAACAAGTCACATCACCCGAGGCATAGGTACCGAATGAAAGCCAGATGGTATATTGTTGTGTATATATAGTTAGAACCATGTATGGTCAACCGCACGCCATTGTAACATATGAACCACGAAAACCACCCGGCGCCTACTACATAAAGGCGCTGTCAATGCCAGATTTTTGACATAGACGTGCGGTTAACTGTACTCAACCCACTGTGTATAATTAGCGCCTTTTGTGTGAGTAATTACTTAGGAAATGCTGCAAGAGTAATGAACAACAATTGTGCCAGTTATTTGGTACTAAATACGACTGGGTCTAGCTCAAACGTGCGGAGTAATTATAGCAACATATCTGCCTATATAGCCTTTTCCTTCCAGTCGTGGAGGAAAATCGGTATGTAATGGATGATCACCCATCCCCAGACCGACCTTGGAAAGCGCGGCTTAACCTTGAAGATCGATCCGTGCAGCTGTTATTAATTAGCCACGAGCTCCTCGAGTTCACGAGAGGAGTAATTATAGCATAATCAGCCTACATGAAAAAAAAAAAATATTGATAAGGTTCCCAATATTCTGTATGAGAAGGAATGGGAAATAATAAACCACGCGGTCCCCTTGTACGGTTACTAGATAGACAAAGACAATTATTCGTAGGATACGGTAGGCACAAAGTTGGCACATATCAATGATGCCACTTGTCCTCCAATTTTAAACATAACATAACATCGAACAACTTTATTATTGAAAATACTCACGTAACACATAATAGTACATTGTGATACAAGGGTGGAAAGTAATTATAATGACACGATTTTGCACACCCGTGTATCACACGACGTTTTCCAATACAATTGTGGGAAATAGTAAAAAACTAATCAAAACTTAACTGCAAAAGTAATAATCGAGCTCGTAAAAAAAGTCACGACCGCGTAACAGAAAGATGCCTATGCAAAAGATTTAATTTTGGAATCTTAAAGCCTCTAAAAGTACGCCAAGTTTAAAAAAGGTATTGAAAAAAAAAAAAAAATTTTAAAATTGTATTCATATCTATGGGTCTATGGCATTAAACTCATAACGCTTGCCGCAAAAGTGTTAGCAAAAATGCTAGAGGACAGTGTATTTTCGATATTATTTCGTATACTTACGTCGTTGGTACGTGCTAGAGCTCCAGGTACCTCACACCAACAGAGCTTGCGTTGCCGTTTCATATTTCATTTTAAAGCCTTTCAAATTGAATTGCAGTACGGTAGAAGTTTTTCACTGTTGACCGAGTTTTCTTCTCTTATTTCTAAGAGGAATTTTCCTTAGAACGACGTAATCTAGAGAATTGTTTAGTTTCATTTAAACTCATTGGAAGGGTTTCCTAAGCTTCTATGTTGGAAAAGACTTTAATGGAAATAGTCAAAGATTGACCCGAGTAATAAATATTTATTTATTAAATTGCTGAGTGCTTGCAATCGCGACTGCTGAGCACGAGGTCCTGGGTTTGATTCCCGGGTCCGGCAAATTGTCATAAGGTTTTTCTATCAGGAATTTCTCAGTAGCATCTACGGTGTCTGGATTTGCGCCCAGTTGATGACAATAGGCTCGCCCCCTATTACATTGACTTAAACAGAACTGACAAAATGTGGGTGTACTATTAGATACATCTCTGCATACCCCTTCGGAGATTAAAGGTGTAATTTGATCTTATGTAAGAAGAATATCTCTCAAAGTCCCACATTAGTGCAATTTCTTCTTTTATCAATTGCAAAACAAAAGCCGATCACCTTCAATAGAACATTATTTGATCCCTTTCACGTACTATGTTCAGTAGCGCATCATAAATTCATTCCATACTGTTGCACTCTCCTCGAGCGCTCGACGTTCACACAATAATACAAGTATAGATTTGTTCTGAACAATAGGAGACGAGATAACAACAGTATAAACTTTGTTTCCTTTACATTTAGTTGGAAATTTCTTTATCGACTACTTTATCGGCTTTTACACTAGACTTGAGTCAAAATTGGTATATATTGGTATCAAACTCAAAGCATTTATTTCAATTAGACAGTTACAGATTTGAAGGTTAAAAACAAAAGGATAAAAGCTACAATCCCAGTCACAAGGCATAATAACTTGTGAAAGTACTGTAGTTTATTTGCCCATTCCAAAGCGTAGATCTATATGTAGAAGAATGGACAAGAAACTCCATGGACACTCTTTTAAATCAAAATATTTTTACAAGATCTTGGTTACATTATTATTGTTGAGATTATACAATATACATATACTAGCGACGCGCCCCGGGCTCGGACGAGTGCAAAGGTATACATATAAACCTTCCTCTTGAATCAGTCTATCTATTAAAAAAACCGCATCAAAAGCCGTTGCGTAGTTTTAAAGATCTAAGCATACATAGGGACAGACAGCGGGAAGCGACTTTGTTTTATACCATGTAGTGATGTGAGCACGATGTAGAGCGTCCAGAGTAAAAGATTGAATTAACAATTAAAAAGTTAAGTAATTTAAATAAACCGTGACAGCTAAGAGATGACCAGTCATGAACATGACGCATTGTTCAGCGCCATTCATTGTCCTACGTAGTAGGTTAATTTGAGTAATCTTCATCGTCTCATTTGTTGTCCTGTTTCTTTTGGGGCAGCTGCGCGTGAATAACGTAACTCACTTTTGTATCACAATCCAAAAGATAATGAAGAAAATAATATGTGATCCATTGCTTTATATGATTGATGTTATTCGTTTTTGTTTATCTATACATCTGCACAAATAACTAAAGTTGTATATATAGTGTCTGATTGTAATTTCAAAAGAGCTTTCCTCTGAATGCTATATAAGAATGTACCTGCTGGACACTAGTGCCCGAAACAAGCGACGGCCTTTTACCCCCGGACACCGTCCAGAAATCAGTCTAGCTGGGTACTTATAATAAAAAAAACATCAGTCTGTCTGTTTGTTCCGGCTAATCTCCGAAACGGCTGAACCGATTTTGACGGGAGTTTTACTAAATATCCCTATTTGAACCAGATTTTGTTTTTTAAATTAGGTTTTACTTCCCAGTACCTTATTTACCTACCTAATTTAAAAAAATCTACTTTTATAAAAGAATTCATTATATTTCTAGTTCTTTCTCCATTCATTAATTATTGAGCAAGTCGACCTCTAAAGCGTCTATTGTAACGTCCAGACTCGAGATTGAAGTTTTACTTAATTAAAAGCGAAGGACTTTGCCGTGGCACGTGCCTTCAAGTTTCATTTAATTGAAATAAATAAATACGGTACGGAGATCGGGAGGCGCAATTTACCTGCATTTTTTTACAAGTTGTGCATTCGTTTTCTTCTTCTTAGCGTTCGATGACAATTTAGATTGAGTCAGCCCAAAATTAGCCGACGAGTTTTACACTTTCAATAGCGTCGCTCAGCTCCTGTGTTTTTTTAAATTTATTTATTGGTAACAGGACCCTTCACGAAGCCGTCAACCAAGCATTATGTACATCAAACTAAGTAACTTTAAGCAAAAATTATTGCTGGGAAAAGTTCATTTTTTTGGGGTATAAAATCACACATGGGGTACATCGGTAAAGCACTCAAAACAAAGTGTTTAAAGTTTGAAAACCTTCTATTTAGTGTTCTAGACTCTAGAACCAAACAAATATCGCAATGACGGCGAAAACAAGTGCCTTTTGGCTTCGTTATGGGTCTTGTTTCACCCTTTATGTAACAGTTACATGCTACAGAAGATCACAAACGTGCCACCCACATCAAGATCCACGTCTAAACAAAAGAATAACAGACTATGGTAGAATTTACAGAATAGACAGAGCCTTCCGTAACAGCTGTTTATGATGTCATGTCTTTATGGACAGGCAGCACACGATATTAAGTGTCATCGTTTGTGGGGCTGTTTGTGTATGTGAGTTTAAATGTTTGTAAACGCACCCACGATACAGGAGCAATTCATAGTGTGGGGCAAAGTTATTAAACAGAAAAAAAGAGCTTGTGACGTAATGACATAGCAACACATTTACACTCCAGGGCAAACTCATCTATAAATCTCCATCTGTACAGGTTCTTTTTGCTTCGACCAACCTGTGTCTGGAGTCTATTCAAAGACTTCCAGATCAACCATGGCAATTTGTGTCGACTTTGCTGATACTGATTGACTCCGAAGTAACATTGCGACTTGAAATAGAACGTTTTTTTAAATACGAGAATTCGTCTTCTGTTTTATTTAATTCTTGACTATTTATGAATGAAGTAGGTATAAAAATTTCCTAATATGAGAATTGGAATTTATTTTCCTTTAATTCTAGACTATTTATGAATATTCAACAACCAACCAAGTCGTGTTTTGTAAGATTTAAATTATCTTTTACAGCAAATAGGCTTTGTAAATTTTAAAGGCTCTTTTTGCTTAAGAGTTCTTTTTCCAAAATGTCTATTTGAATCTACGGTTTGTGACATTAATATAAAGGAGTTTACCAACTACACTGAATCCATTATAATTCATCATCATCTAATTCATATCAAATAATATATTAAAATCGTGCAGTGGACCATTATTTAGGCATTCTTAGAAAGAAAGAAAAGAAAGAAAGTCAAGAAACGATTACTCTAGACAAACTAATAAAAACCTTTATCACAGTTTTCAAGTTACTCACGACAGTTTCTTGACAACGCAAGGTAAGTTTTTTACCTAGGAAACCCTTTGGGAATGTTACTTCACACCTGTCTAAATTTAACACCCGGCAAGGGTACTGGTGTATGTTACTTAAGCCGTCCGTTGTCAGCAGTCACACCTTAGTCGACAAGGGTAGCGTCAAAATAAAATACCGGCAAAACATGTGAAAGAGTGGTTTTTCCTGAAATACTAAACCTATGTAGGCTGGCATCCCCGCATCAACTACAAACAAAAGTAATAAGATTTTTATTCTATAGTTTAGTAATTGCTTGAAGTTAGAACTGTCAAAAGTTAGAATTCTTAGCTTTTGCTTTCTTTAACGGTTCTTACTTCATTTAAATTCGTACCTAAAATGTTTGCATAAGTAATTACTTAAACTGAAGTGTTTAACATTTAATATAATTTATAATATACTATACATTAAAATTTATAAATTAAAATAACCTAAAGTAATTAAACTGAAGTAATTACTTAACTTAATTATAGATACGGGTGTCAGACTAACAGTATTAGTGATTCCTTCGATATTCAAATTATAATTCGAAAGTAAATTTTCTCAAGAACTTCAAATTCTCAATTCAAATATCGGGGTTATGATTTTTTTTTCTTCAAAATTTTCTTACTTACCGGTATTTAAGTGGTAGTAAGTTACTTTTCTTCAAAATATAGTTAATAATCAAAATGTTGCAAGTAACTTAAGTTCTTAACTTAAAACTCAACAGCATCCTCACTCCTAAACTAACAAGAAAAGTTTAACAAAGGAATAGCAATCAAGAAAGAGATTTAAAGGCTTTTACATATATAGGTACATTTTGAACCGTTTGTAGAATGCAAACAGCTGGGGTTCGGGCCCGCCGCCATATTGATCGGGTCCCGACGACCTTGAGAAGCGCACCCTATTTCGCAGTCTCCGTTCATCATTCAGAGGGCCTACCACAAGCGCGCGAATATTCGAACAATTTTTTAATCTTAAATACAGCCATATAACGGTTTGATTTTTTTTCGATAACCAGAATAGTATCATTTAGGTATAGTTATGAATAAAATTATCTAACTAAATCTATACAAATAAATAAAATTGAAATATCTGTTTGTAATATCAAAATAACAGCTTTTTACTGAATGCATAGGAAAGTATATACGGTACTGACCATATTTTTTCAATTTATTTTTTGTGCATATGTCTATCTGTTTGTCCCGGCTAATCTCCGAAAAGGCTGGACCGATATAGACGGCAGATAGCTGTTGATGTTATAAAGTCTAACATAGGCTACTTTTATTTTAGAAATAGAATTACGGTTCCGTGCAAAAAAAAACCCTTAAAATTGGTAAATAAAAATAATTTCACACGAACGAAGGTCGCGGGCAACAGCTAGTAAATAATATGAGCGAAACGAGTATTTTTCATTTTGAAATCTTTCGAACGTAACGTTTAGGACGAGCGCGCACTGCCTTGCGCTGGAACGCGGTGTGTTTATTCTACTGTATGGTAGTATAAACACATTCACGATGGCCGGGCACTTCGGCGAAAAGAACGCACGTTTTGTCATTCAAACTCCAGCTGTGGTGCACACACGTCATCGTTATGGACTACCATACAAAAATATGTGCGGTAGTCTCACCGCAAAGTAGCGGGAGGCCTACAATGACTATACCGCATGCGTTTATTTCACCGCAGTACGCGCACTTCTGTGACACTCCGTACTTCACATGATATGCGCTAAAAAAACACAAGGCAGTGTGCGATAGGCCTTACTTCGCTCGTTGGTGCTAGGCCTACACGGGTGTGCTAATTCTTCGGGATCAAAACTTTAATATTTCCCCGTAATCCTGTCATAATCGCGTTAACCTTGAGGCTAAAATAAAATGGGAAACAGCTTTATTAAATGCGAGTAAATTAGATTTTCGGTATTCCGCTCAAGTTTCATCTTCGGAAGTTATAATTGCTTTAGAATTCATTCATTATTTCTTGTTACGTGATCTGCGGGTTATTGGGTTTGATAAGATGGTCCGCTACATCTTTTGTTTAATCTAAGCTATTGTTATCTTCTATATTTTGCTTTCGTTATCATATAACATCACACTTGTACTACCGGAAGGGTCCAGCAGAGGTGTCCTATAGGCAGTACACCCACATTTCGTCAGTTATGTAGTTCCATGCAATATCGGGTCAGCTTTATTGTCATCAACCGTCCACCACCATTCTTTTTTTTCTCGGATTATAAATCATCAAATGACCCCTCCCACTCTGGACGGAGCGGAAGGGAGTATCAGACTTCTATTGACTAAAACCCTACCATGTTCTTTTTTTTACCCTTTGCTTTCCAGAGCCGCGGTATCTATTTCGAACAGTCCCGCACCCCTGGCAGGCATCGGTCCTCTCGGACCCCCTCTTGTTTGCTGACATCTCTTTGAGGCGCGCGTGGAACACGAACGCGCCGTCGACACGTCCTGTCGTCATAAGACGGGCGGACGGCGATCTAGTTCATTACTCACCGTCCACAAGGTCGCGACCTCCACAGTCTGGGCTGCTACTGAGATGGGCAAAGCGGCACGCTGCCCACAGCACACCGCACGCCGCTCTCAGCACACAGCTCACCGCACGCCGCGCTTCATCTCCGCTGGCCTAGACAATTACGGGACACCTCCTCTCCTCTTTGCTCAAACACTTCCACTAAAGCTAAGCGGGGACGAGAGGTGTAAATAACGTAATTCTATTGGTGGTTTACAACACACCTCTCCGTTTGTCTCGTCTCTGCTTCGGTAGAGTCCAGCGCTAATACTTCCTTTCCGGATTTTCCTTTAAAATTTTAAGTTGAAGAACAAAACTGACGCTTTTAAACAAGATTTACAGCTACATCCCATCATTATTGGCTAATAACAGCGTTTCCCGGAAAAGCTTTAGCTTCAGCCTAACCCTCTGCGTGCTACGCGCCGACACTTACGTCTAGTCTAATTCCCACCGACTTTTCGTTTCACACCGTCTCTTAAGAGCAGCACGCAACAAATGCTGGGTTAAGCGACTCTGAGCTAAGCCGCCCTTGGCCCAGTTCCGTGGGTCGATAGTACCTACGAATTTATCGTGCCGCGTTTGGGGGTTAGCTAAGCAGCCGGCTCAGTTTGTTTCCGCAGACGTGAAGGGTAAGTCTAAGTATATTCTTGGATGTAGATTTAGTTTTATATACTTACTTAAATTATTTTAGAAAAAGAGAGATGGTGCTATTATGGCGTGACGTGTGTTAAAAAGGGAAGCAAACATCACTTTAACCCTTATGAATGACTAGGCTAAATTCTGTGTGCGTGTTTGTGTTAATTTATAGCGTTTAAATTTACGCGGAGCGTAATTAAAGCTGAATACGGGGGTTTCTTTATGATTTACGTGTTTAGGCATTACTCAGGTACCCTTTGTTCTGCACTGAATGCTTACTCAACTGTGTAAAGATGAGCTATACACGGTGGTGTAAGGACATAATATGCATTCAAACTGTTACCAAGTATTCAATACATGATTCTAGTTCTAAACAAATTGAAATTTATATCGGCTATTAAAAAAACAACTAGTATTACATACATGTTGACAGTGTAGGCCACCAGATGAATTATTGTACTTTTGTATTAAATAGATTTTGCTTTTTTAGTAAGCGTTTAAAAGAAATCTTCGCTGGGGGTCTACAGCCACCTAATTATACTGAATCGATGGTAAGAGATAGTGTCACAATGTTTTCGATCCTTTTTAGCTATAATAGCAGCAATTTCAAAGTTGACCTTCATCAAAGTGGCAATTTGGAATCTCGTATACAGCAGACGTTTACGGACTGAAGCACTTAAATCCAGCTGCTGTTCAGATCATCAATCTGTGAACTAAAACTCTCCACGAGTGCTGTTTGCCTGGTAATTAAGGATTATAAGCCTAGCACACCCTGTGAGGTTAATCCCGTTACGCACCTTACATCACATGACAAGATCATCATCAAGTCTGACTACTTATTTGGGGCACACGTAACTAGCATTTTTGTGTTCCTTATATGTATCTCTATTAATAACTGTCTTTTCAGTTGTCAACCTCTTTTGATATGAATCATCTTTCATTTATGCTATTGGTGTTGTAAAAAGATAGTATAATAGTAGTAGTGTGTGTGTGAGTTGGTGTGTGTGTGTAGTAGTGGATGTAGTTGTAGTAGGTATCAATATGCCGATTTCTTGTTAGGTCTAGGCATAAAGCGAAATTGGCGTTCTAGGTACTCAGCGACTAAAGGCTTTTATGGGTAACTAGCTGTTGCCCGCGACATTGTTCGAGGAGAAATTTTGATGTGTAGTATCTGTGAGAAAAAAGTAGCCCATGTGTTGTTTTTCAGACTATGATCTATCTGTGCCAAATTCCATCCAGATCCATTCTGCCTGTGATTGAGTAACAAAGATCCATCCATCCAAACTCTCGTACTTATAATAGTAAGAAAGATTATTCTACTATAACATGATAAAGGGTGTAACAAGACCTTTAACGAAGCCGAAATGATTTCTTTTGTTCTAGACCATACCTGGGAACCTTCTGGTTACGGAGATATTGGACCAAAGTTACAACTTTTTCACATACCTATATTTTTTAAATACATGTTTTTAAGGTGGAAGCGCAAGGGTAGCCCGCGAAACTTAAATTTTCTCAAGTTTATTGCAATTTGCAAGTCAGTGTCAAGTTGTATGTTGATGAAAATATGTATCGCGCCAGTAACACGTATGGAGTTAGAGAATTATAATCATTTAAATCATCAATACAGCTCTACAAGTTCATATAATCACATTCAATAGGTATTTCATGAAAAAGTCACTCTTTGAGATTATATGAACTTGGAGGGTTGTATTGATGATTTGAATGATTATAATTCTGTAACTCCATACGTCTTACTGGCGCGATTCATATTTTCATCAACATACAACCTGACACTGACCTGTAAATTGCAATAAACGTAAGAAAATTTAAATTTCGCGGGCTACCCTTACGCATCCACCTTAATGTAATATTTTTACTTTAAACACCTCCACGACCCCAGCACTATTCAATCCATCCATCAGCACAATGTTTTGGGTCGGTTAAATTGAGTCCTACCGTAAAACGTGACTTTTCACCCCAAAAAATAGTCGTATCCCAGCAATAATTTTTGCGTAAAGTTACTTAGTCTGATGTACAGAATGCTTGGTTGACGGCTTCGTGAAGGGTCCTGTTACACCCTTTATATTCCCACTACAGGCACGAGATAGGATGACGAGGTATTGGCATACCTCGTCATCCTATCTCGTGCCTGATCCGCACTGGGCCTGCACACAATGAGGTGGCCCTCATTGTGTGCAGGCCCAGTGCGGATCAGTGGATCTCACATGCACATAAACTTCTTTTTCACCAGCTCAAGCTTATCTACATCGATAAGTGTGGTTATTCCATAATTAACTTCAATATTAGGTATTCTAGAAGAATGTCTCGTTGGTCTAGTGGTCACAATAACGACTGCTGACCAGGAGGTCCTGGGTTCGATTCCCGGGTCGGGCAAATTGATTTTTCCATCAGGAATTTCTCAGTACTACCCACGGAGTCTGGATTTGTGCCCCGTAGATGGCAATAGGGTGGCCCCTTATTTACATGGGAATTAAACATAAATGGTGAACTGTGGGTATGTACTTTTAGGTACACCTCTGCCTAAACCTTGGGGGATTACAGTCGTAATGTTTTGTTAAGTTATGGATTATTCCAATAGAGAGCTCATTAAAACTGAACCCACCAAATCCATCGCTCATTCCCTCAACTAATGAGTTCAATAACATTTAGTATTCAAAGCCAACTTTGTTTCGGAAACGACAAGTTTAAAAACAAAAAAAAAACATTAGGGAAAGCCCCCTCGAACTTTGGTCACGTCTGTGTAATGTTTCATGACTAAAATAATGGACCAGAGGTTTTGTCCGAGAAACTTTTTCTATGACAAAACTTCGTCCTTGTCAATAAGTAAAGTTACTCAATTTATTAGGGGAGTAATTATTTATTGGAAATATCCTTTTTACCTAATTAATACCCGTTTGTGTCAGCTCAGCAATCTTTAGGTATAGACTATTATTTTATAAACGTTCCACTACCAGTCTTACCAAGGGTTATCGTGTTAATAACTGAGTAGAAGAGGTAAGATAGGCAGTCGCTCCATGTAAAATACAAGTATTCAGCAGCATCGGGTTAGACTGAAAGTCGACCCCAACACATTTGGGAAAAGCCTAGGCAGGTGATTAATACTTTACGTTAACTATCTTGAACGTGTACATGCTTTTAATATTACATAGTATAAACAGACGCCTGGCCTCGTCTCCGACATATTAATCTCTTAATCTGCATCAGTATAACAGTTTTGGCACGACCACCACGGCAAACGAGATTAGATGAATTAATTTGTAGGGCTACGAAAGTAAGTCCATAACTACATTTAATAATAACCATCTTGTCTTATGAACAAGAATACGTTATCAGAATTTCAACAAGCTGAAAACACAATAAGCAGGTAGTAATTAATGGGCAAAAGGCAAGTATCTGGCAGTTTTGATTATATATTTTTAACAATATTGTAAAGTATGCGGGACGGAAGATCACCAAAAAAAAATCTGCTGTTTCCTACAAAAGTGCCTACGCGGTTAAAATGTATGGAACAGCTAATTTTTTTATGTGGAGGAGCCCAGAATTATATACTGAAAACGTGGTAACCGATTTTGCGTCTGTGTCCTTTCCACCCCGTATAAAAATCAGCAATCAGGCTTTAATACAAGAATTTGTGTGGTCACCACTGAAAACCCGAATACTTGTCAGTATTCGGGTTTTCAGTGGTGGTAATCACGCTATAGTTAAAATTTGAGGTTTTTTTTTTGTTGGTCTGTAGCCTATGTTACCCGGACCCTAATAACCAATCGATTGACACCTTATTCATCAAATTCGGACGAATAGTTTAGGCGCTACGGAGGATCATACGTAAATACAAACTTACATACATAGACTGCTAAAATTATAACCCTTCCGGCTTCGCCGTAGTTGGGTAAAAAGTGAGTAATAATTTTACGCAACGTTAGCTCCTGACATCTGAAAATTGGCCGTCGGCACAAGTGAGCGATGCCACACATTTTGTAATCAGAAAATATATAAGGTCTAGCGGCCCTAGGATTTTGGACCGTAATTAGTGACTGAAACTTTCACACGTGATTGTACCTAACATTATTTTCCAATGGGACAACCTCTGAAATCAGCTGTTTAGTACATTAGTGTTTATCCACATCGAAAAATATAAATGATAGGTACAGCAGATTTATTTTCCGTTGTTTCAGAGTTGATCCCATAATATGTAGTTTCAGATTTATGGGTGTGTGTGTGTTTGTGTTTTTGTGTGTGCATCCTAGATGATTTTATTTATTTTTAGTTTACTCAAGTAACTATATAAATATTAAATAAGCTTCCAAAACGACACTGGAACAGTTCACCATTGTTCCTTCTTTAGCCTCACCCATTTGACCTAAAAAGAGCCTATTAAAGAAAGCTACGAACGCGTCTCAAATCCCAACAACTTTCATCCAACAAAGTTTTATGAGCGAGAACGTAATAAAGACCATAACGCCATTCAAACAAGACTTTTTTTACAAGAAGAAGCGTAATTATTACCGCCGTAACAGACGAGCCGAGAATACTAATAGGATTAATAGGGCATTTTGCAGCGCTGTGGGAGCTTCCAGGCTGACTTAATAATGTTGACGATATACATAGTCTACAAATGGTGGCACGGAGCTCGGCCTCATCCTGGCAAATTATATAAATGTTGCAGGATCTATGGCGATGGACGCCAGCCATTATGGCGTTGGTGGCTTTTCTTTTAGGATTGTATGAACATTCTTCACCCATTAAAATACACATTTTGGACTTGGAGTTGCGGAAACCAGCCCGATATATGTATAAATTAAAATCAAATGTTTTTGCAACAACAAAAAAACGGCCATGTGCGAGTTGGACTCGCGCACGAAAGTTTCCGTACCAAAACCAAAAAAAAAAAAATCGTCAACTATGTATGTATGGGGACACCCTTTAATTTTCAACTTTTTTTTATTTTTTGGAATGTTTCCTTTATTTGTGCCGTAAGGCCTTGCTTTTTGCCAATTTTCCTGATTTTAAGTCAAAGGGAAGTACCCTATAGGTTTTGATGCCCTTGTGAAATCGCATAATATGCCATATCTTTTGATCACGTTGACTTACGAGTTTGATTTTATTCATTGCTCCAAGGGGTAACAGACTTGAGTAACTATTTGCCATTATTGCATTCCTGAGAAAAAGGGTCTTGCTTGACAGACAGACAGACAACAAAGTGATCGTATAAGGGTTCCGTTTTGCCGATTGAGGTACGGAACTCTAAAAACAGTATGTTTGGGACGGTTAGAAACTTGATTGCTGATTGATTATCCAAGAGTCAATGCATAGCATCTTTATTCTGGTTTGGTCAAATCGCAACTCAAGTGAAACTGTTTATTCATATCTCATGTCGTCGTTCGCGATTTATCAAAACAAAATAATATTAGATTTGAATTTTTTGGTGTTTAAACGAATGAACACAAAAACTACTAGACCGATTTCAAAAATTCTTTCACTATTAGAATGCTACATTATCCCTGAGTAACATAGGCTAAGATAATCTGATATTTTTGCAAAAAACCCAGGGTTTTCTGATAGAATTTTTGGCCCATGGAATTTAGCGCCACGAATTTTATTAGTCCTGTATTTAAGCTGGGACGGTAACATAAAAAGCTGTTCATATCAGCTTGGTCGATAATTGGGAACGACGCTGTTAACGAGCTAGCGATCGACTTTATTGTTTGCTTTTAAGTTAAGTGGGAACTGGACGAAATAATTGGAAAGTTAACGAAGTAGATGCTCAGATTAGCACTTTTAAGTACCTATCGTGAAACAAAACAGTTTTTAGGCCATTGTAGCTAAGTGAAATGGCTTTTGTCTCAACGAAGTATTGAAAAGCTTTTATGTCGAAATCGATTCAACGTAGAAGCTTTTCAATACTTGCCCGCTTTAATCTACAATCTAATTTTATGGGTATTTCCAATTAAGTATGCATAACGTTAACGATAATTCTCCCCCAACTAATTACTGCTACCAAACTATAGATAATTAATTTAGCTAATCTTTGTGTCTATATAAATGTATTCGGTACTTTAGCGTGCCGTCAATGGCGGATAACATCTAGATTTAATTAATTAGATCAGATACCCCAACGATTTGTCTCATATTTTTCTTCTTCCTTGTGTCGCTGGCACGACAGTATTCTATAATTTGTTGGCCCAAGAATTCGACACTTCCACGGCGTAGTCGGTAGCAGCATCTACTTATCTCCTATATCATTAAACGACCAATATTTGTATATAAAATAGTCCATGTATATAATATATAAGATCCCATTAAAATAGGTGGACAAATTTTAACACAGCGTTTAGTACGTCTAACCAAAGCTATTCAAACAAAAAAGAACTCTGATTGAAGTGATTTTTTTTTGAGCTAAAATAATAAATTGCCGGCGGCACTCTAGAAGAAACATATCCAATATGTGAAAATAAAGTCACTTTAATCAGTGCTTTTTTTGCTTGGATATCTTTGTTTAGACGTACTGAACGCTGTGTTAAAATTTGTCCACCTATTTTAATGGGACCTTATATTTGTGATCACGTTCTCGAAAACGGCTCTAATGATTTCGATTATTAGTATGGGGGTTTACAAGGGCGGTAAATCGATCTAGCTCGGTCTCATATCTGGAAAAAATCGTTTTCTCTATTGTCACCCAGGTACACTAATATTAAACTTAAAATCCGTCTAGTGAATTTTACTCTTATAAAAGTCTCCTTGTCCACAGAACCTCCCTCCCAGTGGCTCAATTCAGCCGCGGCGACTTCTCCCTGTGGTCTGTACTAAAGAACTGCGTTGGCAAGGAGCTATCCAAGATCACCATGCCGGTGGTGTTCAACGAGCCGCTGTCCTTCCTGCAGAGGATGCTGGAGTATCTGGAGTATGCGCATCTATTGCGGATGGCCTCGGAGCAGACCGATCCCGTTGCGCGGATGGAGTATATTGCTGGTGAGGAACTTTTGCATTAATTTTTTGGTTGTTCGTTGAAGATATATTGATTGCACTTATGTCATTGTGGTCAGCTTAGAGCTAAAGATATTAGAAAAATAATAATACACAGAGATATATCTACTTGGATTGATAATCGGTAACATCAAGCTTTTGTATCACATCTTATTGCAATCCTGCTGTATCTGGCCAACACACATAGAAAACAAAACAACTCATTCATGTGGGTTTTGAGAGTGCGATCTGCTTTAGAGGCAGCTTCTAGACTGATGTCAGAGGGGTACCCACATTTCACCTGTTATTTTTAAGCCCCAAGTAATAGTGGGCGAGCCTACACTTTGTTTATTGCCATCAACCGGGCACGAATCCAGACTTTGTGGCTGCTACTGAGAAATTCGTGATGGAATATCCCAATAACACTGCCCGATCCGGGAATCGAATCTAGGACCTCATGCTTGCGACCACTCGAACAATGAGGCAGTTACTTCATACATCCTCAAAATACTATAAACTCACCACTTCGGTATGAAGTGGTTCTAAAAAACTTCTGTATTCTACAAACATCCTCTGAAGTTATTCCAACAACTTACTCAAGTACAATCAACATTCCAGCCGAGCAAAACTTATCACAAGATAGTTGCATCTTCCCACTCAATTTCCAAGCATATTTAAATTAAACCAAGTCAACAAGTTGGCACTTATGTTCCTCTACATCGCTGGAATATGGAGAGCACTTGAATGTAGGAGCAATGAATAAAAAATACCTGAATAAAACTTGAGCTATATGCGAGTGGGAATAGAGATTTAAATTGCAAAGTGCTTCTGAAAGAAAACTTAGTTTCATTTTAAAAATGTAGTGGAGTTTTGGCTCTGAAAATTTTCTTTCTTAATTAACTAAGCTTGTTTTATTATCAGAGCTGTTTTCTTTTGTTATTTATGTTGCTTGATGCCAGGGGATTTGATGTTGAACTTTGATTTGACCTCTAAACTTAGGTTGGAGTTAATGGCATCTTTAACTTGTTGACCAATTTAGGATAGGTCGTTGGCCAGCACTTAGCTAAGTTGAAAATGACCGCAAATGCGTAATTGGGATTAGGAAATCGTCGAGCATTTGATTTTTAGTAGCTTCCCGGACTATAAATGTGTCCCTTTGTTGGTGACAATAGGCTTGCTCCCAGTAACGTGGCACTCAAACATAATTAGCTGCACCCAGCACTGTCTATCTCAATGGGGTTAGCAAGCATGATGTTATGTTATATGAAATATCAATTTAGAGTAATTTAGGATAAGTACAGCTCTAACCTAAATTGAATAAGACAAAAGACTAATAACTTTCTTGTAATTTTGACATCAATTCGCTATCATACCTCTCCAATTTTCTTTCCTACCAATTTGTTACCGCCTCAGATACCTTCTCATACTAATGAATACAATTTCAGCACCCTTTGTCAAGACCAATTTTCGTCTGTACAAATATTTTGCAACAATAAAACAATGTTTTGGCCAATGAAACCGAAACCTCTTGTTATATTTTAGTATCCCGATACCGACCAGCATGTACAGTAAACCGCACACAGATGTAATACTTGAACTATGAAAACTATCATGACCGAGAGCGAAACCCACTTTATAGAACCTGTCAAACTGGCAAAGATCAATTGTAGACCGGACACTGACAGATAAACTTCAGTAGAGGCAGCCCGTCCGCAAATTTTCCTTCCCCCGTAGCATGACCACCGTAGAAACGGGTTTTATCGCAAGAAGTATCGACAAAATGAGAGATTTCTTTTGTAGATTTGTCATTTTGTCGATTCTTCCGTCGAGAAAACCCGTTTCTACGGTGGTCATGCTACGAAATTTTATTAAATCAAGACGCTGTCAATGTCAAATAAACCGCACTTTATACAATGTAATGTAATGTAAGTGCAGTTGACTGTACTTTGCTCTTCCATTGTTTGAGATAAACAAGATTATTTTGAGTAAGATCTTCATATTATAGTCCTATCTATAGAATTCAATTATGTCGGCTTTCCTGTTCATCATATTAGTAGGGAATAATTTCTGATAGTTTGTTGTATGTCAGTTGTTGATTTGATCTGAGGATATTAGGCTGCCGTTTATTTGTCTTGTTTTCATGTGTTGCCAGGTTATCTGGCATATTGTCTTGAATAGACACTCTCATGTTTTCCCCGTATTTGTTACATGTATCGTATGTTATTGTTCGTTGAGCGCTCGAACTGGAAAAATATTGACATAAATAAATTTGGCCAGGTCCAGATAAACATATTAACTCAGAGATTAGAAAAAATTTACAGAGATTTCAACATGTTTTCGTGTAAATGTTTCGCCGGTGCGAACGCTAAGTTAGTTTACTGATAACATGTTGACTTCATAATTATGTTAAATAAAATCAGACAACTGTGTAACTTCTGGAACCCTGAATGTTAAGTTCGAACTGTTTAATAAGTTAGTCATTTATGGCACCTACCTACGTACGAAGTAAATAGTAACGTAACTTAACGCCTCTATTACATAATAGAACCTACACCCACATTTTGCTAGATATGTTATAAGTCCCATGTAATAGGGGGCGAGACTATTGCCATCAACCGGGTACAAATCCAGAGTCCCTGGCTGCTACTGAGAAAATCTCTAATAGGAAAACCTAATAACACTTTTCCCGATCTGGGAATCGAACCCAGGACCTAAATGCTCTGCAGTCGCACTTCCAGACTTCCAAATTCCTAAATCGAAGAACACTGTTAAAGGACTAAAGCATGACACTCCAGCTCAAGCCTATCTTTGTATTTCTAAATCAAACTAAAACTTACCCTTTTATTTTGTATCCAGCATTTGCCGTGAGTGCGTTGGCATCAAACTGGGAACGTCTGGGCAAGCCGTTCAACCCTCTGCTTGGAGAGACGTACGAACTTGAGCGACCCGAGTTCAGGGCCGTTTGCGAACAGGTAAGATGGTTTCTGGAGAGTTAGTACTATCTCACAAAAGTTTAAGTGGTAGTCTGCTTCAGAATAAGGTGAAGGATTGAGCATATGCTGTGAATTTGGGTACTTTGGGGTGCTAAAATCACTGAACCCTAAGATATAAACCGATAGATTAATTCACCACGTTAAAAATATCATGTTCCTGTTTTATTGACTCTGTCTCACTTAGTAATACTGAAAATCATAACTATCGTTTCATAGATGTATGAGCTTAAGAGCCCCTATCAATTTCGCGGTCTAAAAACAGAAAATACTACTTTTTTCAGTGCAAATTTCTCAATAACGATAAGGTATCTGGTAATTTTTTTAATGCAAAGTTATATATCACCTATATATATAGTAAGTGTACGAATTATAATTTTGATAACCACTCAACATAAATTAGGAAAAATAAAAATCAAACATACGTTTTTACGAAAGCACGAAACACCAGGTTTTTCAATAGCTTTTTCTGCTAACTGGTAATGAATTATAATTTGAAAAAAAATCGTACTTACTGGGTATATAGTTAATTAGTAAGTCTACGATTTTTTATTTTAAAATAAACTTAATTAGTGCTTTAAAAAAATGTGATTCACACCGAAAAAACCCGATAAAATAATGCGCAAAACCGTCGTCTACTCGTAAGAATATGTTGAAAATATCAATAAATATGAAATATTATAAAACTTAAGGTATTTATCTATCCAATTCAATTTTTTAAATAATTTTTTGACTACTTATTTAATTGTAATAAAATATTTAAATAATGCCATAAAAACGGATGCGCTTGCTCGTTCCATTCAGTCGCGCCCGAGGGCTACTCGACGACGGACCTGTGTCGCTGCGACTGCCGCTCCCGACGTAAAGTACTTGCGAATCGCGCGTGATTTTGTATTACGTCTGACTAGTTTTGATACTGTGAGAATGTTTATTTTTTGTTCTACTATGTTTGTTTGCTGTGTGGACTGGATCGGATAAGCCTGTAAAAGTCGAAAGAATTGCAAAAGACCACGACTTCTGGCAAAAAAAACGGAACCAAAATTAAAAACATTTTAAAATCGTTGATTCCAGGAAAGCTCGGACATTCGGAGCACTTCGTATTAAATTAACGTCGAATTAAGGGAGGTTAAAACTTATTAATATTTATACTTCTTGTTTCGGAGACCAGACTCCTGGGACAATCTCCCACTACGTTTGACGTACGCTGACAATACTTTGCTAGTGGCGCACGTCGCCACGCACCCTGAATGCGTAGAGTATGGGTACTAGGCACAACCCACTAAGACCTCGGAGGAGAACGCTGGAACGTTGAGCGGAGGGGTAGGCAGAAATGAAAAACTATTTCTTGATATAGTTTTTCCCCTGTTCCCTAGGCTTCGGCTTTTCCTTGTTCCTTTTCTTGTTGCCTCTTCGGTGGCCGTACTGCGACTGACTACTGAGCGGACAGGGCGGTCTTTTAAACGGGCCGTGCTTACGATCGCGAGAACCGCGTAATTTGAATCGATTTTACGCGTCATTTTTACTAAAGCCGAAACGTTGGAACCCCATAATTTATTTATTTCTTCAAAAAACACTTATGTATTATATATTATTTTACAGGTCTAACTTGCTCTATCATATAAAACAATAACATTTAACAAATCTTAATTAAATAAAAAATTCCTAGAACTTATACTGCAAAAATTAAGCTGAACAAATTTTCATTATACAAATTGCCTTATAT
Organism: Eugnorisma glareosa; assembly: GCA_947578425.1. NCBI lineage: Eukaryota > Metazoa > Arthropoda > Insecta > Lepidoptera > Noctuidae > Eugnorisma > Eugnorisma glareosa. Next base: position 3,726,370 of record OX387958.1, read on the forward strand.
TTCTTATACTAATAGAGTTATCGACATGAATCCTTTAACAAATTTAGTTTTACACATAATCCTTTCATTTGACACTAATTTCGATAAGATATCTCTAATAATAAAAAACCTCATTTTCAACTTACGTAATTTCTATGAGATCGAATTTTCAACCTAATTAATTCGCTTAAAACTTTATTTATTCAGTCATACGATTATTCTAATAGGAAAACTAACTGTGAAAATCCTTTATTAAGCTAATCTTAACATAAATATTGCAAATATTCAACATAATCAGGAAACTTACATTTCAACAACAAAACGTTTATAGAAATTATAATACGCGCCTAGTGTCGTCTTACCGCTATTTTTATAAGAAAAACCAAACTATAAATCTAACTAGAATGTAATTATCATAAGTTATTTACTCTTGTTAGAACCTTACGTTGATCTAATTAAAACTAATCAACTTAAATCGACTTGCAATAGAAAGTGCACACACCTAGGTACCGCCACTAGCCACTACTTGCACCCTGCTCCCTGGATATGGCCTTGTCGCCGACACTTCTTATAATAAAGAAATTAATAAGAAGGTATCTCGTTTTTCTTTCACTTGAAATGAAAAACACTTCCTTAGTTAAAAATTTAATAAAACAGCAATAAGATGTCACACACACAGGCATACGCAAGCGATAAAAATAAACAACACTAAATAGATAAAATATATTTAGTTGTTAATATATTTTTTTCACTCAACCTTTTCCTATAATATTATTTGCTTTTGTATAGTCTTAACTTTTTATTCTAATTGGTTTTGATAATGTATGAAACATTAAAAAAATTGCAGCTTAAATGCAAATTGATTTGCTTAAAATATATGTATATCTAATACTGTTACGGACCAAGATTGTTTGCTCCCGCTGCACTGCATGAGGCTACGCACACTACGATCGTTGGCGATATTTCGAACGCTCACACGCGCACATTTCTCCGAAATTACCTAAACTAGTACTGCGAAGAAATTGATAGGGGCTCTTAATACTCTTCATAACTTATAGTAAGCACTAGTTGCACGTACCTCCCAGCAGTTACTATGGAAAATGAAATGTACAAAGTACATCTCATATAAACTATATCTAGATATCCAACGTGCTCCACATGCATTTTTAGGATTCCGTAACCGAAGGGTAACCACCGGCACCTTATTACTAAGCCTCCGCTGTCTGTCGTCTGTCTGTCTGCGGGCTGTATCATGATCCGTATTATATAGACAATTGAAATTTCACAGAATGTGTATTTCTGTTGCCGCTATAATACAAAAAAAGATTGAACTACGATGGTACACGGAACCGTTCATGCGCAAGTCCGACTCGTACTTGGCCGATCTTCTGTATCGCTGAGCATCCCTCGCTGAACACGAACAATGAGAGCTTTCAAACAAAAAGACTCTTCATTAATGTAACTGAAGTATATAATATATATTTACCAGTCACGCACAATATATCATGTATTGTGCGTGACTGGTAAACAAGATTTACGTCATGAGGTGACGTCAGAATCATGGAAGTAAACGAGAATTTCGGTTCAGGACTCTTATTTGCTACTGGCTCAATATTTTGAACGGGTCTTGTCAAATTGCAAGACCCGAAGACGTCTCTTTTAAGACAGAAAGAACATATTTTAGGCACAGACACAAGCAAGCACCATGAACCATATTTCGTAGTTCATGAGAATGGAAAAAGTTTCAATTTCTCGTCGGCCATAAAAATAAAACTACCTAAAAGATTACCATGAAATGGAACCAAGACCTTAGTTACCCACACACCAAGTGTGATGTTTCTTAAATCAGCATTATAACACACATAAACCCACGCCTTTTTGCAATTGGTAGGCCGAAACGACAGAACGCCGCCTGCTACTAAAATATAATCTCGTATTTATAGGTGTCTCACCACCCTCCAGTGTCTGCGTTCCACGCGGACAGCCCCCACTTCGTCTTCCACGGGTCGGTGCACCCCAAGCTGAAGTTCTGCGGCAAAAGCGTCGAGATACAGCCTAAGGGACACGTCACCGTCGAGCTGCCAAGGTAAGGTGGAAACCCCTATGTATGTAGTTTATGCTGTATTAGTATCGATGTAGACTTGAAGAGTCTTTGTAGACCTCTTCAACTTTATGAGATTTCCAGATGACTTGACTTTGTGTAATTATACATCACCAAGCACTCGAAACGTCAACATCGTGAGCAAACTACATGTCCTTAAACCAAAAATTAGAAGACATTTTGACATGAACCAACCGGCTTGGGGCCGCGCGGTGGATTCTGGCCCACTACCTTCCATAGAAAGGCCGTATCGATCGTTCGTGTGTACAATCATTTACCGCCGGCAATTAAGCAATTAAATGGAAATATGTTTCAGAATAAATTGAAAAAAATGTTAATTAATAATGTATTTTATAATCTGCATGAGTTTTTTGATAAAAAATAATATTTGTGAGAACGTAATCTCTTGAAATACTATTGCATATCCGAGTTGGGTAGACTGTTGAAACTAAAAATGTAATGTTTATAAATAAGAACTTAATGTACACAGTAACGCAATAAATATATCTTTATCTTTATCTATGGGAGCATTACTGGCTAGTAGTGTGCCAAAAAGACAGTTCTGCGAATTTCGCTTTTTCTGATGAAAAGTTGGGTTTCAGAAGTATTACACAAAAATATTGGATTATCTAATAAACCAATCAAATCCCTCGTTTCGTTTTCCAGATATAAATATGAAATGAATCCCGTATGTTGTATTGAGATTTTAAATTGAAAAATTACGCCAATATTTGCAGAATAAATTGCCACTCGTCTGGATAACAAACGACAGTCGTTTCTGTACGATTGGGACATTATTTGAGTTTGGAATTACGTTTTATATTTCTTTGGAATACAGCGGCTTAACGACCAATAATAAAGTGCTACACATTTTATATGTCACGTTTATTTCGAGATTGTATTTCAAATTATTTTTTGGTTGCTTGTGCCTGTGATTTCGTCCGCGTCGATTAATATGTTTATCTTATGGTACTGGTAAAAGTGTAGCTATCGATCAGTGATTTATTTTTTCCGACTGCCCCGTTTTTCTAGTGGTCGCAGGCGCGACCGCGGCGTGGGGTCCTGGGTTCGATTCCCGGGTCGGGCAAAAAGTGCTACTGGGTTTTTCCATTAGAAATTTCTCAGTAGTAGCCCGGAGTTTGGAAGTTGACGGTATGATACCCTCGTGCCTCGGAAAGCACGTTAAGCCGTTGGTCCTGCGCCTGATCTCTCTCCGGTCGTGTCGGATTGCCGTCCCTGAGGACTATGAGAGTAAAGGAACAGAGAGGGCACCTGTGCCTGCGCACACACTTGTGCACTATAATAACTCCCGCGCCGATGGCTAATCTTCGCATTGATTGGCCGCCGTGACCGTAAACGGATAGGAGGACTATTATTATTATATTTGAAATCGTGAGTAGTAGTTTTGGAGATTACCTCCTTCATCCAAATTAACATTTTTTTCCATTTTTAATATTATTTTAGATATCTTAGAGTAATATTTTTAGTTCAAGCTAATATTTAACTTACTTAATTGAACATAGATACTTTCTACATTTCGCACTTGGAATAATAATGTAGTAACATTTTTTTTCTTTTCAACATAGATAAGGTACCTTGATTTATAAGCCCTTTCATTCCGTAACATTAATCAAGATTGATCCCCTGAAGGACTCAGATCCAATGAGTATTTTCGTCTCCAAGTTCCATTAAATTTACGGATTCAGAGGTTTACGAAAAGTTTCAACCCTGGTTGATTAATAACTGACAATGATTGATATCCTGTTTATTTGTTTAGATAGGTTCTTACTGCATTGGTTGATAACGAGTTCATTTTTTAGAAGTAGTCGGTGAAATATTTTTTTTATCGGAATAAAAAATAATAAAATGATTGTTATTTTATTGTTGTTTTAACAAATGAAGGTGGTAATTAAAAAAAAAACTTAGCAATAATTTAATCATTAATCATAATTTAATCATTAATAATTTAATATATTGACACACACAAGTTAAAGACAAAACATACAAACAGAAACAAAGATAGGTAACAGAGTACATAAGATCGAGTAACCGTGGGCCCCAAACTAGGCACAGCCTGTATCTTGGTGGCCCAATATAGACAGAAAAAGCAGAGTGACTTATTGACTGCTAAGCGTGACACAGCACAGCAAGACACAAGTGACAATTAATTATGAAAATAAGAATTAAAGTTATTCAGATATCAAAAACTATCTATAATCTATACCCTGGGGTGTGTAATAATAGACAGAAAAAAATAAACAAAAAGAGTGATATTAACGTTAACTATAAACTAACACTGTTTTTTTTTTTATTTGACTTGACGCTTCAGTATCTCGCGGTAAAAAATAACGAAACATACAATTTTATCTATTATTTTCGAGCCTTTCAGGAGTGAGTAATACAGGACCTTTCATATTTTAATAAGATGTGACGCGATACATTACCGAATCCTATTTCAGGCTAAATGATAAAATCATTTCATCTGAAAAAGGTTCAATAGAATACGTTGGACCGGACAGCTATCTATTTCGGGACAACTACTAGGCAGATTACACATCCTCCCGGGATCGGATGTTTGGCAATCGTCGCACTAGAGAACTAACCGGATGTTTTGACCTTTTTGGAATCTTTTAGCCAACATCAGCGTTAGCTCTCTTGTCTTCGACAAGTTTTATTTAGGACTTGATGTTGCCCGCGACCTTCGTCCGCGTGAAATTATTATTAAATAAAATACTTTCCTTTTTTAATCGAATTTTGTTACCAACTTTTTTGCACGGAACCCTGGTTCTGAAATAAAAGTAGCTTTGGTTACTCCTTATGACATCAGCTATCTGGCCGTAAAAGTCCCGTCGAAATCGGTTCAGCCGTTTCGGAGATTAGCCGTTTGAAACAGATTTTGTTAAAATTTCAAGTGTCTTCATTTTTTGCGCGGAATCCTAATATTTTCCTTTAAAATAAAAGTAGCCTATATAACATCAGCTATCTGCCAGTAAAACTCCCGCCAAAATCGGTTCAGCCGTTTCGGAGATTAGCCGGAACCAACAGACAGACCTAGAGACAGACAAAAAAAATTGTGATTTTGTTTTAAGTACAACAACAAGACAACAACAACAACAAGTAGAGAGATTTCGCAATAATCATTAAATAAATTGTAACCGTATTTCCCCGTATTGTTCTTAGACTATAACCTTATCTTTCCTTTGTTCAATATTTTATCAAGCAAGAAGTCATCAACACCTCGTTAAGCCTCTCTTTCTCCATCCTCAGATGGGGTGAAGCCTACACCTGGAGCAACGTGAACTGCTGTGTCCACAACGTGATCGTGGGCAAACTGTGGATCGAGCAGTTCGGAGCCATGGAGGTGACCTGTCATGGCGGCGCTGGGTTAAAGGCCAATCTGGTGTTCAAGCCCGCTGGCTTCAATAACAGGGACCTGCATCGAGTTGACGGGTTCATTATTGATGCTAAGTAAGTGTTTACCAAAAACGTGGACGATATTTGTTCTAGTCCATTACAATGGTATTTAGCGGACATTAGTAACAAATTATTTGCCTCGTTGGTCAAGTGATCGCAAGCGCGACTGCTGAGTAAGAGGTCCTGGGTTCGATTCCCGGGTCGGGCCAAGTGTTATTGGGTATTTCCATCAGGAATATCTCACAAAAGCCACGGAGTCAGGGTTTGTGCCCGGTTGATGGCAATAGGCCGGCTTCCAATTACATGGGACTTAAAACATAACTAGCGATATGTGGGTGTACTATTACCTAGGGTACTCCTATGCCTAACCCTTCGGTGAATATAAGTGTGATGTAATGTAGTAACAAATTCATCGTCATCAGCCTATAGAAGTGTACTGCTAGACAGCGATCTCCCCGACCTCACGCCAATCGACTACTCGATTATCGGCAACTCTGAACCAGCGGCTATTAGCCACAGTGTGAAGATCGTCGACTAACCAACTAAAGTACACGGCTTCGCAAGTCTCATCGCGGTGACTCGTGGAGTCGTGGCATGCATTTAATAACTATCTCCATTTGTTTGAAAGACTAGTGTCGCTTGCGCGTGTTGCTTGCCAAGTAAAGATAAACCTTACGCGTTCTTAAATTCCAGCAAAAAGCGTGTTAAGTTCCTGTACGGCAAATGGACGGAGTACATCAAGTGCTGCAGCGCGGCGGCGTACGAGCAGTGGGCCAAGGAGCGCGGCGAGGAGGCCTCGGCGCAGACCCCCGCGCACACGCCCAAGAAGATGCTCGCCAAGCTGAACAGCTTCAAGGTCGGCGCGTTGCGCTCCATGTCTATACAGGATGTAAGTACCTACTCTTTGGTCTGAACTGCCTCGTGATTTGGGTGAGCATGGTTTCCAAGTCTGGCAAAGTTTTATTGGGTTTTATTGAACCGGAGCCAGGAAGTTGGAAGTTCGACACCTCTTATGTCTCGGAATTCGGAAAGCACTTAAATTGGTACTGCCTTGGGAGTAGAGTCTTGTTTCAGTCCCATCGCATTATGACAGTAAAGAAATAGACAATGCACCTGTCACCTGCTGCGTAGACTAGTCGTGCTTGTCTAGGTAACAGGACTGGACTTTGAATCAGATAAACTAGTTTCAAATATCTTTAGAGTTTCTTGTGAAGCTAGGCTAACAAAAAGACAAAATACCAAACTCGTAACAAAACAACACAAACACACAACACGTAGACACACACACACGAAACACGTAGTCTATCTAGTCCAGCTTCAGAAGCCACATTAGCCATTTCGTATTCTGCTCTGGAGCATTAGCTCCAGCATTAGCTTGATTATTAAATCATCTTATTTAATTCTTCGTTTCCAGTCAGACGATGCAGAGAACTCGGAAGATGTCCCCAAGTCCGATGACACCAATAACATTGAGATCGCCGGCTCCACCATGCTGTGGGAAGCGAGGCCGCGGCCCACTACGAGCGCACAGGTAATATTACCCGTACAAGTATTTCTTCTCAGCTTGTTGCCGGATAATGTGATCTGTCATCAAAGGCAGTAATTCCGATATTCGCTATCTTGATGAGAGCCGCCAGCATCAATATACAAGATGTAACCTAATAAACGCAAGGCCTCTCGCGTGGTGTCTTGGACCATGAAACTCAACCCCTATTGTTCTACGAGTTATGGAAATTCGCAAAAAAATTGACTTTCTATAGCAATTGTCGCAATCAGCTGGAAAACTAACAAAAAAGTTATGGATTTCGAAAAGTCATAGAACAAAAGTGGTTCCGTTTCATGGTCACGAGAGGTCTTGCGTTCATTCTATTACCCTTTATAAGTCATAGTTACAGGACCTTTTGGGAAGAGCCTCACGTACTGACTCCACCGTGATGGATAAAAGTTGGCGATGAAATGCAATATCAGTGATAGTGACCATTGGTCGATACTGCTTCATTTTATTTCTTGGTCATAATACCTGTCTCCATTTCCAGTACTACCAATTCACTGAATTCGCGATGTCCCTGAACGAGATGGAAAGGGACATGAAAGGGCAGCTCTGTCCCACGGACAGCCGGCTCAGGCCTGACATCAGGCTGCTGGAGCAAGGGGACATCGACGCTGCCGCCACTGAGAAGACCAGGCTTGAGGAGAAGCAGAGGACTGCTAGGAAGCTGCTGAAGAAGTCGCCTGAGGCTTGGCAGCCGAGGTAAGACTAATAAAATCATCTTTTGACAGTATTCACAAGTTTTAACTACTTAAATAGTTTTAATGTCGCATTATTTTGCCAATATTTTGTTTTTTGTACAAAATTCTAAACCTTCAAGATTTTTCTGCATTCAAAAAGTTTTTAACAATGGTTGCGGTCTTTTCTTTATACCAATTGGCTTTTCAAACTTCAGATAAATCATGAGTTTTGATAAATATGGTTTAAATTTCAGCTTCGGTTCAGAGTCAGCCAATTTTGTGAATTCTTAAAAACCCTCCTATTTTGCGATATTCTAAGAACTATTGCCGGATTTTATTTGGTTTGCGTTCCTTTGAGCCAACTAATAAAAACTAGAGAGTTTAAACCATTTTTATTTTCTTTCCAGGTGGTTCAGCCAAGGCACAAATCCCTACACCAAGCAGGAGGACTGGCTCTACAACGGCGGCTACTGGGACCGCAACTACCAACACTTGAAGGACATCGACATATTTTAATCAACCTACCTCTAGGTTCTAGGTAGGTCTGACTCTGCCTATACTCTATACGTACAAACTTGGTGACTGGGAATGAATAGAAAAAGTCTATAAAAATACAGCATTTTTTTTTTGCTATATTCTGTGTTCTTTCTGCCAGATAACAGCGAATTACCAAAATATGTTGACAAGAGTGACATTAATGCCTGCAAAAAAACAATAATTCGGTTTTAGAAATCTAACATTCTGTCAAATGTTAGGTAGATTTTATCTAAGAAGACAAAGAGATCCTAATTGTATGATTATGTTATGTATCTATCATTGCAAAACGAGCATGTATATTTTAGTGCCAAAGTATAATTTACAGAATGTTCCTAATTAGGTTCTTTTATTAGAAACCTAGAAATATGCTATAGATGGTAATATAATCTACACACATCAAAAGTGTCTAGGGATCAAGCATTTTTATGTGGATTTCTTGAGATTGAGATGTGGCTTTGTAATAAATTTATGATTTTATAAATTTATATGGATCCTTTTTGGTGCATTTCATAATTTGAATCAGGAACTGTGAATCAAATTCGAGTAAAAGATGAAAATCAGCTGTCAATATTTTCCCTATAAAAACATACAACGCATTGAAGACATTATTAGTGCTACTGTTTCCCTACTACTGATTAAAACCAACGTTATTATGGAGCGGCGACGTCATTTAAGCAGGGAAGAAATGCTCAGAGCCGTGGGAATGATAGAAGCTGGTTCCCGGCAACGTACTGTGGCTTTAGCTCTGAATACAAGTCAGAGTGTTATCAGTCGACTTTGGACACGTTACCGAAGCACTGGTACCGTGGCTGAGCGCCATGGAGAACGGTATCGCTGCACCACACGGAGACAAGACCGATACATTCAAATCTTAACTCGAAGAGCTCCAACAATAACCGCCATGATGTTAGCCGTGAGGCTTCATCACTCTTCAGGGAACTTAATTAGCGACCAAACAGTCAGAAACCGCTTGCATGAAGTGAACCTTCATTCCCGAAGACCGCTACGGGTACCACCTATAGCAATGCACAATCGTAGGATACGATATCAATGGGCTCTTGAACACAGAAATTGGGCAGAAGAACAATGGCGTTTCGTGTGCTTTTCTGATGAGTCTCGTTTTGGTATGAGACCGGATACAAGACGTATACGACACTGGAGAACCCCTGGACGCCAACAGCGATTAAAATCCTGCCAGGGAGTCCATCCTTATAGTGGTGGAACCATCATGGTATGGGCGGGTATTTGGATCGGCGGAAGAACTGAGTTGATTTGGATCAGAGGCAACCTCAACGCTCAAATTTATGCTGAGACGATTGTATCAGACGTCATCGTTCCTCTACAAGTGCAAATCGGTCCCTTATTTCAGTTAATGCATGATAATGCACGACCGCACACCGCAAGAGTTGTAAGACAGACTCTCGCCGCAGCTAACATCAATGTCCTGCCCTGGCCTGCTCAGTCGCCAGACTTGAATCCGATTGAGCATGCATGGGATATGCTACAGAGAAGAGCTCTGCCGAATATGGAGGGTATCCAGTCGCAAGAAGACCTTTTTTGTTGTTGCAACGAACATGGGCGGCCATTCCACAGCGTGATTTGGATGAACTCATTTTGAGTATGCCAAACCGATGTTCTTGTGTTGTTAGTGTTCGCGGTAGAAACACGGATTATTAATTGTTTAAGTTACCCAATAAAATTTTAAAGAAAACTGTTATTTCAGTCTTTTTTTCGAACTTTTGTGTTAGTGGTTCAAATGTCAAAAATCCCTTTATTAGGAAAATGGCAAATTTCTTTATTAATGCAAAGGTGACTTGGTTTATCGTTACTGTGACAAACGAAAACACTTTATTTGATGAATCCTTAAAGAAAATTTTAATTAATATCAATCAGGAGAAAAGTTATTGCAAAAATATATGTTGATCCCTAGACACTTTTGATGTGTGTATATGACACCTCACTTTCGGTAACATTGAGGCCAAGACTTAGGAAATGGCCTCATCCACTTTTTAAATAAAGGTAATAATTATTGTTTTTGTATTCAGACCAATAATGGATAAACATAATATAATTTTAATAAAAAATGCTGTCATTCAACTATTTGACTCACAATTAACCTCTCCAATAGATTCCACGTGTTAAAGTTGCCTTCTATGTGGAATCTAATTCGAATTGACGGTATCGATCTCATATATTTTTTAATTGTTCTAATAATTTTGTTTCATTCTAGAAAATCTTTAATTAGCAAATCTTTGGCGATGTTGGCCACAAATAAAAAATGTAAATAAGAATGATATCAAAGCATACAGTGGATTTGGAATTATAATATAAATGGAATTTAAAGAAATGAATTAAAAATAAGAATATAAAGTAGTGGACCAGAACGGATTGGAGTTAATAAGAAAGATTAGGTAATATTTTCGATCGTGACGTTTCGTTAGGAATGATGTAGTTAGGGTAAAAAAGGGAGATGTCGGGGTTAGGCAAATGTTTAGACAGTTTATTGGTCCTTTGAAATTAAAAATCTCTGACACGCCGAGAGCCTTCCTTGCCTTGGGGAGTACGTAAAGCTTTTGATCCTATTATTGGGCCTGGGTGTTAAACATGTCTGTCTTTGCCTCGATTGGTAGTCGTAATCGGATATTATATTCATGAATTAAAAATTAATGTTATCCTAATATGAATAAAATAAAATAAAACTGTGTAAATGTATGTATTTAGCAAAGATCAAGAAAAAAATAATGTGGCTTTCAATATGTTTATTCTGTACTTAAGTTATTATTAAGTAAGTTTACCAGCATTCGGCATTGAAATAGTTTTAGGAAAATGGCGTTCGTTGGATTCTTTATAACTTTGCTTCCGATGTATATAGAGAGTGAAGTCAATTATTAGTTAAAATTGGTATGTAGATAATTGTGTCTATGTATGTGCTTATCTACTTAGTATTTGTGTGCCATAAGGGACCTTATAACATTAGTATAATTAACTTTAAACTTTCGAATGTGAATTTGATTGGAGCAATCTATGAATCAGACTGTTACAGAAATGCTTGAAAGAAAAAACTAGAATGTTAATATAACAAGGTGTTATTAAAAATGAAACGAGCAAAATTAGGTAGGTATATCTATCAACATAGAACGCGTATAAGTACAAAGTTTCGTGTCCGTGCAGAGAAGTCTTCTACGGTTAATCCGTTGAAGACTCTCTCGTGAGGAGGCAGTCGTGGCTGCAGGATCAGCAGGGCTATTGCGTATCTCTGTTGACAGTTCACAGTGATCATCACTTGGCGAGTTTTGATATACAATGACCGTTCTGCACGGGTAGCGTCAGTTGAAACCAACAAGGTCATGTCTGTCATAAAAAATATTGTCACCAAAACCAAAGGTGTGTGAAAAATTTCAGCTTGGAAATTCAGTTGCAAGATTTGACCACTACCTACATACTATTTAACAAGGCAAGAAATTTAAAAGCTTAGATCATTCTAGAAAATCGTTATATTAATACGAATCGCTTCGGAAGCTATTGTCACTTGTGTAGACCTTATAATTATAATATATGTGAAGAATATTTACGATAATGACTATTTATAATTAGAATAAAATAGTTATGAATTGTTGTCCCTTCTGGCACAATAAAAGTAGACCTTGTAATATTACTGTAGTTGTTAAAGCTTGCAAGTATGTGTAACTAATGTGATTGATGCAATTTTTGACACAATCCAACGTGGAGACTTGCAACACAACCTCACAGAATGTTATTTTAACATTTAATAAAAAATACTTTTATTATGACATTAGAATATTTAGAATATTTTTTATTTAATAAGTAAGGACTTACCTATAATTTTATTTAATGAAAACACTGAGTATATATATACATACTTTATTAAATGTATATATACACGTACTTTCAACAAATGAAATATTGTGTTATATAAATGTATTAAGTTCTTACCTTTTTTAATTAATATTTTTACTAGTGTACTGTATACGAAAGCCATAATCTAAATATATGTAAAATATTATAAACTCTTAAACATATAAATCACAAAGTCAGAAGATATTGAAGATTTCTATCGCGATGATGATCGACGATTAGTTCTGTATTAGAATAAACATGCTGTATCATTAATAAATTAATATTTATAAGTATGACATAAGTGAGTATAGTATTAAAATTAATTGTTATCGCTAAATTTAGCATTTAATGCTGTAAAATACGTTGATATTACTTATATAAATAAGTTTCAGAATTTTTTTGCTAGTATGCTTTAGAAAATTATTCTTAAATTCATTGTTATTCGAAAGAGTAGGTATTGAATTAGATAAGGTGTCAGTTAGTTTAGTAAAATTCGTGTTTCGTAAATATATTTATAAAAATATTTAACGGTAATAAGTGGGAAATAAAGAAGTGAGATGAGGAAAAAATGCGAGATTTTTTTAATGTTTAAATATGTAATTAAAGTCATATTTCTAAGGTTTCATTGCTAAGAACCGATCTACAATTGAGATGTTTCAACAAGTTAATAAATAATTATTATCTCCTTGAAAAGAAGTCATACTCATAGAAAAAGTACATAAAAAGTAATAGTAAATGCGCACATTCTTGTTTTGCTTTGCTAAGGAACAAAAAGCAATAAAATTATAAGTATGTATGTCTTTATATATAGACTATTTAAACGTAAAAATATAATTTAAAAATTAATTTGAATGAGATTTTATCTTAAGTTTATTAAATAATAAAATCAAAAAGAAATCTACCTTCCATCTGATTAATTAAATAAAGATTTAATCATTCTAAAAACACATGCTTTTAAAAATAGTTCCTACACAGCACTGGTTTCCGACTTCCATTTTTTTTTATAATTCTTATTTTTTTAAAGCTGTTGTACTTTGCTTTAATATCGTATAGGTAAGGTAAAGTTAGTATCGTTCCAAATAAGGTGATTATACGCCAAAAATGTCAGTAGTACTTATGTGTATGTAGCTGAACCTGTACATTTTAAATGAGAATAACCAAAATGTAAACTTGAAATAAATAGATTGAGAATTTATGTGGCATTTCATTTTTAATTTGTGTCGTTTGTCTCTTGTTCATAAGCGCTACCGCTGAGCGCGAGGTACTTAATATAAGGATCTTGTGATGTGTGTTTAATAAATATAAGGCGTTTAGACGTTGAATTCTGATAATTTTGTAGTCTATTAAAGTTTTAAAGATTGCCTGCTTCACTGGGTGTCGCAGGCTCGATTCCCGCACGGAACAAATATTTGTAGCGCCTTCAGGTATTTGTACCGGGTCTGGCTGTTTGTGTTTAAATGTTTGTAAACGCACCCACGATACAGGAGAAGTTCCAAGTGTGGGACGTTTTAAAAAAAATTGGCAAAATAATCATAAATTTACATTCACACACTGACGGACGCCTAAGCTGTTTAAACTTTTCCTGTTCTAATTTCAACCATAATGTTTATTTCCTTTTTCTTTATAACGTGCCAGAATTATTTCCTAATTGACCACAAAGGTTAAGGCTTCTACAGTACTTACTGGGATCGATCCCAGGTCGTGCAGTGTTATCCTATTGGGTTTTTCAGCAATTCATAAGGCTTTGCGCGGACTCTGGTATTGAACCCGGTTGATGGCAATAAGCCCACCTCCTTTTACATGTGACTAACTGGTGAAATGGGGATTTACTACAGGTACCTACACTGCCTAAGCCTTCGAGGATTAGGTACAAGTGTCATGTTATAGTTTTGTTGATCTAAATATTACTAATTGTAAAAAAAAACTATAATTAAAATTATTTTCCATGTATTCAGTACCACATTCAACGAAAACATCACAAATAATTGGCATCACAACCTTATTCTAAATTGACAAACATAATCTACACACAATAAACACTTCAATAGCTTTTAAATAAATAGATAACCATAGGCCACAGTCGCTAATTTTGCTTGAAAATATTAAAAAAAAATACAACAGAAATATCAAAATGCGACATTTTTTTTTATTATAAAAAATATTTATATTATAAACCTACTATTATCACAAAGTGAAACTTTCAAGTTAGTACAGTTTCAGTCACAGATTTTACATAAATAAAAAATAAAACTGTAAAAGAAACAGTGGTTATCAAAGGCTATGGTTAGTTGTGTTGAAAACGTCCCTACATATAATAGAAAGATTTTATTTATTTATTATTTATTTAAGATTATTTTTTATAGATGACAAACCATGACCTAAAAATAATATGCGAAGAATGCATAATATCATGTTTTAAATCCAGTGTAGTTTACTAATGATGGCACTTAAAAATTCAGTAACACATGTCCCAACTAGCATTTTGGTAATAAGAATTGGTGATAAAAGAGTTATTTTAAAGTGAATTTGGCAAGCCAGTGTTATACAATGGTTTTAGCAATTGGTGTTAGAGCACGCTCTAACCCCTTACAAACTCTCGATTGGGCCCATGTCTTATATCGCTATAAGTAATATAATAATTTTAATGCTCACTCTTTTAACACTGAGAGTTACATAATAGTTATAGGGTGGCGTTAGTGGCAAACAATTTCTTGTATCTATAATGGTGGTATAATATAAATCTAGCTACCTCAAGCACTTTAAAGTCTGTATTATGGTTATAATAAAAACTATAGGTGGTACACAAGTTCTGAAGTCTACTGGTATACATTTTTTAGTAACATATTAGTTCTTTTTTAGGTCCATTTTTTTCTTGGATTTGCTTTATGTATCTTGATCAGTGTTGATTAGCAACTCAAGGCTGTAGCGTGTTTTCTTTTTCTATTGTTTTGCATATACATTAGTTCCAAAAGTGTTACTTTATTTCTCAAAAATGATTGCAAACTAAGGAGGTGAAATTAAGTGAATTTCAAGTTACGGATTGTCAATAACTTGGTGAGTCAAGTTTGATTTCTTTATCACATGGCTAAAATTTATTGCGAGGGTAACTTTATTGAGAAAACAATATATGTTTTGTATCTCAATTTTGCAGGGCCTTAAAAATAAGTGATATTTAAAGTAAAAATAAATTGCATTTTATCATGCGGGGCATACACTCAATCTAAATTTAGATAAAAACAGGATATTGGCTCTGTCTTTTACATTCATTGTGTATTGTAGTAAATATATTGCGTTTTAAAATAAGAAAATGAAACAAAATATGGGTTTTAAACTAGTTTTTTTTCTGATTTATTTTTAGGTTATGTTTGATTTAGAATGGTGTCTACTCCTTATTATCCTAGGTTCCTATTATTACTATTAATTAACAAGAAGTACTGGATGGGTTGTAGTTAGAACTATTGTAGCACTTGTTATACCAGAATAGGGTTTTAAAGGTAGTAAGAGTACAAGTTTAAGAGGTTTGGTTCTATAATGGTTCGACTTAGATACAAAAGTAGTGGTATTTTAGGGTTACGTTTTTCAATCGATAAAACCCTTCCATCAAAAAAGGGAATAAAGATGTAAAATTGAGATTAAATGCTAGATAGTTTTTAATTTTTAAAAATCCAATAATCAATATTTATGTCATTTTCTGTTTTAATACTTTAAATGCCTTTTTTGATTAATTTATGTATTTTCATAATTGTTAATATTGTGATACATTGCAAATCAAATTGCTGAAATAAAATTATTCAGCTTAAAAACAACATGGTACAGTATGAATGTTTTTAACTGTTATAAATTCATCAATTTATACTATTAAGCCAAATTAACAAATAAATAAGGTATTACATCTTATACATCTATTTATAATATACATTACATGAACTTATTGTGATCGTAATATGTTCATTATTGTATAAGGTATTACATCTTATACATCTATTTATAATATACATTACATGAACTTATTGTGATCGTAATATGTTCATTATTGTTCTTATGTTTTTTTTTCAGCATTCTCGTATTCGTAAACAACTACTCAACTCGCCCCGCGCTTTGTCGAAGCTGACATTTTAGTTTAGTTCGAACTGTTTCGACGAGTGACTGTGTTCGCGTTCTTATTGAGTCAGCGTGCTCTCATGCTTGGATTGGACGTAAGTTATATCTTTTAATTGTAATTCTTTAACGATGTAACGATACTGTACCCACAATAGTTTCTACTAAAATAATAGGTTGTGTTCCATTATAGAAGTATAGAAATTATAGGTAGATCACAGAAGTTTCCATCATTTCTATATATGATTTTGATAATTAATCATTAGTTTATGGCAGTGGTCAAAACAGGACGTAATGCTTGTGCCCCATCGTTATCTTTACTGGATTTGAATGTATTACCTAGTGTAATAATCAACAATTCCTTCTTCGATCAGTGTGCTTACATTCAGTACCTACCTGCGATCTAAGAGATAATAATTCCTTATCTAGTCTCGTAATTTGCAGTGTAGTTTAATATTTACCTACTTACATTGTAATGGAATACGTAGTACATTTTTGATGTGCAACTTAAGGTAAAATTATAAAAAGTATGTTTAATGTTATTTGCACACTATAAGTGCCATTTACTTTTTTCGTCATAGTATTGTAGCGCCATCTCTATATCGCCATTTTTATCCGGTAGCAATATTTGCTTGTGTGATTTAATTACCTACGCCATATAGACTATATGTATAGGATGACTGGTAATTAGTGACCGAAACTTAAACACGTGACTGCAGTCATGATAACAAACCAAAATTGAAATCGCGAAAAAAAAAAATCAGCTGTTCATGTTCGCCTATCTGGTCAAAATGTACTGAACAGCTGATTTTTTATTTCGCGATTTCAGGTTTGGTTTCGTAGTACCACTCACTAATTACCAGTCACCCTATATAAAGAACTCTACGCACCATCCATCCTGCTGGATAAAAGAGATGGAGATAGAGGTAAGTAGGAGGTAGGCTGAAGTAGGTATCTCCATCTCTTATACGTGAATAGGCAGGTCCACACCAAGCGAGTTGCCTCGTGCGAAGCCTGCCGCGCGCTTTAAACGTACTGCCTCGCGCAGCGGCTCGCTCAGTGTGAACGCGCTTCGGGACCGAGCTAAGTGGTGTCGGTTTAATATGGCTCGGGCTGTTTGGGCGAGGCAGCCTATTATCTGACAAATCTTGCCTCGCACTAAGTAGTAAGTACGTTTCCAAGCGGGTGCAGACCAAGCTAGCAGCCTCGCGCGAGGGATCCTATTTAATTAATACATGTTTGATTTTTTATTCATTTCAGAATGTCTTATAAAATAGTCCAGACTTGGGAACACAACAAACATAGATTGTTAGCAGTACCATCGACATGGGAAGACAACAATATTCTAAAATATCCGAGAAAAAACATAGCTAAGTATGTAAAGATTGGAACGTCAATACCAGAACTTGACTGGAAACAAATAAAATGTGACGTTAAAAGAAGAGAACTACCAAGCTACGAGACAGCCGATTACGTCCTCCAAGAAATGGTTAATCATACAGACACTGAAGATGATACCACAAACACAGCTACTTGTAAGCAGTCGAAACCTGAACTAAACTTAAATATCATAGCTGATGAAATTGTAAGTTATTTTATGTTGTTGGTGTAGATACAAAAAATCAATAAAAGACATAATGCTCCATCCATTTTTTGGTAAAATTGTAACGTAGTCTTCACTTATTTTCTTGCAGGTGAATCTACACTCAAAATTCGAACAAAATGTAAGAAATCCCAACACTTTTCAAGAAAGTTCTGTCACTTATAATCATGACGTAATACTGAAACAGCAAAATAAAAATGCTACAACAGTGGGACCAGCTGCAGAAGACTTAAACTGTGGATTTTCTTACGAGTACATTATACCCATGTCTGGTAGTGAAACTAACGTGAATGCAGAAAATTTAGACGCGTTTATAACAGTTCAAAATACACTCTTAACAAATCAAACAAAAATATTGGAACAACTTAACTCTATTCAGAATGTGCAAACTACTACGATTCAGAAAATAGCATCATTGTCCGTTCAATTAGACGATACTTTAATGCAAATAAATAACTACTTCCAAAACGGAGACTTACAAGTCACTCCATTGAGCGCTTGTAAATCTAGCCCAAGTAACACAGCTTTTAACATCAAGCCAATTGAAACTGTTCAGCAATTGGATCAATTAGAACTGGAATTATCAAACAGTGCCAACAGACAACAGAAAAAGCAGCTGTACTCTGTAATTTTTGCTGGTGGCAAAGGTATTGATTGTGCTTATACATTAGCTGATGTATTATTTTCGCGAGAGTTTCTTTGTCAGTGCTCTTGGAGTGGAGGCAGCCGGGGAAACAATGAAGCTAAAATAGCCTGGAAAGCTTACAAAAACGTATTGTCTTTTTTCTGGGAGATGGTGAACTCTTGGGATAACAAATACACAGTTTCACATAATGTTGAATTTTTCAAAAGTATCCTAAAAAATGCCAAAAAGAGGAATATGGCAAAAAAAGAAAGAGCATCTACCTCAAGGAAACGCACAAAAACATCAAAAAGTCAGTCTCTAAATGACGAAATGGAATCTGACAAAGAAGGAACATCCGTAAAAACTGCCAAAAAGGCTAAGATAGAGAAACAGCAAACAGAAAAATACGAAAATAATGAGGAAAATTCTTATAAGCAAAATAATATCGTAAGAGGCGTAGTTGAAGAAGGAATAGATGAAAAAGAGAATGAAAAAAAAAGCGCTAAGACTTTAGACTCTATGATTGAAGAAAATGACTGCACTATTGATCAAGATCAAGAAACAACAAACGATAACGAAATTCCAGGAGATGTCGACTCTATTATTGATGAAATTGAAAACACAGAAGAAGAAGAGGAAGATCACGAAAGAGAGGAAGACACTTCAAATGATAAAGAAAGTACAGTAGATTCAGATGGAACTTTTGAAGATAGTGACATCGCGCACAGTAAATTTGTAGAAGAGCAAAAAAATTACAAGGAAAAAATAAATTGTCCAAATTCAACTATGAAAGAAAATGAAACAACGGATAGCGATAATAGAGAAGAAAAAAATGAAAAAAACACGCCGAACAAAAAGGAAGTTGAAAAAAATCATGCTAAAAGAAGTGCAATAGATTCTAACTCGAAAAGCAAAATGGCAATTTTTGAAGGAAAAGATAAGACCCACAAGAAAACTGAGGTAGAGAAAATAATAGGAGAAAATGAAAAAAAAGATAACGATAAGGAAAAAGAAAAAGCACATGGCACAATTAAATTGGATTCTAATTTCACTAACAAAGAAAATGAAAATATCGTGGAAAAACAGAAGAAAGACAAGAAAAGAGACAGAGGAATACATTCCAAATCTAAGAAATACATGGAAAATAAAAAGAAGAAGGAAACAATCATGACTTAAAAAGGAAAGGAGGCTATCTGTTTCCTCTAAGAATTTTGATTTTTGAATTGCTTTCTCTCTCTTTTCATCATTTTATTAGTTTTTCTTTTACTTTTCAGAAAGTATTATTGTCCTCTTACGACTTATATTTTGGAAATTCTCACGATTTTAATTGTTTTTTTAGTTTTTCTTTAACTGTTCAGAAGGTGTTTTAGCAATAAGATTTTGCAGATTAGCTGGTTATTTTTTTTTAATATGGACAAAGAAATATTTTTAGTTAAAGTACAATTTTTAAAATTACATTCCTTTCATTGCGATTTCTGGATAAAAAAATATAATGTGATCTGTTACCGTTATTCCTATGGATACAACGCGAATTTGCATTCACAATAAAAAAAATTAAGGGTGTGTTCTGCCCATGAAACTGACCAACTTTCTCCAACATGGTTCAGAAAATCACAAAAATTTTTGGCCCTCATCCTAAACGCCGCGGTCAGCTGACGCATTTAGTATGGGAACTACACAAATTTTATTCATATCATTTTACACCCTGACGGAAAGTGCACTAATCACAGTGCACTGAACAGAGCTGATAATTTGTATTACATGACTAATAGTTTTTGTTTTAATTGCAAGATATGAGAAAATCTTATTTTTTAATATTATTTTGATTTTAACTTTAAAACTTATTGTTGAATATACAGAGTTTATCTTTTTTTTTTAGAAAACGTTTGAATTAAGTAAAACAATTGTTTGAGTTGTTATTTTGATGATTGTATAAAAGATCTCCTAAGTTTAAGATTTGTTAATATTTAGGTTGTTATTAAGTTACGGTACTGTGCAAGTTATTATGATGATAGTTTTAGCGTTTTTTATTATTTTACAAATTTCTTAAAACCTGAGTAAATAAGACTAAGCTAGCCATTATAATTCTTCTTCTTCTGTCGCCCAAATCTGTCGTGTGCAGGCAGGAAGCCGTTAACAAAAGTCCTTTTGTTTTAGATTTATATTTAAAAAAAAGTCATGTGAATGAGACTGAATAAGTATTATGTTTTGTAAGCATACATTTGTATGTTTTAGTTATTAAACCGTTTTTGATCAGACTAGAGGATTGATAATCATGTAAGGAATATTGAATAAAACCACAATTAATTGTAAAAGCTTGTTTTTATTTGTACTGTACTAAAACACACTTCGTATTTTTAATTCATAAAGTATGTAAAAGCGGTATAAAATAAAGAAATCTGCCGTGGGCAATACATACTAGCTTACAGTTTACATCATCAGGACTCAGAACGACATCAGTTTTCCCTAAAGTTCTTTCACAGACTTTGTAGATGTTTAGGAAAGACGACCGAAGAGGTTTTTCAAATACTAGCATTTTCCCCATAAGTTTTTGACCTTGTATAATAATTTTTTTAGCGTTGATAGATATATTTAAGACTTCAATAATATCATTAGTTGATGATAGAAAATATTTATTTCTCTCCTTGCAAGAAATTATGAAATGCTCTAAGTTTAGCACCGCAAAATCCTTAAGTCTCGTTAAAAAAGGCTTTTCATACTTGGGTTTACTTTTTAGGGATTTTGAATTTATATTTTGTTCTGATAGCCTTTTGGCTATTTGAGAAAGAGGTTTGTTTCCATGTCTCAGCATGTTTTTGATTAAATAAAGCTTATTTTCAAAAGGGTATGCATCGAATGTTGGCAACGGGCCAAATCTTTCAACTTCATCTGCGACATGTAGTAAATTATGCACGTTGCTCGTTATATAATCAGCACCATAGAAGTGTTTGTAATTTTCTACAAAATTTCCAAACATTTCTTTAGTTAGTCGTAGTAAATGTTTGTAATTTAGAGAATAACATATTGTGACGCCGCAAAACAGGCTCAAGAAGTGTTGATATGCGTCTACTGGTAGGACTTCCTGCAAAATTATTAAACTCAAATAGTGCAAGAACGTTCGGTATTCGGTTGCTTTCCAATATGCAATGCAATCTAGAGTTCTTACTGATCTATGAATTTCAGAAGGCAACTTACATTTGCCGAGAAATAGATTGACATGATCTATATCTCGTGCACACCACTTAGTCTTTAAATTGCCGAAATTTCCATCTTTCCATCCCGTCAATAATCTTTTCATAATGCCCAAATGAATTAAATGCAATGAATCTGACACTGGAAATTGTTCAACCATGTCAATAGGTAGTTTTAATAATGGTGAATCTATTTTATGATGGGCACCATACTTCAATCCCCTGAAATCTTCATCAGTTCTTAGAGGAGATATTTTTGACGAAAAAACAACTGTATGGGTATTATGTGAGTAACTTCCTACGGTAGTACATTTCAGACAACCGTGCTTTCCATTGAAATTGCAGACACCTGTAAATAATATTTATAAATATGATGAAAGTAAGATTTAGAAAAATATTTTGAATAATGTATGTTCATGCAAGGGAACAACCAATAACCTTAAACATCCCAACCAATACTTATTGGTTTAATCCAATTCCGTTGTAACGTTATTATTATTATTTTTTTGAAAATTGATGGGTTTCAATTTTCACAAAAAAAAAAATATTTACAAGTAGAACCACATTTTTGTGTCCTGATTAAGTTCATGATAATAACAAAAAAGCTACCGACACTTTTCGATGTTCGAACATAACTCACCTTTGATGAAAGCGCGAGCAGGGGAATCGCATATAAAACATCTTATTTTGATGTTTACTTTAATGCCGTTTACACTAATGCCTTGCTCTAAAACTGTTATAGTCTCATTTACAAAATCTTCTAAAAAAATATCAATATCTTTCGGTTTTCCTTTCCCATAATAAATACCAATAATGAAAGGGTCATCATCAATCTCGTGTATGTTTGCCAATATAGGCCAGAATTCGAATTTAGAGCTTTTAAAAATAGGTAACCCATCTAAATTAACATTCAAATATACATTTTCAGGCACAAGGTCCATATTTTGAAGTATTTTTGTTAGTGGAATAATGATTCCATTGTGCCAATATTCACCGGTGTCGAAAATTTTAAGACAAACTTCTGTTGGGGTTTGCAGAATCGTACGAGGATCAGATGGTAAAATATTTACAAATCTCTTATTCAAAATTGATACCAAATCTTTTAAGGCAGCTTGGCTAATATTTTTTTGTATAGCCCATATTCTTAAATCGTTTTTAAAATTCGTATTTTTTATATATTCCCCTTCTTGCTCTTCATCTGAGCTATCAGAACTACTTAGTGGATAAGGAGATATAGAGGCATCTTCTGTAAAACTAAATTCTCGCTGTACAGAAGCCTCCTCTGTAAAATTAAATTCTCGCTGTACAGAACCCTGTTCAAAACTTTGCGTTTCACCATTTTTACTGCTCACATTCATATTATGATTTTCGTGTTCTGTGAATTACAAAAATCTTAATTATTATAATCGCCTAGTATTAGGTATTCACAAACAAACAAAAACATTCTTGTACGGAACCTTGTCGAATTTCCTGCACCTGACCGACATTTTCGGTGGAATCGCTGCGACAGCACGAACATTTTCTTCGGTGTTTAGGCTGTTCTGGATGAATATATCCGTTGCAAATACTACTACAGCCCGGACTGTCGTCATCAATACTTCTAATTAACGAAGAACTATGATGCTGAATTGCATCAATGGGCACTGTTTGTAATGTGGTGATTTTATCGCAAGATGACACTTGTTGAGACGATCTAATTATTTTTTTGTATTCGTTTAATATTCTTCTTTTAACTCCTCCACTTCTTTTTCGTTTTATCCAGGAACTCATGACGAAAATCACAAAATTCTGGCTATATGTATCACTGTAATTTGCATGTAATCAGATCAGAAAACATAACATTTAGAGGTTAGAAACATTATGCATCTATAAAAGTAATATTATATATTTTTTATGATTTCAAGTGAAAATAAAGAGTTACAATGTTTAAATTCCGTGTTATTATGGCTTAGAATAACATAAAAGTAAATTTTAACCCCACTGTAACGATTAGGGCTCTAAAAATAACTCCATAATACCAATTGCTATCATAAATAGGGGTTTCTGATTAATAAATTAAGTAGCTGTAAATAAGTTGCAATTAATACTTTTATAGCAACGTAGGTGGTAAAAATATTTTGCTAACTATTTTCAAGAGCTCTTGTCGGTAGAAAGAGTTATAACAAACTATAATATTACTTTTAGTCATTTCTGATACTTGAATTTATAAAACCAGGTGCTATGATGGTTGCGACTGTACCGTTTATACCTCCTTAAGTAATAATACGTTTCCTCGGCAAGTTAGGTGGTATAAAACATTTACGTAGCACTCTTTAAGAGCACTTGACAATAGTGAGACTTATTAGAAATCTAACTATTACCTTAGGTACTTATTGTTACTTGAAGTTACTATACCTAGTGTTACTGTGGTTCAGCTTTTATCTTTTATACCCACCTTAGTCATATTATGTCTTCTTGTTACTGTTACTCATCTTGATGAGTTATTTAGTTATAGTCATGACCATTGAATAAACAAAAGTTTTACTGGGCGCTTTTATACACCCGTTAAACCAATACAAACGATAACAGAGGTGGAAATTAGCGTCAAAATGTTGGTTGGGGTAATTTTTAACTACTTGACACTATTGCAACTAATACTAAACGTTATTTAGTATTTAAAACTGAAAAAAAATTGCAATATTTAAGTAATTCTATCGTCTGTTATTAATAAATTATATTTTCACAAAATTACTGTTTAACTTTAATAATGAGAAACATTTAATAACACTATGTTAGTTATTATACATAAGTATATAAAATAAAACTATACATTTACATACAGTATAACTTAATATAATATATTACATAAATACTAATTCAAAGAATAGTATAATGTAGTATAAAATATTGTAATTGAATATATTTTTTTAAAGGCAAGAATTCTAAAATAATATATTCACTCATACTAGTATCATCTAGGCACTGCATATCACTTATTTGCATATTGTCTGACTTTTACACTTAAATAATATCTTAATCTAATAAAAAATTATAAACTAAATATTTATTATAAAATTAAGCATATTTCAGTACATATGGTCTAATGGGCAATTTTAGTTACAACACGACAGAAAAAATTAAGTAACTCAGTTTAAAAATATCAAAAGTGCTAAATAAGATATTATGTTGCAGTATCAAAAAAATCACAAATAGAAAAATGTACAGACGCCAGCCCATCAAGCTACACGAAACTGTAAAATTTTACCAATCAACCTTGAACGTATTGCTTTAGCGATAAAGTTGAAAATCTATTAAAGAAATTGGACAGTTTGTAGTAGCTTGCTGTGCTGGCGTCTGTACAAAGGGGTTTGAATTTAATGGCCGGCCTAACTTCCGCCAATTTTTTTAAAAGTTTCGGATACGCCTTAAACCTATATCAATCGTTAGCTGGCATCAATACAAACAAGTTTA
The DNA here is from genome assembly GCA_947578425.1 of Eugnorisma glareosa. Lineage (NCBI taxonomy): Eukaryota > Metazoa > Arthropoda > Insecta > Lepidoptera > Noctuidae > Eugnorisma > Eugnorisma glareosa. The sequence goes on from OX387958.1 coordinate 3,751,455, forward strand.
GTATGAGGCAAAATATTCTAAAGTGTCACGTTTCCGAGATATAAGCTATCAAAGTTGTGCTGAAGATGCCATCCGTAAATTGACTTAAATTTTGATAGCTCGTAGCTTGGAAACCAGCTATATATGTATTAAGCACATTTGAAAAAGAAAAATGGCGGTAAGACCGGCCAGGCTTCATACAAATACCTTCCAAGCCATTTAGAAAAAAAGTATCACAAATATACTATTGTACTTAATTTAAGGCAAATTTTATTGTTTAAAAATGTTCAGTTTTAAAATTGCCCACAAAACTAACATAACGTGCATGTAAAAAACATGCATAGATATTGTAAAAAAACTGTATCTAGATAATTTGGGCTGCAACAAAGAGTCCTAAGAGGTACTAAAAGTCATCAAAAATCTAATAAAATAATTGTAAGAAAATTATATTCCTGCTTTTATCTTACATTTATATTCGTCAGTACATCTATTGGCAAACACACACTGTGTGTGTGTCATTAATAATGTACGTAGTTAAGAAACATGTACAAACCCTTCAAAGTATTAGTATTACATTAGAAATGGAGGTTTTTTCCTTGTTGCAAAAAAGCTGTTTTATTATGCACAGACAATTTATTTAATGACAGTTCTGTCTCAATATTTAAATTATTTATAACCATAGTGCGAATAAACTTTCAGTCTATTTTTTTTTAATAATTTTTGGACCCATTTTTATTTGTATTATTATTTATATTATGTATTTTATAACTAATTCAGTATCGAAATATCAATATTTTTGAACGACTCAAATTTTTAGAAATGCTTGTAGCAATAACTTCCTTAAATGTTGCCTAAGATAATTTTTGGTCCTTGCGACTTGAGCCAAATCTTTGCCTAACTTTGTCAGGGTGATAATTAAGTATTACAGAATATTAAAAAGACATCTTCGTATAATTTAAGAATGGGCTTCTAATCCTGAATCTAAGAAGTCCTTTAGATATAGGGGGACTGCCCTCGGGAAAGTTCTGCAGATCTGTAAATTAAAAACAGTTATTTAAAATTATTGAAGATATAATATAATTATTTTTCTAAAACTATAACTATACATGTTATATACAAGTTTCTCAAAGTATAAAATTAACATAACATGTACGTAACCTATTAAAAAAATGATGTAAACAACATTTAAGAATATTAACCGCCTTTTTGTATAAAAAGGCGGTTAATATTCTTGAAATCATTACAAAAACAAATAATAACCGTAATTTTTATTTCAGTTTATAATTAACCAAAATATAAAACTAATTAATCATCATTTGGGTATCATTTACTCTTTTTTCCTTCATTTCATTTATCACACAATCCCTCATCTTTTGTTTGTTCTTCCTCTCCCTCCCCATCCATCTACATTTATAGTCATCTCTTTTAGTCAATGTGTTAAATCCCTTCCTCATCACAAGTCCTTTTCAAGACATCCTTAATCATGGTATATTATAAAGTTGTTAATGTTGTTGTTTAGTTGTTGTAGTGTGTTGTTTCTGTTGTTAGTAACGTAAGGTTTTAAGTTTTTTTGTTCAGTACTGAAGTAACCTAAAATAAGTTATAGTTGAGTGTGTAGTGTTAGTCGTACTAAACGCCGACAGAGACTACGCCGACAGACTAAACACCGACAAGACTTAACTTCAGCGGGACTCTTCGCCGACAGGACACTTCGCCGACAGGGCTCATCAGCGACACAACTTATCTCCGATAGTCAGATACTTACTTTGAAAATCGATTTTGTTTTTTTTTTTGTAATTAATCAATTCATTAAAAATAAAGATCATACATTGGTTTTTAGTATAATAACATTAATACCTTATGAAACGTTACAGCAATGTAACGTATATTATGGTACCTAATCCTCAAACATTAACTATTTTAAGATGCGGATTTGAAGGTTGAACTTACCATGTTGATGTAGTAGAGCGAGCTGGGTATGGTGATCTCCTGGTAGTTCCTCCTCACGGCGTCGACGATGCTATCGGCCGCCTCCTGCGGCGTCAGGATCTTCATCAGCGAGGGGAACTTGATCTTGGGGTTCTTGCACAGCCCCGTGTCCACGATGTACGGGCAGATTACTGTGAATTTTATCTGGAAAAAGAAACAGGAGAATTTTTATTAATACAATGAAGATGACGCAATTAGAATGAAGAGTGTATCTATGCAGTAAGCCAGCGTTTGGGGAGGTGATCTGATTTTTCTGAAACTTTGTACACATATACCACTTCAAGCTTCAGCTATCTTTATATTTGTGTTCCTGAACATGTACATCACGTTTGAAGGTATATTGATTATACCTGTGTATAGTGATATTTAAAAACAAATTTTTCCTTGGGTTTTGCCATGCTTAAACTAAACATAAACGTACAAACAATATTATAATGTCATTTTGAACCTTCAACATGACGTTATTCCGGAGGATCAAAGATTGAAACGTGATCTAAGTAACACATCACATACTGTTAATATAAAACTCATACATGAACATAAGTTTTTAAACATGATGACGGATAATCTCTAAAGTACACTCTCTTGCAACAGTGCCGAAATATCAGAAACTCAAATAAATAATAAACATGGTCAATATCCCGATTTAAGTGCGAATAGATTTTATCTGACCAAATGGGGTATTGATCCATCCCGAACAGAACGCCAGTGTGGAGCCCCTCTTCAGGATATGCACCACCTCCTGTCCTGCCCATCTTACACAACCACTTGCACCTTTTACGATTTCATCAAAACAAATGTTAGAACTGTGCAGGTACATACTAATCTAACACAATTTGTTTTTCATCCTCACGTAAAAAAGAAGTGCTAATTCTACATGTATGGTGATAATTGTGATAGAACTATCAGACGGAGGTGAAACATGCTTCGATGTCATAGAAACTTCACGCGTTGCGTGCTTTTTTAACACGTATTTTTACTAATATTCGCAATTGTGGTCTAGATTAAATTAATCAGGAATAGCTCACTATTCCTGATTAATTACGACTTAGAAGTTTTTAAGTAGCAACTTAGGATCTTAGTTGCTAGTACTTGGAGGTAAAATATTTTTTAAATGTTTCCTGCTTGCTAATTTTAGGGAAATTATTGTAAATAAATGATCTGAACTTTACACTATGTTGTTATATAGGGTCTATCTATTCATACACGAAATCTCTAAAGGGGTCATTGTACTCATCATTATGAACAACCACAATATAATTGCATTAACTCGTCAAAATGCACTGAACAGCTGATTTTTTGGTTGGTTGGTCCCATAGTGAAAGTTGTTCATAATGATGAGTACAATGACCCCTTAAAATATTTCGCGTATGAATAGATACACCTTATATGTAATAAAATAAACTTTTTAAGGAGTTATTGGTACTTTAAAGTATAAAATAGAATTATTGACATGACCATAAGCGACAGTGGCGCCATCTGGTGAGCTTAAAACTGATAGCCCTCATTACAACATAATTAACAAGCCGTCCACTACATTTCTATCTGAGTGTTTACTTATAAAACTAGACCAAAGATAAGATCTAAAGACAACTGATCTCGCAATCTATACTTACACCACTGTAGTCTTTCTCCTTATCCTCTCTTAGTTCTTCATGCAGGGCCTCCATCAGTCCTCGGACTGCAAACTTGGTAGCGCAGTAGGGAACCAGGTTACGGAGTCCCACCACTCCTGCCATTGAGGACATGGCGACGATGTGGCCGTGGTTGCGTTCCATCATGGAGGGTAGGAAAGCTTGGAGGAGCTGGAAGAGGAAAAAGTTGGTTATGATGATGTAAATAATTGTACCTACCTATAAACAGGGCTGCCTTACTGTTTGTTGGGGACTTCCAGTCTTATCGCACGCAGCTTATACGTGATAACTCTTTTTCGTCAAACTTTTGTCGGACTTCTGACTTCTGGTAACAACTGCCAATGAATTACGAATGACAGAAATAACTGATGGCGTAACGTGCTTTACAAGACTCGGAGGAATCTCGGTTTCAAAAGGATGGTCTGCCATCCACGGACTGACTGCGGCAAGCATACCTATGCTTGATTAATAAAACCATTCTGTTGTTTCGTATGCACCCGGAATGTAAATAGGACACTTAATTTCTTGTCTTGCTTATTGAAACTGATAGACGCTTCTGAAAGTGCCAAACCATTCAATTTAGATTCAACCAACCAACCTACTTTTGTTCCTAAAACGGCAGTTAAGATGTCAATGTTTTGAAAAAGACGTTTATAGACTTGTAATATGATATTTGAAACGTGCAGTATCAATTAAAGTTGATAAATTGACGAAATAACAGTATTTAATTCAACTTAACTTCTCATATTTAGAGCTCTGTAGCCTGTAGCTCCTCTCTGACTCTGAATCGAGAGAAGTCGTGATGATACGAAATGTTCTTCTTAAAGAGATCTATCCATTGGTGTATCTCATAACGCTATTGGACGCTAGGGAAATTTTGCCCAATCTTCTTTTCACTTTAGAAACAGTTAAATCTAACTTTGATGTTACAACAACTGTCTTCATTCACACTTACCCATAAATGAGCGATGATGTTAATCTCGAAGGAGCTCCGGATCTCCTTCTCAGAGGTCTGCAGCAGCGGCTTGCATGGCATGATGCCTGCGTTGTTCACCAGCATAGTCACCTCGCCCACCTCCCGGCGAATCTTCTCTGCTAGGGCGTTTATAGCTTCTCTGTCTGTTACGTCGCATCTGAGGGGTTGATTTTGAGGTTAGAACAGTTTACAAAAAACTTCTACTTTAAACTCTGATTGTGGTATGTGATGCATGTGATACGGAGGAATGAGGAAAGTTTGGAGTATGAATGTGGATGGGTATAGGAGTAGAGGAAGACCAAAGAAACGATGGATGGACTGTGTGAAGGATGATATGGCTAGAAAGGAAGTGTCTAATAAGATGACGAGTAATAGAGATAATAGTATGGAAGAAGAAGAGATGCTGCGCCGACCCCAAATACATTGGGAATGATGACGATGATTGTCAAGGTATATTCAAGAAAACACGGTTGACCTTAATCTTCGGTCAAACGGGTTCACACAGATTGCGACCGGCTGCGGACACCACCACAGATACATGATCTGTCAAAATCAAAATCAAAGTATTTATTTTAAGTAGGCCAGTTACAGGCACTTCTGAATTGTCGAAACAAAGATAACAATGAAATGTAGCTACAGTCCCAGTCGCAAGGCATACAAACTCAGAACGAAAGTCAGAACCCAGTCTTAGGAGCTGCGCTCGCAATCTGACTGTACCGGCCGTTTTTAAAATTAAACCATAGCGTTGTGAAATAAGGATAATATTTTCTTTTTTGGTATTTTCTTTATCAGTAATACCTAGGTGTAAAAGGAAAATGGAATAAACGATTGGGATTCTGCATGATTATTTTCATCTCCACGACTTTTTACACAACATTTATGTTACTTATTGATGTTGTCATAATCTACACTTGCTTGCATATTACATATAGATTATGAGGATATAAACACAACAAAGAGCAAAAAGATAAGTACCCGTGTTTGCAAACATTATTTATTTGAACGATAATCGTATGCGCATCAACTGCCAATGTATTGTTTTTAAGAACTTCAAGGGTGATCAAATCAGAAGTACTACCTACCTATCAAAAGTACCTACTCGTTTTTTTACACTAAATAGGAAGCGCTTTTTAAAATGACTCAGGAATAAATTCAATTAATCGAACGACTTCTTGAAATTGGACGGTGTTTCATTTAATAATAGATTTAAGGTACTAATATACGCGACAGTCCATTAAATGGATAAATCACGAACTCAAACAATATAATATTAGTACCTTATATTGCCAGCGATGCATCAAAGTCTTTGTCAGAAACTCCCACTGACTCGCTAATAAATAAGTTTCGATTAAGTTTTATTATTTTATGCCACGTATAAATAAAGCGACCATTTTAGCCCCCCTGCTCAGCGCAGAGAGTTGCCATTCAAACAGGAGGTCACTTAGTAAATACGGCATTATTTTGACACTCAGAAATATTTATGTTATGCCGTTTATGTCTGATTCCTGAAAAAACAAACGGTACCTAACGGTTTTATGGCAGCAAAGTAATAAAAATTTGGCAATATTTGAACTCGGTCCACGTGCCCACCAGCCAGCTTCTGTGATGAAAACATGTGGAATGCGTGATGTATGTATAAGCGGGCAGCATATTATAATTCAATTTTTCGTTTTGGTATTTTTTTTTGCATTTGATGGCCAGATGACAAAAGATATGCTAAAATATTGTTTGTTTAAAAACCAAAAATATCGTTTTATATAATTACTAAGAAATTTCGGCGCAATTTACTTCAATATATGTATTTTATTTTACATAAACCTATACGGGAATCTTTTGCAAGGTGCACAGTTTGGTGATTTGTTAATTTGATGTCTTCCATTGAGAAGTCTGCATTTACCAATCGGTTGCAATGCAAACAAAACCAAAATATTATAAACTAATGAATTGATAAGGCCATTTAGAAAAAATATATAGCATACAAAACAGGTCAAACATTTCAAACTGATAGTGTGACAATGTTAGTGTGTGTTAGTTATGTTAGTCATAACCTACTGTTAGTTCAAATGGGCGTCATATCATTGGCTTCACACCTCCTTGATGAATGTTCGGCATACTTACTCATATCGATGAGCCTTCCCCTTATGCTCCTTGATGAGGTCAACAGTCTCCTGGTTGCCGGTGGGGTTGATGTCCACGCAGACGATGATGCCACCCAGCTTGCCGAACCGGAGCGCCGTCTCTCGACCCATGCCGTGACCTGCGCCTGTTATCTAGAAGAAGAATAGAAGATGTTTTAGAGGGAATTTAAGGCTTCGTGCTGTTTGGTGATTTTGGAGTTTGTTGGATAATCTGTAGCATCTGTTGTCAAACTGATTGAACTTATTATCTCTTGTACAGATTACTGATGTGGTCCGCCTTTTATATTTTTCAAGAGTTGCAGTGGTTCTCATTAATTAGACGTTTGTCCTTCCATTGAGTACTCTTTGCAGTATGATTCTTTCAAAATAATTAAAAAGGTGTGTCTATTGGTGATTTCCATAAAGGAACTTACAATAATAACTGTTTCGTTCGTTGGTAGCCTACTACTAGGAGTACCTAGGTACTACCTTTTGAGTTCTTACAAACGAGATGTTTTGTTGTTAGACTTAGTGTGTACCGGGTGTAACAAGACCCTTAACGAAGCCGTCAACCAAGCATTATGTATACCAAAATAAGTAATTTACAAAAAAATATTGCTGGGAAACGATTTTTTTTTTGGGGTGAAAAATTACGTTTTACGGTCGGCCTCAATGTAACGCACTCAACACATTGTGGTGATGGATGGATTGAATAGTACAGGGGTCGTGGAAGTGTTTACAGTAAAAACATGTATTTAAAAAAAAGTTAGAACTATGACCCCCAATATCTTCGTAACTAGAAGGTTCCCAGGTATGGTCTAGAACAAACAAAATATCGCAATGTTGGGGAAAACAAGTAAGTACCTTTCGGCTTCGTGAAGGGTCTTGTTACACACTTTATTTCGCTTCAACCTAAAACAAACACCTCGTATTTAAGGATGGCGAGAACCCACAATACTTCAAGTTACGTACCAGCACAATCTCCCCATTGACACTCTTAGGCTCCGGCGGCACGAAGAACTGGTATATGCAGTGCAGGAAAGTGGCTGTCATCTTGATGTACAGCACCAGGATCTCAAGCGCGAGCGCGATGCCGTTGTACACCTTCATCGCTATGCCTTGCTCGTCGGTCCTGAGGAGAACAGATGTTGTTAGTCTTTGGGTAATAGTAGAAGCTATAGCCGGCTAGGTGAACAGACGATCTCATTAAAGTGGCTGGAAGAAACTGGATAGCCATGACACAAAACTGCTAAAAGAGGAGAGATTTGGAAGAGACCTACACTCAGCATTGGGTAGTCAAAGGTTGAAGAAGAAGAAGATATAGGATATGTTTCTTTTTCCACGCAAGGTCACAAAGAGAACCTCATCGGTCAGTGTTACGAAAAATTGAATTTTACTACCAACTTATGTATTTTTCCGCCTGAGTTATTATGAAAAATTACATACAATTTGATTCTGTTTCAGGAAAACAAAGATTAATGGTTGTATTGTATGCCTATTGACTATGGCATTATGGGTAGGCATTTTATGTAATTACATGTCACTGATAAATGTTTAGTTTTGATTGCCAGGTTGAGTACAAACGGAAGTTTGTCATTATGTGATTCACAATGCCTACCTACCTCATGATGATATGCACGTTATATTAAACGTTACACTAAATGAAAAGGTGGCTAACTTAAAACAAGAGTAGTTCCAGTGTGGGAAAGAGACGACCGCTAGACAGTCTCTTTCCCACACTGAAATTACTCCTGCTTTAAGACGTCATACACAGTAACCCCCCAGGCCGATTTACAATTAATTTCTAGATAAAATCATCTATTTGAAGCACTGGAAAAGGTAAAAATGTTGTCTGGAGAAAACGCTATAAAGAAAAATCAATTTTTGAAGTTATGCTTCTTCTGGACATCATTCAATACCCATGTGGTCACCCTTTTAGTGGTAACTAAGTAAATATTAAGTTACGGGACCGGTCAATGTGGCAACACTTGGGGGAGACCTATGTCCAGCAGTGGACGTCTTTCGGCTGAAATGATGATTATGGTGATGAAGTAAATAATTCAAATCTCTAAATAAATAACGATAATTAATCGCGAAAACAACACAAACGCAACCTTGTGACATTGAGATCTGTGAAGCAATTACACCTCCTATTTCGCAGCGCAGTTGGGTAAGATCGGATCATTGCCCCAACTAACTGATTATGCAAATAACGTTTAGAATATAAACCATGCCTCTTGGTTATGATGTACGATAAAGAATTTCTTTTAAACTTAGGATTTAGTTTACAATTTTTTCTTGTATTTTACGCCATAACATCACCCGCGAAGGGTTAGGCCGACGTATACCTAACAGTACACCCATATTTAGCCAGTTAGGTATGTTTTAAATCCCATATAATAGGGGACGAGCCTATTGCCATCAACCGGGAACAAATCCAAACTCCGTGGCTGCTAGGTATCTAACAGTACACCCTTATTTCGGCAGTAATGTTTTAAGTCCCATGTAATAGGGGGCGAGCCTATTGCCATCAACCGGGCACAAATCCAGACTCCGTGGCTGCTACTGAGAGAATTCAGATGGAAAAAACCCAATAACACTTTGCCCGACCCGGAAATCGAACTAAGGACCTCATGCTCAGCAGTCGCGCTAGCAACCACTAGACCAATGAGGCAGTCTCCCAAAACAAGAAAGTTGATGAAAAAAAATCCGTCATCTAGACTATTCTTTATGAAAACTGATACCAAAACTAAGAGAAAGTATATTTTTTTTTAGAAAGACTACATTCCGTAATCCTTCCGTTGTTTAGTTGGTTTGGTTATGAATAATAAAACAATTACCTCAATTGGAGGTTAATAACCTTATGTTAATTGAGTCTTATCAAGTTATTACACGAAAACAATTGACATTCGAGGTGCTCTAAGCTGGAGGACTAAATGGTGCGATAAGTGTGAAGATTTTTTTTAATGTCAAAAAAATTGATTTGAAAATTGAATTTTTGATTGTTTTTTTTAATGTGTGTATGATAATGCTTTCCTATTTCACCCAAAGGTGAAAAAAATGTCCAAACACGTGAAGGCGAGACTAACAACTAACTATAAATACTCGTACGTCATATACATATAACGAGTACATTACTAGACACTGGTTTCAATTCATTCATTGGTCAGATCGGCACGCGGCGAAAAGACCTGAAGCAATTTCATTGCCGACACGCAACCTAACGGTCAGCAACAAAAGTCGACAAACGTTATACGAGTATTTTTCTGTACAGGAACTACGATATGATGATCATAATAATTATATGAAAAAAAAAAGTTGATAACGAAAACCCAACCATGACAAATACGGCAACTAAAAATATACTTGGCTTGGACTGGCTTGGGCCAGGCCATAATCTTTTTAGGAATTCTTTTTCTGAGCCCATATCGCACCAGGAGGGCTATTGCGTATACAATGACCGTTCTGGACGGGTAGCGTCAGTTGAAACCAACAAGAACGGTCATTGTATATCAAAACTCCCCAAATGATGATCACTGTGAACTGTCAACAGAGATACGCAATAGCCCTTCTGGGAGCCTAAAATGGCGGCTTTATCAGAATCGTAATATGAATCAAGTTAAATATTTAACATTCTTAAAATGGTCTTTATGGTTATGACCACAAAGTCCATTTTTGAGAGAGTTTTAAATTTTTAACGTGATTCATATTATGATTCTGATAAAGCTTCCATTTTAGGCCCCCTGAATCATAACATGCTAATGATATGAATTAGGTACGTTACAATACGTTAAATATTCACAAAGTACCAATTCATAATATTAACTGTGTTAAATGTTAACGTGATTCATCCTAATCATTATAATTCCGTTAAAGGGGCCATTTTACGCCCCTGAACACAAAAAAAAAAAATTCAGTCTTCAAACAAGTTTCTATTGACTATAATCTGTACAACATTAGACTATATTAAGGAATATTCTCCAAATATTTTTCACAACATATTTGTGTTCGCTCACGACAGCAAGTTTGCAGCAACGTGCAGTGGTTGTGCAACCAAACCGGCGACACGGTACAGTGCAGTGGTTGTTCAAGTTCGAGGTTAACTCACGCAAGGCGCTCATGACACGAGCTGGTTAATGTGTGCTAGTGATACCGTACTGTGAGTTAATGGCCGTTTGAGTCGGAACGGTAAAAGATTGGTTTACCTACGTTCTTTTATGATAAACTAGCAGTTGTCCGCGACTTCATTCGCGTGGAAATTTTGATGTGTATGTGCGAGAAAGAAAAAAGATAACCTATGTCCTGGCCCAGGATATAATCTATCTCCTTGCCAAATTTCATTACGATCCGATCAGCCGTTTATTCGTGAAAAGATAACAAACAAACAGAGTTACTTTTGCATTTATAATATTAATATTAAGTATGGATACCACTTAGTTAGGAACCGTGGAATCTGCAGAGGTTCAGAGTCACGTAGGTTCATATTAATTAGCATTTCTCCTAAGTTTGGTCGAAAATAATCCCACGGGAATGTACTACCGTGATAAAAAATATCCTATATCCTAACCTAGGTCATGATTTGCCTGTATTTAATGAAAATCGGTGAGCTGTGAAGGCATGAACTGTAATGCTAGGGCCATGTTGGCGGGATTCAGCGAATACATTTCGCATGAGAAAGCGTTGGCGCTTTGTAAGACATCTAAATCCATCATCCCGAACCGAAATAATTCGCCGAATCCCGCCAACGAGGCCCTTGCTTATAGGTAACAGACATACAGTTAGGTGCTTTCACGTCTATAATTTGGTATAGGTTGGTGCTACTTCGTTAGGTATGTATCGCAGAATCTTTAGAAATTCAGAGACACAAATTTAAGTTTAAGATTCTTAAATCCATGTGCAGTACAATCTTCTTCATAGCGTGTCAATGTCAATTGTGTCGACCCGGGGGGGCCTAAAATGGCCGCTTTATCAGAATCATTATGATGACGAATCGGGACTTCTTGTATGAAAAAAAATTTGGTGACCAGTCGGAACAGTGACGAGTCGGGCATAAGCCGAATTAAGTACGCTACAATTTGTAGAAAGGTCACAAAGCAACAATTCATATTATAAACTGGGTCTGTATCCTGTGCCTTCACTAGCGTCCATCAGTTCCTGTAATTGACTTACGCTTATCTCCGACATCTGGCTCAGTGCAGTGCAGTGGCCTAGTATTATCTTTGACGCCATGATTGGTCACTGGCTCTTAGGCACAGCTGCTTATATACAGACGCCAGCACATCAAGCTACTACAATCTGTGAAAATTTCTTTAATAGATTTTCAACTATATCGCTAAAACATTTGGTTCAAGGTTGATTGGGTAAATTGTACAGTTTCGGCTAGGCTAGCTTGATGTGCTGGCGTCTGTACTTATGAACTACTCCATTATTGTAAGTTAGACGGTCGGATTGGTACTTACGCTACACATCTGTATCTACTATTTCACATTCTAAAATAATCTCTATTATCTTGCAATACGTACGTACAATTTTATGATCGATCAACTAATTTCAGTTCAATTCGTAGTTGGCGCCATTCAACTCATGAAAGAGTTACAAAAATCTAACAGCAGTTACTAAACACATTAAACACTAATTAAACAATCGCCAAGTAATTGGTAATAATATAACCATAAACCGTAGTGTGCAACACGTTTGGCCAACGTTGGCTTGCGTCACCAACATTGCGCCTGCGACTCTTGACATGCGCATGAGTTGCGAGATGAACAACTGTGATTTGGATATGTTTGCTCTGACAGATTTGGTTAGCGTCCTCTTATGAAAAGGTTAAGTTGTCTTTGGAATACAAAATATGAGATATGAAATCTGCAAAGCTGAAGAAATATGATCCATTGTTATTATGTTCATTCTTTCCAAAATCATTGATAAAAACGTCTTTATGAATATATCATAACATCACGCTTGTAATTCGCAATAAGACAGGTAGACGTGTAGGTACCTCTCGCACACCAACAATACGCCAATATAGTAGGGCGAGCCTATTGCCATTAACCGGGCACAAATACAGATTTCGAGCTACTTTTGTTACATTTAGAACTCAATATCACTTTTCCTGACCTAGGAATCAAACCTTCATACTCAATAGTAGCGCTTGCGCAACAATACCAACGGAATTCTCAAGAGACAATTGAAAAAATATTTAACTGTCTGAGCAAAAAGGGAGGTATAAAGGGGGGTATACAAGACCCTTAACGAAGCCGAAGAGCACTTGTTCTCCCCGTCATTACGATATTTTTTTTGTTCTAGATAATATCTGGGAACCTTCTAGTTATGGTGATATCGGTGGTCAAAGTTCCAATTTTTTTACAAGTTTTTTTTTAAAAATACATGTGACCCGTTACTATATCCATCAGCACAATGTTTTGAGTGCGTTACATTGAGTCCTATCGTAAAACCTGATTTTACATAAAAAAGTCGTTTCCCAGCAATAATTTTTGCGTAAAGTAACTTAGTTTGATGTACATAATGCTTGGTGGATGGCTTCGTTAAGGGTCTTGTTACACCCTGTATAAGTCCTCAGTTCGAAAATTTAGAAAAAGTGGCTAAAGAAAGTCTGTAGCACACTTTATTTACTCCTATTTGTTGGACTTATGTTTGTCAGTATCACTGCAAGAACTAGATATATCTACATACGTGGACCAGAAGTCGTTCGTCGTCAAGAATAAAGGAACCTGTTGTTTTGAATGCAAGACTTGATAACCTTGCCGAAGGTGACAATCCACCTTCGTGAAGGATAAAAGACGTTAAAGAAATGACGAATGCTTGAGTATAAACGTGTGAGCGCTATTGCCTTGCGGTGAGAGAAAATACCAACATAACAATTCATAACATAACATGAAAGAGCTATTCAAGGGCGATTTACCAATCCCCTTAAAACGTAAGCTAATGGACATGTGTATTCTCCCCATACTGACATATGGTGCACAGATTTGGTCTTTGACTAACATTCAGAAGTCCAAATTCAAGGTTTGCCAACGGGCAATGGAGCGCAGCATACTTAACGTTAAATCACCGACCGAATAAGAAACACACTGCGCTCCAGAACTCAAATTGCTGACGTAGCTCATAAAGCTGCCAAACTAAAGTGGGACTGGGCAGGCCATGTCTGCCGCATATCACAAAACTGGAACCCTGAGACAGCTAGACGGGGTCGCGGCAGACCGAGGAAAAGATGACGGGACGCCTTGGATGACTTTCTCGTTAATTGGCGAGAAGAGGCGCTATATCGAGCAAGGTGGAAGGAACGGGGCTCCCCACGTTCCTTCCAGTTTTCTCGATATAGCGCCTCTATAATAAGGGATAAGGCCTCCGCCTTTTCCCAGGAGTGGGACAGTACAGGCAAACAAAAAAAAAAAAAAACATAACACCAGGCCTATAAATAATCCCTGAAGGGTCAGGTGTACCTAATATTACACCCACATTTAGCTAGTTATGTTTAAGTCCCATATAATAAGGGGCGACCATATTACCATCAACCGGGCACAAATCCAGATTCCGTGGCTACTACTGAGAAATTCCTTCGCAGTCGCGATAGCGAACACTAGGCCAAAAACAACCGATCAGTAAATAGACAAGTTCTACAAGCTTGTTGTCAACAAATAAAAGTTTTATCAGCTGCTAAAGACCAAAGATTTAAATCGTGCGATGAGCTGTCACCGTACCTACTTTGTTCGCACGAAAAAGTGCTCACATTCAGAAGACTCCCAAAACCTTAAGGAACGATATTATATTATTTTCAGTATGGTAACCGAGAAAAGAGAGAGAGTGGAGAGCGTGGGTGGTATCTATGTCTTTTACGTTCATGGAAAGACTAAAGCTGTGTGGTGAGGTAGTGGTCGACTCTTTACCTAGCGTCTGAAAATCTCCCACCTGGACATGAGTTGCCATAGCTGACCTGCAAGTTTTTAAATAAACTCCGGATCCAGGTTAGCCGCAGCAGGAAAAACCTGCTCAGGTGGAGATTCATTAATGACTCTGCTCTGGAGTGCAAATGTGGCGCTGTTCCATAAACGATGGGGTACTTAAATCTAGTCCTGCGTGTCCTTTTGTTTGTTAATTACAAGAACTGATGAACGCTACTGAAGGTGCCAAACTAGTGGCCCAGTTCTGGGCCGACACCATCGACATGCTAAGAAGAAGATGTCATTGACAACAAAACAGAAATGTGATCATTGACGAGGTAGGGTGAATCTCGTTTTTCAAATCTTTGATTACGATATTCACTGCCAAGGTTAGAAAAGAGCTTTTGTGGCAGATATTTTGAATAGAACTAAATTAGAACTTTCCAACTGGTCAATCATTCAGTTCATTAAAGTAAAGCGGTATTTTACCGGGCCAGGGATGGAACACGTCTTCGTGTCGACCAGGCGGATCAATAAACACCACAAAGGATATCGCTAATTGCGGTAATTGATAAGAAACCACACAAGGCCTTCGGTTTGGAGCCAATTATCGCCTTCAATGAGCATTAATTATGTAATTGTATTTATAAAGAGGAAAGCTGGTATGTTTGTCAAGGTTTTTTTTAGAATATAGGGCAGAATATGGTCGCTCGGAGTTCTCGGACCATGAAACACACGCACCACACATCACACGCACACACACAACTTTAACACTTTTGTGTTAAAGATGCGTGACTAAAAACAATGTTCAATGAAACTCTATAATTATATTTTCTTAATTTACCGTGGCATTATTATTTTAAATTTATTATCCAAAGAAAGTCAAACTGTACACAATAAAACAATAATATATACAGGTTTTTGTGCTAACCAACTACGGTTGACTATTATTAAAAAATATATATATACTTATTGCCTTGATTGTTTTATGATTGTAGGTCTATTACGTAGACACTACTTAATTAAGGTACTCTGTGTAATAAACACATAGTACATAGGCTAAAATATACTTTGTAAAATAATAACAATACGTTCCTTTTTTGTTATTAATATGTGTGGGTAAACTTTGAGTTCATCCTCTGTTATACAATTTGTTAAAAAATACCCTGTCCGATCTGTGAGGGTATTATTGGGTATCGAGATTAAATTCTATCTATGTAATCTTATTAGGAGAACAAGTCAAAAAATATCCCGATGAAAATTAAATAACATGTACTAAAATGAGGAAACTTCTTTAGCAAGGGCAAAACGCGCGCGCGTTGTCGCTTCTCGGGTAGTGACGTCATAAAAAAATAATTGACAATCGAACATACTTCTGCCAAAGATGGTGTTGTCACGTTTTAAAAGTTTGTTTGAATTTAGGGAAACGGTGGTAATTTGGGACAAAAATCATGGCATTTTAAAATTCACTAAATTTACTTTCATGAATATCTTATGTTTTTTATTGTATTTGGAAATGTCATTGGCACCTGTATGACCCTTTAGAAGGAGGGATTTTGAAAATTCACCGCCTGAAATATTACAACAGAAATCATAAAAGAATCCCAATGAAAGAAATGTTTGTAGTATGGAAGTTCTTAATTTTTGACGATGGGAAATCCCATCAGGTATACTTGATATAATCATTAATAAAACACCTTCGTATATAATTAAATGTTTTCTTTATCTAAGATGCCTTAAAAGTACCACTCCACTTATGAATATGATTCACGTACTGCAGGTGTAATTAATCAAATCACGAATCCGTTTGATTATTTATTAAACTTACTTCAAGTAAGTAATAATATATCTACATAATATTCTTCATTGTTATTCACACCTGCTGCAATGTTGTTTTGTTATAAGAAAATTCCCCTCATCATCATGATCTATGAATTATGACTCATCTGAAGTCAACATTCAGACTTTAGTATTTATTAATTAATGGATGTCATTACAAGGTCACCAATTTTCAATTCTTCATCCACTACTATTAGCTGATATTATAAATTAAGAACGTTACCTTTCAGGCTTTTTGTTGAAACTCAGCCCACAAGTGGGATCCTGGGTTAGGACATACCTGGATATTTTTGTTCCGATATTAGACGTTTCCGTCTCTGAGATCATTTCTGACCACCACGCAGATATTTCATGCAAAATATTATAGTCATTTAATCTAAATTTGTATTATTCAAGGTCACAGGTCCGTAGACATAGTGCACAAGTGAAGTGTTACTAACATAGTTTTAAGGTTCTATTTGCTAACACAATTTGTATTTTATCATATGTATATTTGTATGTAAGGTATATATCTATGGGCCAAAGAAGCCTGAAAATAAATTGATGTTGTTATTGTTGTTGTAGACACTCCATGTATAATTTATTGTGGAGTTATAACCGCTCAAATTCATTGTCGAAGGTATGTTTCGACACCACGACCTATAAACCAAGGAAGGTACTCACTCGAAAAAAATAAGGTTCTGCTTTCCTCCGTTCTTTCCAACGAACGAAACGTCGAACCACATAGTACACAGAAATTATCAAACCCAGTCAGTCCGATCATAAAAATCACTTAAAGCATAAGTGAAACTGAGGGACGTGTACCATTTATTTTATGAACATAGAATTTATTGGATAAAATTTAACTGTTAGTTGTAATACGGTGTGCACTCAACACGACTTTCACTAATATGCGAGCTGCAGTTGCAGTGAAGTGCAGTTGCATAATAATTAGAGGAAACGTTTCGAAAATCAGCATAATACACAATAGAGGTGCATCCTGCGATGCATCCTGCGTTTATTCACGCAGTGTGTACTGGTACTAAGTACATCGTTCGTACAGTCTGTGAATGGAGGCCGAACGATTAGGTTGTTCCAGAATATCGAAGAAACTCGCTTGATTACTTCGGCCTTGATATGTTAATAATATGAATTAAGAGTGTCGCAAAAAGTTTTAAAGGTCGTTGTTATTAGCTGTCTATGTTTTTCTTCGGATTTTGTTTAAAAAAAACTAAAGTCTGTGGTTTCCGCATCTAGTGTAGTGCCAGTTTTAGTCGGACCGGGAAATAGGCTATGGCGGTTATGTAATGTTGGTTTTAGTTGCAGCTCTGTGTATTTACATAAAGAATATAATTGTTTGTTTTTCTACATAATTATTGATTTTTATAGAAAATAAAATCCGCGTGACGTGCACGAATGTGTATACAGGGTGTAACAAGACCCTTCACGAAGCCGTCAATCAAGCATTATGTACATCAAACTAAGTCACTATATGCAAAAATTATTGCTGGGAAACAACTTTTTGTTTTGAGTGAAAAATCACGTTTTACGGTAGGACTCAATGTAACGGACTCAAAACATTGTGCTAATGTAAGGATTGAATAGTACGGGGGTCGTGGAGGTGTTTAAGGTAAAAAAAAAAGTTACATTAAAACATTTTAGGTATTAAAAAAAACTTGTGAAAAAGATGGAAATTTGACCCCTCATATATCTCCGTAACTAGAAGGTTCCCAGGTATGGTCTAGAACAAAAAAATGATCGCAATGATGGGGAGAACAAGTGCCTTTCAGCTTCGTGAAGGGTCTTGTTACACCCTTTATGTGATGTCATAAGGGCACTAGAAGATTGATTATTATATTAGATAACTAGTATTTGTGTGTTGCGCGAGGTGCAAGCACCTCGCGTGCCGTAACTTAAAAAAAAGGGGGGGGGAGATGGGGGAGTTTTTGACAATCTCTGGGCCCCTTTTCATGAATCTGAAAAAACAATGTTCAAAGTCTCTTAGTTTAAAGGTAAAAAGGGGGGGTTCGGCACTTTTCCCATACTCGCGAGAGTTACTGTTTTACGAATCCGTCAAAATATACCTACCTCCCCATCCACCACCTGGGAGAACAATTATGTCAGTCAGTGAGTGAGTGGTAATCGAGCTATAAATAGTATAGTAAAATATAATCATAATATTTATTTGCCGGCACACTCACATGCATGAAATGACAGTTTCAGTATACAGAAGATGGTTGTTTATTTAGGCATCTCAAAAATGGCCTCAAGAAAGCGAGGGTTCTTAGGGTATCATATCAGGTGACAATGATACCCTAACAGCAGGCAGGCAGGTGCCTTGCCTTTTCTCATATGTTGGGATCTACTTCCAATCTAACTGTATGCAGCTGAATATCAGTATGTTATATGGAACGACTGCCTATCTGACCTCCACAACTCAGTTAGTACTGGATAATACGATATCCCTTGGTCAGACTGGTTCTTAGGGTATGTTGCATGAAATGAATTAAGTTCGAGAGGTAAGGACTTTTAGTTGCTTTTTTATCTGAATAAATGGGTCAAGTCTGAAGTAACGAATACAGTTCTGCTCGGCAATACATATGTCTAGGTATATCTTTAATCTGATACTCTGGTGTCGCGTAAATTGAGCTAGTTTCTCTATGAATTAAACATGGCACGATTGCTTCACGACGTTACAATAAAATTTATTAGCGTCTCGAATTTACGAGTTCTGTTGTACAATCGATATTTATAGCGATTTACAAAATTCTCTCATAACCTTGCAGTTTCTGATCGCCTGCCTGGTTTTTGTGCATAGTTTGGACACCAACAGGTTTATTTTGACCGATCGAGAGGTATTTCGTAGCATGTTTCAAAAGATCATTATTATCATTCAGATAATTGGTTTTGAAGATTAAAAATAGATATGATATTTTGCAGTTACGTAGGTATTACTTACCGTTGTTATTTAGTTTGAACTTTGTTTAGCGTGTCCGGTTTTCATAGAATAGATCGGTAAGTAAAACCAATAAAAGATACTGTTCATAAACACATAGTGCTCATTCTACCGATCTCCAGCCCCGGTTAGTAAGGAAACAAGCTTGATAATGAGTGCTTCATCAGTTCCTTCGACCATGATATTATGACGACGAGCATCCGATCCTTTACGCGATTGTGTGGCCTGTGCAATGAATAAGGAAACCTTCGAAGCAATCACGGAGTGTTTCAGACTAGATTTTGCAAGAGAAACCTTCTTTGAACCTTCTTTGCAATCATCATTTCAGCCGAAAGACGTCCACTGCTGGACATAGGCCTCCCCCAAGTCTCGCCACATTGACCGGTCCCGTGTGACTCGCATCCAGCGCATCCCTGTAACCTTCACCAGGTCATCGGTCCACCTAGTGGGAGGCCTTCCAACGCAACGTCTTCCGGTTCGCGGTCGCCACTCTAGAACTTCTCGGCTCCATCGACCATCCATTCTGCGAGCAATGTGCCCTGCCCACTGCCACTTAAGTTCGGCAATTCTTCGGGCTACGTCGGTAACCTTGGAAGCAAATACGAGGACGGAAAAGACAAAAGTTGAGGATTGCATAACATAAAGCATTAACATAACCTACAGAAAAGCGGAAGTACGTCAGTCCTGAAGACCGGCTTTGTGGAAATACAACACGCTTTGCAACATATTAGCATGTCTTTTTAGTGGTTTTGTTAGAATTTGAGGCACAAACCTTCATCCTCATAATCTTCCTGTATTTGTCCTATTCTACTTAGGGTCGGCGCAACATGTTTTCAATTTGAGGCATAAAAACTTGTGTAAATATTCCTTACCTACCTACCTTATAATAAAAATGTATATATCTATAGTTTGTTCACTTGACGATACTTTAGCATCGATGACGAATCGGTAGGTACTAAGATTTTTTTTTTTTGAAACAGTTGTGAATCGTGATCTTTTGTTTGTCGATGACGAGTTGGAACAGCGACGAGTCGGGCATAAGCCATCCAAACAATCTTCTTCTTAGCATGTACTGCGATTCCAAACGCCCGGCGCGGCGCACCCTGGACAGCTAGCACTCGGTAACGCAGAGTCTAGCTGACTAATCCTTTCACCACGATGACTCAAACTCAAACCCAAAGGCAATTATCAGCGCCAACCACAACGGCATCACCACCCGCTAACTCTGGTATGTATTCCAAAAAATATAAATACAGTATCATCTGGCCTGCTAAGCCCAATATTGGTGCCGGCTTCCAGTCTAACCGGATCCCGCTGAATACCAGTACTTTACATGGAGCGACTGCCTACCTGACCTCCACAACCCAGTTAGTATTGGGTAATACGATACCGTAAGTCTTTTTGTCAAACTTTCGGACCACTGACTTCCTTAAACGACTGAGTTCTACAAATGACAGCCGGGACCGGCTTAGCGTGCTTTCCGAGGCATGGAGGAAACTCGGCATTTATTGGATGGTCACACATCTACGGACCAACGTAAGCAAGCGCAGCTTCACCTTGAAGATCGACCCGTGCGGATGGTATAGTTTAACCACGAGCTCAGCAACAACATATGAATATACACTTAAGTAATAAATCTTCGGGGCCTGTTTTTAGAACTGATTTTGAAAACAACTTCCTCGTCTACGTGCAGGCAAGTTTTTTATATTACTCACCAACACAATTAGTATGTTTTTATGAATAGGGTATATGCAAGAAATACAAAACTTTTTTTATTTCTTAAAAATGCCTTGTATTGGACCATAAAAACATTGGTACACTTGTTTAATTCTCTAATACAACACTTATTTTACAATTTAATATTTTATTTCGCGTGTTTTTGGTGAAACGGAACGCAAACACAAAACGCATCGATTCCGGTAGTGACGTCAAAATCCATATGTCAAAGAAACACTTTTAATTGAAAAGTACTTAAAGTTTCACTAAGATTTTAGTATAATATTGTTATTGCAATTTTTTCTTAAATAAAGCACTTACATTTTAGTAAAACTAATCTACTAAGGGTAAAAAAATAGATTTAAACAAGGCAGATAGAGGTAAGTGACATCAAAGTCCTGACATGAATGGCCGCGATAGTCATGGACGTTTGAACTGTCGTAGAAAATTGTAGGAGTTTAATTTTTTTTTTGTGCGACAAGCAGTAATTGAAATTAACTTTTAATTTTTTTCTTGGGTTGATAGTACTGCATATTATTGATTTAAGTGAAAAAAAAAATACATGCATATTCCCTATTGTTTTGACTTAAAAGGTGACAAAAAATTCTGTGGTTGCCTAATCCATATGGAAATAAGTTTCCAAAATTATTCAAACAATAAAATTGTGGGACCACTTTTAGATTGTCATTGTATGTAGGTAGGTACCAGAAAAAAACAATGAGACTATTAATCATCATCATCATATTCCTGCTGTAGTCTGATGTTATTTGGACGTGGCCCAACACCTTTTATTCGTCTATTCTGCGCTGTCAAGCGTCACGCGCTCATTTACTCCTTTTTCCTTCATATCATAACACACACAATCCATCCATCTTTTCTTGAGACTTAAACTACAACTACAACTATTTAATATAATTAAGTATACTGATTTCCAAAGCGAGTGATTTGGAAGTGTTTATTGGTCCTAATTGATTTAAATTTTATGAGATTTTTTCAGTTTGTATAGTCTCCACTTCATACTTAGTTTCGCTCCATGTAAGATACCGCTGTGTCCGGTAAGACTGGGAGCTGACCACAACATAGTTAGGAAAAGGATAGGCAGATGACGACGTGGACAACGAAAGGTATTAATCGTACTCTGATGCATCAAATACATAATGATAGAAAAGTAATTGAAAAAGAATAAAATAATTTAAAAACACCCGCTTAAAAAAAAAAAACCCAAGAATAGTCGTCGGGGGCTGCCATAAAATAAACTATTTTTGCAATGTTCAGCCCCCGACGACTATTCATGGGTTTTTTTTTTTTTTTTAAGTAGGCTGTTTTTAAATTATTTTGTTCTTTTTCAATTACTTTTTAAGCGTCGATGGTTTTTTCATTTTTTTTAATTTTGCTTTTTTTTATTTTAAACTTTTTAGAGATCATTCAGAGCATAGATATTATGTTCTTTTGCTCCACATAAATCTCTTTAATATGTAGTAACTAATATAAAATATACTACTGCAGCGCCCTCTAGTGAGTTACTACCGTAACATCTATTTAAGAACCTTCCGTAATCAACTACAAACTGCATCAAAACCAGACTAGTAGTTTTTGTTTTGCACAAACAAATGTTTACTGCAGCGCCTCCTGGTGAGTTGTCACCGTAAAACCTATCTAAGAACATACAACAATCAAACCCGAACCCATAACTGAAAACTGCATCAAAATCGGACTAGCAGTTTTGTAGAAAAATAGCAACATTGATTTGCACAAAAAATGATTGCTGCAGCGCCCTCTGGTGAGTTGTCACCGTAACACCATCTAAGAACATGCACCAATCAAACCCAAACCCATAACTGAAAACTGCATCAAAATCGGACTAGTAGTTTTGTAGAAAAATGGCAACATTGATTTGCACAAACAAACATCCTCTCACCCCAAACGCATATACTCGTACCGTCTCCGTTCCGTCGTGGGTAAAAAATAACTATTTACATACCTAATTATAATAAATCTATACAAATAAATAAAATTGATGTGTCTGTTTGTAATATCAAAATAACAGCTTTTTACTGAATGCATATGAAAATAATTACGGCACTTATAACAATTTTTTTTTCTATTTTTGTATGTCTGTCTGTTTGTTCCAGCTAATCTCCAAAACGGCTATACCGATTTTGACGGGACTTTTACTAGCAGATAGCTGACATTATAAAGTCTAACTTATTCTACTTTTATTTTAGAAAAATAATTAGGGTTCCGTGCAAAATTATAAAAAATACCCGACACAAAAAGGGAAGTGATTTTTTTTTAAATAATATTTTCAAGCGAACGAAGGTCGCGGGCAACAGAAAGTTAATTATTAAAATTAATTGTCATATTGCCGGATAGGTCATTTGTAGGTACTTCAGGGCCCTTCTTAGTTCAGACACCTCTCTCTATTTAAGGTTGTGCATATGTGAATCAGTGGCTGTTATTCTTAATGTCGAGATAAATAAAGATTTGTGATTATTTTATGCACATATATATTTAATTTCACAATTTATTTTATGCTACTAGCTTATACGAGTACAGGCTGTCGTTTTGCATCCTGGTCAAATTCACGGAGGTATAAACAAATGATTCTCGATCCGAACCGATAATAAAAGGGTAGTTTTTTAATACGTTTTTTTTACGGATATCGGTAAGTGTAAATCACACGTTTTAAAACGCAGCCCATCTGTTCCTAGCCCAATAAACGCGCCGTCACACACACAATTGTATTGTATTGTATAGCGGGCTGGTGTCCGCAACTCCACGTCTAAGCGCGTATTTTGCGTGCGGGTGGGAAATCTATTCGATCCACCCTAACTCCCCGAGAAAGGCCAGCAGCGCCTTGATGTTGCTGGTAATCTCGCGGAGAGTACCTGGGTTACCGAAGTACTTTGCCCTGTATGCTGCAACCCCTGGGCAGTGCAGAAGCACGTGGGCTGCTGTCTCGTCTACCTCCATGCAGGCTCGGCATAGGGGGCTGTCCGTAACTCCTATGACAAAGACACACACACAAACGCAAACGTTTATTCCACAGTATAATTGTGGCCAGTATGGAAACTAAGAGGTGGTTTACGCTAACCAACATCCAAAAAAAAAACCTACCATTTATTATCGACTCGGGTCGAGAATCACTAGATACCTCCTTGAATTTGACCAGGATGCAAAACGACAACCTGTTTGACCTAGCAATAAAAGTTAAATGAAAATGACCTAATTGAAACAAAAAAAAAATCCTTATCCTACATCAAAGTTGACCGCTTGACCTTGAAAATCCCCCATAAGCTCGAAAGTCAATGTCACGCACATCGTCACGTATAAGGTCAATGGTCGGCGCGTGACGGCGTGATCCGACGCCCGCGCAGCTTGTGTAACAGCGCATGCGCGTACAAACAAATTGCCCTAACTAGCTCGGACCTAGTCGGTTGGTGGATCTGAAGGTTTCCGTCCTTTGCTGTAGATGTAGTGGTTGCGTAATTGGGTGAGGTAATTTGGTAGAAGCAGAGATCGTATAAGCGAAGTTTCTAGAAAAAAAAACGGGGATTTATGCTAAGTATTAGGCTTAGGCCTGAACTCCACCGACTTGGAGAGGAGAGGAGATGTGCAAGATGCAACAATTCACCGAAGAGACGAGAGACTCTATATAGATTTAAACCAATGTGATTGGTCGGTTTCAGCAAGTCGCCTTTCAGCTCCGCTCGTCTCCGCTTTGGTGAAGTCCAGCCTATATAACGCACGGTCGATATACGTAAATGACAGTTATCACGTGGATTAGAACTGAAAACCCTTAAGCCCAAACTTGACGTTATCTTTACCACTGACACACCTCCCTCCCTCCTCCCTGCTTCCTTTCTGAGAGGGAGAGGGCCACAGTCAACTACGCGGAGGCTCTTTTAGTTCTAGGGCATGCAGGTTTTCAGTATCTAAGTACATCAAAATCCCGAGCACCCAACATTTTGCTTTAGGTGCCTTTGCCACAGTTAATTTAATTTTGAAGGCAAGACCTATTTGATAGTATTTGACAGGACAGTCCTTAATGAATAATGATTCAAGTATTCAATTATTCTGAATACAGTAATTAACGTTTTTAAGACTGGCATGATTATGCCAGTCTTAACGTTAATTAAACAAAAACGTTAATTATTATGTTTGATTAAACATAGCTGGAAAATGGCGGTTTTTGAATGTTTGTTAGGAAAAAAAAACTATTATTAATTAAGTACCGCTGCGATTTTGCAAATAACACAAATACAGGTTCGTTCTTCGTTATATTAAGTATCTGTGGTTCTTGCAATTTGATTTTATTACTTTAGTAAATCCAAGTATCATTTGACATTTGTTTATTTAAGAGCTTAATTCGTTAGTGTTATTATTAGTAAATTTCACAGAAAGGCCAGTAGTAAAAAATTATGATGGAAATAAAATAATCCATAAATAAACGCTAATTAAATGATGCTAACTCCATCAGTCTGTTTCTTCAAACACAAGATCACAAAAGGTCACTGACGTGCAAGTTGGCTATTTCAATATCAGATGATTTTAATTAAAAGTAAACTATCATGAAGAATTATGGATTCCATTACCGAGCCATGGTTTACATGGTTATTAAAAAAAAATCAGCTACTGTTCCCATTTTGACCGTGTATGTTGTAGAAAGCAACTGTTTTTTTTTATAACCGATTCCACCCTGTTTAGCAACTACGTACATCACATTTTACCCTGTTTAGCAACTACGTACATCACATTTTCTTGGCAAATAATAATTTGCTAAAGGCTTCTCATTTCCAGTAAAACCCAAGTTACCCATATACATGTAAAGTTTACTTTTATAGGCAAAAGGTATTTTTCGCATATTTACGCAAACTTTAGCATAGTTGTGTGGAATTATTCATTATTTTGTTGGTTGCTCATTAAGGTTGATCATAAACACTTCACACTTATATAGACGGTATAGACTGTTGAACCTTGGTAGGTTCCATCACTTCTTATTTGTTATACAAGCTTCATATTGCCTGTTACACAAGGTGACACCTAAATTATTGCCAACACAAAAACAAGTCGTTGGAGTTCCAACGAACGGCTTAGCACCAACACTTGGAAGTTATACGAATAGGAATCCGGTCATCATTCTGTTACAGCATCTTACTTAATACAGCTTGTTGTAATATCGATATAAGAACTTACCATGGCGCTTTTTCCATCAAATTCTGTGCGGTTCCATTCTTGTCAATAGTTTCCACCGGAGCCGTAGTTGGTGCCATGTTCACTACAGAAAAAAAAAAGAAAACAATAAATAGTAGATTGTACATCAAGTGCATAAAACGCACCATTTTACGCGAGACGTTTATACATCCGAGCGAGCTTGCGTGCGAGGATGGATTTTAAAGTAAGAGTGTAAAATGGGTTTTATGGACGAGTTGTTACACTCTACTTTTCACTTTGATTGTGAGGAAACGAAACAGCAACATGTAAATATTGTAAATTTAATTAAAATTTAAAGTTACATTAGAGATATATTGATGAGAAATATCCTTGCCTTGTTCTCAGAATACTAACGAAACTAATTAAAATAAAGAGGTTATTCTATGAAGTTGAAGTTGTTCGTGTGGCTGTTGGACCGATTACCTTGGTCTTCGACGAAGATTTGACTTTATGTCGCCTACGCACGACATGAAGACGAACTTTTAGAACATGAGAAGTGAAAATTTAATTAGTAATTCGAACTTTACAATACCTACTCGGTTCAGTGATGTGACATCAATCTAAATATATAAAAGCGAAAGGTCTCTCACTCATTACAAAAAGTCGAAAACCACTTGACGTATAAAGATGAAAGGGTGAATGTGTGTGATGAAAATGCCGATTTTAGGTCCAAGAATACCCAAGAAATTTGTTTTATTCAAAAATCTCATGTAAATTTTACGTAATTAACTCTGCTATTCACGACGCGATAGAAGTTGGAAAATTATTTGAAAAAAAATAATTAAACTTTATCGAAATTCTGTATCTGTGGCTGCACTGAATAAAGTGCAATTACGTTATTTTGTGCAAGTAGAAAATCTCAGTGTCATTTAAATAGAATCCTAAACCTTAATAGCGCAAAGCTAAAGATTTTTTGCAAAAAATTAACTGCGCCGCGTTTACACATAATTGTACTTATTTGTCCTTTTGTGGAAAGAAATTCCAATGCATTTTATGTATACATTTACAATCACTTACAATACATAATATACTAAATTCAATAACCTACTGCATTGATCTAAAAAAAACCTTATAATTTGGAAACTGAGTTTTATCAATAATTTTCTTTTATCAATAAATTATTTATGGTGTATATATATATTAGCACCTCTTCTGGCGTCTCGCAAGTTAGCATGAAAGTCCTTCATTGTTTGTGCTACAAACTTGAAATTTGGCAGGGAGGTAGGTGGTAGGTAAGAAAAAGTGCATTGCAACGCATGCACACACCGCTAGTACACACACAGCTACAGCTAGTATGTTAATATTTACGAATAATACAATTAGTTAACAATTAATTAGGGGCCAAGGGGCAAAACACTCGGAATTTCAGTGTTTTGTGTCATTGACAGCGCGCAGGTCATTGAACAGAAAAATTTTGGTTGGGTAAGCAAAATGACATCTATGGAAATAGTTTTTTTTATTATCGTAGAACATACAAAAATAACTTTTACATAGAGAAGATATAAACATAGAGTGACACAACGGGCGGTCTTATCGCTAAAAACGATATTATAAAGACATGCTTTGGATGGATTACAAGAAGAGGAAGACACAATACTATTTACATAATAATTATTATTATTATCATCAGAACCATGTATCAATCTACACACTTAAACCCTTATGGGATACATGGAGGGCTGCTCCACAGACTAATGGGGTGAATTCAGTATATCATATTATGATGACCGGTACAAGAAATTATTTCAGGAATGTTAAGGGAATGCAATAAATTTGATTTGTTTTCTTTGTATGTACAATGTATCATTACCGTGGCAAAACGCACGTAGTGAACGGCAAGTGCGATGACGAGTTCGATGAACTCTGTAGCTAGGCAGGAAGTGAACAGCTGATTTCACGCGTCGTCCGTTAGAGTATTTAAACACCCATTGTTGGATTTGTGATTTTAGCCGTATTATTTAAATAAATGGAATACTACGTACAGGAAATGTAATTTTACGTTGAAATGAAGGAAAAGTAACTGAAAAAACGATAAAAAAATGAAAACTTTCCGAAGAAGAAATCCAGTGGAAAATGATTCATAATAAGGAGCTGAATGCACCTAGTCAGTTTGTGGAGTGCTGTCCCTTACACCCTGTATACATGGTTCTATGTATAAGGAAAGGAAATTACAGACTTCTGGAATGTAGAGGACCGAAATATCTTCGACTGCAATGAAACTCATTGCATCCTCTTCCATTCACCTCTTCTTTAGCCCTTTTTTGTTTTAATTTATACATATTTTTTTTGTTAAATAATTCTGTTGTTCCCACCGGCACCGTACACAGCCAATTTTTATTTTTAAACCTTTTGATTGTATTACTTAAATTCTGTAATAGTATGTTACTTGCCCTTTTATTATTCTGCGAGTGCTGTGCACTTCTATAAAGTGACAAATTCACTATTCCTAAAATAGTTTGTGATTTATGCTTATGTATGTTTTAGTGAGTAAGTCGTTGAAGTGCCATTTAAATAAATTAAAAACAAATAAAAAATAAAACCTTAAGTACTCTGAGAGAAAACGTGTACCCTTTAAGGCGGCACGCTGGGTTTGGAACCTGGGAATTAGTACTAGAGTTCACTACACTAAGGAAGGATTTTTGTAAAATTATTCCCGGAAGGAGTTAAGGAGTAGTACATATGGGTCTAGTGGATGCAAACGCGACTGCTGAGCTTGAGGTCCTGGGTTTTTTTATTTTATTTTATTTATTAGGGACAAAAAAACAGTTACATGTTCAAGTTTAAAATTATGAGTAATTAAAAAAATAGGTAAACATATAACCCACACCATTGTCCACGGGTAAATAAATGAACAAATAAAGAACAGAATGATAATTTTGTGATATAAAGTTTGAATTAAGTAATAAATATTAGATTAAGATTGTGGTGAAAGAATATTTATAGCCAATGTCTTAAATTTGTTACTAGAAAGAGAGAAGATATCTATGTCCATGAAGTGTGTGTTATAGGTTTCCACAAGTTGACGAAGAGGCACTCGTGCCCCTGCGTTGGTCCTGCATGAATCCACGTGGAACAACCGGGGCACGCGGGCCGCCCGTCTGATAACAGTTCTAGGTACTGTGTAGCGTAACTTATTTGTAATTTCAATACAGTCAAATCTATTGTTACACAAACCATGCAGCATCATGGCCGCCAGAAGTAAACGCCGAGACTCCAAGCATAAAACATTATATTGCTGTAATAATTGTGTGTACGGAATCTTCGAATGGTAACATTTATAGTTCATAGTACGTAAAAACTTTTTCTGAACTAATTCTAACTTGTTTTTGTATTTGAGGTAGAACGGATTCCAAATAGGAATCGCGTATTCTAATTGAGATCTTATCAACGTTTTATATAATAGTAAAAAAGTAGAGGGCCGCACGAAGTCTTTCGAAGATCTCATGACAAAACCATACATCCTAAAGGCTTTATTTATCATATTTTCAATATGCAAGTCAAAGTGCAAATACGAATCAATGGTCACACCAAGGTCGCGAACGGATTCTACCACATTTAATTGTTGGCTGTTCAACGTGTATGTAAAATTAAGTTTATTTTTGTTTTTTGTAAAAGATATACTATGACATTTAGGAAGACTAAGAAAGATTTTGTTCTCTTTACAGTAGGTATCAAGTCTATGTAGATCTTCTTGGAGCAATAGGCAGTCACCGAGTTTTTGGCAGGCTTTGTAGATTTTTATATCATCAGCGTACATCAGGAAACTTGCATTAACAAAACAATGTTTTATGTCATTAATAAACAGGATAAAAAGCAAAGGGCCTAAGATAGACCCTTGAGGAACTCCGGACTTGACAGTTACAATCTCAGATTCAAATCCATTAATAACGACCTTTTGTGTCCTGTTATGAATGTATGATGCAAACCATCGAAGTAAATTGCCGCGGATACCATTGAAAGCAAGCTTTTCCAAAAGAATTGTGTGATCCACCTTGTCAAAAGCTTTCCGAAAGTCAGTGTACACGGCGTCTACCTGGACTCTCCTGTCCATATTTTCAAAAAGAAAGTTAGTAAATATCATTAGATTAGTAGTAGTCGAACGCCGTTTAACGAACCCATGTTGTTCGGGTATAATAAGGCCGTGTAATTGAGGATAAAGCGCGCCGTGTACTAGTCTCTCAAAAAGCTTCGACAAGGTGGAAATAATAGATATGGGACGATAATTTTCCACATTGTCTTTATCTCCACTTTTATAAACAGGTGTAATAAATGCTTGCTTCCACACAGTGGGAAAGACACCCTCATGTAGACATTTATTGAAAAGTAAATATAACGCAGTATATATATTATCAGCTGTTTTTATAAAGAAGACAGGTGGAAGACCATCGGGGCCAGCTCCCTTAGATGGGTCCAGTGATTTCACTGCTCGGTGTACTACTTCTTTTGTGAGGTAAATATGGGGTATGCAAGCAGAGCTATCCTGGTATACGTTTGAGGGTTCCCAATGCTCAGAGTCAAACGTGGATGGTTCATAGACAGAAGCGAAAAAAGAAGAAAACAAATTGCATATATGAGTAGGGCTATCAGACAAGGCATTTTTAAGATACATATTGGCTGGGTAGTTAGTCTTGCCCTTTCTGTTGGATACATATGTCCAAAAATACTTTACATTTTTAGGTATACTGTCTTCAACCGAGTTTATATAATTTCTAAAACAAATAACGGATTCATCTTGAAACAATTTACGGTAATCCGAGAAGTGATTGTAGTCACACAGGTTTTGATACATTTTCCACTTAATCCACAATTATTTTAATTATTAGGGTTATATTCCCATGTAAGGCAAAGTGTTATTGGGTATTTCCATCAGAAATTTCTCAGTAGCAGCCGCGGGTTTTGATTTGTGCCCGGTTGATGGCAATAGGCTCGCCACTTATTACACGGGACTGAAAACATAAGTGGCGAAACGTGTATGTGCTACTAGCTATACTTCTACCTAACATTTCGAGGAACACAGCCGTGATGTTATGTTATGGAAGTTTCACCGATGTCTGTGAAATCAGTTTTGGAAATCCTATCTGGTAAATAATTCATATAGGTATGTTATTTTTATGTGCTGTAGTACTGAAATACAAGAAAGTCAGAAAACGAACTTTGACAGGATGATGACAATTACGCCTACTATTGTTAGCTAGGTACTAATTTATAGTTTTAACTGCCTGTACAGTGAATTAATAACCGTAAATGGACTTTGGATGAACGTTTAAAACAGATCAGCCAATGAGCGTGTGTCTACTGCAGATTTTTATTGCCATTGACACGCTCTGAAGTGCGATTGTGAGAGACACTTTGTATATATATGTTACCGGCCAAACCCGATTTCAGGCCAAACTAGTTTGTCCTAGGCCAAACCGGTTTACTGGTCTGCAATTAAACTGCTCCAACTTGGATGTAGCGCTCGCAGGCCGCTGCCGCGGCACCGCTCGCTACGCTCGCTCTCGTCACCAATCTAACCTAACCTAATCCATTTAGTCGGGGTGCTCTACGATTGTCCTTTTGTGATGATCCCTAGATTGGCCTAGGACAAACTAGTTTGGCCTGAGTTCGGGTTTGGCCGGTAACATATACTAACTTTTATTTAACTTACTAGTTAGCATGTACGTCGGTACATGCTAATTAATAAGTTTTGACTATTTACGATCTTGAAACTTTGAACCAGTTCCCCCGACCGATTGAGCACACCTTGGGTTCTGGTGATAGTATTTTTTTACGAGTGACGTGGCCTGATCCTGCGGCTAGAATATAGTCCCCTCACGAGAAAACCTTTCACCTCTGGTCATCACGGACACGAAACTTTGTACACGCGTTCATTTTTGACATACTTAATTAAAGATAACTTATTTTCTTTTTTTTTCTCAAAAGACCATGGGTAATTTTCTACGAAATTTGGGCGCAAAACCAACAG
The DNA here is from genome assembly GCA_947578425.1 of Eugnorisma glareosa. Taxonomy (NCBI): domain Eukaryota; kingdom Metazoa; phylum Arthropoda; class Insecta; order Lepidoptera; family Noctuidae; genus Eugnorisma; species Eugnorisma glareosa. Next base: position 3,783,720 of record OX387958.1, read on the forward strand.
AATTGGCATATATCTCAAATAGTAACATCTATTTAGGACTTCACTGTATACAAAAACAACTAGTACCTAAGTCTCTAAAGAACGGGAATAGAGGCACCTGTGTTGCTTTGTTTTGTAAATATTTTGTCAAAGATGTGATCTAACATTCAGAATAATAATTTATCTATCATATCACTGAAAACGAAAAATTTACCATGTTTACTACTCGTATTTGTTTTGAAAATGGTAAATACCCGTTTGCAGTGTTAATGATAATCTTAGTGACCATGTCAGTTAAAAAACGAATAATTTACCTATTTTAACAAGGAGGTTTATACAGTTTTAACAGTCCTTCGCCGATTCTAGGACATTGCCGGCCTTGTTTGATTTAGTTACTGTGAGCTTAGCTTCAGCTAAATGTTTTCAACATGATCTACTTTCAAAACAACTGACTGCTGTAGTCAAATCTTCAGCAAAATAAAGGGTATTCCAGCATTTTCAATTGACCCTACTCTCTGGTCTCCGGAGAATTGGAGTAGTTATTATAACAGTGACGGATCTGAAGTAATTATGAAAAACTGTACAGGGCAGCCACTTAAACAATAAACTGTTTTTTTTTTGTTCTAAATAACTTTTATAATACTAAAATCTGTAATATTGTAAAACACACATCTGATCAAAAGGGATTATTTTAAGATGGAATAAAACAACAACTAATAATTGTTTATGTGTTTTCTTGAAAAATAACATACTTGATTTAACGTTAGATCCCTGTCACATTCAATCCGCGATAACAAAGATATAAATAATTCAAATTCAGAAATACAGTGTTGGATGGACTGAACTAGCAAAATGCTTATGTAAATCCTGTTGTGTTGAAAGTTGGAGTAGATAATTTGAATTGTTTGAAACCGATTACAAGTCACTACTCTAAATCCTCATTAACCGGTACTAAAAGATACGATAGCTGTTGCGACAATGGCTTGGATCAAGCCTCCTTTTTTAATGTCACAGACTAGCAAACAAACAAACGGATGCGTGGGCAACGCATCCGCTGCTAAAATATTCTTTTTGAAGAGGACTAAAGAATTTTTTTTTATTGTTTAATGAAATTGTACAAAACTCAGACATTGATAAGATTAAAACAATAACAAGACATCCTATAATAAGTTAGTTCGAAAATCGTGGATACGCTAATTAACAGTATGTTGTTATACTCCTGTAGTTATTAGTTTCTTCGCAACCCGTATGGAATGTAAAGTGACATAACAACTGAACACTCATCTGGTATATTTCCTTCGTTCATAGCTATGAAATATTTTTAATGTATCAATTTAGGACGGTGAAACAGGTTTGTGTTATGTATAGACTGCAATAACATTTTTATTATCGACTTGTGTGACTCAATATATACGCACAATTTATGAGGAGAATGTGTCTAGAATATTCTCGATCACATTTACCTGTAGCAAGAATAGTCCGCCAATAAAGTTCCCACTGCTAGGACCCAGATCAGATCTCCTCTCCGTGAGAAAGAGAGGCCCATTATCTACCACGCAGGCCGTGTGCGGGTTAGTGAAAACCACATACAATTATACGGGGTGGAAGGGGCACCGACACGAAAACGGTTACCACGTATTCAGTATACATGGGCTATTTATAAAAAAAAAACAGCTGTTTCCTCCAAAAGTATAATAGGTACCTACACGGTCGAAATGTGTGGAACAGCAGATTATTAAAAAAAAACTATTTATACGGCTCAGAATGTTGTACTCACTGAATGCGTTACCGTATGCGTTGTAACCGCTTTCGCTTCGGAGTCCCCTACCCGTACACAAGCATAAGCATAGGAAGCTTGAAAGTGTAACGTACACCGAAACTCGGTAAAATTTAACCACCATGGACAGAGATCATGCTATTTTTACGTACCTACTACTGTTAGCATCTGAGTTTTGGAGATAGTCAACATAGTCAATGATAATATTGTAATCCCATGAGGAGAGGATGCTTAATCAGAATAATAGTATCAACCCATTGCTGATCGGTAAAGTAAGCTGATAGACAAAAAGATTCTTAGCATGAGTTTCCCAGCGAAAAAGAATTAACAGTCCAAAGTCAACAGATCCTAGAAATATCTAGCAAATATTGTTTAGGACTTTAACTATTTCACACTTTACGGTAGTCACGACTAAAAATAATAATACAAACTATGATTAGTAATATAGTAGCCATAGGTACTCAATATCAAGTAGGTACCTACCTAGTTGCTATTTGCACTCTATCAGAATTCAAGCAAATGTGTGCTGTATAACTTAACACATTGTTATACGTTTTTGATTGCACAGACAGTGTGCGTAAGACGATATATTACTTATAATTTGATAAATAATTTGTAAATTTTACTGGAAACGATTTTTTTGTAAACATCACCATATTCCTGCGTTTGTCATAAATATGCTTCTATTTATTATTTTATAATTATTCAAACATATTACACAATTTGCTCGAAATTATGTGCCCGAAAAAATTACTTATGTAATATTATCCCATTAAAACCCACGAAAAAATGACCACGATTATTAATTTAGTTTATTGTTGAATAATTTTACCTTACTTGCAAGTAATACAAGACGAAAACGAAAAATGAAAGCGTCCAAAAACAGAAAACTAAAAAAAAAAACGAAACGATCAAAAACCGTTTAAACTTTATGCTGTTATTTTTGAAAAATTACTTCCTCAAGACTTCTCGGTTGTGGTAAAGATTTCATCTGTTTTGTGGTTTATTAATGGCTGACCTGACGCATGAAACACGAGATATATGAACGTCAAGATTTATCTTAAATATTCACTGAACTTAAAAGACCTCAGCTAAAGAAAAAAGAAATTTAAATATTTATGAGAATCGTTCTGGTATTATTGTCATTGTTGTGGTATCAGTCAGAGGTCAACATATGTAGCTATAATTATAATATGTACTATAAATAAATCACATTGTTTCTATTACTACGTAACATCATTGGCAGAGGTATACTTACACCTACATTTTGCCTGTTATGTTTAAGATCAAGAAGACTTCTTCCTGTATTCACAAGTTAGCCAAAATACTTTAATAATGGGAGGATACAATTATAACATATTGCCTAGGTACAGCGTACAGCAGATTGCTATGGTATTGTCTAGCTTTGAACGCAGATAAATAGCGATATAAAACTTTATTTTTGATAATTCTGAATTTCAGGAACCTCACTTCTGATTTTGAAAAAGTAGGCACGAGCCATGAGGAACACCAGAAGTACGAAAATAAAATAAGAAAGCAGTTGCATAACAATATGTAACTAAACAGTCCATATTTCTACAATTTATCTAGAAATACAAGTAGCTGAGTAGGTATATTATTATATGGTATTTGAGTAGGTATAATAATGTTAGGTATAATTTATGATAAGAGGTATTATGTGACGGTTTACGTACAACGCGAATACCTAATAGCTAGATATTACCTAGGTATGATGGCATAAAGTGCCCACTTTATTCAATTTATATTTATGAACTAGCTATAGCCTGCGACCTTAGTCCACGTGAAATTATTATAAAATATTACTACCTATTTGAATCGGCTTTTGTAAATAATAAAACTTTCTGCGAAAACAAAACCAACTTCTATAAAACATTAAAAAAGTCTAAAATAACTTTACTTTCGGAAGTCGGTGTCTTTGTTTGTATCTTTTTACCACCGACCCTTTTCTACCCTTTTTAGTTGTAGCATACCAGTTGTAGCATACACATTCTTATCATGAATTAGTTTTTACATTGCAACTAGAAGTTAGTTAGAGTACTCGTCAAGACGAATCATACGAGCCCAAACTCGATGAGGTTTTGTCGTTTTATAACGGTGTTCCTATGGCCACCGTCCAGCTCCATCATCAGACACTGGATACCATTTAGGACCAAAATACTCGTCAAGACGAATCATACGAGCCCAAACTCGATGGGATTGTGTCATTATATTACGGACTACCTGTGACCACCTTCCAGCTCCATCACCATACCCTGGGTACCATCTAGAGACAAAGTACTCGACAAGATGAATTATACGAACCCAAACTCGATGGGGTTATGTCGTTTTAATGGAGTTCCTATGGCCACCTTTCAGCTCCATCATCAGACCCTGGTTACTATTTAGGACTACAGTACTTGTCAAGATAAATCAAACGAGTCCAAACTCGACGGCGTTACGTCGTTTTATTACAGAGTTCGTATGGCCACCTTCCAGCTCCATCATCAGATCAGCTCCATGTCATCATAATATTGCATTGTCTCGCGATATACACATGCGTGCAAAATTTCAGCTCAATCAGAAATCGGGAAGTGTGTCAAATTTAACTAGCAAGTACCACGCGACGTCGCGTGATGTACATCAGAGCGCCAGCACGCGACGTCGCGTGATGTGACAATTAACGTGAGGAAAACAACCAAAATCCTAAATCGTTTTTGATGAAATTTCTATGGGACTAATCGGGAAGTATATCCTTTCAGATGAAAAAAGAATTTTTCAAATCGGTTTACAAATTACGGAGTTCTGAGGTAACAAACATAAAATAAGAAAAATACAACCGAATTGAGAACCTCCTCCTTTTTCAAGAAAGTCGGTTAATAATTAAGGACAAAACAAAACCAATGAAAATGAACGAGATTCGCATATCTAAACTGCGTTCAAGAGCTTTGAGACACTGGTGTGTGTGTGTGTGTCAATATTTAACTAAATTTGACAGCTCTTGATCGCGGCTTAGAGATTGATCGTATTCAATTTCATTGGCAAATTCCGCCTGGAAATCTCAATTTCTTTTTTTACCTGTTTTTAGAATAGTGAATAAACCTCCAAAAAAGGTTTTTTTTTTAATTCACCCATAGTTTACGTAAAACGCACACCACACTACATCGACTATTATTTTTTGTTTACTTGATCGATTTTCAAACACCTGTCGGTTCTCATTGTTGTTGTATGAGAATCTTTACTGTTTATTTATCTACCTACATGTTATTTTCTAGACATTAGGATTATTGAGAGCAATGTTAAAACGTAAATGTGTTTTTGCTGTTATACATGTAGGCAAATAAAATATAGAAACCTAATCTAGATTTTTGTTTGCTATTAGTAAAATAAATGCCTGGATCATCTAGAGCGTAGCCCACCCTTGTAGCAATTTGAAACTTATACCATTAGAAAGATCTTTGATTTTTTTTTTGTTCGGCGGCCGCTTTGTAGCTAGCAGGAGAAAAAAGTTATTTGACGTACCTTCAGTAATTTTTGGGTTATTCTGACTTCTTCACACAAACCTCTGAAGAAACAAATGACAACTAATTTTTATAATGCTACAATCGTACGGGGCACATACAAATTTACCCATTGCAGTATTTACAAGAAGCGACTGCCTATCTGACCTCCACAACCCAGTTAGTACTGGTTAATACGATACCCCTTGTTAAGACTATAGTGTTGGAATTCTAGATATCGATTTTAAAATGATGCTTTGTCATGAAAATGAAGCCGACTGATTTAATAGATTTACCACTTATTTTGCCCACTTATTTCGACTCGAATCCAATTTTAAATCGAGATTCATGATTAAAATACATTGATGTTCTAGATTATGAGTCTATACCATAATAATTGATATTTTGATTTTTTACTTTTTTTAATGGTTTCTATTTTGTTTTTTTAAGGAATATTTAAAAAAGTTATTGTTATTGGTTTTTGATTGATTTTTTTTATCTGCTCTGTGGCTTACCTAGTGGGCGAATCAACTTTTAAGGCACTCCTTTGGTAATATTTTACAACAGTAAAAATGAAAAAACAAAATAACGAAAACTTCCAAAAATATAGTGCTACGTGTTAAATAACTTGTCTTATTTTGAGATTATGTAGTTGGCCACGACATCTAAGTCAGTATTCATGAGTTTTTTTTGAAAAGCTGGTGCCCATGTCGTAAAACTATCCCCTGAGTTACGTTTTTGAAAGTATGGAAATGTGAAATAAAACTAAATGTACTGAAAAACTAAAATAGTAAATATTTATTTCAACTTAAAATGCAGTCTTCTAATTAATCAACCTTAATTTATAATAACAGTAGCAACAAATAGAGACAATTGAAAGTCCACTGCGTTACTTTGGTCAACATTAAATGCTATTCTTTTAGGTAAATCGCTGTATTAAGGTAATCAGTCAATCATTACATATTTCTAAGTTGAAGTCTAACCCTGAAGTTTACTAATCAACAGTATTTAATAATGTAATGAAATTTTGGTACAAGCTATAGTAAAAAATCCTTAAACAAATTAAGGGACAAAGCGATAACGCCAGAGAAAAATTGGTAACGCCTGAGAATTTTAGACTATCTAAAAAGTAATAACAGCAATATGATGTGTGTAATCATAGTACGTAAAAACAATTTAAGTCAAGTTTTAAATCAGTTTTTTTTAAAGGTACACACAATTTAAAAAAAAAACAACTAAATTAAAACAAAACGTAAAATTAAACGAGATCACAGGTAACCTGGATTATTCTAATAGGAACCTTAATTGAAGTGAGTATAAAATAATTACTCTTATTACTTTTCAAACACATTTACGGATTTTTGGAATTGGTAATACGAACGATGTCCTTTCTTGATAATGTCTGGTGTCGGTAATTTCTGGATAATGTTTACATAATCCACGTATGAAATATCTTTTTCATCCAAACGGAAACGCTTGGCGTTTTCGTCCACTACTCGTAAAAACATAACTTTTACTTCTCCGTCTTCTTCAACATCAGTCAATGTTTTGCACGCATAGGTGTATGATTTGTTTTTAGATGCTCCGACATACACCTTCACTAACAAAAAATCTCCACATCCAAACTTCTTACTTTGGTCATGACTGCAACATGGTAATTCTTCGTCCGATGAAGATCCACCATATATTGCGTCATATATTCTTCGGTGTCTGTTTGTCATATCCTGTAATTGTTTTGTAATTTTTAGGTTACACAAGGGTTCATCATCATCAGCATCTGACGCAGTTTCCAAGTCCGGTATTTTTGAGTTCGGATTACGATTTGTGGGCTCCAAATTAGCGTTCAACGTCATGAAATCAATTATTTCTTTTGTTATTGAATTATTGTTCGACAAAGTCTCATCATTCGTCAAGTCAGGAATGGAAGCACTTGGTCCAATTACTTCCGCAACACAGGACGCTCCGATATCGTATGCCTTTGGATCGAGACACATACAGAACCCTCTCCCTTCCGGACCACCAGGCTCACAGAAACAACTTAAGTCCCTAAATTTTAATTTACCATAGCAGCTCGAAAATACTTGATGAACTTTTAAAGTTCCTACAAGCCTCGGAATGTTGACTGGTAAGATTTTATGTTGGTCCTCGATTTTTTTTTCATCAATTAGATATAATTTTATTTTGCTGACGTTATTCATCTTATCATAAAATTGCAGAACGTCCGAAATATCATCACCATTGGCTACAATTTTATCTGCTGTTCTTTTCAGAAATCCTCCAACGCCATCAGCTGGGCCTTTTCCATGGCCAGCTTCAAAAAATGACCACGTCATGTAAGAGAACCCGTAATCATAATACTTCGTACACATCAAGTAAAAATTCTGCTTTTGCCTGTACTGTGTACTTGGGCCGTCCGAAAAGAAATGCACAGTATTGACAGCATCAAATTTAGATCTTATCCATTTTAATACTGGATCTAAGTGACACCAAATGGCGGCAGGTTGGTGATTATTTGATGCAGATATACTGCAAAAAGAATTGACCGTATAACCTCTTGCAGAATCACTATCAAAAGTATAGACTACAACCGTGTGAAGTGAAACTTGCTTGCGTGATCCTCCAAAATGATGGGATTGTACTTCTTGGCTATACTTACAACTATAATTTTCACTAAAGTCTGCGACCACAACGCATTCATTCGAGCGAATACATTCAAGAAGACAACGAAAATTTTTAAATTGGGTCTTAATATTAAACACGTGCTTTTTAAAGACTGCAAGGTCGTTCTCAAATATTTTTATAAATGTACCTGCTTCTTCATTTTTATTTTCTTTTATGTTTTTAATAGTTTTAAGATTTTTTCCATCTTTTGTGTATTTTTCTTCTTTTCTTACCCATTCCGCCCATGATATAGAACCTTTTATATTTGTACTACAATAACTAATTGTTTTATTGACACACTGAATGCATTTACCATACATGCAGCCTTTGGAGTTAGTACTGCAAACTGTTGATTCGATAAGAAGATTTAAGTTATCTGTGCCCGTTATGCCGTTTCTTTTTAAAGCTTTTGCCTTATATGCAAAGTTCGTGTGGGTTTTGCAAAGGCACATATCTCTGGCGTCGACAGAAGCACTTATAACATAAAAAGGTTTATTCTTGGTAAAATAAAAATAGGAACAACGAAGATTAGGGTTCTCTTTTATAAAGGTTTTGAACAAATTTCTCATTGTGTCTAGCATAAATCTTTTTTGAGCTTTTATGCCTGCTTTTGTGAGTGTTTCTTTTTTACCGGCTGTTGCACGTGATATGTCATCTCTCAAGTAAAAATCCCTAATTTTCTTCTTTAATACTGTGTTTTTATCTGTGCACTCTTTTCTTTTCAGAATTTTGTCAACACCTAAATTCTCTCTAAGTAGTTGTTTTTTCATTCGTGAGTCTTTGACATCTACAGTTTCAAATATCTTCTTGATTACCTCTCTTTCTTTCCTAGATTTTGTCTTTTTGAATGTCTTCTTAATAGCACCGCTCAATATTCTGTATCTTAAGTCTTCATTGTTTTCAACTTTGTTGGTTTTATTTTTGATTTGTCTGTTATATCTTTTCTTAAATTTCTCGTACTTTCGTCTTAAATTGTGATTATCTTGCCTCAGTTTTGCGTTTTCTCTATGCACTCTTGACCTGTCCTTTTTCACTTTTTTTCGACCTAATTTTGCTGAAAGCGATGATGACTTAGCTAATAGCGATGGGCATAGGGAAGTAGGTGATGCTGGTGGTGGCATATCTTTTGGATGAATCGCATGGGGAGGTGTTGGTGGTGGAGTTTCGTCTACAAAGTTTTCCAACCTGGAGTCAGATCTGGGTGAGTCTGGGGGTGTTTGGTGTAATAAACTTTCTACAGCCCGTTTTCGTTCCTTAAGTTGTCGTTTTCGTAATCTCCATATCACATTTGCGTTATATTTTTCTTTAGGTGTCAAATCTTTTACTAATCTCTTAGTCTTATGATATCGTTCTCGGTGCTTTTTCTTAGCTTCTTCGTACTTTTCTTTATTATTTTTTAGCCTTTCCCTGTAGCGTTTCTGTTTCTCAGCTGCACTTAGCGGCATTTTCGTTTATGTTGCCCAGATCTGAGACAAAATAAACTATTATTTATCTTCTAAATAAATAAGTAACTTGTTTGATTAATTTATTACCACAGACAAACCATGTCAACCGTGTTAGGAGGCATTGTTTAACTTTTAAGATTTTTGTAATATTTGTTAGTAGTAATGATAGATACATACATACATTATTAATCTCTCAAAAAGATAAAAAACACTGAAAATATCCCTAATTAGCTATGCCATTCTGCCTTACATTCTCTGGCGTTACCGGTAACGCGAGAGAAAGGTCTCTAGCGTTACCGGTAACTCAGGAGAACAGTATCTTGCGTTACTGATAACGCAGGAGAAAATTTTGCTTAAAATGACGATAAATAATTACACCATTGAAACTAATAAAAAAATTGGTCATGACCTTCAAATCAGACAACATGGGTGACGTTGTAACGTAATAATAGCAAAATATTTAAAAAACTCACCGCGATTTACGTCGTAACGCTGTAGAACGGCAATAAACCCACGCGCACTCCCTGAAAGCTTACCGCAGACTGAGGGGCGGGTGGCGTGAGGCCGGACTTGTCGGACCACTCCAACGAATTATTAGATAATCTTTGCATCTTCTGACATTGAATTAGACGCCATCTCTTGAAAATTGTCTTCAACTTTTTACAATAACGCAGTAGACCAGAGATTTTTAACAATACTTGGGACAGATCTTTAGGGACGCTAAATAAATATTATTTAAGTAAAATAACTACAATTTTGTCCATAAATGTAAAGCTTACTTAATACTGAAACGAAACTTCTCGTAAATATTCAATGTTTTCATAAATATTTTTAAAGAAAATTCATAAATTGTTTCGTCACCTATGCTTGGGGACAAGTACTTTTGGTATGAAGAATGATTTTGTTCTGCTGAGTTACCAAAAAATCTCGTAAATCTTATGTTAAATTTAAAGAAAGATTATGTTGCTGTGGTAGTTAAAAATCTTATTATGTGCTAAGGTTGACAATCTAAAAATTTTAAGGGAAATTAAAAAAATATGGCCTCTTCCATGATGAGGACATGAGAGGAGTGCCTTAAAAGTTGATTCACCCTAGTACGTACATACCTACCTACCTGTAATTATAATGAAAAGTGATGTTATGTTTTTGTATTACTAAACCAATAGGTACCTGACTCGTATGTTTTTATTCGAAATCATAGATAGGTTTTCAGATAATAGATGCCTGCCTAACGGCTATGTTTGCAATAAAATAATTCAAGACGAAGCTCGAGGCAAAACATCGAGATTGTAATGACCCAACGCTCAAAGGAGTCAAGGCCGTCATGAACTGTCTTTAAGCACCTTTGCACCATCTATTTCTGTAATAATCTAGAAGATATTTCTAACAGAGTCCAATGTATTATGGCGTTTATGGCACAATTTTTATAAATATAGTTTTCTGATTGATGAATATGAGAACACTCAACCATCGATGATAACTTGCTTATAATAATTCACATCACATGTTGGGGGCGGGGATGTGATGAAAACGCTTTTCCAAAATCAGTGGCCAATAATAGCAGAACTTTGATCTTTACTAAGTTTTCTTGTTTTGCTAGACTAGCAAGGATATGTTTTAAGTAGTTAGGTACATAAGTAATTTACCTAATACTAAGGTACCGACTTGACAATTGTGGATAAATAAACAAAAACACTGAAATATTTAGGAATTTAGCGAACAAGTTCGTCGCAATTATCGATTTTGCATTCATAGTTGCTAAATAGATATCTGCGTGGGCGGCACAGTAGATAAGCACACATAGGCACATAAACGCTTTGATTAACATAATATATAAAATTATTTATGTTTACATATTGCGAATAATAAATCCATAATTAGCAGGTTCGAAGTGATAATTATCGTTGATAATTTTAATAATTATAGCCTGATAATTATCTTGATAATAGCAAAAATCATAACACTATAATGAATAAACATTACGTGTATCAGAACGCGATTTTCCGCTTCCACGCGCATTTAAAAAGAAACGGTCACAAACATTGTGTTTAATGAGTTAATGACTCATCAATAAAACAATTACTAATTATAAACGTCTTTCTTTACATATATATCAGTAAACAAATTATCTTTTGTATGTAATTTTTTACTAATCTTTTTTTATTATTTAGTGTGCTTATTTATTAATTATCAAAGAAAATAATTATATTGATAATTTCGAACCCTGGTAGTTAGTGTTTTTATAAAAGTATATATATAGTAAAGATAGTCATAACAGCTAGTGAAATTATAATAGCGACTGTACCTATCTGTTAACTCCTCAATTTTGATAATCAAATCAGGTTTTCACTCTGTGAAATATGCATAGAATCATTTTAGTATTTGCAGCTATGTAAACAGAAACACTGTTTTCTATATGGCATGCTCCTTTTAGTGTTTTGTTTATTTGTTTCCATGTTATTTATAGCCGCCATAACATTCTTTCATTAACAGCTGAGCCAATGTACTTATGTGAATCATCATATCGAAATATGTTTGAGCGCCAAACAACATGTTTGAGATAAGAAATAACTGCATACCTTTTTTAGTTATTATAATTTTAACCGAATGGTCTTGAGAGTACTTGATATTTCAAAAACTCGTAAAAAGATTTCAACTACATAGTAGATCTCGGTGTTTTATGGAAAAAAAAAACAACCGGTGAGGTATTTTTTTTTCATTGTTCATGTATTTTGATTATTATTCTTGTAATTTAAATAACAGTTACATTGTATTTAATTACTTTCCACTATTTAACATAACTTAGCATTGGTTCAATTCTATTGTTATTTAAAATGTGTTGATCTAATTAAAGTGCAGACATAAGGCGATGATTTCCAATTGATTTTTACATTGTAATAACACGTGACATATTTTCACATTAATAATTTTTGTATCATTGTTAGAAAATACATTAAGTTATTGGTTTAATATACTTCGACAGAGCATGTATTAACATTGGGCCTTGTTTCCTTTTTGTCAATCACCACTACCTTCAAAAGATGTAATTTCTTAATATATTTATTCCATCCCTGCTAAATAATAATTAAAAACATAATCAAAACAAAACTACTTACATAATCACAATTTTCTAAAAAAGAGCAAAAAGTTCGATCACAGACAACTGTCAAAATTAGGCGGGAAATAATTCGCAATGGCGGCCGCGTCCGCTCTTGGTCGGATGTCGCGAGAGACTAGAGTAACTGACGTTCAGCCAGTCTGGCCCAAACGGACAAGTTCATAAATGACGAGCGACATAGAAAATTATTAATGATTTGTTTGTCATTTCGTTTTAGTCAATTGTTTTTGTTTTTTTAATTATGTTTATTTTATAATGTTATTTATGTATCTATAATTGTCATTATCATCGAGAATTTAAAAGACTTTGGTAACTTGCTAAATAATTAGCAAGTAAATTCAATTAAAATTACTTAATTAAAAATTAACCCGACACTGACATTTAAACAGCAAAACTTTTGCTGGTAATTATTCAAATAATTTTAAATACGTTATTGTTATGACTTCAACTTTTGATTTGATTGATAAAAAAAATACCAGACTACCCTCTTCTTTTGCCAAATAAGAATAATGGAGAAACGAAATCCACAAAAATCACTTTTTGAGCTGCTGACAAATAAGGTACTTACTCATCATCTCCCAGATTCTTTGATCTGTCGGACACCTGTACAGCAATTTGAGTAAATCAGGTGACCAAAGGATTCTGTGGAGTATCTTCCTGCACCACTGCAATTTCCTTTACTGCTGAGTTTAAGGTCTGATGATATTTTTTTAACATTATTAAATAATACATAAACTAAACTAATTACCAAACCAAAGAGTTTGCATATGCGAAGCAAGGATGAAGAAAAGACATATTCTAGAATATTCCAACACAAAGTGGACGTTCGATTTTAATCTGAAGAGTGAAGAATTGGGGACCGGTCTATGTGGAGTTATGTTTGTTGTTTGGAGGCCAAAGTTCTAAATAAAACATTATTACAAGCCACATGTGAACCCACGCATTAGTTTGCGCTGCGTTCTAAATTAGGTCGCCGGCTTATCGCTAATTGAGAACGCTGCTCTATTCTTAGGGTTGCCACATACATGGCTGTTGCATTAAGTGATCAATACATCTACACAATAAAAAAATAAATATAAAATAATCATTTTTTGTCCACTGCCCCCGGGGGCCGCGGGGCTAGGGGTGCCCCGCGGCCCCCAACATAGTTAGTTCATATAACCTCATTCAATAGCTATTTCATGAAAAAGTCACTCAATGGGATTATATGAACTTGGAGGGTTGTATTGTATTGATGATTTGAATGATTATAATATCTGTAAATCCATACATTCGTGCGATTCATATTTCATCAACATACAACGTGACACTGATATGCAAATTGCAATAAACGTAAGAAAATTTAAATTTCGCGTGCTACCCTTGTGCATCCACTTTAAATACGTTATTAGCGATCAAAACTACGCAAACATTTACACAACTTTATCGTTTAGTTTTAAATGCAGGTTTACTTCCTGTCTCACCAGAATAAAGGCACATAAAAACGTTGCTATCTCATTTTGGCATTAAACAATATACCATGTACCTGGTGTCTACAAGTAACCGTCAGCGCCGAAATATCGGTAACTCAAAACAAATAGTAAACATAAAAATCACGTACTCAGTGTCAATGATAATATTAGTGGCCATGAAAGTTTGAAAACTTGTCACCATTGTTGTCCTAATGGTTGGAGTGTAGCCTTAGGGGCGCTATGGCGCGGGACTTAGAAATTTTTTCGTTTTTTTTTTTTTTTTTTCGTATTGGTACCATACGCTTATAGGCACCATGAGCCGTGCAGAAAACAAAACGGTGTGTACCTGCAAATATATCCATAGGTTAGGTTAGGTTAGAACTGTGACCAATTACGCGCGAGCCGAGCGAGCGAAGCGAGCGGTATTTGGTATTTTTTTCATAGTGCCCCTAAGACGACACTCTGACCGAAATTTTTTAAGTCCCAAAAATTTTTTTAATGAAAAAATTTTTTTTTCGTTTTCTTTGCTTCTCATAGCGCCCCTAAAAATCCGCCCCTAAGGCTACCCACTGACCGTCCTAATTTCCTCATATTACACAACTACGTTTTCTTTTTAAATATCTAATGACCCCTCCCAGTCTAGGCAGAGCGGCAGGGAATGTAAGACTTCTACTAAAACCCATCCATGTTCCTTCTTTTGCCCTTTGCGTTCCAGGACCGCGGTACCTTTTCGAACAGTCCCGCAGATACATCAACATCGGTAGAGACATCATCTACGTCAATAAAATAATATTAAACCCCGTGCAGCCACTAAAACCTATCCTAAAGTAACCTATCTTTAAATCCTTACCATTTCTTTCCCAACTTACTCAGTTCAGCAATTTGGACAGGGTACGTCTTCCTCTTTCATACGTCTCCTATAGCCATTTAAACCTTTGTAATCCGTCAATCGTATCTTTGAGCTTCACTTATTCTTCATAGAGACCTTGTTGGCAACATACTACGAGTATATTAACTCACCGTTAAAATCCCTTTCAAAGTTTTGTACAATTTTCAGTCGTGATTATTGTGTTGCCAACCCTAGAACCAAATGTCAACGATCTCGCACGTGCATTATGCAGTAACTACCGGCTTTTTGATAAGATGTGTCGCTGCAAGTGTTGCCACACTGCTATTTTTTGTTTCATACTTATTATTTTGATGTTTGTGAGTATGAAGTCCTTATATGAATGTAAGTACAACAATAAACAAAGGCAATTTTGTAACAATACACAAGAAAGATGGTCAGGTTGGTCTCAGTAATGACATAAGTACACATAGTTACTTCGTTCGATGTGACTTCTTCTTCGTCTTCTTCTCATCCCAGTGAAGAACAAATATTATTCAACGTGCATAATACCCTGGTTAAGGAGCTTGTGGCTAAATTATAACAGCCGCTCGGGACGATCTTTAGGTTAAGCCGTGCTTGCCAAGGTCGGTCTGTGGATAGGTAACCTACCGAGTTTCTTCCGTGCCTTGGAAAGCACGTTAACACGCCTTTGTTCTCGGCTCATCTGAAGATCATCATGTCATCTGAAGATCTTTTGACAGTCCTTACAGGTAGTCAATGGCGCAAAAAGTTTGACAATCAGTCTTACCTAGGGGTATCGTATTACCCAGTACTAACTGGGTTGTGGAGGTCAGATAGGCAGTTGCTACATGTAAAATACTGGTATTCAGCTGCATCCGGTTAGATTGGAAGCCGACCCCAACGTAGTTGGAAAAAAGGCTAGGCAGATGGTGCATAGTACCTAGGTCATTATAATAACGTGTTATAGATTTCAGGCTACTCAGTTCGGATTTGCTCAAAAACTTTTCCGTCAACATTGAACGATGCTATCCTAGATTAACTGAGCTAAACATGCGCGTGGCTTCTTGGCGTGGTGCCGAAATGGTTTTGCAATAGTAAACCGTTAACACGGTGAGTTTCCGTTGATACTACTGCACTAATTCTTCGAATCCATTCATCGTGGTATCGTGCCCCAGTTTTATCTTTTTCGCGAAGAGTTAGGTAGATTTGTACCATAGTACACCCATTTTTCGCCAGAGTCGCTTGACTTACCACTTTTTGTCAATGAATATGGAGGATGACGATGAATCACTATCACCACCAATGAGCAACCACCGGGTTTAGGAGCAGAAGGCTTAATTCTCAAAATGGCAACCTAGTCGCAACAGGACTAGTTCTCAAAATGGCAAATTCTCTAAAAGCCTAATTTTCGGAATGGCTAATTCTCTAAAAGACTAATTCTCAGAATGGCCGATTCTCTTAAAGCCTAATTCTCTGAATGGCCAATTCTCTAAATGGCTAATTATCAAAATAGCGCATTTTCTACAATTGGTAGTATTCTTATAAATATAAATTAAGTAAGCATTTAATTTCATTTTTTGAATTAAATGCTTTGTCGGTTCCGATAAAATCCAATTTTAAGTTATAACTGTCACTTCTAATTATTTTAAAAATAAAAGAATTTAAGACTTATCAAAACCTTGACCTTGACTTATCAAAACCTGAAAGCTTTATTAAAGGATCGAACGAAAGCGATGAATACAACTTGAATTTAGTGTTTTTACTGAAATGGCATTGTTATATCAACACTTATATACTATGGGGTTTCTGTTCTCACTAGTACCTACTACTTTTTGGCGTAGTTCATACATTCACACTGTGAAAAACTCCCACTAATTAGGCTTTTAAAGAATTGGCCATTCAGAGAATTAGGCTTTTAGAGAATTTGCCATTTTGAGAACTAGTCCTTTTGCGACTCGGTTGCCATTTTGAGAATTAGGCCTTCTGCGCCTAGACCCACGTAAGGAAGGAGTGTTTATAATAACTTATAAAAGCATGTTTTGTGGCAGACAACGGTATTATCATGTATGGAACTGCGGTATTTGTGGTCAGTAGGTAATATTAACGGCCTGGCGAGTTGATTGACCTCATCACCTCCTACGTCGTAAGGCACAGCTGTTTGCCCGCGACTTTGCTGTTTGTGTATCGTCCAAATTGTTCAATTGAGAATGTTTAGTACTTACAGTATAATATTTATACTGTGACTTAGGCTTAAGGCGCGGTGTTACCTCAATATTCCCAAAAATTGGTTTCCTAGATAGTCGAGTAAGACGTATTGCAATGAAAATATCTAACGCAAAAAATACAGTGGACAGGGAAGGGTTTAAAGAAAAATGTTTACCGAATAGAATAATAAATAATAGTTTGATATTCCCAATAAAAAATTAGGGAGGTGCGGCACAAAAATAAACTATGGCGTCGAAGATCTCTGTATTTCCAGCGATAACAACATTTTTTTTTAAAGAATTTAATAGAATTAGCATTTTTTTCAAACTTTAACAAAACAATTACCTACTTAATTTAAGTCTATATTTTGAATAATCTAAAGAAAACCTGTATAATAAATGCTATTTGCAGCTTAGTCCCATGTAACAAATACATATTATTTTAAATTTTCAACCATATTCACGCTCCATAGTGGTGACAATAGCTTAAGCGTTCTAGTTGCGATTAAAATCGTAGTCAGTCCGCGCCAGGCTTGAAACATCTCCTCATATTTCTATCTTCAGTGGCGTTTTATTAGGCTATGTTTTCTGTCTGCTGTAGGAAAAGTTTTGCACACATTTCTCTGTAGTCTATGCCAACCCCATGGGTCAAATTCACGCCTGAGTTTATGTTCGCTCTTTGAATTTAAGGCCTAATTAAGATGCGGCGACCTCTCGCGTCCGGCCTTGGTTCAATCCATGGTCCGGAGCGAGACGGAATGGGTCGGAATGGGTCGCCGTCGCGTCGCCTCCTTCTGCGAAGCAGTCATGCTAGCGAAGGAGGTGGCGGAACGTGAGAGGGAGAAAACCTCAAAGGGCGATGAAGGAACATGAATGGGTTTTAGTCAGTAAAAGTCTGACACTCCCTCCTGCTCAGCCCAGAGCGGGAGGAGTTATTTGATGATTTCCGATCCAAAAAAAAAAAAAAGAAAGGCTTAATTAAGATAAATTTCCTTCAAAACACTCTCAAAGAAATGACCCCGTGCCATTCACACATTACAAATAATAAACCCGTAAATATTGCAACCATTTGGTCCAAAGTGCTTGTGCAAGTGTTGAGCAAAAAGTTAAATTCGCTCAAAACTACTAAATATAGCGGCAAATGGCTGCAAGAGCAACATGCACGGCTCATTAAGACGCTTGCAGCGACCTTCACGGAGAATGTGCACGGAATTGCCTAAAAGTATGTGTGGAGTTTTAAGGTTGTACACAATGCATGGGTGGAACTATTGTTTTAATTAGGTACTACCCCTCTTGCAGAGCAGCGATGGCCCAATGGCCTCGACTTACGAACAGTAAGTCATAGGTTCGAACCCAGGTAGGCGCATTACTTTGTAATTAATTTCATTACCACTGCTCTTAAAAACGGTGAACGAAATCATCGTGAGGAAACCTGCATGTCCTAGAAACAAAAATTGGAACACATGTGACATCTGCCAACCCGCACTGGGCCCGCGTGCTGGATTATAACCCATTCCCTCTCATAGTGGAGGCCGTGTGTCCCAGCAGTGGGAACAGTATAGGCTGATTATGCTACCCCTCCATTAGAAGCACGCCTCCAGCTTGAAAATCCCCATCCGCAGGGGTGAAATTATTATATATTACACGTCTTGGACAGTAATGCAATTATGATACCTCAAATACCTGGACATGAGTTGTTGTGGCCGACCTGGAAGTCTTTAAATAGATTCTGGACCCAGTGTGGTCGCAGCAAGGAATACCGGCTCAGGAGGAGATTCATAGCTGATGACTGCCATAGAGTTTAAATGTGGTACTGTTCTACAAACGATGGGACACTTAATAGATCATGTCCTGCGTGTCCTTTTTTTGTTCATTACAGGAATAATGAACGCTACTGAAGGCGCCAAACTCGTGGCTCAGTTCTGGGCTGACACAATTTAGATTGTCATCAAAACGCTAAGAAGAAAGAAGATCCAATGGTAACACGTGTTGATTTTGTTCACAGGCTGCTGTAACGACTTAACACCAGAGGGCCAAAACCACGTGACATTCTATGACCGATTATGATGACGGAGCAGTCATATTGTACGGAACTGACATAGTTTTTAACAATCCTGTATAAAGTCGTACTATAACAACGAAACGCTTTGAAAGCAAGGCACTAAGGACCGTTGGCTTGTTTGCCATGTAATCACAACCGAACCGAACCGAACCTAACCTAACTAGAAAGTAAAAATCAAACTTGGAAAGAGGATGATTTGATTCGATTTGATGACAAAGAGTAGTATTGCAAGACTGCTTGAGGTTGTAACGCTTTTCAAACTTGAATATATTTTATGTACTAAATAGCTGGTTTTTCTCACACACTATTTTCAATTTCCGTTACTTTAATATCCGTGAAACAGAAAGCATCACCTTTACACATAGCGAAACACACGGCTTTCTAGTCCAAGGTCGCCATATATTAATTTGTACACAACTATAGTGGCGCTGCTGTGAAGTGGCACTTGGCTTCTATAAAAATGAATGAATACACATAATATTTTCATTGACACATAGTTTGTCACAGTATCGTGAAACATTGAACCTATTGCGGCGGATGAACGAAAAGCATCCGTATTAATTAGTCATGGATAGAGCAAAGCCCCCAAAATTTTCAGTGAAAATCTTTAATAATTATTATTTGAATTTAATCATTCTCTTTTAGGATTGAAGTAGGTAATTCCATTTATAATATCTGTCAATCTTTAAACCCATATTCAAGTTTTCGAAATTTAAAAATTCTCTTAAAGCGCGACGTTACAAAAATCAAAGTTGTTTTTTTTTATGCCAACACTCTCCAATTGCACAATATGGGCAAACTACATATCTAACATTTCACGAGATATTAAGTGTGCACTGCGCAGGCAACAATCTTCTGAAATCCTCTTCTTTTCATTCCTAAATAACTTATAATTCGACGAATTTATACTGTGATGTAATAATAATAGTGTAACCTATGTGCAACATTTGGTCTGTATCATTCACAGTTTTTGAAAACTTTGTTTGTATTTGTTTTTTAAAGATCTTATTTCTTTTATTTATTTCGAATATTAGCTTTCCATGATCGTATTTGGTAATAGAATATCTCGTTGACAGGCTTTCCGTAGACCACGACCTACCATACCAAACTCTTGCCTTACTCAAACCAACACGTGACACGTGACGTGACGTTAGCAAAAGACGTTGATCTGCGTTACTAAACTCACACGTGAGATGCGTTTGCGCCATTTCTAGTCAAGTTGGCGCCATCAGGCATTGAATAACTCCTTACTTCATAAATCATGATGCTTTGACCCCGATTCATTCAAAATAATTAGGAGTGGTCCTGCGGTTGCGTTAACAAAGAAATTTGTTTAATATTGAGGTCGGAAATTCCCTGACATGCTAATTCAGGTTCTTTTCTATAGTGTCCAGACACACGAAGAGCTATGTCCCCACTACGATCCCACTACGACCGTACCTGCGCCGCCCGAATCCTGTAGACTCCTACAGCGGCTTTCAGTTCATAACAAAAATGGACCATAATATATAATAATGCGTGTAAGAAGACCCTTAACGAAACCGAAAGTCACGTGTTCTCCTCGTCATTGCGATTTTTTTTTGTTCTGCATCCTAATCTTCTAGTCACGCAGATATTGGTGGTTAATGTTGCAACTTTTTCACATGTTTTTTTAGAAATACAAGTTTTAATGGTATAAGTAACAGACTTTAAATACCTCTATGTAGTCGAGTGTAATTAGGCAATAAGGTGGGACGAAGTTTATAGTGGTCTGATTTTCATGGGACTTTTTTATTGAGTTCCTAGAGGAGTGGAGAATAAAGTAAAAAAAAAAAAATTCGCCACTCGAGTCTTTCTTTTTGTTTTGTATTTCTTTTGGAATATTTATTGTTCGTTTAGAAATAACTTCAAATTCGACGAATTCATATTGTGGCGTAATAGTGTGACCTGCGTGCATCCAATTTGGTCACCCGCCAGTTTGGTCTGATTCTTTGTTCATTAACCATGTATTCAGTATTTTTTGGAAAATTTCCTATTTTCTTCAATTATTTTTAATATACCGGATTTGAAGTCTAAGACTTCTTTTTTAATTGGTAACTGATACGTGTTCACGGATAACTAGACATAAATAATTCAAGAAAATCACATTCATGAGTGTAATGACAAAAAATTCATTTGCAATTAGCAGAGAATCGTATATGTTAGCCAAGGCAAATGTGCAAATTATTGTCCAAATCCTCATTTTATTCGCTATCGAATGAGGTATAATAACTAGCAAAATATTTATTGATACTTGTTGAACATTAGTTACTGCTGAAAAAGTAAAACATGACAAAAGGCCTCTATCGCTAAGAATTGGGAGCGGTATCGGTATCGGTATTGATATTAAATTGCGCAGAAACTTAAGCTTGCAACTAATCTTAGATAGAAATCGTGAGAAATGGTTACGTTAGAATTACGATATTTTTTGTAAATTTAACACGCCGCGCCTTTCCACCTTCGTCAGCAATCAACATTTATGGAGTACCTCCAAATATTTTTATTCGTTTTTATTATCTGTGGACATCAGATATAATAAGAATATTTTCCGTCGTAGAAATATTTTGAGAAAAATGGCCTTCTTTAACTTTTACTTAGACGATTTCCTGTTAATCGTGAATTAATTTTTAGTCACTTCACTCGTAAAAGTGTTTTTTTTTTAAATATTTTTACATCCACTTATCTGTGAAAATTCATCAGTTATCAATTTCAAACGAAATCGATGCGTGGAAAGTCGATATTTTAGAAATTATTGAAGAAAATACTAATATATAATATATACTTATGCATTAAATCGACAATAATTAACAAAGAAAAAGACCAAATTGGCGTTTAATAGATGCACGCACGTCACACTATTATGCCACAATATGAATTCGTTGAATTTGAAGTTATTAATAAACGAAAAAAAATATTCCAAAGGAAATTAAAAAAAAAAGTCGCGAGTGGCGAATTTTTTTTTTTTTACTTTCTCCTTCACTCCTCTAGGAACTCAATAAAAAAGTCCCATGAAAATCCGACCCCTATAAACTTCGTTCCAACTTTTGAGTATTTTTTGTCTCATTGCACTCGCCTGATAACCCCTGTACTATTCATTACATCCACCAGCACAATGTTATGAATGCGTTATATTGAGTCCTACCGTAAAACGTGATTTTTCACGCAAAGAATAAAAGTATTTCCTAGCAGTAATTTCTGCGTAGTGTTACTTAGTTTGATGTACAGAATGCTTGGTCGGTTGACAGCTTCGTGAAGGGTCTCTTTCCACCTTGTATACTTTATAAACTAACATTTATTTGTAGGAAACACAAAACTCGTATTAATAAGTAAGGCTCAAGACTATGTTAGTAGCACTTCGCTTGTTCACCAGCCAAGTTCTCGGTCCATCTTAGACCAAGCCTATTCGCGTCGCCTTGCTTTAGTCTTACCTTTAATCCAAGTCGGTTTGTTAATTAAGTCATGAAAAGCACTTACCCAAACAAACCGAGAGACACACTGCATAAATGAAGATAAGTTTACATTTCAATGGAGCCATTTCTCGTGATTTGTTATGAAAGCACAGGACTAATCACATGTGGGTCCACGAGCATAGTATCGTTCGAAGCAATTTGATCAATAGTTTATTGCATAAGCAGCGCGTGCGTATCGTTATGGCAAAACAACACTGTTGAGCTTACGAAGAATGGTAAGCACGTTGTATCATGGCAGAAATATTATGCGAACTTCCATAGTAGGATGATTAAATGTAAATAAATAAATAATAATATAGTTTCTTGAACAAAATTTTGTGATCGCTTAAAAGGTGGCAAGTGTGCAAAATAACATCTATGTGCCTAAAATTAGTCACATAGATGTTATTATTAACTAAAAACGAATTCATAATAATATTACAAAAAACTATAGGTGTAGGCTCTCAGGGGGCCTAAAATGGCTGCTTTATCAGAATCATAATACGAATCACTTTAAAAAATTTAAACTCTTAAAATGGACTTTGTGGTCATAACCATAAATACCATTTTAAGAATTTTAAATTTTTAATGTGATTCATAATAAGATTCTGATAAAGCTTCCATTTTAGGCCCCCTGTTAACTTTTCACACTTAGAAGACTGAATGGATTTTAATTAATTGACACAGTGCAGAGGGAGAGACCATGACCTAGGTTAGGGCGGCAAGTTCCTTTAGGATAATTAAAAAAATTGACTTTTAATGTCCGGTGACAAGCCAAAATCTTCCAGGACACTCAAGCCATTAAGTATCAATCGAAATATGAATGATAAAATAAAAGTGAGTCACCATATTATTCTCCACATAGATGCAGTCAAAAGTCCATATACATAATAAATTATAATCTGCTTCGCTTACATAACGCGTACTTAGAGCCGGCTAACGAGTGCAAGGTGAACTAGTGAACACCATGTATATTACATGCAGGTACAAAATAAATGTTGCTCGAAGACTACTTTTAGTACTGCAATTTAAATCTGTATCAAGGCCCTTTACGAGAAATGTCGTTTTTGATAGTTTTAGCGTGTATATTTTGGTTTCATACAATCGTTTTTTTAAAATATGACTTGTATGTTTTCTTCCTTGTTATAAATTGTACTAACCAGTATTGTACGTGACTGATTTTAAGAAAAACCGGCCAAGTGCGAGTCGTACTCACACGCACATAGGGTTCCGTAGCACCAAACAATATAATAAAAATATTTTGAAGGCATTCGTTCATATGTTGTATTGTTTTACGTTCATCAACAAAACTAAATTTGTTTTTCATAGTATGTTAATGAAAAACAAAGTTATTGCTTCAGTTTGCTTATTCAAACCAATTTTGGTTGAAAGTTTTTTTTACGTTCTATAATCCTATATTTTTTTCCTCTTACTTTAGAAATTAGAGGGGGTGTCACACATTTTACCACTTTGGAAGTGTTTATCTTTCAAACGATTGACTTTGAGAGAAAATGGTTTGAGGAACCTCAATGTCATTTTTAAAGACCTATCTATAAACACCCCGAACGTATAGGTTTGATGAAAAAAATATTTTTTATTTTCAGTTCCATGTAAGTATGCCCCATAATCTTATATTTTTTTATTTTTGTGTAAAAACCTTATAGCGGTTTACAGAATAGTTGTCTTAATAGTTTCGGAGTACAGTGGCTGTGACATACACGGACAGACAGACAGACAGACTTGGCGAATCTATAAGGGTTCCGTTTTTTTTCCATTCGGCTACGGAACCCTAAAAAGTACCTGATCAAAAGCTTTCTGGACTACAATGTTGAATTCGCAAAATGTTGAATCCCAAAATGTTGAATTTCTAAAATGTAGATTTTTCTAGACCCACAGTGTTGATTTTGCAAAATGTTGAATCATATAATGTTGAGTCCTGTGTAAAATGCTTAAAAATGATAATAAAATAACGAAGTTATTATATGTATTAGATAAAGTCATATAAAGTGAAAACTCTGTGCATCCAACTAATACTGGCCACAAGGTATAAAGCGAATTGTCATTATACGGAGAGCCTTAAAGGGGATTTCACGGCAGAAAAAATCTAAAATAAATGACAAAATTAGTATCATTGGGAACCTAAGGAACCTTAGGGTCCAGACAATGTAGAATTCTATCAACAATACCGATCGATGATGACAACGACAGAAACGCACTATATTATGACCACTTTAAGGGTGCAGTTCAAGGCGGCGCTGCTTGTCATGAAAAATGCATCGATATGTCAAACTTGGTATATTTATTTTAGTTCTGTTTTATCCCACCTGCACAGATAAGTTAGTTAAAGTTTTATTGGATTGATTGACATAAGCATCTGACAAGCTTCTGTCAATCCAGTTCAAATTCGATAAAGAAATATGAAACGCTGTCATTTATTTATTCTCTCTGAATTTCAAACAAGCCTTCGTCGTATAAATGCTTATAATTTAGGTTGATTGAGTATTTAATTGTTTTAGAATACGGACATTGATCCCTTGTCATAAATACAGAAAATTACTTACAAAATTTTATATAGGATATTTAACTACGATTATGCGTCGGCGCAGGATAGGAGTAATATTAGCTAGTCGTCGTTGCTAAGTATAATGACGATAACTGCAATAAAACTGCGTAAGGAAATTGAATTGAAAATCTTACTTAATTCACCAGAATCAATTAGAAGTTTCCAGAAGATTTATCAAAAACTTTCTGAAACCTTTATAAATACTTCAGGAGACTATGTTTTGCGGTGATTGTTGTGTCGATCAGAGATTTTCTTCAGGAAGCTATGGAGGACGTGGGCTTTCGAAATGTTTCGTATTTATACAGCACATTTTTCAACAGAACTTTTCGCTCAAGGTGTAGTCAAACCGAGCGGACTGGACAGCGGTCCAGGCGTTGGACACCGAACTGTGACAACTCATCACCATATGCGGCTTCCAGTCTAACCGGATGCAGCTAAATACCAGTATTTTACATGGAGCAACTGCCTATCTGACCTCCACAATCTTTTTCGTACTCTTGGTAAGACTGGTTGTCAGACTTTCGGGCCACATACCTGCAACGACTGTCAAAAATCTTCAAATGACTGCCGGGACCAACGGCTTAACGTGCTTTCTGAGGCACGGAGGCGACTCGGTATGTATGTGGTAGGTATCCACGGACCAAGCTAGGCATAGGCAAGCGTGGCCAGACCTAAAGATCGACCCGACCGGCTACTATTATTTTGCCACGAGCTAATGTACTGGAATATCTGTCAAAGACCGATGACAGTCTGCTATGTACTATGATTGACAGCACCTTAATTTGTGTCAATCCCATACATCATCTATCCATCTGTACCATCATCGTTATTACGTATGTAAATCATGGCATGATCATCACATTGTTTAAAAAACCGCCTGATATCTTTGAATAGCATATGATCACACTATTACAAAATTGATATTAAAGCGACACAGTGTGTTGGAGTCGCATGCTATCAACATTATGCTGTGAGCTCGTAGAAAGGCGCTTATTAAAGGTTTTTCAGCTTTACCCTTAAGAATAGCTTTTTTCCTGCTTTAGTAAATAATGCAATTAATTCAATATTGTTTCACTTGTCAGCTTCATCTCATGAGTGTTTGGAATGCTTACTAATACCATATCAAATTTATAAATCTTCCTTAGACTTCCAAAAATCACAGTACAGTCACGAGCACCAAAATGTTTATACTTTCCTAAATTTAAAAAGAAGAAAGTAATACACTTAGAAAATTTTCATCGGTTGTTTTTTTTGTTTAGCAATTATAAAATTTGGTGAGCCACAAAAAAAAACAGCATTTAAATAATTTGGTCGGCATACAAAGGTTTTGTTTGCAATAAAAAAAATCAGGCAGCAATCTTTGTTCCGCAAACAATTTTGATAATGGTCAAAAATTCATAAATAGGCAGCTTACAATAACATGAGTTTGCATAATAAACATTCAGTCCGCAAAATAACTACTTGACAAAACATGTCTTTAAGCAGTTCATTTGATTGGTATGCATATTTAAAACATGGTGAGCAAAATAACTAATTGGTCCTAAAAGTCCGATTTTGGGACATGAGGAACGTAGGACGAAGGCGGAGCTCCGACGACATGGCTGACGGGAGATAGGGCGGAAGCTTTTTTTTATTTACGCCCGATCCGACCATCTGTCCAGCGTAATTTCTATTTTTAGATAAGTATTTTTGCTACTTTTATATGCAGCTCAAAATGTATTCTTTTGCTTACCCTCTGAGTGCTTGCCAAAATTTTATTAAACAGGAGCAGCTCATTGCAGCTTATCTATTTAATATACTGTACAAGAATAATTACAGCCATCCAGAATGACACAAATTGCTGATTGATTTTGGCATGGTATAATAAAACATGGTATTCTCTTCCCACGATGTCCAAAGAAAACGTCACGATACGTGTTGCCATTGATTGTCCTTTTCAGTAAATTTAGGGACTTTCTAATTTAGTTAATAAAAATAAAATAAATGACTAACTAGCTTTACTATTTAGTAACTCGTGTGATTCATCAATTTAGTTTTAAATTAATTAACATATTGAATTATTAGTTCATAATTGCATTGTTAAGTTAAAAATGTATTTTGCTCGGGTAATTCAATTACACACAGTGGCCACACATCGAATTGACAAGGGTCATACTGACAGCGCGCCATTTTATGTATCGTCGTCTCGCTCATATCTATAGCGTTATTTCGCTCGGTCAGCAAAATACTGTGGCTCCCAAATATTGTTACTGTGAAAAAGAAAACTGTGTAAACTTCGAAAAACTTGCAATCAATTGCAAAAACTTGCAATCAATTAAAAAAGAAGCAAAGCAAAAAAATACAAAAAGTATCAAATATGACGATTCATTAAAAATGGTATAGATTGAGTACACATTGTATTATTTTTATCTTTTCCCCACTAAAAAAGTTTGAGAACCGCATCGCAACTGATGACGTATTCTTTGGACAATCACGTGACTCAGGTGTCACGGGAAGAGAATACCAGGCGAAGTATATTATTATACCATGGATTTTGGAATGTTTGCTGGCCATGAGTTGCTGATCAATTAGCTATTTCTGCTCACAGATTATTATTTTCCGCTCACAAAAATACGAATACTATGCTCACCATTTAAATAACACCCCAGAATACTATGTTCGTAACAACATGAAATTTTAATCAGAACAGTGGGAGAAACACACTTTTAAAAGTCGTTAAGTGTATACATATTAGTACTCGTGACTGTACACATCTGCGTTCACCTTCAGAGCCTAGAAGCGTGATGTTATGTTATGGAATTGTGTGGGCAATACATTACCAACATCTCCTATCATCGAAGGTCAGCTTTAGATATTCACAAAACAATAAACGGGACCACCACGAAAAAACCTCTTTCAAAGAATAAATTATCATAAAATGAGTGCATTAAAAAAAAAAAAAAATGAATAAACTCTTTCTTTTGGATATCTGTTAAAAATAAAATTTTGAAGGTCTAATTCATTATTGCAGCACATTAAAAACCATCTCGTCGTGAACTTTGAAACCACTGAAAGTAGAAAATGAAATGTTATCTTGGTAACCCCGTGGTCACTGATTGTCTGGGACACACAAATAGACAATTTCATACAATAACACCATTATTCATTTTGATTAGGCAGTGTGTCTTGTAATATGTTTCAAAATAAATTATTAAAATCATTGCTCGTAAGTGTAATTTTACTCAATTTTATAATAATACTAGCTGTTGCCCGCGGCTTCGCTCGCATTTTTGTCGGAAATTATCCCACGGGTACGTTGTAAATATTATAATCTATAGCACTCGGTGATAATGTAGCTTCCTATTAGTGAAAGAATTTTCAAAATCAGTTTTGTAAATCCAGAGATTACCCCCTACAAACCCTACAAAAAGTTTACTTCTTAATAATATTAGTATAGATATACAATGTGTAACAGAATAAACGCACAACCTCTTACGGGGTCATTGTACTCATCATTATGAATAACTTTCACTATGGGACCAACACTGAAATCGCGAAAAAAAAGTCGACTGCCCTAGACATTTCTGTGCGCATAATTCGACAAAATGTACTGAACAGCTGTTTTTTTTCGCGATTTCGGGATTGGTCCCATAGTAAAAGTTGTTCATAATGATGAGTACAATGATCCCTTAAGAGGTTGTGCGTTTATTCTGTTACACATTGTAGATGACAACGCTTATAAGTTATTAGTGGTAACCTGCTTGTCGCAGTCACGACGAACAAGCTGCGAACGTCTTTTTTTATTTTATTTATGCGTTGTATTTTTTTTTTTTTTTTATCATTTTGTACGATGCACGTCATGTCCCTGCGACAAATAAATTTTTTTTCTTTCTTTCTTCTTTATTAGAATTTTAACATACATGCTACTTATATCATGACGTGATCAGAGAACAGTTAAAAACCTAGCGTAAACGAGTCTACCTAGTGAAAACTGGAACATTTTCAGTAGGTAGTCTCCGAAATGAACGCTAAAATTAAACAGCGCTTTTTTTTAAAATCCAATTTTAAAAAATCCAACGCATTTAGTGTTTAATTTGGGATCGCTGTGTATTAGTGCAAACGGGCATGACCTTTAACCGACTTCCAAAAGGAGGAGGTTATCAAATCGTCAGTTTTTTTCTTTTTGTATATATGTTCAGCGATATCTCAGTCAATTATAGACCGATTTTCAAAATTCTTTTTTTTTTTCAATAGAGTGTATTCCCAAGGTGGTCCCATTGACACCATGTCAGGATCTGATGATAGAATCCCAGGGAAATCGAGGGCAACCCTCAAATTTTATAGGCACTTATTACGTGTTTCATGCTTTTATAAAGCTATTCAAGTATACGCATCTGGGAGTCATCAACTCATGTTGATGAGCTGATGATGGAAGGTATAACTCCTTAACAGTTAGGAGTTGGAGAATAATTCTTTAGTAAAATTTCTAAATTCTTTTTTTCTTTCGAAAGAGTATACTTCCAAGGTGGTCCCATTATCACCATGTCAGGATCTGATAATGGAATCTCATGAAAATCGAGGGCAACCCCCAAATTTTATTAGCACGTACTTATTACGGGTTTCGTTTTTTTCTAAAGCCATTCAAGTATTCGCATCTGGAAGTCATCACCTCATGTTGATGAGCTGATGATGGGAGGTATAACTTCTTAACGGTTAGGAGTTCGAGGATAATTCTTTAATAAAATATTATGGGAACGTATATAAAGTTGTATTCTTTCAGGTTATCTAGGTGAGGTAATCAGCTGATTATGGAATGTAAAACGCTTTAACGATTACAAGTCAAAATCAAAGTCAGAATAATTACTCCAGTTACATGACGACTTACCACCGACCGACGTGACGTATTTACTACGTACCTACGATTATTTTACACTAACAACTAAAAATGGAAAAAATAAAAAACATTTCTGCAAAAAAAAAACCGACTTCAAAAACACAAAAAAATACTTTAGCTTCAGAAGTCGGTGGAAACAAAATCCAACCAACAAAAGTCACCGACTTCTGAAACTAAAGTATTTTTTTTATTTTTTTGTATTTTTGAAGTCGGTTTTTACATAGTTTTCATACTTACATTTTTAATAATATTAACCTGAAAATGTAACATTTATGCTCTTCAGGTAGCTGCATGCTCATTACCTGGAGGCTTAGCATACTTTTTACCTCGTAATTCATGTTATTTAAGTTTTTCTGTAGATTTTTATCACTCTTGAATGTTTGTTTACTTTTTGTTATATCAGGTATTGACAGGCCTAGGTTTTTATTTTTAATTCACTGCTGGAGCTAGTTTTAGGTCGTATAGGTAATTCTTATCGACCTCGTTATATTTTCTTTTTATTGTATGTTCTAGAAATTTCTTAATTCAAAATTTGTAAAATGTCAATTATCTGGAGATGACGGGAGCCGGGGCTGGCGGAAGTATTCGTCTAGAGCTGAAACGTATCACAATTCTTGAAATTCATAAGAGTTTAAGCGGAAGGCCTCTAACCTCCTCTGAGGTTTTTAAGCCAACCTCACTTTTACCGTAATCTAAAAATTTGGCATTATTAAAAAAACATCGCACAGCGCGTCACCGTGGCATCTTTCATCTGTTGCCTGGGCTATAGGAGGACTGACGTCCTCCGGTTCTTGGAGAGGATGACTTACGACCCCCGCCTCCTCTGCTGCGTTGATGAATCCTGGCGTCCCTCGACTCACTTCTACAGCCAGAGGGATGGAAGACGAAGCCTGATGTCCCGCGACCCACGTCTACTGAAGGAAGACTGAAGCCTGACGTTCCTTGGCCACTTTTAAAGCCGAGAGGGCCGCCTTTCTCCATTTTCATCCTACATTTTTATTCATTTCGTTTAACCAGCTTTTCTGGCCTACTGAGGGTGTATCTAGCTCCAGCTCCACTTATAGTTAGGCCTTTAAAATAGATTGTCTTGTATGTGAAATTCTGTTACTGTATTCCTTTTTTTCTTTTTAACCCCGTGCTCTCCTCCAGAATAGGTAGGTGTGTACCTTATGATGACCTCACAGTTTCGCTCCTCTAGGAAACTGTAACGTTACAACATCAAACAACCTCTCCATGCTGCATAGATGTAGTCACAAAACAAATTCTTCGCTCACCATGCCTTCAAATATTTGCATCATGTTTTTAATAGACTAACAAGACCAACGTTTAACTTTGTTACAAGAAATATTTTTTATGATAGGTCAGGTCTAATGTCAGGGGTCTAGTTGTGGAAATACTTAATAATTTTTATGTGGAAACTGCAGCTAAGTCTATAGTTTTCAACACAAGAACCAAAGGAAACACGTACTGCGATTTATTCACACCTTTTCATAAACCTTGTGCATTTTCCGTCTTTTCACATGGAAAAACGAACATCTTCAGCGCTAGTCCGTGGTAGTTATGTGGAAAAAGCTTAACCATATGGATACTCTCCATTTGGGAAGAACGCAGGGTTACTTTGAACTCCTTTTGAGGAAAACCTTAAGGTTCCTGTCGCTATTGTGGTCATCTCAACGCTCCGTAGAGAAGACGAATCAGGGTCGCAGTCCTCAAAATTAGAGGCTAATCTTTCGGTTAGGAGGCATAAGGTACCGAGGAGGTTCTTTCGGTGCACCTCGAACACAGAGAAACACCTGATATAGCATTATCTTAGTTTGTGCTCCGTCGTTAAATAACAAACACGTTTATCTCTGCGTTATCTCCGACCTCCGTGTAATTAAGCACAAGACAATGTACCTACCTACCTATTTATATACAGTTCACTACTCTGTTTGTGCTCCCGGAGCGACTAGTGGTGTGTTTAGTTATTTTTATTAAAATAAGGATTTGTAACAGACTTCATAGGCATTTTTTTTGGTTATAACATAAGAAAAGAAAGGTTTACCGACAGCGCTCGAATCTTGGAACAGTTGCGTTAAGAAATTGATTCAGCGGGTTGTCTATCTGCCGTTTTGTTTTTTTTTGTTTGTTGTAAGGCTAAACTAGACCGTGCAAACGGTACGATTACAGGCAGTGTTGTTGCTTTGAGAATATGCATTTATATGTGTTGATAGGTAAACATATTTGAAAATGGATTTTTAATATTATATTATGAAGAAGATGAAGAAAAGTAATAACCATAAAAGTAGAAGAGTTTTTTTTTAATAAGATTTATGAAAATAACAATCAGCACTAACTGTGCCAGCTTTGCAACTATTACTATCGCAACAGTTGAACGTGCCAGTTGAACAAACATTCGAATTTTTAATTGGCCAAAATACTTCTCAAGTCACGCTACTAAAATGAAAGTATACATATATAACATTCAAATAGGTTATTCAATTACCTAATACGTAGCCCCAAAATTATGTTGGCTGGTTTGACTCACCAAGTCAGTATACTGGACATATACGGCCTGTGATGACGAGACGAGAATCTTATTGCGTGCAGTTCCACTTTCAAATTAACGCGCGACAATGTTTATTAAAAAGTTTGCTATAATTTAAAATTATTCTTTTTATGTTTTGATAATGTGGTGATTTTGAGCGGCGTTTTGTGAAGTGTTGTTTTTTAATGTTTAAGTGTATTTTATTGGATTTACATCAATGTTGCTCCGAAGTTTTCGAAATAGGTAAGGGTGTGGCATTACTTTTGAGTAGGGCTTTAACTAGCAGTTTATTGGTAATGGAAAGGAAAATCCTTATTTATAGATTTACTAACTACTTAAACATTATTAAATATGTGAGTAGGTACTAGTATCACAAGGATTATTCTCGATTTTAATATTTTCCCAGCCTTAATCGAATAAACTTTTTATTCATTGACAATTCTACTTAAGAATGCGGAAAGATCTGCTATATCTTTCATATTCTGCTACATACATCCTTGTCTTTATGATCTGAAACTCAATGAATACCAGACAGCAACAGATTTGTTTTAATGGAACTTACACCTAATTTATTATCATTTGGTCTTTGTACTAAAGCCATTCTAATAACGCTTTTGGAGTCTGTTAGATATCCTTAGGGCGGTAACACACTTGCGACTAAACGGCTGTGCGACAACAAATCGAAATAAGCCACTGATCATTTTGAAGTGTATTTTATAAGTTCGATTACTACCGAGCTGGGCATTTAATGACATGCCCAGTTCGGTCAGTGTTACTTGATTAAACCATCAGCAATTTCTCAGAAGCACAGAAAGCCGGAATCTAGATTGTTGCCCGGCTGATAGCAATAGGCTTGTTCGCTATTACATGGGAGTATGAGACTTAACCTCTTGGATGCCAGCGTCATTCCTGACTGTAATCACGCGACAAAGATTAATGCTTGGGCTGCAGAAATGGTATTAAAATGACGTTTAAATCTATATTCTCAGAGGCTGAAATGCGAGATGCCATATCCAAAAAAAAAATGAAAAAAAAAATATGGTAAAATAAGGGTATGACGCTGGCATCCAGGAGATTAAACATAATTGTCGAAATATTGGATACTGTAAACTTATAAAGCAAAATACATTCCTGTTTAACCCTTTAGGGATTACAGGGTCATGTTATGTTACGTAATATTTTATTATAAAAAGAGGATAATGGGTTATTCTTTAACACGATCTGTAGATTACTTATAATAACAAGACATCATTTTATCTCAATCTTCATTGTTCCCTTGCCTGCAAAGGTTAGTGTCAAGCCCTTTGACCTGTGGCACTGAGCTTATTCACGAACACGCGGATCTAACGTAAAGTAAAACGTCTATTACATTGAAATTACTCGTTTGGCACATACTATTTACTTTGTTTTTGTAATTATTCTTATCTACGGTGCATACTGCATTTAATTAGGTACGCTTGTCGCAATTATGCTAATCTAACTTCTACGAGATAAAAATCAATCGAATTAAGGTACGTAACGTTTACTCGCGTGGACGTGCTAGGGTTTCTGCCTTTTGTACATAACCGTTTAAGTCTTTGATATTGACATTTAAAATTAGAATAATTAAAAAAAAAAGACCTTTGGTGGACAGTACGGTAAATTCAAACTCGCTACTATAACCTTTTTTCCACATAATTAAACACCATGTATTAGCTTAACTTTCGTAAGAATAATTATAGTGTTGAAATAATATTAGAAGACTGACCAGTAGTTAAGAGGGACAGTTATGTAATAAGAAGGCTAACCAAAGTTACACGCTCTTGAGTCGGTTACCGACTACCGTCTTGACATAATTGTATAGCAAATACATCTTTATTAAACGCGTTTTATTATTAAAAATAAGTAATAGGTACCTGTACTTATTTGCAAGCATAATATAATGCAAATTAAGTAAAACATCATTACTTAATTTGCATTATATTATGCTTGCAAATAAGTTATTCATCTTTCAGACAACGTGGGCAGTTCTTACTTATTGCAGTTAGTATCAAAACGTCCATTAGATAGATATCTCAAGATATAGAAGATATTTCAAGTTTCCAGACGAAGTGATTTTGATGAAAAAAGTAATTATAGCTGTTAAAACAGTAATTAAAATACTTAGCTATGTCTTGACTTGGCACGCGTCTATGGCAAGAGACCGGACGGTTTTTCTCTGTTTCCATGGAAAATGGGTAGGCCTTTAGTGAGTCTCTTGCGCCATCCCATCTTCCTAGCTCATCGTGCTGTGCTGGGGCTGCCACTGCGGCTGCAGAGAACCTCAAGCGGCGTAAATATAGTCGTAGTAACCTTATTGGTAACTATATTTTCGAGCTGTTTGGGGTTGTAACTCTACAGGCTTAGCGTTGCCATACAACGTGGTAACGGCACCAGTCGCTTGGGTACATTAACAGTTGACAGCATCAAGGAGGAGTATTTTGACGCCATTTATTAAAGTTTATTCTTATGTTAGTTACTTTAGGTTATTTTAATTTATAAATTTAATTATTGTTTTAAAAGTCAAGCACAACATAACAAATTTTAGAGATTTTTTGTCAATAAAATATTTATAATTAGAAAAACACTAATAACTTAGAAAAGGCCTGAAACCTACAAAGATATACACAAGTAATGGATAGGCTCTTTACTTCTCATATAAATTGAGCAGCTATACCAAATAAATTCCTGGAAGTCATTAAGGGGGCACCAGGGTAGCCCGCGAATATTTATTTTCTTACATTTCTTGCAATTTGCAGATCAGTGTCAGGCTATATTATGTTGAAAAAAATGTGATTTCCGACAATACCACGTATGTATTTATAGGATTATAATTATAAATATAATCCTTATAGTTAATTTAATCCCAAAAAACGTAAAAGAATAATAATTTCGAGCTGCCCTGATGCTTCCACCTTAAGTAGTATATCCCTGAAAGTACAACACACGATGTCTGTGTTTGTCATGAGCAAAGGATCTTTCTTTGGAATATGTATTCAAAGTTCAAATCGCAAGTTACCCTCACCGTGAGGGAGAGAACCTCACATCCCAGCCGCCGCGGGAGACGCACCGGGCGTCGGGGGCCACGTGGTGGCCCCCGGCCACCGTAGACGCGGGCCTGTGGACGGTGAGCTATGGGCTAG
This sequence comes from Eugnorisma glareosa, assembly GCA_947578425.1. Lineage (NCBI taxonomy): Eukaryota > Metazoa > Arthropoda > Insecta > Lepidoptera > Noctuidae > Eugnorisma > Eugnorisma glareosa. Next base: position 3,819,355 of record OX387958.1, read on the forward strand.
CTCGCCGTCCGTCCGTCTTATGACGACAGGCCGTGTCGACGGCGCGTTCGTGTTCCACGCGCGCCTCAAAGAGAGTCAGCAAACAGGAAGGGGTCCGTAAGGGCCGACGCCTGCCAGGGTTGCGGGACTGTTCGAAAGAGATACCGCGGCCCTGGAACACAAAGGGCAAAGGAAGGAACATGGATGGGTTTTAGTCAGTAAAACTCTGACACTCCCTCCTGCTCAGCTCAGAGCGGGAGGGGTTATTTGATGATTTCCCATCGGTAAAAAAAAAAAAAAAAAGGTTACCCTCACCGTTTAGTCGCACGTGTGTAATCAGTCGACCCGCTAATCTAGCGTAGCACTGAACGTTATCAGCCGTTATCAATACAACTGTTAAAGAGTTTAATAACATTTTACTTAGTAGCAAGAGAGCCCACGAAGCAACAACATGTAAGTTTTTAAATTCTTATTCTTGTAGTGATAAGATATTGTTGTAGGTACTACCTTTTTTTATCATTGAAGTCAATGTACAGTCTCGAGCATTAAGTATTTTACACTAGCATACTTAATTTATTTAATGTTTTCTCGAAATCATAAGGAATTACGAGGAAAGGATCTTGAAACAAATTATGCTACTGTTAGGATACGCAGGATATGAAAATGAGACTCGTGGTGAGGTTGAGTATGGTAATGAATGTCTTTCCAAAATTCGGTTTCTTATAATTATACAAAATCTGTTTAAAAAAATTAATAGATAGTGGGTATATATAAAAACTTTGTTTGAACACAATAATGTCACTATACCCTACATACTGTGTTATAACTGTGAGGATGATATTCCGCTACACTACTATAAGTCTTATCTCAAAATTCCAATTATTATTTCTCAAAAATATAATCTTTGAAGTTTGCTAAGTGATTGCATATTTACTTTCGTGACTGTACTCTTTTGTCTAAATCGCTGAGTATAGGGTCCCTTATGTTAATTATTGTGTTACTAAAGGTTGAAATAGATGTACAGACTCACAACAAGCCACTAGAATCTGTCAAAAGTCTATAATAGATTTCCAACTTTATCGCTAAAGCACGTTCAAGGTTGATTGCGGAAATTTGACAGTTTCGGGTAGGTTGATGTGCTGGCGTCTGTACATAGATACATAAATGTAGCATAATCGATGTGAGATCGACTGCGCTTTATTTACAGTAGGTAACACTTTTACCTTGACCTGGGCAAGCGTTCAAGGAGGAAGCATCAGGGTAGCCCGCGAAATTTTTTTTTTTTTACGTGTTCTGCAATTTGCCGGTCAGCGTCATGTAGGTATGCTGAACAAAATATGATTTGCGGCCACTTACGTGCAGTCTTCTTTATTTATCTACCAACATTTTAATTTTTAATACATATAATTCAAAGTCCCGTTCATTAACACCTTTTTTTTTGGATTCACTCACGCTCTGGGCTGAGCAGGAGGGAGTGTCAGACTTTTACTGACTAAAAGCCATCTATGTTCCTTCATTGCCATTTGTGTTCCGGGGCCACGGTCTCTCTTTCGAACAGTCCCGCAACGTTCATTAACACCTCGCTGAATACTAGCACAATTTGATAAAATTTGCTTGTCTTGCTTTAATCTCCTCTTTGCTTAGCTATGAACTAATTAATTTAACACTAGCTGTTGCCCGCGACCTTCGTTTTCGTGAATTTATTACTAAAAATTCCCCATTAATAAAGGGACTTCCCTTTTTGAATCGAATTTTGTTAACAATTATTTTTGCTGAGTTTTTTTTTTGCACGGAACCCTAATTATTTTTCTAAAATAAAAGTAGCCTATGTTAGACTTTATAACATCAACTATCTGCCAGTAAAAGACCCGTCGAATTGATCCAGCCGTTTCGGAGATTAGTCGAAAGAAACCGACAGACAGACAGACAAAAATTGAAAAATATATGTTTCTGTTAAAAGTACCGTATCTAAGGTCTATCTGTTCATACACGAAATCGCTTAAGGGGTCAATGTACTCATCATTAGTATTCAGAATTTCAGAGTTTGGTCCCATAGTAAAAGTTGATCATAATGATGAGTAGGTACAGTGACCCCTTAAGAGATTTCGTGTATGAATAGACAGACTTAATATACTTTCCTATGCATTTATTAAAAAGCTGTTATTTTGATATCACAAATAGACCCTTCAATTTTATTTATTTGTATAGATATACCTAAGATATCTTTTGACACGATGCATGGAATATAGCGTGGAAGCTCGGAAAAAAACAGACCTAACCAAACTTGTTTACACCAAAACTTTCCACTTAAAACAAGTTGTTATGCATGACTACTTGAAAACAAAATTTCTCAAACAGGCAAAAAAATTGTTAACAAAACATGTCTGGAACAATATCATCATTTTCATTCTCTTCCCTTAGAAAATTTATTTTGGGGTCGGCGCAGCATGTCTTTTTCTTACATGCCTACTTCCCTGAAACAATGTTGGTCTGAGGTCAAGAGTTGTCAAAACAATTTCGTGCGTTATTATTTTAAGATAATATAACAAGTGATTAAAAGGTGTAAAGAAACCACTTGTGCCTAAATAAATAATTGTTTTTTTTTTTTTTTTTATTGATTTTAATTGAATTGAATAAACGATAACCAATAACATATTTGTTCAAAACTTAAAATTTGTAAAATGGGTACAAAATTATTTAAGTAATACAAAGTTTGATAACAGGTTCATATATGTAGGTCGCTATTATTATTCCGAGGATAGATTACACGCATTTTTAAAAGGTTTTCTAAACTTAAACGGCATAATTAAAACAACATTTTTAAGCTTGACCATGGATCTCACCTTACCCAGATTTTAGATTGATCTAACAAAGTTTTATATTCATAATTAAAGTACAGGCACAGAATACATAATAGGTCAAGGAGAATATTTAAAATCTTATCCATATTCATTAGCATAATTTACTTTTGATTATAAGAATAAACATTATCACAACTGGGCAGCTGCATTTATTTAAGATATTATGTTTGATTGTAAAGCTGTATCAATGTTTCATAGACTAGTATAGAAAGAATTTATCCATACCTAATAGAGAGAAAAAATTATATCGGTTTTTTTTCGGGAAAATGGAATCGCATACCCTGGAAAGGTATGTAGTAGTTACAACCTGCCAGTTACATATAAAAAGTCCCATAATACTAAAAAAGTTGTTTTTTTTAACTTGAATGACTTATTTTAGCATACTCCACCCATCTTCGTCAGCATCATTATTTTCTGTAAGTAGGTCTAGATATCACTGCTTCCTTGAAAAACTCGTTTTTGTTTTAATTAATTAATGTACCTAGTTTGAAATTCAGATAGTGAATGAGATTATCAGTTTCAGCACTAACATTTATAAAAAAGTTTCTTTTTGTTCTCATTTTTTTTTTTAAACAGAGGGGCACGCACCTTTGTTAAAAAAAAATAGTTTATTGGTAGAACAAAAATTTTTTTTAACAGAAATGTCATTAGTACCAACTTTAAATCGACACCAATGTACTTAATGTATCATCCAAAATTCTCATTAGTTACTTGTCAATAACTAGCTGACCTGACAGACGGTGAAGTTACAATTTTTTTTTTTTAATCTTCTGATTTTTGGGTAATTGTGATTACGAATCTATGAACCAACGAAGAGCATTAAATTTTTATCTAGGTATATTAGATATGAATACTGTTTTAATAGGCTTTTTTTTTAAATCCGTATATTGAATTTAGAAATAATTAATCTACCTAAGGAACCCGAACCAGTTAAACCTGATTTTGATTAAAATTATTGTATCAAGGTTTCGTGACGTCATACGCCAGTCAAACGGGCAAGTACTTGAATAAAGCCTAGTTCATACAAAAATAGCAATGCTGTTTATTAATAAAACATAACTTAAAATAAATCAGGGGTTTTCCCCTGATTTATTTTAAGTAATGTTTTATCACACTACAAATCTTTTTAGGCGTGATTTTATTGGTGTGTGTATATTTTTTTAATGAAGTAATTTCATTTTTAGTAACGCATGGGATTATTATTATGATATAAAAAGATAATAGTTTTTACAGGCTGTTCTGTAAGGATTATAAAATATTTGATTATAACCTAATTACTGGGTACGATAAAACAAATCAATGACAAATTAATTTAATCACTAGTTTTATCACGGGCCTGTTTTCAATTTCTATATCGGTTATTTAAACCTAAAATTCCACAGATTTCATTTTCGTTTTGGATTGTTTAGTCATTATAATTATTACGATACAAATAATTGATAGCTATCACTGTTATCGCAATGCAATCTTCAATATATTTTTGTTGCTGTCCAATATGACTCATGATGCAAAGCGTAGTCCAAATTGTAATTTAGTACTAACATTTTCACAAGTAAATATTTTGTTGAAATAGAAAATTAGAGTATGCACTATAAAAAAACATCGTTTATTATCAACATTATTCTAAATCTCCTTCCGTTATCCCAGTTTATTTTTGGTCAGCGCAGCATATCATCTTCTTCCATACTTCTCTATTATCTCAATCAGCTTCTAGCCATGTCATCTTTCATAGCCCATCCATCACATCTTATGTCATCATCTCTTCTTATACTTATGTAAGCTTTATTTGAAGTTTCATGATACATTCACATTGGTGGTCTTTATTATCAACATTACCAGTCTGAACGCAGCCTAAACCATATTATGCCAAAACCTTATTATACAAAATCTGTATTCTTTTTGCGATTTCGTTAACGCTGGCCGTGTGCCAATTTTAAATTTATTTATAATTATAAAAAAAAAAAACTTTTGTGAACTAATTTTAGTGAACTAGTATTTAATATTGAAGGAAAGTGTACTTAAACAAGATGAAAACTTCCAGGGCAGAGGAACCACAGATTATTTACGCGATTAGAATATTCTTCGAAGTAGTATGGATGATCCTCCGTCTTGACTTCGAAATAGTGAAGTCACTCTTCAGATTCGCGCTGCCACCAGACCCTAAGGATGTCACAGAAGATATTGTATTGGTAAGCTGTTTTTTATTTATTATTCTGCTTGGCGAATGTTCTGACGGCCATTACTTGTCGTTATTAAAGTCGTTGAAAATCTAGTCAAAATCTCTTATAGAGATTTTAAATACCAGTAGAAATGTTAGAAAAAATATAATCCGATACCATTAAACATTTCGGTTTATATTTGTGTACATCGTAATATTATTTAGAAACGGTTTTTTTTATTGTAGCATAATATAACTTTATATACAGAATACAAATATAACAAAAATAATGCTAAAAAGAATACTAAAAGTAAGTTCCTACAAATATACAACGACAACAATAGGACACTTAGGCGACAATATACTCCTCCCCATCGATGTCATCCGGAAACGAGCCCAGAAAACTGGCAGCATTGCCACGTTGAATGGCAATGCTAATTCTTTGACCAAAGACAGAGCCAGCTCTCAGGTCACGCGAAATGTCGACCAATCGGTGAGATATTTCATTAAAAAGGAGACGTGCACTCGGGCCCCATGACCCGAGCGTTTCGACCCCAAACGGCTCAAAACTGTAGTTACCGATAAGGTTACAGTATTTGCTCCGCTTGAGGATCTCAGCAGCCGCAGCAGCAGAGCCCGCACAGCCCGCCGTGCTTTCAACGTGAGATGGCGCAAGGGTGTCGACACACCAACGTCATGCATAACCCCGACTCCCATTCTCCCACCGCCAGTAGACGGGCACGTTCCGTAGTATTGATAGACGTATTTATAAGGGTATTCCGTATCATAGTGCAGAGCGGCACGTCCCACTGTCTCTGGGAAGACAGGTTGTCGGGAAAATCCGTATTGGGACACGCCATTTTCCAAGCGTTCAACGCATCGGTCAAATACGGCAACTCAAAATCAAAGTGAGGATGACTAAATATCCCTGGTTAATTTTTCGGTACCGTAGACCGAGGAGAGGAAGGCTGGTAAGCTTATACTTGACATTTTGCGGACGCCGAGACCACCCAAGCGAATGGGGAATGTGGCTTGCTGCCAGGCTCGGTCGTCCAGGGCCACATTAAATATTATTTAGAATAATTTCAAATATTAGTAGTAATTGTATTCCACTTAACAAACTTAATGCAAAATGTTATAATTTACTAGTAAAACACGTTACACATTCAAAAAGTAGAATTTTGCAAGTATGTAGATTGCGTTTTTTTTTGCGTGTTCCTGTCTATCGTCGTAAAAATTAAATGTCATTGCTAACTCGTGTCAGCGGCAATGAATATCAAAAGCTTGTAAAACATTCTGGTATTTTAAGAACGTTCGCAAATTATTAAAAAAATCGAGAATTGCCCCTGTATTAATTCTAGTATATTCGATAAGTGGTTTGTTCTAGTGGAAAACTCGTTTGTTCTATTTTTAATCAGACGTCTAATTATAATATGCTGCACAAGCAATAATGGCCAAGACTGTTAGCGCGAAAATCAAAGCGTCTGTTGAAAATGATTTCAGCGAACAAATATACTTTGGTAGTTTAGAGATATAATCCCAAATATTTTGTTTACCACCTGTTTTGCTTTAATTTTTTTTTTAATTATTAAGAGAAGTTAATTTGATAAAGATATTACGTAGTGATGCTAAGTAGCTGATAGTCATATTAATATGTGATAACGTTGTTTCCTTTGCGTAATACCAATAGCTACAAATGATTTGTCTTTAAACATTGCTTTTCTTCAACTACAAAAAAAAACTTATCTCAGCCTGCGCAAACGCGACTACTGAGCATAGGGGCCTGGTCTCGATACCCAGGTAGGCAAAGGGTCACCCTCTATTTTATAACTGGCGAGATGTGAGTGTGTGTGTGTGTGTGTAGTGTTTTTAAAGTACACCTCTGCCTAATTCTTCCCCCAAGACTAAATAATGATTAATCAATCAGTATATTTGATCAGCAGTCAATACGGACACCAGAAAAAGCTTTGTATCACTAAAGCTCTTCTAGATTTATGTACCTAATTCATTTTATGGACTTTTCGACACAAGAGCCAATAAGTGGCAACCACTTTCGAAGCTTTTCAGTAACATATGTCAATATGCATTTTGATTTTTTCGAAATCGTTTTCGCTGATAGAATGTCACGTTGTCTAGATCCTCTGCACACCCTCATTGAAAAATCCTACTTAGGTCACAAAAAAATAGGTAAAGAACCACGCAAAACGAATTCATCTTATTATATACGCCTGTAAATATCGTACAATTAACTTACAGTAATTACAGTCCACATAAATCCATAAAAGTCATTGTATTTATGAAACACAAACAACGAATTAATTGTAAAACTACCGGTTTTTTGCCAAACCTACCAAATGCTTACTACGGAAATGATTTCACAACCCTGTGAACCCCCCAGCTGTACCTAATTCTAAGTGCGTCAGCCTGCGATTTTATGTAATACATACAGATACTGATTATTGCCGCAATATCTTATCTTCAGCTTAATTAGGACACATGGACTTTGAGCTCATTTGGACAACCGTAATGAAATCATTATTATGATAGAGTACAAAGAATTATTGTTTTTTCCTACCTAGTCATCAGTAAATTAAAGTAGGTTGATAACACAGGAATGTAAACATTGTAACTAATCCAAATTCAAACCTACGAGTATTAAAATGGCGGATTTTGAACTGCAAAAAATCCAAAAACTGATCCACCATATTTGTTCACATCTGTGAGTCCAGTGGCAATCGCTTTCATCGTGTTTCGTATTTCTACGACGATGTTCAAAATTATTGATGTAAGCCCATATTCGGTAGCTTATGTCAGTCATACATTTGTGACTGAATATCCATGCGTAGGCTTTCTGGTTATTTCCTCATGATGTTTTGTTTTTCAACAATTGTAAACCAATCCATGTCAACCTGTGGTCATTCTCTAAAAGTTACTTTAAGCAAGCTGGGGGTCTCAAATCGCCGCTTTATCAGAATCATAATACGAATCACGTTAAAAATTTAAAACTCTTAAAATGGACTTTGTAGTCATAAACATAAGACCATTTTAAGATTTTTTTTTTTTTTACGTGATTCATAATATGATTCTGATAAAGCTTCCATTTTAGGCCCATTGGTCTCGTAACAAAAAATATGTTAATTAAGTTTTTCTTCCTCAGATAACCGGTGCTGGTCATGGCATGGGCAGGGAGGTGGCACAGAGGCTCGCCAGACTAGGAGCCAAGGTGGTTTGCGTTGATATCAACCCCAAGGGCAATGAGGAAACCGTCACCATGATCAAGCAGGAAAAGGGGAAGGCTTACCCTTACCTGTAAGTACTTGCTTTGTGTCACTTTGAAGAAGCCAAGAGGAGAATAATATCTGTGTTTACTATAGTGAAATGTATGTATATATGATTGTTACAATTGACTCTTGGCCTCGGCTTCGTCGGAAATTATCTTACGGGAACGTCCTGGTAACAACACTAATAACACTCGGGGATAATGTAGCTTTCCATTAGTGAAAGAATTTTCGAAATCGGATCAGTAGTTCCGAAGATTACCCCATACTTCCACAAACTCACAAACTTTAATTCTTTATTATGAGTGTAGATGTTTACGAAAATTAAGACTTAGAGAAAAAATATACATATTATTATTAAATAAATATTAGGCTCACAATAAATTAAGTCTAGATCCTCTAAAGAATTTCCTATAAAAACCGGACTCACGTGGAGAGGGTTCCGTACTTTTATAGATTTCTTATAGGTTTTCCTGTAATCTATAGGCAAAGAACTAATTTTTGTATTTTTATTTTTATTCTCGGTCCTTTAGTTTTTGGAGTTAAGGGGGAAATGGTCAATTTTCGACTATTTGCTTAAAAACTATTTATTTTAAAATTATAAAAAACATATTTCAAATGCTCACAATGAACCCTTTCATTTGATAGGTATGTAACTCAATATAGTTAGCAAAACTATTTTTTTTTTTCTATTTATCCTCAACAGTAGCACCCATGTTTAAAACTCATTAATTTACGTTACATGTCCGTCTTTGAGTTACCGACTTACATTATGTGTGTGAAATTTCAACTACTACTACTGGACCGATTGTCCAGTAGTTTCGGAGTAAATTGGCTATGATAGACGGACAAACCGACACGGGAGTGATCCTATAAGGGGTTCTGTTTTTCCCTTTGACGTACGGAACCCTGAAATCTACAATCTTGTCTAGTTAGGTGGTTATTTTTTTGTAGTGAGTGGCCACTTTTTTTGCGATAATTAAACACACTCGAATTCTAATATTATATACGATTATCTAGTTAAATTTACATAAAGCTGTAAATCTATTTTTTTTTCCCGAAAATAATCTGTTTGTTTTTAGAGTCGCGAATGAAGTACCAAACCATTAAAGTAAGAATCTAATCAAAGTGCTATTTCGTGTTAACCAATATGAAACGAACCCTTGATATACAAATCTGCTATTTCATACATTGCACGTGACCGTGTAGGTTTTGCACTTTTGTATGTTTTTTTATCAATTACTTACCGACTTAAAATTTTAAAACGTGGGGGTCTAAAATCATGATGACCATAGTAAAAGTTTGTATCACAACGTCCCTACATCTTTACCTAATAACTCACATACTGCTGAGTTGTGGACGTCAGATAGGCAGTCGCTCCATGAGAAATACTGGCATTCAGCTGTATTCAGTCAGACTGGAAGCCGGCCGACCCCAACAAAGTTGATATTTCGCAACTCCAGCTCAGCAGACGATGATAACTAAGTACCTCGTCCGTCTTGCAGGTGTGACGTCACAAACAGAGCAGCAGTCTTCGAACTGGCTGAAAAGGTGGAGAAAGAAGTAGGAGTGGTGACCATCCTCATCAACAATGCTGGCATCATGCCCTGCAAGCCGGTGTTGAAGCATAGCGAGAAGGAGATCACTACGCTTATGGATATCAATGTCAATGGCAATCTTTGGGTGAGTGTTATAATTATAACTAGCTGTACCCGCTACCTTTTTACGCGTGAAATTATAAAAAAATATTACTTCCTTATTTGAATAGGATTTTGTTAACTTTTTTTTGCATGGAACTCTAATCCATTTTCTAAAATAAAAGTAGCCTAAGTTAATCCTTACATCATCAACATCTACCAATAAAATCCCGTCAAAATCGGTCTAGCTGTTTCGGAGATTAGCCGGAACAAACCCGAAGGAGTAACTTAGGCTATGATTTCTGAAAAACACATTCGAGCAATGAATTACCAAAAGTCGTAGTTTGTCACTTGTTTATTGACATTCAACTGTTATTATGTAAGTAAATACGACTTGTTAAGAGCATATATTTCAACTTTTTCAAGTTCAACCAGTAGATATTATGGCCATGTAGCCAGATAAATTCTGATACGTACAATCTTTGTAATTTGGCACCCATTCGAGTAATTTTTGAGGAAAACAAAGAGTTAAAGACAAATTTTTGAGAAATAATTAAGTGAACTTGAAATTAATTAAAAAGTTCAAGGATTCCTCACAAATTAATCATTATTGTAATCATTATTGGTATACAGGTCCTACATTTAATTTTTTTTTTTTCCTGCTTAGCTACAAAAGCGACGTTTTTAAAGACATTTTGCCCCCCTGAATTATTTACATAAGTGTCATGACATAGCTTTACGGATACAGTCTACGGTAAATTTAATAGCTTTCTATACATATACATGAAATATGTATATATACCTACCTATACATAATCCGGTCGTTTACAGAACCAATATCTGAATCACAATAAAATTATAACAAGTTGCCTCCAGCGACAATCATGCTGTCAAAATTCCAGTATAAGCATAAAATGCCGAACAAATGCATTTAAACATGTCCATGTAAGTTAACCCTGTGTGTTAACCAGTAAAGGTTCTCCGGACAATAAAAACCTTAATCTACTTTGACAGCAACCTTAACCACCTCTCAACTAGGTTCTTTATTGCCCTGTAAATGACAACTCATTGGTTAATGTGCATACTGTAGTCAATGCAATGTCGCGGATAATGACTCGATGTTAAGGACCGACTACAGCGAAGCCAAAAGGAAGGGTTATGACTTTAGCAGTCTATGTATGTTTGTATTTACGCATGTTCCTCCAGAGCGCCTAAACTATTCATTCGATTTTGATAAATAAGGTGTCAATCGATTCGTTATTATACAAACGAAAAGAAAAACATGATTTTAATTAGAGCGCGATTTTTCAGTAGTCAGGTTTTTTGTGGTAGTTTATCTACCATACAATTTCTTGTTGTAAAATATCCGGATAGTCATCAGGTCATCATCGTTTATTACACATTTAGCCGTAGAAAACCAGATACATAATTTAGTGTTAGCTTTAGTTATCCATCGGTTATGTTAACCAGAGGTCTTAGCACGAGCGCGCGATGTAAACGTAACGTAAATACGTCGATTTAAAATTAAAAATAGAAAGAAAGAAAGAATAAAGTTTATTAGATGTCAGTTACATAAGCACACATAATAAAAAAAGATACAAAATAATCCAAATTAAAAACTAAGAGGAAAAAAAAAGCAAAGAGTAAATACATTGTACTTATGTGCTGTGTGCCTCACGGCTGCGCCAAAAAGGTCCATTTCAGCATTCATGCCAGACAGGTGAGGCTGTCTGACGCTGGTCTTCCAATGAACCTTTGGGGGGTAAATACTCACTGACAACGGGAGATTTACCATGTTTCCTATGTGTTTTGAGTTCCCGATATTTCGGTGCTTTTACAAGCACCATGATCACGGATAATCTGAAGTTACTTAGTTAAAAATATACCCGTTTCTCATACAATATTTTCATAATTTTATGAATGTATTCATATATAAGGACGAAAAATACTGGTTGTGCTTGTTGCAAACAATTTAACTAATATCTTATTGGATAATGAATATGCATGTAATTTTTTCTTCCCTTAAATCAATTAAATACAGTATCATCAACCCAAGGAAATAACGAAAAGTTAAGTTCAACTACTGCTTGTCACCTTAAAAAATTAAACTCCTACAATTTTCTACGGGGCCATTCATGTCATAGTATGTGATGTCACTTACCTCTAACTGCCTTGTTTACCTACATCTAAACTTTTTTTGCCCTTATTAGAATAGTTTTACTAATTGTATGTGCATTATTCAACATCATAAAAATATTATAGTTAAATCTTAGTGAAACTTTAAGTAGGTACTTTTCAACTAAAAGTTTTTCTTTGACACAGTATTTGACGTCACTACCGTTTGGCGTTTTGTGTTAGCGTTCCATTTCACCAAAAACGATAAATAAAATATTAAATTTAGAGATAAGGTGTTGTATTAGAGATTTACTCAAGTGTACCAAAAAGTTTCAAGGGCCAATACAAGATATTTTTAAGAAATAAAAAAAGTTTTGTATTTCTTGCATTTACCCTATTGTATTTTCGATTCAAAAATCGACGTATTTACGTTACGTTTACACCGCGCACTCGTGCTAGCCTCAGGATTTATGTGAAAGCGGGTAACAATCCAATAACCATCGTTCTAGACGTATAGTTTACATCATACACGTCGCTAACCTGGAAGGATACGCATACCTACATAATTATAATACACCCACATATCGTCAGTTATATTTAAGTCACTTAGCTATAAGAGGGAACGAGCCAATAGCAATCAACCGGGCACCAAACTGGATGGCTTCCGAGCTAATCCTACTTAAAACACCAACAATAATAGTTTTTATACAATTATTTTCTTCCAGATGATCCAAGCCTTCCTCCCAGCGATGTTGGAGCGCAACAACGGTCACATCGTCGCCATGTCCTCCATGGCCGGTAAGATGGGTCTGCGTAACCTAGTGCCTTACTGCGGGTCCAAGTATGCTGTGAAGGGCATCATGGAGTCCCTTGCGGTTGAGCTTCATGAAGACCCTAGGGATACTAATGGGGTATGTATTACCTTTGTTTTATAGCTGACTAGGCTTTTCCTGCGGTTTCGGGCGCTTCGAAATCGGGAAGCCCACGGGAATTTCGAGCGTCAAGGAGGTGACTCTAGCCATAATAATTGTACTTACAAACTTTCGCAATGATTGCAATTTGATGAGGTCGATGTATGACAGACAGAGTCACCCCCTTGACGGATGCAAATGGTTAAATTGCCAACCTATATTTCTTTGGAATGTCACTGCATTCTTGCGGGCAATATGGCAATTTTCTATGCTTAACGCTATGTCAGATTCAGAAAAACTAAAAAACATTATTAGCCTTATTTATTTCCAATTACAATGGGATCGGCTGGGCTCTAATTTAATTGGATACACCCGAATACCTACCAGTATTTTACATGGGGCGACCGTCTATCTGACCTCTAACACTAACAATATGCTTACTTAATTCCAGATCAAGCTAACCACAATCTTCCCGTACATCGTGAACACCGGGCTGTGTCACAACCCGCGTATCCGGTTCGAAGGACTCATGAAGACCGTGGACCCCGGCGATGCTGCCGACAAGATCGTGGACGCTATCCGCAGAGAATACCACGAGATCACTATTCCTAGTGATATGTATTATTCGAACAAGGTATGACAGTATCTTAATTGTTATTGATGGTCAATGCTCGAATATGGTGGGATTTTGTAGCTTTATAATCATCATACTTGTAACTTACTCGGTTTTTCTTGACGTATGTTGATAACATGATAGTCCCTTGGTAACTTCTAGTTACAAATGTAAAATAAATTCAAGACAAGAATTTTTGTGGCATACATAACTAAAAGGCCTATAACAACTTTACTTTCGGAAGTCGGTGGCAAAAACGTCAAACAAAGTCACCGATTTTCGAAAGTTAAGTTATTTTAGACATTTTTTGTTTTTTTTTTGGAAGTCGATTTTTTTCAAAAAGTTGCTTTTGCTGTCATGCTATACAGACAGATTTGTGGAAGCAGATTTTCATTTTAAGAGCGTTAACGTCGTAAGGAATTTCATACAAACTTTCAAGTCAATTTTTTTAGAAATGACTGAACCGATTTTAATGAAACTTCATACGTTTATACAAGATACATAATTATGTCTAAAAGTTTGAGAGCGAACTTTTTGAAATGTCTTTTTAAAAAAAAAGATAATTGGATTTTAGATTTTCCATCGAAACAGAAATTTCCAATTATGTTTTTTGTTTAAAGATCTGATTCTGATTCTAATTCTGAAAAAGACATTTCGAAAAAATTTCTCTCTCAAATTTTTTTTTAGACATATGTATCCTGCTTATGCGTATGAAGTTTCATTAAAATCAGTTCAATCATTTCGAAAAAAAAGACTTGAAAGTTTGTATGAAATGCCGTACGACGTTAACGCTCATAGGGAAGCTGCCACCTATTCACTTGATATTACTAAAGTAACATTTATCTCCAGACTCATTAAACTTTGTTACTATCAGTAGGTCTGTATAAGCATCTACTCTAACCAACTTCGTCTTTTGCTCCAGCTCTTCAACCTGTTCCCTCCAACTGCTGCCAAGATATTGACCGACTTCATCGGAACCGGACTGGACCCCCACGACTGAGCTACTGTTATATAGACGAGGGCATTATTGTAAATAAGTACAACAAAACATGACATAACGAATTTGTAAATAAATAAAAACGTTGTTGGTAAACAGTGGTATTATTTGAGTTCTCGATTTTTCTTTTTTTTTGTAACGAAAATGTGCATAATTAAAAAAGGTATCAAGCCTAAAGTTCAGATGGCTTAAACAAGAAGCAATCTCTTTCAAAGCCTATCCTACAACGACTTACAAAGGTATAGCTTAAGTTTTTTGGTATTTTACTATATACAATATTTAAGATTTTGCATTAACGCTACTTATCGCTTATATTTAGTACTAGCGACCCGCCCCAGCTTCGCACAGGTGCAATGTTATACATATAAACCTTCCTATTGAATCACTCTATCTATGAAAAAAACTGCATCAAAATCCGTTCCGTACTTTTAAAGATCTAAGCATACATAGGGACAGACAGAGGGAAGCGACTTTGTTTTATACTATGTAGTGATGTCATTTTATGGATGCCCTCAGGTGCCACACTACTTCTTTGCGGTTACATATCAGATAAAAGTTATATTTAAGTACTCTCTAACTAAATAACACCTTGCAGACTAAACACTGAGATGTTACCGATTTAGACACAAGGTAAAGCTTATCACATATTTTTTGTCTTAGAACTATAATATTCAACTCTTAAATCATATATTTTCCTTATCTTCAACTAGTATGTTTATGTCTTATTCGTAAGGGTCTTGAGGAAGGTGGTGGTGTGCCTCTTAGTGGGCAGACACTGTCCAAACGCTTCTAAAAGCAGAGGCTCCTGCTCAACAGCTTGTCTGAAAGGAAACTGATCACATTACCAGATATACAAGATAGAAAAAAGGTATGCCACCTATGCCGTATAATTATAGCTCTCATTGAGACGACTACACGTCATCGCTAGTTGGTAACACTTTGTTTTACTGGCCTAGCGTAGTACGAAGATTGCAGAGTTTTAATAACCCATGAATTTGGGTTGAAAGTTAAAAGCTTTGACAATGAGTTAAAAATGGGTCCTCGTGCGCGAAAAGCTGACAAAACCTGATCACCTGTAATCGTCCAACGACACAGTTCCATCCTTGTCGACGTCCAACTTCCTGAGCACCAGTTCCACCAACTCGCGTACTCCTTCGTCGGGGTCCTCGTCACCAGGCTGTTTTAGTAAGGAGTTCCTAAAAATACACCAAATCCATTCCTGTTATCTGGAAAGACGCTTACAAAACTCTTTAAATTCGTGTCCCTATAAAAATGTTGGCTGGATTTTCTGAAAGACAGTAAAGACATGTCAGCTCTTCATCAGTAACAGTAGCAATCATTGTGGTAGGCTTTTCTTGAGTTTAACCTGTTTCAATACGATCCCAAAGACCCAGAGAAAGTCCCAATAACTACGTGTTTACAACAATAAGACAGAGATACTAATAACAGACCATAAAAAGACAAAAACAGGAGAAGACGAAAAAATCCTACCTTAACAACAAAAACATCTCCTCCCTCGTAATAAACCCATCATTATTCAGGTCATACACCTTAAAACAATATCCGATCCGTTCCTCCACGTTGCCCCGGAGAAGCACACTGAGGCCTTTCACCCAGGACTCGAACCGCAAGGCCCCCTCTCCCCCTGCCGCTCCCCGCTCCCAGGTCATCCACATGCGCTCTAGGATAGCCTCCTCGGTTACCAGGTCGAAGGTGTTGTGCATCACATCTCGGAAGGTGTTTTGGTCTATGCCCTGGGAATTTAGACGTAAGGAATTTTACAGGTGTGATGTCGGGTTTGTTTCAGAATTTTATTTTCCGACTAGTCCGCGAAATGTCAAAGATAATGTGCTGAATGAACTTTAATGTTTCACCTTATTAAGGTAATAAAAAATATGTACAAGAATCAAAAAGAGAAAAGAATTACAGGGTGTCAAAAATTCGTCCACATCGCTGTCAGTAGGAAAAGTGCCCAGAAGGCTGGCAGCATTGCCTTGCAGCATTCGTTGGATGGCAATGCTGTTTCTTTGGCCAAAAAAAAGGCTAGTCCTCTGGTCACGTGAATAGTCGACCAACCGCTTACTTGAACTTCAATGTATTTGTTCAGTAAGCGGTTGGTCGACTCAGAATTAAGTAAGGCTTTTGCCCAACAAAAACATAATATAGGTACCTACAAAACTTCCTACTGTGCGGTTCTAATAAATTAGTGACGACTAAGTAAGCACAGCATTCCAAAGTAGTAATGTTTCAGCATAATTAATCATTTCCCGAAGAAAACAAGCAAAACTTTGTGAATATGATAACTTCTGAACAGCAAACTTACGCATATTAGTTTTACTAAAATTCAAATATGTTTAGTTGTTCACGGTACCAAAACTCATATAGGCGACAACATAAATAACTCTATGGCTAGACTTCCGGGCAATAAAAACATACTCTACTAGCTGTTGCCCGCGGCTTCGCTTGTGTTTTGATCGGAAACTATCCCACGGGTACGTAAATATAGCCTATGGCACTCGGGGATAATGTAGCTTCCTATGAGTGAAAGAATTTTCTAAATCGGTTCAGTAGATCCAGAGATTACCCCCTACCACATCACAAAATCTTTATAACATAAGTATAAAAATGTCGTGATGGCCCAGAGGTTAAGGCCTCGCCTCTCATGCATGAGGTTGTGGGTTCAAATCCGGGCAAGTACCAATGTGACTTTTTCAATTCATATGTACTTTCTGTAGTTTATCTTGGACATCACAGACATCGGTGAAGGACAACATTGAGAGGAAACCTGGACTTATAAAAGTCTGAAATCACCCGTCTTGAGCAAGCGTGGTGATCAATGCTCGTGCCTTCTCTCTTGAAAAGAGGCCTTTGCCCAGCAGTGGGACAGTTATAGGCTGGTATTATTATTTTATAAGTATAAAGTATAGATTAAAATAGTTCTTCCTACAAAAACTGCCAAGCCGGGATCAGAGTTTTCTACTCTCGTATTGGAATGAATGAACTGTAGATACGGGAATATGTAGCTCATAACTTAGTATAAATACACGGGGCTGGCTTCTCAGGGTGCACTGGACTCAAGTGTTTTCCTTGGTAGAGCCTGGAGTCTACCAATAGAGATACAGAAATAAGAGATCCAGAGAGTGTAATGAAGAGTGCGAAAAATTCTGGGGGGTCTAAAAGCATAATGATTCATGGTGACCGTTTGAGAGTATGTCCGAACACCGTGTAACGATACTTTCGATTAAACAAGAAACGAGAAATTTACCAAGTTTACTGTAAACATGGTAAATAACATGGTAAACTTAGCTTAGTGACCACGACAGTTTAAAAGCTTATACCGTGTATCGAGTTAACTTTTGTTAACTTTTTATCTTGTTTTACATTTTTTGTGTAGTAAGCAACGACCTATTGTCGGGCCTATGCTGCCCCCCATACTTAAGTACTAATGCTGTAACATGATAATATTGTAACACCAAATGATTTGAAAAGAGTAACCATGGAGTTTCTTGCCGATTCTTCTCCATAGGAAAAGACCAACCCGAACCGCGCACCTTTTTGTCGACGTTTTATCTAGGCCTATGTGAAATAAAAATATTTTGATTTGATTTGATTTGAGTTTCCCCACACTATTTTACATTTAAACTTGCATTTGTTTACAAATTTCCCTGTTCCGTAATTTAAAACTCGTTTTGTCCAAGGTTCTATCAAAATTTTACTTCCGCATTTCCCGGTTTTCATGCCACAGCAAATAATCGTCAATGTCATAGTAAATTGAACCTTAATTAAGTTAAATGTGAAGCTAATTTGTCTAAAATGACATTTTCATTTCCGTGAATATTGCTGAGTGAAATTAAATTAATGATAGGCACTTATTTAATGAAATATCATGCGCGAACGAATTTTCTGTAGAATTATTTTAAAAAACTGCTGGTTTAATCAAGAAAATGTAATCCAAACAGACAGACTAATTTTTACTTGTAATTGGGCAAAAGTTTCAATCGAGTTTGAATAGCCTTAAGTATATAAAAGATTAATTTATTTAAAATGACATGAAAAGTTCAGTTTCTTGGCATGAAAAATCACATATCTACCTACTACAGCAACAACATGTTCACATAGATAACCCCATTACAACTTCATATTAGAACAACCATTCGCGGCCTAATTCCTGCCCTAACCATATGAACGCACGCAATGCGGGTTACACCCCACGAAAGACTGCTTCCCTGTCGTGTACCCAGCGGTTAAACCGTGATGTTATTGCCAATAAAGAATAAATGATGGGCGCGTGAACCAACCCCTTCAATTTTTATTCAAACTATATTACAAATATTTATTGTTATTGATAGTTGATGTTGAAAAGTACATGGTTGGATTTGAAAAGTGAGATTGTGAAGTTTTATGAATATTGGTTCAAGTTGAGTTTTTTGATTGTTTCTTTGTTTTGACACTTATTAGGGTTAATAGTTTGAGTTGAGTTACGATACTTACGATTGAAGTCGTTAGGGAGGTGCAGCAAATTTGTTGCTTTACAAACTGATTTGTGTTTTATTGATAGCAGGAAATCTTTTAACAGATTTTCTTAGCTAGCACTTACAAGGCAGACCCTTGCAAGTGCTAGCTAGTGGTGAGGCCAAGTGAAACTTTACAAGATACTCATGCTTGGAAATGCACAGGTTTTGAAAGCTACCAAGCGTATAACACGTAAGGCTGTAAAGGTCATCTCCTACATAAAAGTGCCCTAAAAGATCAGAAGTTTACACAGAATACACTAATAGGTACTTGTATTGGCATTGAAACAACTGCGTCAGCCACTCGACTTGCAGCAGTAACTTTGATTTTCATTATCATACTATGAAAAACAAATTTAGTTTTGCTGTTGAATGTAAAACATACTTACAACATATTCGACTACTTTCTAATTGCTAATTTTGACCGCGGGAACTATATTAAAATCATATGATCATATTTTCATATAGTTTAGAAGAAAAATAACTAAGCTATTCCACAATACTCACATCAATTTTGGGTGGATGTCCGATAGCGGTGGCCGGTGCTGCAGCTTGCGCAGTAATCACCAACCGACGGTACATGTTGTACAAGGCTTCGATCTCAGCCCTGGAAGTAGGAAGGTCTTTCATAAACAGACTTAGCATAAGTAATCTGCATATAATTCTCCCACTGTTTGGACAGGAAGTCGTGGCGGTTTCCACCAGACCCCCATTTGCCAATAATACATAATTTAAGTGATTTTTTGATTAAACAACTTTACATTCTCTTAATTTCGCCTAAACAGTTGGTATTATTGGCCCAATAAAGTTCACAGTCAGACTCAGACAAAAAAATATGCGTTTAACTCTTAACCCTTGATAGATAACTAACGTCGAATCGACGTAATCGATTTTAAAAAATCGATATAACTCGTTTGTTTTTTCGCGTCAATAAACTTGCCGTTCTCGCCAGCTCCTTCGGGCCTCGGAGCTTGCAGGACACATCCTTATCACTCAGGTAAGTGCAATACTTTCGTCAATATTTACCTACCGTACATCGATGTGACGTATGGTTATCTTTAGTGTCAGTTTTTTTACCTTTGTGAAAATTAGTTTTTATGACTTTTTTGAGATTAAATGAATCTCCTTCGTGACGTGAAGGTATACCTGAGCCAAAGATAAGATAATATTGTGCCTTTTGTCCATCAAAAATTAGAAGGTTGACAAAGACAATGTGCGACAGCAGCTACAATAATCCCATTTTTAGAAAGCACAAGTCTAGCGCCTGTCCTAAGTAAATTCAAATCGTTTATAAAACGGAAGCTATGTCTGAAAGCCTACTATAACATTAATCACTATCTCGAAGATAAAAAGGCTTGGGATTAAGCTGCTCCAATTAAATTTACTCTGTGAATGTCGAAATTTCGGACTTCGCTTGTTTATTATTGATTCCTTTCTCATATACACTGTGACATTTAATTTAATTGACATGAATACTTTTAGTATTTTATTATTATTATTTTTTTTTATTATTATTTTGTTTTATATTTTAAGTATTCATGTCAAATCATTATATTTAATGATTTGACATGAATACTTACTTTGTTAAGTATTTTACTTTTATTTTTTATTGTTAATGTTCACATTTAATGACATTTATTTTGGACGAGTATTGTGTATTAATTTTATTTGATTATTGTGAATGTGAGGACCATGTGGGTTTTTTTTTGTTTGTTCGTTTTTTATTTTTTCCACGATTGTCTGGCAGTTTGAGTACTATAAGTGACCTACCCAAATGTCCTTTCTTTGGTATTATTCGTCGTGTCGTTGAGCTCCTTGAGTTATAAGTCCAGCTACACGATAACTGACAAATGCTTGCACTGACTGGACAGGTCCACTCAAATCTGTGTGGTTCTTTCTTCAAGAGACCTTCTCAGACACTAATCTGCATAGTCCTCATGTGAGTTAAACAAGATTATGTCTGGACTTTAAAAGAGACCATGACCTCTGAGATTGTTTCGGCTGTTTCTTCTCAGAGTAGTTAGGTACGAAACACCGGCCCCATCTAGTTTAAAAAAAAGAGACGTGTAAGTGTTTTTAAAAACCTATTTACAAAATAAACATCATTTATCATTAAAAGTACCTATGAGGCGAAAATTAATGAAAAGTTTTATTTATTTAGGTTCTTTACACTACAGAGATTGCAAAATTTTGATTTTAAAAAGTTTACATGTACAATTATAAGACTTAAATGATTCTTAAATGTTTAACTTTTGTAGAGTAAGAAGTACCGTGTTTTGTTTCTAATTTTTTTTTCTAATAAGAATATAAATTAACTTTAATGTTTTTCTTTTACTCACAATATAATTAAATACAATAGACATATTACCACATTCATAAACCTAGTTTTGACATAATCCAAAATATGCCCACTCAAACATGCGCACGTCGAATCGACGTATGGTTATCTTTAATGTACAGTGAAATATGGTTATCTATCTAGGGTTAAGACAGTAAATGTCACATTTTTCAAACTTTAAACTCACAGTTCGGTAGTCTAAAATACATGTTGAATTTCAGTTTAATACCCCTTCTCACTAACTTCTATAGTAGGTACCAAGAAAAATAACGCCCCAATAAAGGTACAAATACTCGTAAAAAACATGTCTGTGCCTATCCCAGAGTGAGACACAATAATTTGTGCGTTTTACAACTGTACCTACATAATAGAAGGAGTTCCCTCGTAAATTACTAGATAGCTATCACGCACTTTATTGTATAACCTAGACACTGGGACTGGAGACCTAGTGTTTATTCTCTATGAAACATAAATGTACACGCGATAGGAAAAAGGTTCGACGAAAAAAGGTGAATAAACAAAACTTATTAGCGACTACAAACGACAAATAACACAAAAGACGAAGTCGGCCGCAAAACAAAAATGAATAAGAGTTACAGACGGTGACACAAGTCTTTGTAAATTTTATAGTTTTCATCACTTTGTTTAGTCACTAATAGGTTGTTATAACTCAAGATGCCGCAGATAGAAAAAAAAAAAACAGTTTGAAACGGAGACAAAAAGTCACTCGACAGTCTTTCCAAACTTAAAAGTTTCCTTGACTAAATGAACTTAACAAATTACATAAAAAAACTAAACTGAAAACTTCAGTAACCATCTTATTTTTAGACCCACAATAAAAACAAAAAAAACTCCAAACTTTTCACAACATTTTGGAACACTCAAAAACCGACTTTTAAGTTTTAACACTAAACTGCACACTCACTTGTTAAAATGAGTGAGTCTATACAACGCATCAAGGTGTTTCTCCTTTAGTTTCTTATGAGGCGTCATTGCACGTGTTTCATACTACCGTGCCCGTAATATTTTATGACCGAAGCGACCTGCCCGGGCCACCTATAGCCGCCCTACTGAGCCACGAGTAACTGATGGTTGAATAGTAGCCTTCGATCGTTTATCGCTTACCAATTCAATGGGTTCATTTAGGGTTAAACACTTGTCAATTGACATACATGGTGCTTGATTATGTTATGTAAAACGTCCTTTTCGGTTTTACGGAGCTGTAATTTTTTTATAGCTCATCGAAAGGTTGATTATGGGGTGCGGGAATCCTTTTATGATTTTGCCCCGCAAAGACTCAATCATGAATATTTCAAAAGACGAAATTAAGTTGCTATCAGATATGGTTTAAAAAACCCACAAGACTGAAATAAAATGTTCATTATGCTTCACAAGACAAGCCAACGGCAAAAATGAAGATCTTTAATAATTTTTTTTTTACTTAAACCCATTATAAATGGATGAATGAAAAGAAAATCCTTCCTTTTTAATAACAATAGTGAGCGCTAAATCACTATTATTATTAAAGGAATTTCTGTGAACATACAGCCGGACACTACGTTCGTAATAAAACGTACCCCACGTTTAAGTAAGCCGGCGAAATTTTCCCCGGATAAAAATTAAACTAGCGAGGGCTCGCTGAACGGAGTCATCGGTCTAGATTCTAGATCAATGTTGACTGTCAAATTCAATTGACAGCTCAGCTTGTATATCATTCTGCCCCTTTCGTCTACAACAATTTGCATCTTAAGTAATCCTAACTTCATTCATAATCCACAAATAAAATTCACGGAGACGATGATTAAGTACTCGTTAGAAATATTCGTTTCTAGGGCGCGAATCTAGCAAATAAAACAACAGACAGCTCAATGTCAATGTCAAGCGAAAATTTCGCCGGCTTACTTAAACGCACCCCTGACCGGCAAATTACAAAACCTAAGAAAAATTGAATTTCGCGGGCTACCCTGGCGGTGCGTTGTCTGTTGTGAATTTTTCATGTTTATTCAGTCGTGAATACACGTATTCAGTACATCATTCTGAGCCCTCAACCATAGAAATTTATCATCGGTTATTATTTATTAAAAAAACCGGCAAAGTGCGATTGGGACTCGCGCACGAAGGGTTTAATTGGCGTCAACTATGCATGTATGGGGACACCCTTTAATTTTCAAGAATTTTTATTTTTTGGAATATTTCCTTTATTTGTGCTGTAAGGCCTTGCTTTTTGTCAAATTTCATGATTCTAGGTCAAAGGGCCCTCCCTAAAGGTTTTGATTCCCTTGTGAAATCGCATAATATGCGACATAAACAGTCATATCTTTTGATCGCGTTGACATACAAGTTTGATTTTTTCATTGCTCCAAGGAGTAGCAGATTTGAGTATTTGGTATTAATTTCAGCTTGATACCGCTACGTATTCCTGAGAAAAAGGGTCTTGACAGACAGACGGACAACAAAGTGATCGTATAAGGGTTCCGTTTTACCGATTGCGATACGGAACCCTAAAACCATGCAGCTGTTTCCTATAAGTACAATACATATACGGTCAAATTGTATGGAACAGGTGATTTTTTTTTGTAACCGTTTTCGCGTCGGTGTCCTTCCACCCTGTAAAACCGTGTCAAAATGTCACCCACACCTTCGCCTTTCGCATCTAATCAGCACTCTATCAACCTCTGCTACCAACTGAATTCCCGCCTTTTGGCACGTCAATCACGCGTCACACCTCACTCTACTCGTCAGACAGCTTTATCAACTCAGAACCTGTCGACTTCACTTCATTCGAAACAAATGACGAACGAGGGATTAGTTCAATTTGGTATTTATGATCACCTTCCACCAAGGTCAGGGACTGGCTCCCTGACCTTGGTCCTTCCTCCTGAGCCAGTTCTCGAGTCTGACCGGCGGCGGCAGTAGGGGGCCTTTCCCGTTCGGATTTGATGTATTTAATGATTTCATGATCTGACGCAGCTAAGACCGACGCAGCGTTATCCGTCGCTGCATCAGCCTCTCGCCCCATTCCTTGGCCTTCTCGTGCCACTGATAAAGCGCCACGAGTGTCTTCGCGGCCAGGTCCTACGTTGGGGATCCGGCCAGTACGCAAGCCGCCTCGTAGGATATCGTGAGATATCTCTCCACAGAGAGATTAGTTCAAGAAGAAAAGAATTATCCGTGAAACTTATATGCTTATTACACGAACTTACTTGGTGAACCTTGTAGTCTTAACCAGCACTTCGAGGACTTTCTGCGCCAACTTGCCTCCCAACACTGGCTTCTTCCCCTTGGGCTTCGGCCTGGGGGCAGGGGTAGCACCCTGGGCCTGCCTACCCTCTGCCGCATGTCTGCCGGCTGTCAGGAAAATGCGGACTCCACGAAGTGCTATTGCACTGGCTGCCATGCTGATCTGCTTACCATTGTCTGCGGCTTGCTTGCTTGTCATTATCTATGGAAAATAAATATCAGTTCTTTCACAAAAATATCTAACTTACCTTGGTTAGGTTAGTAAATTGAGAGTAGGTATAATTTTTGTGTAATTACGCCAATAATTCATCATCATATATTATGTTTATTGTTTAAATTCCATGTAATTGGCACATTTTTTAGGGTAACTTTTCAGGAAATATGTTAATGATAGAAGAATTTACTGTCAATATTTTGCATATGAAATTTCTTATATTTTCATGCGCTTCAGCTACACCGCGCAATAAACGCAAGTGCTCAATAGCCTCATCTTGTATCAATCTTATTTAAGAGAATCCAGTGCTAATATAATAATGGAAATAAGCCTCACATAATAAGTAGGCCGACCTTCAACTACAAAAACAGTTTTTCTCTACTGAATCCAAAAAGAAAGCAATGAATTCTGAAGATTCTTTAACACATGAAAGCGTTTAACTTAGCTTTTAGCATACCATGTAGCATACCACGGATTCTTTCGTCCCCCATTAGCGCCCGGTCCACCATCACGAGCCATGAAACTAGCGTCAAGCAACAAGCGCGTGTGTTGCTTGTTTATTTTACGTGAGCTTCGACACTCAGCATTTCGCGTTGCCTTTAGTCGTGGCAATTCGTGATTTCTCCGCAGTGGCTGTCACAACACGCGAGTCGGGGCCAAGAGGTCTTGCAGGTAACTCCACTCTAGCTAAACCTACAATGGTAGTAGCTTTGCCTGATGTTGGGACGTGGATGAAGCTAAAAGAGCATATGGATCTTATCTACATGTTTTTGTAGTTTTTATACCTACCGCCTTGGGAAGACAAGTACAGTCGCTGACGCTACACGCGTGTCGCTTGTAAGTTGTGGCCAAGCGGTTAGTCATGATAATGCAAAGCCGTAGAGTACCGTGCTAGCTAACCCAGTTCAAATAGTTGGTACGAGGCACCGTCGACTGCCGATTACCGAGCTGATACAATGCTTAATTACCAAGTTTGTTGCTGCTGCCATTAGTACAGACGTAGATAAAGTTGGATCGACGTGTTACGTGGAAAAACCTTGGTAATTTGGATGTGGTTGTGGTTGGTGCTGTTAAAGAAAACGGTATCGTAGTTTCTGGTTCCGAAGGAATAGGGACATAGTTTTCCCCATTATGAAAACTTCTAAGAAGACAATTGTATTGTCAGATATGTCGTGGCTTTTCTTTTTTACATGGATTGCTTGTCGAAGGGTTTCATATCGTTACAATCTCGAAAGAATAAGCGAATTCTGCTTGAAATCGAAATTATAGAGCATCAATCTCTGACAGATAGGTCAAACCCTTATTTTACTTTTTATAATTATTTAGAAACTAGCTGACCCGCGCAACTTCGTCTGCGTGCGTGCGTACATAAAAGAAAGAGAGGTGAGAGATAGTGTGCGTCAACCTTAAAAGTTAGACATATGGCCATTGCGGATATTTTATTAGAGCTTTTCAAGAGGGACAAATCTGACATACATGATAATTGCGTAACTTTAACCGTTCACGCACAACGGAAGCTCTCAAAAGGAGTAAATCCCTATTATATGTATACTATTACCGATGGATAATCATCAAATGACCCCTCCCACTCTGGACGGAGCGGAAGGGAGTGTCAGACTTGTACTGACTAAAATCCATCCACGTTTCTTCTGTTGCCCTTTGCGTTCCAGGGCCGCGGTATCTCTTTCGAACAGTCCCGCAACCCTGGCAGGCCTCGCTCCTCTTGCTCGGATCCCTTCCCGTTTGCTGACATCTCTTTGAGGCGCGTGTGGAACACGAAAACGCCGTCACCACGGCCTGTCGTCTTAAGACGGACGGATGGCGAGCTAGCCCATTACTCACCGTCCACAGGCCCGCGACCCTGGACAGCCTTACGTCTTCATCTTTAGACACTCGATGACAATCATACACCAGCTAGAACGAAAATTCTCATCAAAGTTCTTGAAATGAGCCGAGACACGATAAAACTGCTGTAAACTGTTGCGGACCTCTTGCAACTGCCTTCCGTCTCCATCGTCAGACCTTTGATGAT
The DNA here is from genome assembly GCA_947578425.1 of Eugnorisma glareosa. Taxonomy (NCBI): domain Eukaryota; kingdom Metazoa; phylum Arthropoda; class Insecta; order Lepidoptera; family Noctuidae; genus Eugnorisma; species Eugnorisma glareosa. The sequence goes on from OX387958.1 coordinate 3,846,239, forward strand.
AGACATACTCCAGGCAGGTCTAAAGTTCTCATCAAGGTGCATGAAATCAGCCGAAACACGATATAGATGCTGTAAACTCTTGAGGACCTCTTGCAACTACCTTCCGTCTCCATCGTCAGACCTTCGATGACAGTCATACTCCAGCTAGGTCAGAAGTTCTCATCAAGGTGCATGAAATGAGCCCAGACACGATATAGATGCTGTAAACTCTTGAGGACCTCTTCCAACTGCTTTCCTTCTCCATCGTCAGACATTCGATGAAAGTCATACTGAGTTAGGTTTAAAGTTTTCATCAAAGTGAATGAAATGAGCCCAATAACATTATACCTGCTGCAAACTGTTTAGGACCGCTTGCAACAGCCATTTGTCTCTATCGTTTGACCGTCGATGACAGTCATACTCCAGCTAGGTCAAAAGTTCTCATCAAGGTGCATGAAATGAGCCCAGACACGATATAGATGCTGTAAACTCTTGAAGACCTCTTGCAACTGCTTTCCTTCTCCATCGTCAGACATTCGATGAAAGTCATACTGAGTTAGGTTTAAAGTTTTCATCAAAGTGAATGAAATGAGCCCAATAACATTATACCTGCTGCAAACTGTTTAGGACCGCTTGCAACAGCCATTTGTCTCTATCGTTTGACCGTCGATGACAGTCATATTTCAGCAAGGCCTAAAGTTCTCATCAAGGTGCATGAAATAAGCCCAAACACGTTATTCTTGCTACAAACTCTTGAGGACCTCTTGCAACTGCCTTCCGTCTCCATCGTTAGACCTTCGATGACGTCATACTCCAGCTAGATCTAAAGTTCTCATCAAGGTGCAGGAAATGAGCCCGGACACGATTTCTCAATTTAAAAAAAAAGGATCATGCATCAGGTTATACATGAAATAAAAAAATATAGACGCGGCGAATTGAGAATCTCCTCTTTTTGTTTCGTTGGTTAATAAACCAAGCTTCAGACATTTGACACGGGCGAGGGTCATTCTTTCACGGAAAACTTAACACCGCGACTCAGAAAATGGAGTGAAATTAATAGCGCCATCTATCGAGCACGAAATTAAACCGTTAAAATATAATGCATGTAAAGCGATCGAACACACACTCTATAGGGTTATAGGCGTCATGTTGACTAATCTAGAGTAATTTTTGCTATAAGAACTTTTTTATTAAGCTGGTCAACCGATTTAAAAGTTATCGATAGAGTTATTTAATAGTTATTAGTTATCTTGTGAGCACATTTTTATTAATTAGTACCATTTTGGTGCAATAGATGTCGTTGCATGTATCTTACACAATGATGGTAAGTTCTTCTTGAACACTTTAAATTCATAAATCTTTTGATAGAGAGCACTGATTACAATGAAACAAAAACTAAAACCTTCTCTAAGTTACGCAGAATATTTGTGCATTGGTTTTCCCAACAACATGAACGCCCGCCTCGCAGCGCACGCGGGTCATTATTTTGATGCGGAGTTATTTTAAAACTGTGATATCTCCTAAGTTATTCACCTAAATTGAATGGTGTAAAGGGCAATTTTGGTTACAATTGAACGCTTAAGATGACTAATATATTTATTTTGATAAGGATTAATACTATGTCGGTAAAAACACCTTTGCAAATAAGGCATTATTTTTTACCAAATTTTAAAATCATAAAAATCGTTATTGTTACTCAACCTTAAAAGATAGGCATGTGCTGTCGCGGACTTTTTTTTTAGACATTTTTAAGGGGAATAATTCCCTGATACATTATTTTTGTGCAACTTTAATCGTTTAACCAGCGCACGCAACGGAAGCTCTCAAAAATAATAAAGTTTCCCCGTTTTTGCAACATTTTTCATTGATGCTCCGCTCCTATTGATTGTAGCGTGATGATATATAGCCTATAGCCTTCCTCGATAAATGAGCTACCCAACACTAAAATAATTTTTCAATTCGAACCAGTAGTTCCTGAGATTAGCGCGTTCAAACAAACAAACAAACTCTTCAGCTTTATAATATTAGTATAGATGAGTCACAAAAACCGTAACAACATAATAAGTTTCTGACTTGATTGTGTCAATTATCAATTCTATGCCACATAAAATAGAGCGACTGCGATTAGCTTGTTTTAAAACAAATCACACGGTCCTTCACATGAAGGCCGAATCTCTTTCGAATCTTCCTAGACTCTAATCATTCCCAAAGTTTTCCAAATTCGAATAACCGGAAAATAGAACAAATGACAAACGACATCCATCATGAGTCCTTCTGTCAAAAGCAAGGAGTAAATATTCAACCAGCATTAAAGTCACTCTGACATCCATTATATCGATGTTGGCAGTCTGGCAACACGCTATTCGTCGCTTAAGATTTCATTTTGAAAATAGAACAGGCTCCGACGCATGACATATTATTATGACTAAAAGTTTAGAGGTAAAATAGTTCTAAGTTTTCCTTCAGATTTGAAATAGTTTTTTCATGTGCGTAGGTAATTTCGGTTTTGTATGTGGGAAATCGGATTTGTTGCTGCTGATTTATGTGTCCCAAATATAACTTATGTATGACGTGACAATATACAATTCGACATAAGAAAAAACGGTATATTACTTTAGTGTCTAAGGAATATCTCTCTGTGGAATAAATCTGTAGACAACTGTTCCAACCCCATAAATATTTATTTTCTCTTTTATTTTAACGAATGTTTTTTAGTCAAGCTACACACTTTCTTCCTAACCAATGCAACTCATGAAAACCAGAATCAACAGTGGCGTGGCGACCACCAGAAAACCATCGTGGCAATGAAACTCGACGAGTCCTTGAGAAACGATTCAACTGTATTGGATCTCAGAACGAAATTAATTAGTCACAAAATAACAACGGACGAGTAAGAAAAAACATAAGTTCACTCCCAAATTCAATTATGTCTTACTAGAGTTACTAGTATACCAAAAATGCATTTTCATGCACCCCTCAAAGTCATTTACCAGCTACTCCCATTATTTAAACCTTTTTTCATCATTGAAATTAATTAGTCACAAAATAACAACGGACGAGTAAGAAAAAGCATAATTTCACTCCCAAATTCAATTATGTCTTACTAGAGTTACTAGTATACCAAAAATGCATTTTCATGCACCCCTCAAAGTCATTTACCAGCTACTCCCATTATTTAAACCTTTTTTCGTCATAAACCGCCCCTTATTCCCATTAATCCAATTCTTTTTTTCCCATAAACTGTTCCATATCTGTCAAAATATTGCACTTGCTTATATTTTACGTGTTTTTAAGCGTCATTTCTTTAGATTTTCAACTTTGATAAGCCGTTAAAATACGGCTGTGCAGACGTGTCAGTCAAAGAGTAAGAAATCACGCAATAGCGGCAGATGGGGCATAAAGTTGCCATGTATGCATGCCGTGAGCCTCTCTGAAGGGCGGGGTGTTCAAATGCGGATTTTATTTCTATCTATATTCAATGAAGGAAATGAAAAAATTGGGTCATTCGTAGGCAGCTTTTCTGTTAGTCTTTTCTGTCTGTCTTTGTGTAATAGTGCAGTGTGTGTGAAACAAGAGGGTCAATATCTTGCAGTTACAGTTATTCTAATGAGATGATAATGATGTTAGATTTGTAGGAATCATAAGTGGTATGTAGTTAAGAAAGTTGAAGCAAATTGGTAAACAAAAAGGGTCAAAGGATTTAGGCATTTGAAAATGTAAACATTATTCCAATACGTTGCCTAGTGATGTCCCAACATAAATCTGTAAAGCATCGATAAGCGAAGGGTTAAAATTTGATCAATGGTATTTACCAGGATATTCAATAAATGATCAAACTAAAGCGGTGGTTGTAGATCAATTCACGTTTCACGTGGCCAAACCAACCGTGACTTGCCTAATTTTCGTAAAACACGGAACTTCTGATTTACTATCAACATTTTGAGAAGGGTTGCCCCAAAACCAAGTACTTATAGACTAAACTAAAGGGTTGTTAATGTTCAAATGAAACGATAATATATTTAAGCATAAATAGGTATTTAGGCATCTGCATATCTATTGATGGTTATGTAAAATATCGTTTTGTGTAACGGTACAGGTAAAATAACGATAAAAACGGTTATTTTATTTAAATAACCGTTTTATCAGTTACTGATGCTATCAATGCACGTATGAGCCATGCATGTCGACATTTACATAGAAATTCGTATGGCTGGGTACGGCACGCGACGTCCCCATACGCTAACAAATAAATTCATTTTTGTATAGTTTTTAACCGTTTTGGGTATTTTATGGGGGGTTCTATGATAGGTTTATGGGCTGGGGTATGAAGCATTGGGGTATTAAACTGAAGGCTGGTAGACTGAAGGAAGACAATCTCCGGCAATAGTGTTGGATGACGGAATTGAATCAGTCACAATCACTGGAACAAATCTACTTAGGTTCTTATTTCTCCACAGAGGATATTTTGACTTGATGTAAGAAATCTTCGCTTCGCTGACGACATTGTCGTATTCTCTTCGACGGGGGCTGAACTAGTGCTAATGTTGAACCAACTCGCTAATGCAGCCTTGAGACTTTCTGGAGCCCTGACACTGCCAGAAGGCGTCACGTCAGATCTCGAAGAAGAGGGCGGGAGGAGCTGGACAAGACCAGCGACCAGTGGTCCACATTGGCCTTAGATCGAAACAACTTGGTAGACATGGGGACAGGCTTTTGCCCAACAGGGAGAAATTTCGCTTCTGTCAATGATTTTTTGTGTTATATTTTTTTTTTGTTTATTTGATAAACAAGAAAGACTTCAATGCATGCTTCATCGCGTTTAGGAGTCATACACTTAATATCTACAGTCAAGTTAAAGTAATTAATATAGTTTAAGTTGAACGAAGTGAACCGTTAAAGAAATCAAAGCTAAGAATTCTAACTTTCGACAGTTCTAACTTCAAGCTTTATAGAATATTATGCAAGTATTTTATTTTTTACTTAAATCAATAAAATGCAGTACTGTCAACCCAAGAAAATAATTAAAAGTTAATTTCAACTACTGCTTGTCGCACAAAAAGAAATATTAAACTCCTACAATTTTCTACGACAGTTTAAACGTCCATGACTGTCGCGGCCATTCAGGTCATAGCATTTGATGTCACTTCCCTTTATCTGCCTTGTTTAAATCATTTTTTTTGTCCTTAATAGACCAGTTTTTCTTTCTAAAATAGTTTTACTAAATTGTTAGTACTTTATTAGAGCAAAAATTGCATTAACAACATTATAGTAAAATCTTAGTGAAACTTTAAGTACTTTTCAATTAAAAGTGTTTCTTTGACACATAGCATTTGACGTCACTACCGGAATCAATGCGTTTTGTGTTTGCGTTCCGTTTCACCAAAAACACGCTACATAAAATATTAAATTGTAAAAAAATGTTGTATTAGAGAATTAAACAAGTGTACACACGGCTACACATCAAGCTATACATTTCCAGTTTACGCTGATCTCTCATTGTATAGGATTTTCGTACAATGCGAGGTCAGCTTACACTGGAAATGTATAGCTTGATGTTTAGCCGTGTGTACCACAATGTTTCTAAGGGCCAATACAAGGCATTTTTAAGTTTTTTTTTTTTTTTTTGTATTTCTTGCCTAACCCTATTACTAAACTACAGAATAAAAATCGTATCTTAAATAATCAGTTTTTCTTAATTGATTAAATTAAGAAAAACTGATTATTTAAGATTGAGACTAGACTAGATTAAGACTTTGATTGTAAAGATACGGGGGTTAACGTTCTTTGGGGTTAGGTAATAATCTATACCTTTTTTCTTTTTTTTTTCGGATGGGAAATCATCAAATAACCCCTCTCGTTCTGGGCTGAACAGCAGGGAGTGTCAGACTTTTAGTGACTAAAACCCATCCATGTTCCTTCCTTTGCCCTTTGTGTTCCAGGGCCGCGGTATCTCTTTCGAACAGTCCCGCAACCCAATAATCTATACCTGGAACCACCTTACCTGGTATATATTTTATCTTCTATCTGTCTACCTGGTATTCTGGGTTAAGCTCGTCGTTGTACAAAAGCTATACTTAGATTGTAATTTTGTGTGTGCTACTTTTAAATTTTGTGTGCATTAAAGAATAAGAATCTAGCGTTCAGCTCCTTATATCACAATTCACAATAAGAAAAGCGTCTGAATCGCTAATCGCCGATTCTAAAAGCATCGTGTCTGTTGAAGCCCTAAGCTCAGTCCGTCCGTAAGTCAGATGTTATTTCCTGCTTGGATTGTAGACAAAGCTCATTAAATTAGTAAACTCATTATTTAAGCCACCTATGTTATGAGTTTACTACGCTTACAAATCCTATTTAGATGCGCTAGGGGGGAGGGAAAGTGGTCCAAATGGAAATTGTAAACGTTTGCAATGAAATTCTGATGAGACGAGTCCGTAGCTGCTTTCGTATTTGTTTCGTATTTTTTCCATCTACTTACTTATTTCAGAACAATTAGAAGCAAAGATAATGATTTAATCAATAAGGTAACAATTGTTTGTTAACAGAATTTTGCTATAACAGATACCTCCCTAGCTCCCTAGCAAATAGTACGGAATGAAGACATGATTTTTATTTCGGATTTGCACAAAATCTTAAAGCATTTGAGATTTTGAGACCTACAGAGTCACGTTTGACCGTTTGTCACATCATCTAGAGACTTCGAAAAATTACCTAGTAAAATAAAATAAATCGTTTAACCGACGACAAAAACGGCGGAGGTTCTAAATTCGACGCGTACTTATACTTTTTCTATGTATTAGGTACGACCACTCTTAACTTTTTTTTAATAATAAGTAAGTACACAACTAAGTAAATGTGGAATAGGACCTATAACAGGAATTACAAGCAAATATAAATCTTTCAAACACTTAAGAGCAGGGCCATAGAAAGACGCCCTTTATTTGGTCAATATGTTCACCAAACCCTTTCTTTACCCCTACAAAAACCAATTTAACAAAGCATTATATATAGAATCTTTCTAATATTCTACTCCATACATCCTTTTCAATTATTAACCCTACAAACCCAATTTCAATCACCACGTTTTTCAATCACTTAAATTACAAAGCGCCTTTCCCCGAACACGTTCGAAAAATCGACCAAGCGCCAAAGCGTACATAGTACAATATGAAAGCAATTTACTACATAACTAACTAGGTATACAGTACTGACCTTTCGTGATTTATGTCTTTATTCCCCTGACAACAACACATACATATAGAACATGTGATTTATAATAGATACAGTGCGTTACGCTTAGGTATATAGACTGTGTCGTTTGCACGTTGCTTGGTAACACATTTTCGGGTATTGAGTTCTGGTTGAACGTGTCATTGATTTTTGTAGCTGCCGAAGGGTTATGTATGTATTGTACTCTGACATTGATGAAGTTATGGCTGCAAGCTTTGTAAATTGGGGAAAATATGGACTGAAATGAATGACGATCATGTATTTTGGAAATGTCGATTAAAATCACGGTTTTAATAAATTACACTACATACGAATTTGCCTTTAATAAATCAATTAGCATCATGGTCTTCTATCACTTTCAAGGACCTTGACCACGACGATCTATGTTTCAAAAAGCCTTTCAAACCTAGTTAAGTCTAGAATTTAGCGCTACCCATATCCACCTGGCTACCTTTCCTTTGAATTAAGTTCCTACATAACCTCCTCCTTTCAAAAGATGAACTACATGAGCCTACCACCCCTCACCTACTTAGGGTTCCGCCTCATGTAGCATTAAAAAGAGCCCGGGGCTTCTCTGCCTATATTATTATCAGTGCTTAGGGGCAGATAGGTCGCAGTAGGTAACTAGTTTTTCTACTCAAAAATGGCAGCAACCGTTAGTGGATGTACCTTAGATGATGTACAGACGCCAGCCTATCAAGATACCCGAAACTGTCATTTCCCAATCAACCTTGAACATAAAGTTTTAGAGATAAAGTTAAACATCTATTGAAGAAATTTGATAGATTCTAGTAGCTTGATGTGCTGGCGTCTGTATCTATTATAAGCCTTAGGTAGGAAGGGTATCCCACCCAACAATGCGTACCAACCTGGGTAGGAAGGAACTACCTCTATAAAGAGAAGCAGGTACTCGGGTAGCATTCAACTGTATTTTTTAGGTACTTACACCCGGCTGCACAACAAGCTATGGTACATTTCCAGTAGGTATAAGCTGACCTCGCATTGTGCAATGCAATGCGAGATGTGGACAAATTAAATTAAAATTTTAGCAACAGGATACTAACTTTGCTTGCCTTGTTTCGAATATTGGTCGGGCAAGAAAAGTCAAATTACTAGGGTATTATGAACATACTGCCTAAATATTTATTTTTTATTTTATATCTATTTATTTATACCAACAACTAAAAGTTACTGGGGGCTCGCGTAAGTACCTACTTATGTACCTACATCTAGATAAATCACAAATATGTTGGTTTTATTTATTTGAATATTAAAAAAGATCACTTACTTAATTAAATGGTAATGATTAATACATAAGATTAGTAAAGGTGGAATATGTTAGTATTAAAGTTATCACAATAGCTAGAATTTTTGTTGAGCAGGCCATCATAGAATTTAGCAACCTTCACTAAATGTTTTTTATCGTTTAGAATCGAATAATTTATGGAAGTTAGAAGCGAAATAAAATCGTTTTGCACTTCGTATTTCCCTATGAATTTCAGCTTATAGTGACATCTTTCGATTGTTTGTAAAACTAATACCTGCCTGAACGTTTCTAACGCCATCTAGGATTTAAAAAAACTAACATTTGCACATTTAAACGTAGGAGTAAACCAACCGTAAGAAGTAAACCACACATACTAATACTCATAAATGTTTCAAACAAAACATCCGATTTCGGCATTTATATATAACATAAAATGAAATACAAAAACTGTTAGTTTGTTAACTTAAAATATTAACAAGAAAATATTATGTTACTTAGCCAATGTAATTTATAAAATGCTAAAACAAAACGTTTCATTCCTGTTTTATCGACCAAGTAGTGTGTGAAGCTAGTAACAAATCAAACGTCAGCAGTCAATTTTGTTATTGTCAACCTGTCAAATTTCTCAATGTCAAATCAACAAACGAAAGGCAGTGCGTGTATCGTTTCAAAAATCTTCCTTTGTTGTGATTATTCTTGCATTTTTGAATGAAATATACAACAAAACTGGACAAACAAACAGTGTAAGTGTTTAGTGTGAATATTCGCAAAGTTTTGTTGAGGACTGTGTTGGATATTCATAAGAAAGCGGACAACGTGTTTCGGTAAGTATTTTTTGTTTTCATTTCTTATTTGTGTATTGCATTCATGGTCTAACTGTTTTTATGTTGTTTGTCCTTCTATATGGAAGTAATGTATTACGTGATTGAAGACTTAAGGGCGAATAATAAAATATGTTATCGTGTTATCAAATAAAGTTTCACGCTTCGATGAACACAAACGTTTAAAATTTGAATTTGATCCAACGCGGCATAACATCGGAAACAATATTCAAAGTGCATAAACCACTACCGGTTGCGTGTAATCTAAGCTAGATACCTGAACGGTTGTTTTTAAGTTCACACATAGATTAATAAATATCCAATTGGAATCTTATCTTTTGGAATATTATTCACCTGTACAGTCACGAGCACCAAAATGTTAACACTTAATAACTTTTAAAAGTGTGTTTCTCCTACTTTTCTGACAAAAATTTCATGTTGTTACGGACACAGTATTCTGGAACTCTTATTTTTTTGATAAAGAACCTATCTCCAAGTTACAATCGTTATTTCTCGCGAAAATTGCGTTTAAATTTAGGAAAGTGTACATACATATTGATGCTTGTGACTGTACCTATCAATCAAAAAGAATTGCATAGACTTTAGTATGTTTGCATCATCATCATTTGCTGCAGCCCGACTTCACCCACTGCTGGCTATAAGCTTCTCTTTGCTTGGGCCAAGCTCCACGATCTTGTGCCAGCCTCATCCAGGATATTCCCGCTAATAAAATCAAAACATCACACTTAATCAGACTATATAAATTATTAAAATAAACTTTATTTAACCATATTATTCATTTAGTAACCACAAAGCTCCCTGCTGATTTGTTTTCAATGTTATTAGTTCACAGATCATTGTTGATATTCTAAAGTCAATTCCACTTCATTATTTTAATCTTAACTGTTCTCATAAACAAACATAGCTATTATGTATTGTAGGGTAAGTAAATACCTGCTTTGAAAACATCTGTAAAGTTGAGAAAAGACTAACAGGGCATTTTATGAAGGCTTGTTTTTTTTTTTCGGATGGGAATTCATCAAGTAACTCCCCCGCTCTGAGCTGAGCAAGAGGGAGTGTCAGACTTTTACTGACTAAAACCCATCCATGTTCCTTCCTTTGCCCTTTGTGTTCCAGGGCCGCGGTAAAAGCAAATGCCTATAACATTAGGTTTGCCCAGGTAAATTTGTTTGCTGAAAGAATGTTATTTTAAATGTTGCCTGATACAAGAGCGAAAGAAAGAAAGACAAAATATTTATTTGTCACTGGGACATCAGCAAATATTATAAAAACGACAGGATAGAAACAAAAAAGTTAACAGCTTGCTCATCGTGACTGCGACTAGCAGGTTACCACTCAGCATGATGCTGTGCGATGTGCTACTAGACTTACATAATCAGCTGATTAATATTCTGCCTATAATGTTCTGACTGCTGGGACACATGCTTCTTTTCTGTGAGGGGGAGAGTAGACTGTAATCCGCCGCACTGTGATATGGTTAAAAATCTTTGATGACTATCAGAACCACAGGCAAACCGCTCCAAACCATTACAATCATCAATCAGAAAGTCCTATCCTACTTAATTTTATTAATCCCTAACACCTAACCTTATCACCTAGAAACGTGAGTAATTGAAACTGATATGTCTGCTATCTTAATGTTATTATTTGGAGCACTACCGGTTTTATCAATACCTATTACATTTAGATAGCATAACATCAATAATATTGATTGATGTGCAGTGTGCGTAATGTAGGCAATTTATAATTTACATACACATATGTAAATAATTTAATCTCATGGGTAGACAGAGACTACAGGTCTACAGTACGCCACCTACAATCCTTACATACTTCTTCCACCTCGTCCACAATACTACATGAGATTGATGTTAGTACTGTACTCCGTTATTGGTCTTGTGGCAGCACAGGCTATTGCTGAGCACGAAGACCACGTTATCTCTTTCGAACAGTCCCGCAGCCCCGGCAGGCATCGGCCCTTGCGGACCCCTTCCTGTTGCTGACATCTCTTTGAGGCGCGTGTGGAACACGAACGCGCCGTCGACACGGCCTGTCGTCAAAGGACGGACGGACGGCGAGCTAGCCCATAGCTCACCGTCCACAGGCCGGGGGCCACCACGTGGCCCCCCACGCCCGGTGCGTCTCCCGCGGCGGCTGGGACGTGAAGTTCTCTCCCTCTCACGTTCCGCCGCCTCCTTCGCTACCAAGATTGCTTCGCAGAAGGAGGCGACGGCGTCCCATTCCGTCTCGCTCCGGACCATGAAATGAACCAAGGCCGGACGCGAGAGGTCGCCGCCGCCGATCGCCGCTTCGAGGACACGGCGGTGCTCCGCCCACGCGGGGCAGACCTCCACCGCGTGCTCCACCGTGTCCTCCGGTCGATCCTCACAGTGGTAGCGCAGTGGTAGCGAAGCCCTGACTTTGATTCCAAGCTTGAGTAAAGTGATAATTGGTTTGTTGGTGAGTTCAGAATGTCTGTTTGATGCCAATATACTCACCTAACAGTGAAGGAAAACATGTGAGGAAACCGGCATGTCCTAGAACCAAAAATTCGAAGATATGTGACATTTACCAACCCGCACTGGGCCCATGTGGTGGAATAAAGCCAAGAGACGAGGCCTGTCTCCCAACAGTGGGAACGACATAGGCTGATTATGCTTAATACTATACTCACCTACGTCATAGGACTTGAAACAAAACTAGCTGATAAATTGTGAATATACTATTTGTAGACCCCTGTTGAATCCTACAGAGAAATAAAGGGTTGTTATGATATCACTAAGTATATTATTATATTGATATATTGATTTTTATTAGTATATTGATTGACGTGCAGTGTGTGTATTGTGGGCAATTTACACTATAGCAATAAGTTGATATTCATAATTTGTTCAGGATGTTGTAGTTTAGCTCAATTATTTTGCCACTGGTGCCGTTCAAGTATTACGTGCATTATGTACTTAATGGTATGTTGTTATTGTGGTGTTATTATTAACATTAGAAACAGGATATTTTTCATGTTAACTGTTGGTTTTTACTTCCCGATATTTCAGCGCTGTTGCAAGCACCATGAAGTTATTGCGGGTGGGTGTCCCGTTTCTAGTGTTATTGATAATAGTCGTGACCATGACAGTTTTAAAACTTATAATGTGGTGTTATTCAACAAGAAATAAAATATGCAAGAGTAGTGTCTGTAAAGAATTTCTTTGTTATTTATAAGTCTGTCAAAATTCTATTGCAAGGTTTTTGGGTATTTGTTATATATTTATTATACATACGGTAGACAATACATGAAAATAACATATAATATTTGAGTACATGGGTCTATGCACCTATTGTCCATTGAAGTCCCTTTTCCTTTCATAATACGTCCTATTTATTTCTTATTATCTAAACAAATAGTAGAGGTAGAATAAGGTATTGTTACTATAGATTTTTATCTTAAAAATAAATAAACATTCATTTGTAAGCTATTGTTGGCATTCCGAGTTTAAGGTGGAAATAACGTAAGTAAATAACTTAGTTCCTATTCATGCATTTATCAAGCTTGAAAATCCATAATTGTTATGTACATTCTACAGTATGACACACATGTCACATGTGTCTTGACTGATATCATAGCATGGGAATCAAAAGAAAACGCGAAGGTACACTGTTATCAGACCTTATCAGGAGGCTCTAAAATGGCTACTTTATCAGACCACTAAGTCTATTATATGAGTTTTAAATTTTTAACGTGATTCATATTATGAGTCTGCTAAAGCAGCGATTTTAGGCCCCTGGTCTGCTATGTCGTGGGAATCATTTGAACTAGGTAGGTAATTATTACTATCTGATACCGATCAGAAACGCAAACTGATATAAGGCTAGCAAACAAATAACCCTTGTTTTTCGTATTAGGTACCTAGATGCTGTTTGCCTCGTTGGTCATGGGGTCGATTCTCGGGTGGGGCAAATTATTATTGGGTTTTTCAATCAGGAATTTCTTTGTAGCAGCCACGCACGGAGCCTGGATTTGTGCCCGTTTGATGGCAATAGGCTCGCCCCTTATTACATGGAGGTTATAACATAACTGGGGAAATGAGGTGTACTATTAAGGAAACCTCTGCCTAATCCTTCCGGAATTACTGGCATGATGTTATGTAGATGCTGTATGAAGTAGATACCCTTGTGAAAGTAAACTTTCGTCACCCAATGATTCTGAAATGGCACTTCTATGCCTTACAAAAATGCCAAGTACGAAGCAAGTAAGATTCATTAACATTTCGAAACCTGAATGCCTGAAAAACAGCACACTGTTGGATTTTCGATCGACTCAACATCAAAAGTTGATATTCTAAGAGACCACCGGTATTCAATCTGAGTAAAAACGAGCACAAAGTGACTTAACTAAAACTACATTTTAAGAGCGGCCAACCCGTCATACTTTTCATACAAACGCTCGTACGTCATTATGCCGATGTTACACATCTATCATTGCTTTTTTTTTTTTTGCAAAAAGTTTTTGCACAAATTTTACCTGAACTTTGGCCGTTCATAATGTACTCATAAACTGTAAAAATAAAGAAAACATGTCGATAGAAACCTTGCACATGTATTGGAGATTCTTAATGACAAATATTTATTTCACACACTCGTAATACATATTCAAAAACACGTATTTCCTGGAACAAGTTTATTAAATTTTCGAACACTATTTTTCGTTCAATGTCATCGCGATAGGCGGTATGAGGTGCGTGGGAGGCTAGTTGTGCGGGGTCGGGGCGGGGTAAGATGGGGGAGTTGAAAGAAAATCGCCGCTGTGGCTCTGGATGAAACAGCTTTTTGACCATGCTCGCGTTGACGATAGACGGGCCGAGAAGGGCCCTCTTAAGTAGATAAATTCGCGTAGATTAGAGAACGAATGCCGTGGCAATTTGTAGTAATGTTAAGACAAGTAAAGTGAGTACCAGCTTAATGTAATACATAAGTTACATTAGCTCACGATAAACTTACAGGCAATATAAAGAGCTCGATGTTGACTGTATTGCACCACAATTTACTTAGCTTTCAGTTATTGCCTTCTCGAGACGTCATTAGATGGTAGGGTGACCATGCGTTTTCTTATAGCATAACTAGCTGTGCCCGGCATGCGTTGCAATGCACCTTTTTCACCTTACCGACCCCCTAATCACCTTGTGGTGTGAAATATACTTTACGACCTATTTTCATACCTATGCAAATAAATGGTGTATCAAAACCCTTAACGAAGCCGAAACGCATTTGTTCTCTCCGTCATTGTGATATTGTTTTTGTTCTAGACCGTATCTTCTAGTCACGGAGATATTGGGGTTCAAAGTTCCAACATTTTTTTTTAAAATAAGTACATGTTTTTAATGTAATATTTTTACTTTAAACACCTCCACGTCCCCTGTACTATTCAATCCACCGACCTGGGGGTCTAAAATCGCCGCTTTATCAGAATCATAATACGAATCACGTTAAAAATTAAAAACTCTTAAAATGGTTTTTGTGGTCATAAACATAAAGACCATTTTAAGAATTTTAAATTTTTAACGTGATTCATATTATGATTCTGATAAAGCTTCCATTTTAGGCCCACAGCACAATGTTTTGAGTGCGTTACATTCGAGTTCTACCGTAAAACGTGATTTTTCACCCCAAAAGAGAAAAAGTTGTTTCCCAGCAATAATTTTTGCATAAAGTTACTTATTTTGATGTAGTACATAATGCTTGGTTGACTGCTTCGTTAAGGGTCCTGTTACACTGTATACTTACATAAAAATTTTGAGAAACATTTCGGAGGACTGCCACCGCAACCACCGTGTCACGAGATTTTTATGTATAAATTATGATGATGATGATTTTTATTTATTAATTTACTGAAGTTTCCCATATTGTTTAACGTTATGAGTAAATATTTTGTAAAAGGGGACAAGCCTTTACTCGTAATATTCTCCAAGCCTAGCTGTTACATAATTATAATTGTGTCTTACAGATAAACTGATTTTCCAACTAGTACCTTCTATTTCAAAACGTGCCCTTTGATTTATCGAAATATGTGGACAAGAAAGATAATAGATTTATTTGGCACATGCCACAAGTGAACACAGTTTAAAAAAAGAAAACAAAAAGAAAGTTGACCCTGTGTGCCTGGCCATGGCCTGCCATGGCAGCGCCAAAATCTGCCCAACATGCCGCACAACTGGTGCCCGACGCTAGTTCTCAACTGTACTTGGCCAAAAGGCGGAAACACTACGTAGGTAAATCCATTCACATTTCCTGAATTGAGAATCACATACAGAAAGAACCCCACGCGTTGCAGTCGCGCTATTTATTTGAACACACAAAATCGTAAATGTCTGAAAGAATGAAGTATGACAGATCCACAGCCAAATAAATGTAGGTCAATGAACAGCATATTGGTTAACCTATTTTGCTTCATCAGTATTACTGCGGAATTTATTAAGGGAAAATAGTTCATGTATTATTTAATTCCTTCTCTGCCCATTTCGCAATAAATCAAACTTCGTAAGACGCAATTTCGTTCGGTTGGAGTCATTTTAAGAGCATAACATGCATATGAAATGTTGTTCCCTACGGTTACATAAACACTTATTTAAATACATATCATGTTTTTGTTCATTCACGAGCACATCGTTAGAATGAGAGACAATACTCATCGCAGCAGAATTAAAAAAACACTTTCGCGGTTATTAAACTACTTGACCGTCACTGGAAGTTTTATTATGAGATGGCATTTCCGTTTCCCGTCGTTTTCTTACCAGTTTTCGTACTTTTATCCCCTCTATACTTCTGGCTCAGTGACGCCACCTGGTGGTTGCGGGTAGTTTTTAGTTTTCGTAAAAAGTGTCACGCCATTTTTGTTAATTGGCTTTTTATTCTCCAGTGAGGTAAGTATTTTAACATGCGTTTTATTTCAAGTAAAACGCTGCTATTATGTGCTTGAATGAATAAACTATTGATTATTGTTAGCCAATCAACTTGTAAGAAGTCATTGTAACAGTATTGAAGAAAGATAAAATATTTATTTGTTGCAGGGTAATAATAGAAACAAAAAAAAATCTAAATCAAATCATAAAAGTTTATTTGAAAGAAAATACTTACAAATTACCAGGATAGATCTTATATCGTAAAAGTTGCTGTATTCTGCGTGCAAGTAAGCGGGCAAAAAAAAAACAGTTGGATGCATGTCATAATTTAAGAGGTAGAGGACGAAGCATGGTTGATTTTTTTGTTAAGTTCTTAATTGTAAGTACAAGGTTTGTATGAAAGAAGTTTTTTCTAAAATCCACCGTCCGGAACTAATAAAAAAATTGCACCCCTGAAACCGGGACGGGTCGCTATTAAATTTTAAATGCGAAAGACACTCTGTCTGTCTAATACCTTTACACGCCTGAAACACTGCACCGATCATTGGATAATTTTTATCCAAGTAGTACGTGACCCTGAGATAATTTCCGACATCCATGCGTACGAAGCCAGGTTCAAAAGCTAGTTGAACATAAAAGGCACAACTTCCTTCCGAGTTCCATGCAGTATGCATACAAAGCCGTAAAACACAAAACAGTGAAGGTCCGACCCTTTCCCATCGTAAAATATTTATTTCTTTCGAAGAAGTCCTTTGGAAATGTTTTGAAGATTCAGAAATATTTCGAATCAAAGGCATAGAATGGCTTTGGTATTCTGTTGAAACTATTTCTTGTATCTTCCTATCAATAGAAAAAGATGTAATAGAAAACTTTGGAGTAACCTGCAATAGCAGAGGGGCATTTTAGGCAGTTCTCATTTCTATCTTTTAAAACTGAAGACACAGCTGATCGAAATTTATTACGTACAAAGAATTTAATGTCGGTCGTCAAGTTTTTACTGCCATTCTTTTGGTGAGCAGACACTTAAAACCCTTTGTGGCATTTGAGAAGGTTACTGCTACAATTATTAAGCTGTAAAATGTCTCGAAGATGTTCTTCAAAATGTCATTGAAATTAATCAATATGCACAAAAATACATTATTTGTTAAAAAGACTCCTAGTTCCAATAGTTGGGACAGTCCTAATAGTTATGTAGCAACTGGCGAACCTTTCCGATACACGGCAGCTGGGCTACACTGGCTGTCCTAAGTGCTGCACTGGATAAACTGGTATGGGGCCACTAACGGTCCTTGAACCTCCATACAACACCGTACTTGTGGCAAATTATTACCGGAGTCGGTCTAGAATGTTCTTAGCAATATCGACTTAGTTCGAGTAGAAACTTTGAAGGATTCGAAGGTTCTCGTTTGCAACTGTTTGAAGTTATGACTTGGGAAAGTTTTGGGTATTAGAATATCATATTACTATGTAAAGCAATTTGGTTTAGTAACTGGAACGGGTAGACGCGAAAAGTATGTTTCTTGCCAATTTCTTCGTGCGACAGAAAGTACTGCAGTAATTAAACTTCATTGCGGTTCTTAACACTTCGAGGACACAATTTTACCGGTAAATTGCGGAGAAAACTTACACCATACTATTATTTAACATTCAAAATTAGCATTCGTTCAAAAACAATATTGCGTACCAAAACTCATTAACCCAACTGCAATGAATTACATGAACATAACACCAGCTTACTAACATATTTAACAAGTACCACTTCGATCCAATGCACGTTAATTCAGCCGGCATTTGACAACATAACGATTCACCACATCAGAGCCATGTACAATTCGTAATGCTTTGTGGCCCATTCCGAATTCCGCCCACCAGCCTGTGGTCACAAAAGGTAACAAGTTGACATTTCTGCGTGACCCCTGACGTAGGCAAACGATCCAATCCTGTAATTGGAAATTTTATAATTTATCGGAATTTGTAAAGCTTTGATTGATTCGGACAATCAAAACAAATTCGACTCACGGATACACCATGACCTCGGTTAGGTTATAGGATCCTTTATCCTGATAGTAGTACATTTTCGTTGATTTCGCGATATCCAGGGGGGTGAAGCCGCGGACTAAAACTAGTAACTAAATAAATACTAAACCTCGCAAAATAATTAATTTCAGAAAGCTAATTTTGTTCTTCGTTCCAAGAACTGAATTATAATATTGTATCTAAGATAGGAAATTAGTGTTCCATTTTATGTTCCGGGAACTTAAGAAATAATTCAGGGATATATTTCCCAGCAAAATTAATACTTGGCCTACGGTGAAAATACGGTGTGGGCAATACCAATTTGAACAAATTACGCGGTAAATTCCAATAGCTAATTTAAAACTTAATTCAGTTATTCACTGGAAGACGATTCAATCTTCAGGGTATTTGTTGGTAAATATAATATTAAAGTATTTAACTACGAAAAAACATCATAAATTCAAAGTATGATCATCTGGCAGAAAAATCTCATCAGACTTTTTATAAGGTTTTGAGAAACGCGATACATCTAAAATACAATAACCTACGTATTTCTGAGCAATAATTTATTGAAATGTCTACTTGGCAGCAAAGATACCGCAGTTTTGTGGCAAAATATATTTTTTGCTCAACTTCAGAGAGTTTTAGACGTCTCTCTCTCGATTTCATTTATTTTCTGTGGCGAACATTTTCTTTTACGGTTAAATTATTCTGGACTCGAATCAACTGTCATAAACTCAAGACCTGGAGCTAACAGTGCTAGGTTACCATTCGTAAACACTTCGTTTAAGATGTTGATATTACCATACTCGAGGACAGCTGAAGGGTATCTGGTGAATTATTTTCTTCTGGAGATTAAATTACTTGATAATCTACCACATTATCAGAGGTTCCCCATTAAGAATGAAAGATAAGTCAAAAGTAGGCGTTTGGACAGTTTGGATATACACAGTGTTGAATGGATGACAGCGTTTGTAGGCGTAGATGCCTATTGACATTAGTATTGGCGAGAGGCATGATTCTCTCTCAAGCCTATTACTAAAATCAAATACCACAAATAAACCATTAAACTTTGCAGAAACTACAAATTAATCACAGAACCTAAACCCACAAGCGCGCATATTGCGAGCCGAGCAATGAAACAATCAACAAATGCCAGCAATATTGGCACAAACAAGGAATCTTATAACAATTCCTTCTCTTTTGTCTTTACGAGAATTGTTGTTTGTTAATTTCTCCAGTTACGTACAAAATGTTCAAGCATCTAGTACTGTTAACAAGGACAAACGCTGTTCTTTGTAATTTAAAATTCCTATGAAGACCTCGGGTTGTTTTGTACCTACCTCTAAAATATTACCGAACATCGAATTTCCTCTTACAATTCAATATTAAAACATGGGAACTTCAACGAACTAGCCCTAAACAAACAAAATATGAATTGCAGACTCCAATTTAAAACTGAAATTCGTTAGTGGAGTTAACTTAGTTCGGGACTCGCTGATTATGGCCGCGTTTGGCTCAGACCCCGTTCGGGTTTCGGCTGCTGTGAATTCTCACATACCTACAGCTACGTACTAATGTACATTAGCGAACTGAGTTTGACCCAGTTTTTTGTTTGTTTGCTAACCTGCACTGCTTTGTCGCGGTCAAGGATTCCCACTAATCCATATTCTTATGTGTTTTCAAATTTTCGTTTCGCTGAATACTCGCAAAGACACATAAAAGTTATGGTAACAAATTGAAAATGGTTTGCGTAGTAAGGATTTTATATTTTGCTGACTTGGCTCATTCGCTGCAGGATTATGCTCTGCTAGTTCACTCAACAGGCGGGATCGTTCACGAGAAACTTTTCTTGTATCATTCAATTAGTTCAGAGCTGTTAGCTTGCGCCAACTTTTCCTTATAAAAGGAAAATTTCATTCAAACTCGCGTTCTAACTTCGGAATTGATGGCAAATTATCTCTTCAGCTTCCTAGTTTCCTGAGGTTGATTATAGGATTTACTCAGTTTTTGCTTCGGAATGGTTAGCAAGAGGAAGTGATTAAAAAACTAATCTGACATCAGCTTCATCCTAAGCAATCAGAACGACATCAGTGGACTTTTTGTCAACAGAATCACGATGTGTATCCTCCGAGA
Source organism: Eugnorisma glareosa (assembly GCA_947578425.1). NCBI lineage: Eukaryota > Metazoa > Arthropoda > Insecta > Lepidoptera > Noctuidae > Eugnorisma > Eugnorisma glareosa. The sequence goes on from OX387958.1 coordinate 3,866,599, forward strand.
AACAAGTCTTCCAATTATCGCGTCCGGTGTTGGAGGACTAATTTGCGGGTTCCGTCTCTTTTTCACCTTCCTTTAGTGTGTATTTCTGTCTCTCTCGATCAAGGTGGCTGGAAGTTAGATCAGATAATTGTAGCTGTTAAATGCATTACCTCGGGCGTTCAGGTAGCGTTGGGCATACATCTTTTATTGCGAGGTTTTAGTTTGTTTTATGTGAGAAAGTTATTTTAAAAACTAATATATTTTGATATTGATGATTTATATTTGAATCTAACGAGTTCATTTTTTTTTTAACAAGCAAATCGTTGAACCCGATAAAAACACAATTTTTTTTGCAAGTTTTCTAGCAATAGCTTTTGCGATAAAGATATCGCAAAATTTTCTTGGTTCGGTTCTCCCTGTGATAATAGAAAAAAATAATTCGAGCTGTGGCAACCTCATTTTTCTTGCAAAGTTTTTATGTATTTGACTGGGACCTAGGTATTCTAAATGTAACTAGTTTTCATTCTTATCAAACCGTAACAAATTCCTAGACACGAGCAGTAATAACGTGACTGAATTCTTTGGCGGTGAATACGTACGTACTTAGTTGTATTTATTTCATTCTGTTGAGGATGTAAAAGTTATTGGCCTCTTCGGTGGCCATTAGGTGAGGCTAGACTGCCGTTATTTCTGAAAATACATGCAAAAGTATGACTGTTGTTTGCAGAAGACATTCTCAGGCTACAATTTCGTACCTCAGCACTTCATTTATATCTTTAGCAGTCTTTACGGGTGGACAGAATCCCAAATGTTTTGTCAAGTCTTTACAAGTAGTAGTTGTAATGTTTCCCAGTTACTAGTTTGTGGTGGCAGATAGGAAGTTGCTTCGTGTAAAATTCTGATACTGGAAGCAGACTCATACATAGTTAGAGAAAAGGCTAGGCGAATGATGGTTTTCTAGCCACAATTCCCACGTGACCAAGAGTCCATTGCCAATATTTTATAACAGCTACAAGATCTAATCTAATCCAAGTTAAGATCCTTATCATATCAGTCACATTTAAATCTACCACTGCAATAAACCAACGTGATTCACGACAATTTGTTTGCTGAAATCTGTTGTAAAACAAAGAAGTTCTCAAGAAAACACGATGCCGACGGATTGCGGGTAACGTCCCTAGACAATGGGTCATTACGAGGCATTACGAAAATAAGGTGTAATTTGATGTAAAATAAGGCGAACTCCAGATAGGTGGGCTCCGTAGCTGTCGTCAATGTTTTACGAGTATAATTGAAGGTGTAAATGTAGAAATTCCACTTGGTAACAAGATTAAATCCAAGATCTATAATAGTTACTTTACTTTGACCAATTCCTGTCGCTGTCGCGTAAGTGTCAACCTATAAGTGAAAGATAGACACGGGCAAATGTCCAAGTTCTACGTAAGTAACGTTTATAGACCTCGGCTTTAGTGACAGCCTATAGAAATATTTTGCCGTTCTGGCAGTTTTCAAAGATGCTGAGAATGGTTCGCATTTATGTAGATGACTGATTGATACGTAAGCTGACACTATGTGGTATATATTTACGTTTTTGGTAATAGTTGTAAGAGTTTAAATAACAAAAGGTAAAAAAAACATTACCAATAAGTTTTGAGAATAGCCTTTGTCCATATGAATGAAAATACATCATCTTCCTGTCGTGTCCCATGCTATTTGAGGTCGGCGCAACACGGTGTTTTCATCCATTCTTCCCTGTCAACCGTCACGCTATCATTTACTCCTTTTTTCTTCATATCATTCCTCACATAATCCATCCATCTTTTCTTTGGTCTTCCTCTCCCTCTCCACTCATCAAAATATCATCAAATATTCATAACTCGTTTAGTCACATGTGTGATGATGTGTGTCATCCCCCTCATCACATAATGTTCATACTAAGACAGACGCCTCCCATATTTATGAAATAACGCAATACAAAAAGGTTCTGTTTTATTTAAGTATCTCTAAAATCTCAAAGCAACACCACACAAATGACTCGGCAATTTAGTTTCATAACTGTGGTACATTTTGTAGAAAATCGGCGTGCTATGGACTGGCTGTGATTGAAATAGGAGCATTAGTGGGTTCAAGAGACGGTAGGTCGCTTTGTGTGCTATAAATCATTGTCACTCCATATTACGATTTGGAAGCAGAAGTCTGTGACTGCCGTTCAGTTCGGGTAAGATCGGGACTTTTGATTTTGATGGATTTTGGAAACTATTGGGTTTTTGAGGATTCGATCAGCTCAGTATTAGGAGGTCATAGTTCCCTAAAGGCGGGTTCACGTTGTGTTAACCGAAATGCCCGATCTGTACCTCAAAATTTCGATTACAAAACAAAATGACAAATAAGCCTATAATGTTTCTGGAACCCAATTTAAACTCTGGTATTTTTATATAGAACAGGAAATCTTTTTACAACCCATTATCAATATTCTTATAGACCAACCAAGCATAACAGTATTTTTATTTTTTTTTAATCCTTAAACAGTACCGAGTAAATGTTATGGCAAACCAGTAAAACACGCATCCTTTACACCAATCCGCTAACACTGTCCAACGATAAAACCAACATGACTGGCTCCTCCAATACGGCTTTTGCCTAGAAAAGCCTTGCTACAAAACCAGCAAAGGATATTCTCAATGTTTGCTGACCAACGTTGGTGGTTACTGGTTACATGAAAGCGGATCGCGTGTCATGGTTATGATTGATGTTACCAAATTGATTAGTAACGTGCTCGCGCTGTTTCCTAGTTTTTCTTTTAATAACAAGTTACGTGAGGTTTTTTGTTGGTTTGCACTGCGTAAGCCTATTTGCGGAAGGATTATGATCTAGGTTCATCCTTCTCAAACGTTTGACATCGAAGTCTCGTAAAATCATCGCAAGCTATTTTTCATTCGCGGTTTAATCAACTCAGCCTATCACAATCCACTGGTGGACATGGGGTTCTTCTTAGCTGCGCCGCAACACCACCTTCCATCGCCTTTTGCATCCACTCTCTGACCCTGCAACCCTTTTAAGGTTAGTTCGATGAATGTAGCTGGCTAATGTCCGACACTACACTTGTCGAAACCCACCCGGTGCTCCAGGAGCGCCACGTTTATTGTCAGACAGTAATGAAATTTTCTGTAGTACTCCAGAATAAGACTAAAGCTTCACGATCTAGTAGATTGCCATCAGCATTCTTCCAGAATAAGATAGCTAAAAGATGTGGTCGATAGCCATCAGCATTCCTCTAAAAATTGATCACGTCTTTCCTCGAAAAACGAACTCAATTAAGTTTGAAGATAGGTATTCGAACCTTTCTAGGATTCCTTACTAGTTTTCGGATAAAAGGAACTATTTTTATTACATCTATTGTGTCTCTTTTTTATTTAGAAATCTATCTACTGGTAAGTTATCTGCAGAGACATGAGCACTTAAAACATTCCATTTCACAAACAGCTTTTAGATAAAAAATAAACAGAAATATTTTTCTTTTGTATGTTTTTTCTAACTACGTCTCTACGTTTGACTACGTCTGAAAGCCGAACAAATACTGTTACTTGACACCCAATCTGACATAAATGTATTGTAGTCTAGCCGCGAATACATTGTCGCCAGGCTGAATATGCCTACCGTTCTGTGGGACTTGTAAAGGTGTGCACTGAGTAGGAGCGGAAGCGACAAGAGAAGCTTTTCAAAACCTCGGAGAAATCTCATTATCATAATTTTAGTCCAGAATCACCGAATGGTGACCTCCCCTTTCTTCTCTGTGCCTACCTCATACAGGTGAAACCTCAAACGTAAAAATTCTAGAAGCAACACTCGAAATTTTCTGAAATCAGAAGATTTCTCCTGGGCGCCTGTACTAGTTTTTAGGAGTTCGAAGAACTGAGTGTTAAGTTCCTTATCCCCATAGAAAAGGGGAGATACTCCGACCAGATGTGTGTTATTTCTGACAGTTGTCGGGTTTTTCTATATAACATTAAGTCGCGGATCACTTAAACTACGCGATTGTGAATTTTGATGTTAGTTCTGCATTTGTGTGCCATAGATGCCGCTGTCGTACTTTTTGTAGTGCCGCTACAGTTTTAACTAATGTCGTTATATTTCTTTCAAAGTGTTACAACGAAACTGACAACAACACACACACGCACTGTGAATTGAAGAACATTAATATTGAAGCAGATGGCCTGTATCAACATAGGTTGAACCAATAACAAGCAACTAGGGCTAAAGAACTGGCAAATTGGGAACCCATTTGCGTAATGTGGTCGAGTCCAACCTCCTTTAATTTGTGGTAATAGGTTCCTAATATGAGTACGTCTTTTTCAATGTGATAATATTTTTCGCTCCTCTTGTAAACAGAAAATACCCTAATTTAAAGGTATGTATCCTATTTATACCTATTGTATACGTAACCACAAGGAGTATTAGTGGTTTGAGGTTTATGGTATGACCCGAATAGGTTATTGCTAATATGGTGGCTCTATGACTTAGTAGAACAGTTTCATTAAAACCCATGGATTTTTAAGTTCATGACTTTGCACAGGATCTTAATGTAATAGGTAACCTAAAATTAAATTACAAATTCGCTCGGGTGTTTCATTTTTGAACGTGACTCTTCGTGACTCCGGAGCAACTGGTCAGATTCGCAACTGGACAAATCCTCAACTGGACAGTTTCTCAGCTGGACAGATTAGCAACTGGAAAGAGTACAGTCGTGAAAGAATAAGTTTATAAACTATGAAACAATGGTACTAAATTTAAAAAGTGTTTACTCAAGGAAAGTCTAAATATTGATTGATTTTAGGTTAAGTATATAATTTTAAGTTATCTTTATCGGTCTACATCAATATCACTCGCCATTCACTCTGTTCCTGTTTGAATTACTCCTCGGACAAAACCTTCACTAGCGAAGCCGTTGTCCTTATCCAAAAATAAAACGTTCTGTCCTCCAAAATCTCTCAAAGCGAGTGTTGAGGAATATCTCGGATCTTTTCCGTGTCCAATTGAAAGTTAATGTCTGTTCACACCGGTAAGTCTTATTAAAACATATTCATAGCCCCGAAAACTATCTTAAATTCCACTCGTTAAGAGTTTCCTCATCGAAATCATGTCTTAGAACGGGGCATAATCATCTGACAGGTGACGTAGACTCCGAAATGTGTAATTTTTTTATAAGCCCGTTATTGAAAGGAAAATGATTTCTAAACTGTATGAAGCTATTGTGAACATTCGTATGGATTCGCTTTTGTGTGCATGAAAGAGATTATTATTTCAATTCAGAAGGCGTATCGAAATACAATGTTTAATTGAGCCGGTAATCCGCTTCGCAGCGTTGACAAATTTAAATTTGGGGACGATTCTTTTGCAGTAGAATTTGTAACAACGATGTCATAAAAGACAAAGGTTTTTATATATCACAGACCGAACAGTTTCATCTTTAAAAGAAATCGTATACATTGCCAAGAAAATGACAAAATGCCAAATAGGTCAAAGTTGAAGAACTTCTAAATCTGTACTAATATTATAAAGAGGTAAAATTTGTTTGTAAGTTTGTATTTAGGGGGTAATCTCTAGATCTACTGAACCGATTTTGAAAATTATTTCACTAATAGGAAGCTACATTATCCCCGAGTGCCATAGGCTATATTTACAACGTGCCCGTGGGATGATTTCCGACCAAAACGCGAGCGAAGCCGCGGGCAACAGCTAGTTATTCATACATCTAGGTATTTCAAAGATAAAAAGCTTACTATCTAACAACCGTTCATCTTTTCAAGCCACACAGAGTTGTAGTTGTCAACAACGAAAACAATGATCTCGACATTGAAGTAATCTTAGGTCATCAGCAGATTCATTCAATAGTGAATAGATAATGACTCCCACGGCAATATCCGTGTGAAATCATTACTAGGAGCACTAAAAATTATATTGACTAGGAAGCTAGGGGTAAAGACTAATTAGATAGCTGTGACTGTCTTCTCGTGACTGTGAATCATGAGGTCTAATCTGAGCTTTGTGTCTTTGCCATTGAATCTACTGGTAGATACGACAAAAGCAGCTTTAATATCCAGATTTTCTGAAGGGGCAAGGCTACATGTTATAGATGTAGGTAACTTCGTGTCTCTGACGGATGATTTTGCTGTCGTAAATACAGAAAATTACCGAAGAAGCCACAACATCATTAACTGGAGATAGAGAACTAGTAGCTGCAGTAATCACAAAACTGAAGACTTCAAACATTTCTTTTATTTTTACTGGTGTCCATGAAAGAAACAGCTTAATTATGACCATGAATTAAAAATAAACTTGTTTTAAATCGTAGGACTCTTTGGTGATCTGTTGGTGACATCATCATGATGCTCTTGCCCTTTTCCTAATTTATTTAGGGCTGGTACAGCTTTTATATACAACTAGGAATTAGCTCCCTATTTGTAATTCCATCCACCGGTTTTTGGGGCGTCTTCTACTCTTATAACGATCCCAAATCGATAGGTACACCCTACAATAAATCCGCTACAGTCTTATCCCTCTCTGGATCATGTAAAACGGTAATTTTAAAGCAGCCTTTGTTCAATGCGGTAACGATAACATCATTGATTTATTGGGAGCGAACTACCGTAAAATTACCGTAACGTGTTGTGGATTAGAAACTGGTCCAGTACCGATGCCCCGATGCTAAGGTCGAGGTACTTTACAAGTATTTGTGAGGTTATATTATAACTTTATGAGAAATTTAGTACGAGATTGCAAAGATATTAACTGACGAGCTTTCGCCCGCGGCTTCACACGCGTCGGTGTCGGAAATTATCCCACAGGAACGTACCACCATGACAAAAAGTCTTAAGTAATATCCTTACCTACTCGAGTTCAGTTCTTTCACACAAATCTATTCAGCAGCAATTGCGTGAAAGACAGACATACATGACAGAGATATATTTTCCAGTTGCAGTTGCAAATGATATAACATCAGAACCAGACATAAAGCAGATACTGGTTATATTCAAACAACATTTTAGTCCAAAACCGATTGGTATGAAGGATGATACAAGACACGCTTGGCAGACGGAATGTTGTAGCCCTTGTGAGTAAGAATCGCTGTCAGAATATTGTTAAGAATGACATGATATTTTGGATGGCTTGGCAAGCGAATAGTTTAATACATGACGTCTTATTGATATGACTATAAACAGCAGCTGCATCTCCTCCTCTTAGTATTGAAAAGTGTATGGGAAACGCAATTTAGCCAAGCTTAGGAAATCTATTGCAATCATCTCCATGCAATTATCGTTCTTAAAGACAGGTGTCTTTTCTTATAATTTATTCTGATTATAATGGTGAATGATTAGCTGCAACAAAGCTAGCTCTTCCATAAACGTATTGAATAACTTTCTTTGCAATCAAGTTAATTAGTTGCTGCGGAAAGTCAAATGTAGCCAGAGCTTTCGTTTCATTTAAATTAATTTCCATACTTCGACGAAAAATAGGTCAACTAATCAATTCATGTGGTCGTCTTAATGGATCCGTTTCAAAAAGGGTAGGTACTGCTGTAACTTCGCACTGAAGGTCTAGGTTTTTATAAATTCGTGTTCATGTTCAGCCTATAATGTTCCCACTGCTGGGGTACAGGTCTCCCTTCTGTTGTAGGAAATGGGCTATAATCCACCACGAGGTCCCAGTACGTGTTAGTGGATGTCACATGTCTTCGAATTTTTGGTTCTAGGACTTGCTGGTTTCCTCACGATGTTTTCCTTCAGCGTTTTGTGAGCAGTGGTGGTGAAATAAATTTCACAAAGTAATGCGCCTGCTTGGGTTTGAACCCAAATCCTAAAACTTGTTAGTCGAGGCCATTACGACTGGGCTTCCGTTGCTCCTGATACAAGTATGTAGAAGATTCTTATTATTTATTTAGCATCACCAATTATTTATGAGCAACTAAAAGGAATTCTATCTGGCCCCTTTAATCAAAAATATCTTGGAATCCAGCTTGACATACGTAGTATTACAATATCTTTTTTTACCCAAGACAAAGAGAAACACCAATCTTCAGAATTCTAGATTAGCCTTGGTTCGCTCTTTTCTTCCACATTTGCGGTTCGACGTCCTCACATTGTGGTTGGCTTTAAATATGCATGTATCATTCACTTTTATTCTCTTGTACGCATTGCAGGCGGGATAAGTTGGTTCCTTGGGAATAGGTACGGGAAACACACACTGGATGATTTTTTCAGGAAATAATGTTGTAACGGCTTATGGCAACAGACGCACCCCCTTCATCCCTTACATGGGACTTTAAACATAACCGGTAAAATGTGGGTGTTAACGCCCAGAGTGAGAGAAGTGTACTACGCTAACTTTGATCAGAAATAATCAAAATAAAAAGAGCAGTGGTGGCCCATTGGTGCCGGCCCCGACTTACGAACAGTAACCCATGCAGGCGCATTACTTTGTGTAATTGATTTCAACACCACTGCTCTGAAAAACGGTAAAAGAAAACATCGTGATGAGGAAACCGGCATGTCCTAGAACCAAACAAAAATTCGAATACATGTGGCATCTACCAACCCGCAATGGGCCCGCGTGGTGGATTATAGTCCATTCCCTCTCAAAGAGAGAAGTCCGTGTGTCGCAGCAGTGAGAACAATATAGGCTGATTATGCCTAAGCTACTCAAAAAAATGTGGACTGATGTTTTGGACTTGTATGCGTTAATTTAGAGAATTCTCTATCGAAATTTTTTTTTACTACAGTTCAAAGGTATCCTTTCCGATGTAGAATTCTAAGAATATATCGGATCAAAAAAATGGTATGATTAACATGCGTATTTAATTTAACCGCATAAGTACCTGACCACAAGTCGATGGTCCTAACACTTTGGCCATAAACTGGCCTAGCGTACTACGGAATTTAAATAGAATAAGTCACGCAAAGGAAGACATAGAATAAGAAGCCAGATTATACTGGACTTATTGAACTGACGTCAGCAATCGTACAATAGGCTGTACACTTGACGAACCCCGCAAATCCTTTCCACGTGTCACCGTTTCCATTTATTTAACAAACTATAGTTACATGTCAATCTCCTACAGTCAAGTCTGGCAAAGCCTACATTATACTGATATAACAAGTCTAGCATCCTCTCTGGTTTAATTGCGGCACGATTGTCAGTTCTTCGGAACACCGTTTTGGTATGTCAACCGGAGGAAGGAAGTCGGGTCGTCACGCACTATGTAACGCTCATTGCTATGCATCATATGCTAGTCATGGTCGAGCCGGCGGCGTTTTAATGTTTTTCTTAGAAGGGACTCTTTTGGTGACGTGAACGGTTTTTGCACACTGGCTTATTAAATGTCTTAAGATTCCAGTTCTCTTTAAGACTTTTGTTAAAACGTCAGTTTAAACATACTCAACTTAAAACTTGTCTGCTGCTAGGACACAGATTAACTTTCTGCGAGAGGGAATGGGTCGTAATTTACATACGACTGAGATTTTGACTCGTAATCTACCACGCGAGCCCAGTGCTGGTTGGTAGATGTCACATGTCTTCGGAGGAGGAGATACTGGTTACCTCACGATGTTTTCTTTCGCAGTTTTGAGAGCTGCGGTGATGAAATAATTTACAGTTTCGGGAACATCCTAAAAATCTGACGAACGTATCTTTAGTTTTGCTGTTATGTTTCCATTTGAGCAACTTAATGCTTATGATAATAACTTACGATTGACACTTGGTCTATGTTGTGCGTTTTAATGCGCATTAGAAAAAGCCTGCCAATCAAAGAAACATTATAGACTGCTTTATTTAGACACGATAGCAATTACTTTGTAAAAACGACTCGTATTGTTATTATTGCAGATGTTACTCGCACATCGTTATTTTGTCGTCAATGTGGCTTTTATTTGTGTAATAGCATACACTGGTGGTTTCATCATTGCCAGTTTATGAGCTGCGAAAAGTAGATAGTTTGGAGGGCCTTAGGAATCGAGTTGAAAGTCAAAATTGTCTTGAAAAGGTTCATCCATTAGGATGAAAAAAGATGTCTAGCTGTGTCTTCAGATTGAGGAGAAAGGTAGAACCTCTCAAAATTATTAAACATCTTCATTCTTCCAAAGGTTTAACCACTCGTATTCTGACTCATAGTTGACGACAGTTTCAAATAAATCGAATTACCTCTAAAACTAACATCACAATCATTTAGGTAGTAGGTACACAGAATATACATTTTTTTTTTCCTACAATGAAATCTTTCTCGAAAACCTACAGCCTACCCACGGTTTTGGTAACATTTTGCATAACGATATCATTGTTATACAATTCTACAAAAAAGGAAATTCTATTTGTGGCTACCCTCCACAGTTGGGTTTTTAAATTGGGATCTTTTCTGCCACCTACGTACAGGTCCTTTCGGTAACGAGTTTTTCGCGGTATAATTTTATTAGACCTTTTTCTGTGTTGATATTATTCTGCTAATTGATGCTGCCTACTCATGTGATGTAATAACACCCACGGATAGAGACTGGTTTATTTTAAGCCTAAAACTCGGATATTCCTTGACACAAATAACAATAATCTCATTTTCTCTCTTCATTCTTTGTGCTAGACATAAACCATGTCTACTTTGCCTGTTGATAAATTATGAATTATTTCTTTTAGCCAGCTTCTTAACTAATAATAGTATTCTACGTCATATGCCTTCGATATACATTTGAGATGTCCGATCATTATCCTGACATGTACATTTTTTTTTGCGCTCTTTTCATCGCTTCATTTTCTTCCACACGTCTATCAGCCGTCATCTCAGAGTTTATGTCCTTCCTAATCATATCACCTTTGACAGAATCAATCCATGATTTTCTTTTGTATCCACTTGTCTTGCAGGAAGTTACTCCGATGGAATTGCTTTTTGCTCAATAGCCCATTTATGTTCTAGTGTACTTGACGAACCTACCTACCTTACTACCTTATCTACCTTAGCCACGAACAAGCGACACACGTCCTGCAACAACGATTGCGGAGAACACAAATTAGATCAGTATTTTAGAGATCATACTCTAGCGAAGAGAACAAGTGAAACTCCCACGTTTCGCAAACGTAACGCAAGTCGCGTCGCAAATTGGATCGCCCTTAGCTGTGTGCTGGCCCTTACATAGAGAGATATAAACCCGGATCCTGTTTGTCTAATCCCTTAATCATTTCGTAACTGGATGAATGTTTAATTTTCCAAAGTGGCCGTAACCAATTTTTCTTAATTATGTTTTCCACTATCACACACGCATATCTCGTATTCCGTGTGTGGTTGGTCGGCACTATATTTGGTTTCCTCTCGTGCCGCTAACAGGCCAATTATGGTTAATTTATTCATAACCACCTTGTAACTGCGTAATAATTAACTAAAGCCGACTGTTGCACACTTTTTATGGTATATCTACTATCTACTGCTTAATTTGTATGGTACCTCAGTTTTTTGTTGGTTGAGGTAAGTTTATGCTAATGTGAGGAAAAAACCATAAGATATGTAATGTTGTTTTGTGTTGCTAATTTTACGTCAGCCAATCTTATGGGGTTCGTGTGTGTGTTCATAAAATAAATACCTACATAAGAATAACTTATCGTTAAAAGAAAAAAATGTGTTCAGTCTGATTTTATTTTTATTTAAATTAGTTTTCTTAAGATCCGCAATAGATAAAGTCATATCATCAAACGTAGGCCATGCTTACATATTACCTACAAGGTAAACAGAAATAGCAAACATTTCGGAACTCCACATCCAACACAATTAAATGTAACTACCGTTTAATTTGCTTAAACATTCCAATTCTGTTCCATTTCATTGAACTTGAAAAATGTCACAGACTGTGACACAATTGACTTCCGGGTGCTATCGAAATGTCAGTAGCATTCCCATTGCCCATAGAGTTTCGATTACACGCATCGTTTCAGTTCCATCGCAGGCAGCCATCTTGTGACGTAATAAACGACGAGACAGCTGACTGGAGTCCTCCCTGCTGGGATTTATTGCAAGAATATTGCGCGGCTAGGAAATAATCAGACTGTCGTAACAAGCCCTGAAATCATAAGGTTTTATGAAAGAAGGCTTCAGTAAAATGGTATTGATCAAACTCAGAAAATATTCTTAGACACTTGAAACTTAGGTTGACTGATAAAAATTGTCTTGAAGCATTAAGTCCGCCTATATATGTACCACAGTGTTGTACATGTGGTTTAAATAAATAAAGTACTAATTAATTGTACCCAAATTTACCAAGAAACAAAACCACAAATTCAAGTCTTTAAATTGTGGGATAGTGATAACCATCCCACCATAATTTGACTAGGAAAACATTACATTCGTGAAAAAGATAAAGTAGATAAACCCATCGAAGGAGTCCTCAGTTAATAAAAAGAAACGGAAAACGAAGTAACCCATTACCGGCCGAGCAAGCCGGGTCCATACCGGTCCGGATGCCAGCTTCCGTTTACCCTAGTCTGTCGTCGTGTAGTTTTAAGGTTAAAAGTCAATGTCACGCTGCTGATAAGAAAATGTTCATAGAGAGATAATCTAGACAGAACACAGATTACATATGTACATAAAACAAAATTTCGCGCCTGTATTTTCACCAAAGATTTGCCAGACGTTAAGTCCCATGTAATAAAGCGAGGAGTTTGTACATTTGCACAAACATCCAGAATCATACCAGACAATCTTTGAAACCCTGTTAGAAGATTTCAAGTGCAAAGCGCCGTTTTAATATACTACTCGTATATGGCGCTAAGGAATCCTCTTAGATGATTTCAAGAAGATATATCGAATTCTAGGTAAGCAAGTTTCTTGGTTGCAATTGGCACATTTTTGTTCCAATACCCATTCTTCCAGAGGACTGTTGCTTCGAAGTTCACAACTTGTGTTTTATCAGGTAGGTAAAGTTGAACTACATCTGTCATGTCATATATGCGATTCCTAAAAGTTTTGTTGTTGCTTCATATTTTCACCAATGACACCCACCAAAGCAGCGCAGCATGGTAGACACCCATTATACGGCGCCCAACTCCCAAACCAACGGCTTAAAAGCAGGCACAGTTTTTTAAAAACCACAGCGTCCCTATCAGGAGACCCGGCCAACGCCCGTTTTAAGCTGTGGGAAAAAGCTGTTCCCCTTCCACTCGCTACTTACCACCAAGTGAGCATCTTCCTGCAGGGTCTAACCTTCCGTGGTCCACCTGGAAGTCCTTGAACCATCTTCGGACTCAAGTAGGAAAATGTAACTCCTAGCTCGTTAAGTGGGGCTATCGCAATGAATCAGCAGCGGGGTGTGGTTGTGGAACTGTGTCACAAACTATGCTCCATTTCCTATCCTGCCCTGAAGTGACCTCTGCGCTGCCACCGACGACGCGGTGGAAGTGGCGAAGTTCTGGGCTCACAAAACAGAAAAATTTCGTGCCAGCGACACGAAGAAGAAGACCATTGAAAAAGGCAAACCCAAAAATACTTGATTATTACATTCCAATATCCTGTTCAACAATAAATCACAATTTCTTGTACTGTGGTTTTACCCCAAGGTATAATATTTTAGCTTTAGTACGTTTCCGAACATTCAAGGTTGTTTTTTATTGCACCTGTTAATACTATCAACCCCAAAGGGAACACAATTGTAGAACCCTCCAGAATCAATTACCGTTGACAAATTTGCTCTGGGAACACTGGAATATCAATTTTTGAATAGCATCCTACTTAGTTCATTGGGCCTAGTATTTTCTACAAAGCCATTGAGCTGATTTTGCACCTTTAAAGGTAGACCGTTATTGAAAGAAATTGTTCATGAATTGAATTAATGATGATGCTATCTTTCAATTTTATTAAAATACAAGATGAATTTGACACTTTCTCAAAAACTTAAGTTTTATTGCGAAAAGACCATCCATGTTTTTTGCTCCGATAAAAAATAGTTTTTCGTTTACAAACGGGTTTATCTTTAAAGGTAATGGATTTTGTGTCGCAATTTCGATCTTTAGGAACACGGACTGTCAATCAAATGTTTGAATAGCCTTCTCCAGAGTTATGTGCTCCTGGTACTTGCCGAGTCTTTTAAAATCTGTGGTGTAATGTCGCTTAGTTGATAGACAAATAAATTGATAATAAAAACGAACGCGAAACGAGTATGTGAGGATCGTAGCAGCTGGCGTTCTGTAGTTTCTGCACCCTTATATGGAAAAGTCGTGAGTTCATAAGGTATGTATATCGCGTACTTGTCAATAAAGTTTCTGTGTGAGACATTTCACCTAATTAAACAGAAATGTCACATCTTAACATCTCTATTGAGATATCTCATCGCGTCCCTATTAATTAATCAAACTGAGCTGAATTGATAATGGCATAAGGATACCTGCATGGCGTTGAGTAAGTGGTGGTGACTTATTAATTCAAAATGTACTGTGTGACTATGGCCACTAGGGCCACTGTCCAAATTGTGCAATCACCACATTAGGTATAGATCACTTTGAATTTCAAAAGAACTGAAAATAAATTATTGAAGACAACCAACAGCTTTAAGTCCAGATATGAAATCAAATAATCAGAACATCACGGTGAGTCGGGACCGACATCGTGGATATGTCAGAATTTGTTATGTTTTCATCCATAACTTTTAATTAACTTGTCTACGTTTCGCTTGAGGGATTTCAATCAGCTCTTATCCCAATCGAATATTAAATTATGTTTTAAAATCAATGTGTTCCACATTTGTACGGTTTTGACTTCTGTTTTAATTAATTTTCGGTTGGTACCTACGTAAATTTTCGTGTAAACTGATAATAATATACTATAACATAAACCTTCCCTTTTTAGATGACTAAAGGAGTATCTTTAAATAGTATGTTAAAGACTGTTTTTAACCACTTTTCAAAAACGTTTTCACTAAAAGAAGGGACCTACATGAACGCGTATTATTGCTCACTCGGCGCTTAGCAATGAATATGCAATATTGCAAGTAAATCGAAGTTTTCGTCAGGAAACTCACCCACAAATAAAAGTTTCCGTTTATACTAACTACCGTTATGAGCTATAAGGACGTAGTCTGAGCCATAAATGGTTATAACTTGAACGTTTTAGGGCAGGATTTCCTTAGCGCATAAACAGTGATTGCTTAATGATCATTAGTATTATAATAACATGCCATTTTCTAAGTGTAAATCTGTTGTTAACTTTATTTTCTCTTTATTAAGGAAAAAATACAGTTTTTGCTACAGCGAGTCTTATTGGGTGTTGGTATACGTTCTTTCTCTTTTCTAGTTATTAGAACAATGATGTAACAGTTTAAAGTTCTGAGAAACTTACGATTTTCACTACCTATAGCAAATAATAATCTGAGACGATCTGATTCTGTCCACTTTATAAGTTATTATACGCTTCATTTTAAGTTAGCCAATAGCTTACAATTCCATTCTGTTGATACTAAATATTGTATTATCCACCGCACATGAGAATTTGAACATCTTTGTTATTACCATCGTCATCATTATATGTCTTGAAATCATTTTCTTCTAGGAAAAACTGTTTTCAATTTTTCTTTCTTTCTTCACAGAGCTCCGCCTTTGTTCCGTATTTCGTGCCATGGCCATCGTCGGTTACAAATCTGTGCGTTTTATTGACTAGCCTATTTCAATACCATGGTCGAGCGACTCCTCTATTTTCTGCCCCTTTCCAACAATAAACGATCTGTTGCGTCACTAACAATAAATCTGTAGTAACTGCTGTAACTGCCTAGTTTCACAGAATACTAACCATTGTTGATGTTATTGAAAACGGTTGTGGAACCGGGCGACGCAATCACTGTCGTTGCTATGACTGTTACTAGGCAATGTTCTATGGCTTTCGTTAATTCGGTGAGATATCATGTTCATAATCAAGCCTGTAATCCCCGAAAAGTTAGGCACACCTGCATTTCGCCAGTTATGTTTGAGTCCCATGCAATAGGGGGCGAGCCTATTGCCATCAACCGAGTACAAATCCAGTCTCCGTGGCTGCTACTGAGAAATTTCTCATAGAAAATCACACTGCCCGACCTGGAACCATCGAACCCAGGACCTCCTGCTCACCAGTCGCGCTTGCGGCCACTAGGCGCAAAATATTTCGTTAGAAAACAGTCTTCACAATATAATCATCTCCTCAGCCATAACACGTCCACTGCTGGGCATAGGACTCTGTCACATCGTAGTTCCATGATGTTTCTACCTATAGTATTGAATCAGCTGTTTCAAATTCATAAACATACTTGTAGAAAATTTGAACTAACCATAACTTTCCAACTACCTATGTATATTGCTTCCTTAACCCGTATTCCAGAAGCACTTGAAACATAAATCTTCAGATCAAATATTTCCGGATCAAAAGTGAGCAGAGTTATGGCTCCGGGTAGGAAACATGATGCTTGCTAGAACTTTATTACGGACCTTAAAAATTGAAACGTATTAGAAAAAGTGCAAACATATAAAAGTAAGCATCAAGGACAGGCAAGAACTTACGTAATTATAAATAAATCTGGAGAGAACAAATAGTCGTAGAGAAATCTTGCCGGTAGCTGAAATGGCCATATTTTTTTTACACGAGAATCTGGAACTAATCTGAGATTGGTGGAACGCTTAATCAGCGATTTCAACACAATGCCGTGACGTTCGCGGTAGCCCGAGTCACACGATAAAAAATATTGTTTACTTTAATGAGTTGCACAAGAGCTTCTATCAAATTCCCATTCTTAAACTTTGTTAACGTTTTCAAAGTTTTCATTTCAATAAGAAGGTCCGTAGGATCATAAGAAATCGCTAAATCGCGAAGTTGCTTTGACTTGCGTGATTGACATCCTGATGGATGCTATCCAAATTGTGCATTGAATTTTATTGATGATGTTCTGGTAACTGGTATTTGCAACCGGTCATTATTATTCCTTTAAAAGCTCAAGTCCAATTTTAGAAGTTTAAAATAGCCTTTCTATACGCATACGTAAATCGGTTTTAGAAATAGCTATTTGAAGGTTTAGCCATTATAAATAACTTTGGAACAACAATGAACGTATTTTCGGTTTAGCCGATATAAATAACTTGGTTACAACATGCCCGGTAAAATTAAGCTTCAATGCTCCTAAAACACAAACTCGAACACCACCCAGACATATTTCAAGTATGGATGTTACGTCGGTAGCTATAATAATTGCAATGAAATTGGAAAGCACTCCTAAAAAAATAAAGTATGACCCTTTCCTCTTTGTGAACAAGAATATTCCCTAAGTAAATATAATGTAACCTAAGCTTGTTTTTTGGGCATACCCAAAACTTTTCCAATGGAACCTTTTCTAACTCGACCAAAGAATAAGGTCTTATTGTGAAAGTTGGTCACCCAAGTGTTTCGACAACATCATTTGTTTAGGCAAAGTTACTTACTTATACTTGTAGGAGACCTATCTACTTTGTGCTATCTACAAGTACAAGTACCTATCTTTATTATCTAGGTATTTGTTCCTTCTATTTTCATCATCTAGATTGGAACTCTTGAATATTTAACTTTTTCTTGCCCCATCTTTAAGACGTACGGTACATTTCTTCATCATTGTCCTGAGTTCCTGACCTTTTCCCATTGCATTTGCGGTCGGTGCAGCATGTCTTCTTCCATACTTCTCTATTACTCGTCATCTAAGCAGCCAACATTTCTTCATGCACCTTTAAATCAAATGACTGCTGTACGTCTGTTATTATCAACAACCCAGCATCTCTAATTTCGTGTCCTCCTTTGTAACCGCCTATAGCTCTTCTTAATCACATAATAAATTTTGATGCGGTGTTCACAATTAATTAGATGAGCGGGTTTATTTGTAAAATACCTACGAGCGTCGTTATTATTTAACTTCGGTGTACCATAGATCTCTATCGATGTTTTGACATGTCGCCACACTAAAGTAGATGGCACCCGTGCGGTGCAAGGGCGGGTTTGTTGTATAGTATAAAATTATATTCCATTCTGTGAGTATTTTGATAACAACTAGAGCTGCACGATGCCCTGACGAGCTTCTTCAATCATAAATTCTTAAACACTGTTTAAGCTTTCTCGGTTTATAACAAAACTTGTTAAGTTTTTTTTTTTGCTTAACTTTATTCTCCAGTCAACCCGCGATCATGGCGCTTGCAACAGCGTCGTAATATCGGGAGCTCAAAATAACAGACAATCACGGAAAATATCCCGTGAGTGACAGCATAAATTCATAGCTCCCTGCAAATCCACTATCCTGATAACAGTTCATTTTTAGTACACACCACAGATGCTACATATTCAATAACATTTAAATTATACGTTGCATTTCATTCCAAATTGGATCAGGAACACATTGCACCGGTTACGAGCAGTATTTTATGCTTGCTGAATCAATTAAATACAACATGTGCTGTGTTAAATATTACATAACCAGACTGGCTTGTTACTTACTAATTTTACATTTGTAAATGAATTTATAATCATTGAATTAACTGGCTCGTTGGTCGAGTGGTCGCAAGCGTGACTGCTGAGAAAGAGGTCCTGGGTTCAATTTCCGGATCGGGCAAAGTGTTATTGGGTTTTTCTATCAGAGTTTCTCAGTAACAGCCACGGAGTCTTGATCTGTGCCCGGTTGATAGCAATAGACTCGCCGCCTATTACATGGGCCTTACATAAAGCGGGCTAAGCCCGCATTAGCATTTTAGTTAGGTATGCCTCTGCCTAACTCTACTGGGATTAAAGGCGTGTTGTTATGTTATCAATCGTCAAGTTTTGCTTGGCTGAGAACGGAATGCACGTTGTAGCTTTCCTGGGATTGATATGAGGAGACTCCTTTTGAAATCTAACCGTTTCAAGAGAAACATCGGCGAAAGTATCTACATTTGCTAAACACATTACACGTCCATATTTGGATCACAAATAGTTCATATTCCGAAAAAATTGGTGATGAGTTCCATTAAGCCTTTTGCAGGCCTAACCTTGATACCGATTGTTGTCTGTATCGTCTTCAAAGACCATACAAACCTGACTAACATGAAACTATTTCCCCTATATCTATAAATAAAGGCTTGGTTGTACAGATTCCAAGTTACCCACAGCTTTCAACGCACGCCCTTGACTGGCTAATCGATGAGGCGTGATCGGAAGAATCTCGCCTCTTGATTACGAATTAACCACCATTCGTCATGGATTCACTACATTTTAGAGGCTTTTCCTAAAACAACTTCGATGTGAATTCAACAAAACATTGATTAACATTAACGAATAACATAAACGAAATAACTCTAAATAATTTGCCTAACATTTATTGCCACTTCATATCTCTGTTAAAAAAATAAGTACCTAGTCCCTGATCAGTGGCTGACATCGGTTTATAAATAACCTCCTCAGCCATTTATTACGTCATAAACAGACGGAACGATGCCGCACTCAACATGTAAATGCAGACAGGATATCGGAAAAACGCTTCAATAAAGGCTTTTGCACGAAATGATTTATGTCGCGTGATTTGAAATGTGGAACTTATACGTAGCATATTTGTCTGGGACTATAGAAACCTACACCTAAAAAAAAATACACGCTCATTGCCGAAGTGCAAATGTTGATGTGTCCCCACGAGAAAATTATTCAGTAAACTTAAGATGCGAACCCTGTCAAATTCAGATTGTATAACACAAGGCAGTCATAAAACTTGGATTCAATCAAGGGCCTGAGTATTTGATAGAATAACGTTTCAACCTTATCAAAACACAAGATCTTCATGCTTGCTTACAAAAAGGTCAAGAGAGTAACAAATAGAAAGGAAGCTACTCCTCCGTCTAATCAAATAAAAACAATCGTAAAACAAACGGGTGTTAATGAAAAGAATCAGCTAGTTCCACGGAGACGCCACGGTCCAATAAATTTCACTTAGTTCAATCTACTAAGAAGAATGGAATATCAAAACTAATGATCCCCTGACTCCACGAAGTGATTCATAATTAAAAGTTTTACTCAAATGCATTTCAGGAGATGTAATAGTCCCATATGATATTTCTTTCAATAGGCAACATTAGGCTTATGGATCTCAGAAGGCTAAGTTAATGTAAGTATCTAAGGATGGATTACACTAATGAAAATGAACAAGATCAGCAAATCTTAACTGCGTTCAGGAGTTCAGTTTCATTGGTGAAATTAGCCCCAAGTTACTCGCAAGCTCATTCTAGCTCAAAAAATCGCTCAAAACGTTCAAAATATTCCACAAATTCAAGTTGTAAAACATGCGTTTACCCTTTTCCAATTTAATTGTGCTGCAAGGCTGTATACTGTGGCCAAAAATAAATTGATTTGCAATGTTGTTACCTCGAGAGGTATTCAACCTCATTTACGCTTTGAAAACATCAGTGTCTTGTTTTTAAATTGTACCATTCTTCAAAGGCGTTTCCTGTTTGCTTGAAAGTGCCAGAGTTTAATATTTGTTTTTCAATCTTTACCTAATTCATGAAAGGTATTGTTTACCTTTTTTTTTTCGTCGGGTGGGAAATCATCAAATAACTCCTCCCGCTCTGGGCTGAGCAGGAGGGAGTGTCAGACTTTTACTGACTAAAACCCATGCAGGTTCCTTCATCGGTATCTCTTTCGAACGGTATCCACGGTATCTCTTTCGAACGGTCCCGCAGCCCCGGCAGGCATCGGCCCTTACGGACCCCTTCCTATTGCTGACATCTCTTTGAGGCGCGCGTGGAACACGAAAGCGCCGTCGAAACGGCCTGTCGTCATAAGACGGACGGACATAGCTCACCGTCCACAGGCCCGCGCCTACGGTGGCCGGGGGCCACCACGTGGCCCCCGACGCTGGTGCGTCTCCCGCGGCGGCTGGGATTTGAGGTTCTCTTCCTCTCACGTTCCGCCGCCTCCTTCGCTAGCATGACTGCTTCGCAGAAGGAGGCGACGGCGCCGGTGTCCCATTCCGTCTCGCTCCAGACCGTGGATTGAACCAAGGCCGGTTGCGAGAGCTGTACTAAGGGCTGTTAGTTGTTTTTGCATATTATTGTAGTTTAGTCTGAGCATTGTACTTCTACCAAACTAATACCAGAAAAAGTCGTCGTTGTTGCTGATTGTAGTCCCAAAAACCATTTTCATTGCAACAATTAGCAAACTATTTTCAATATGAAATAATTCAGTCAGAAAAAGTTCAACACGAAATAGTGATTTATGACCAAGTTCGTTAAACAAACACTTTTGTTTATTAGCTTAATTACTTTTAATTAATTCTCAAGTTGGTTCATAGATGGCACTAAAACAAAACAGAAAAACCCGAAGTGAGTTCCGTTTGTCTGTACCGGGTTAATTATCATCGCTCGAATGAACGCAAATTCGATTTCGATAACGCAATCAACATCGACTGACATCACAATTAACGCAATTTATTGTACATGTTCTGAGTATGACAGACCGATAGACAACAATGGTAGAGAAAGAAAAACAAAACATAGATTACACACATGTGAAATAACTAGGCCCAATTGTGACACCATAATTGCTAATTATTGCACTCAGCAAAATTGCAAATAACTCAGTACGGAATTACATACACAATGGGAACAATTCTGAATAGCACTATAATGTTGCCTTACAATTTCGTGAACGAGGTCCTATTTGCGAATTGATAATCGCGTGACTGATTAGGATTACGGAAGAATCGAGTTTCACATCGTTTATCGTGAAGTCAATTCATTCGGTTTGTTAGTTTGATGTCTCTGCGGTAATACAATTAGGTTGATTAGTTGTGATTCAACGAAGCCTTGTTTATCATTTCATTATAAAACATTTTGACTAACACCTTTTGTTATATTCTTGGTAGATCAATGTTCCACTGTTGCATCCGTGTTTTAATTAGAGAAATCATAACAATATAATCTTACAATGTATCTGTGTATATGTGTCTTCTTACAATATTTTAGCTAGCCTGAACTGACCTACTGCTTGCCATAGCCGCCCTCCATTTTCCCTCGGTCAGTTCTTGCCAATTCCTAAGGACGCATCCAAGTCGTTCCGCCGTCTCCTTCGAGGTCCGCCACGGCTCTCGAGGATTCTGGGTACCAATATAATTATTCATGTTTTTTTTTTTCAATGAATATTTTAAACCACATAGATTCTTATGTCACCGTTAATCCTGCGTTCATTCTAAATACACTACACATATATACATATGCTGCATGCATGCACCCGTTCGGACTTTCAATTTACATACCAAACAAATCGTTTAAATATACTCCCTAATTGGATTGAAGTTAATCTGTTTACGCTCACTCTCTAAAAGTAGAAATGCGATATTCGAAGCTTTGCGTCCGTTGCCTTGACATTGGCTTACCCCACCAGTTTAACTGGAGCCACCCTTTCATTAACATCGTGTGGTTCATAGAGGTCTTGTGGAGTAGCTTCGACGTCTTGTTGAATGACTAAAAGTGTAATATCCGTTTGATCCTCCACTTTGTTGTCTTCTCTTTATCTGTGTGTATGGTGTCGTGTATCGACAAAGGGTTTTGCGACTGGTTAATTCGATATTATTGGAGTTTGTACGTGTGTAGTGTTTTTTCTATAGTCAGCATCCTTATTAGCGTAACAGCCAGTTTCACGTATCAAATTGGGCTTCATACAAAAATTCTCGCGTTTTTGCCTTGGGGCTAGGCAAAACTAGAGAACGAAAGCCACCTGCTATGACCCTTATATAATCCCAAGCTTCAACCCTGTGAAACAAAAATACTCGTAATTTTATTTTTTTTACTGATAACAAGATAGAGAGGTCTATCGGACACGGTTTATTTAACTTGTTAACATAATAAGGGGACTCTAAGTACTGTTGTAATTCCAGTCTCTACTTATTTTCTAAAACATATTTTTTCTAGATGATAAAGAACTCAATAATATTGGAACTTATACCGAAGAAAGTCGAAACCATTCAGAACACTTCAAACATTATGCCAACTTTTCCAATCTTACATCGTTTGGAATAAATAGTTGAGCTGTTACAGTACAAGTTTTTATTTAAGACTTCAACAAATTGCTAAGTGAGACCTAAGTGCCTAAGTTTTCAAGAATTTCATAAACAATATTGCTATAGGGATTTATTTCTATTTTTCTCTTGATGTTACACTAATGAAGATGAAGACCGTACCTTCATCAATACCTTTTCTACAATCATAAGGTCACCAGGGAGTCACAGAGGCGAAGACGGTCACCTCATTAGTGACCGTATCATTTGTTTCTGTGTCACTAATCCTATCAATATATTTAATGGTTTCCAACATAACCTACCTCTCTTCAGTGTAGCTAGTGTAGCAATCGATGCTACAACTTCAACACCAATAGAACCTGCACCCCAATTGCGCAAAACAATAACAATACGAAGGATTTTGAAAGGAATTCTTAATTAATTGCTTCATATGTTTGCAATCTTCTCGAATCTCCTACTCGACATCATAATAAATAACGCAATACCTAATGGAGTATTGTTAAACTGTCAAAATAAACAGAATTGGTATTGAGTCCGTTACGAAATTACTCCGCTGAAATCCCAAGTTACTGGAACTTCATAAAACTGTCGATCATGATCCACGGTGCATTACGAACGTGATTCGAACATCGTGAAATCGTGATCTGGCTGCATGCTTCGCGAAAGCGTGATGATCCTCTTTTGACATTAATCTCTGCTATTCAGCTTTATTTAATAGTAATAAAAGATAGTTTCGTAATATTGTCGATTCACGCTTTTGAGTTCGCATTGGTTTTTGCGTTTATTTATATTTTTAAGCATGCACTGTTGTTCCGAGATTGTTCGTATTAATTTCTAGGAAAAATTGGCTATATTTTTTCGGTGCTACTGGCCCCAAAATTGTAAACAAAAGCTGATTTTGGTGGAACTGTTGCCTTCGGCTTCCAATCTGACCGTTTAATTTAAATCTTAGCTTTTTGCTACAAAACAAAGCTAGAAACTTTGGTCTGCTAAATTCTCTAGCGGGTAAGTTAATAAAGATGTTTTAAAGAAAGGTCGAACCCCACTGTAGTTCATAAATTAATTTGTAAGTCCCTCGTGAGATTAGCTTGCCCCCCTGCCCGCAAATTGAATTTGAAAAGGATCCAGCTTAACTGAATCCCTTAACGTAACATGCTTAGTAATTAATCCTGCATATTTATTATAATACACAGACACAACATGCCCAAAAATATAAATGCTATATCAAAAAAAACTCGTCGTCATATATTGTGTTAAACGAATATTTAAATTAAGTTTACCTTTATACTCCGTACTTAAAACATATTAATTACCTATATAAGTAACAACAATTTTCCTCATAGGTTCTTATAAAGAAGACTCTGACTCTGACTCTGAAGACTATGTTTAGTTTCGAAAAATTAACTAGATGTCGTTGTGCCGCGGGGCCTGTTTGCTGAATCGCGGTGTTAAGATTCTCCGCTGTTGAACGAACCTCGCGCGGTACTGTAGAAAATTCATACTTACCTGGCGTAGGGGACACCGTGATCAGGAAGGCTGTTCCCACAGGGCGACGCCTTACCTTTGCACTGCGGTTCGGTTGACCCCGGCGATTATCCCTAATGTGGATATTCGGACGTATTATTTTTGGTAATGGGGGAAAGTGGGTATGCGACTACGCGCCGTTCCCCATCAAAATTTGGAGCAAAGGTACGGAGGAAGACCGCACTTGTTAAGGTGGCTGGAATTACGATGTCCAGCCAGTGTCCGGAGCCGCGATTGTCTGAACACATTTTAGCCGAATCTTCAGTGTCGTCACATCAAAATCAACTAATAAATCTTGCAGTCAAATTCTATGTGATGATGGTCTTGTGAATTCCCATTAATCATTAAGTTTACTCAGTCCAATAAAACGTTTTGTACTGAGACGGCGACAAACCAGATCTAATTTGTTATGTGTCCTCCCTGACTTAGTACCATTTCGTAACAAAGGATACTCCGCTTCGTAACGTGGATCTAGTTTCTACATCTCCGGTCATTACTGTACCTACGGGACCGTATAATATTTAACTGATCTACTGATAATATTAATCTTTCGAATTTCTGTATACTATAAGGTTTTATTTATATTTAAAACACAATTCAATCTAATTACAATAATTATGAAGATTTATTGTAAATGCTTAATTAATACATATATCTGGATTTTCTATCATTGGATTTACCTGCAGACATTTCGTGCTTAAAATTAAATGCATATAGGTGTGCTTCGCTATGTTATGGAATTTATTTCTAAAGTTCAGTATTTTTTTAATATTTTAAAGTTGTCAGGAACTATTTCTTCATTATTAAGTTTATAGAAATTGCAATTATAAGAGCAACGTACAGTTATAAGCAATGCACGGGACCAGCACGCAGCGTCGCTTGAACTCCAGTTAACTTCAATTTCAAACTAAGAGCTATCAGCTTACCCTAGGATCGGGATCAGCTAGCTAGTCAAAACATATGCACTGCTTAAAACTGTGCGTTGACCTTTGAACTTGTCTATTAATACTTAAGCTGTTAATTAATAGTTGTCATTAAAAATCTCTACAATATTATAAAAATACCTACGTAAAGGTGAATGCTCGAACTCTAATCTTGAAACCAGTTATTCAAGTTCGCGAATATTACAGCTATATTACATAAAAATGCATAATAATATTCCATGTATCTAATTGGTCATAGATACGCTAAAACTAAGCTGCATTGGGAGTGAATGTTAGGCACTTCTAGTATCTACTGAAGAATTTGTGACTGCTTTTGCCAGTACCTATCTCTTGTACATATTATGCAATAGATGTTACATCATAGTATTGTGAATGTAATAAATATCAATCAACATACTTTTAAAAGTCACTTCAAAGTAAATTAGTAAACTTCAGCCAACTTATCTGTGCAAGTGGGAAAACACAGAACTAAAATAAATGTACCAATGTTGACATATCGATGTATTTTTTCAACACAAGCAGCGCCATCTTGAACTGCAAACTTAAAGTGGTCATACTGTAGTTAACAAAGAGAAGAATTGTTCACAGATAATTGTTTGAATCAAGGAGGAAGAAGTGCAAATCCGTGGATCCATGGATGTAGGTATGACCTACTGAAAACAACTGCCTTGAAATAGTAAAATTGCTAATGATTGGTATGACAAACTTTGGAACTTATCTACAGAATATAACGAAATCTTTGATACATTATGCATCAAATTCTCTAATAGAGAGAGATCTTCATCATCATCATTAGCCTTGTTACTCCTCCTATGCATCTCCTTTTTATTTATATCTAGATTTGAATACTGCAAAATCTAAACGCCCCTGCAAATCTAGAAGAATCCTAATTTTTATCCGACTACGGCAAAGCCAAAAGGAAGGGCTATGATTTTAGCAGTCTATGTATGTATGTACGTATGTTCCTCCGTAGCGCCTAAACTATTCATCCGATTTTGATGAATAAGGTGTCAAATGATTCGTTATTATGGCCCGGGTAACAGGCTACAAACCAAAAACAAAATTAACCCGATTTTAATTAGAGCGTGATTTTCAAATTTGCGTGAAATTCTTGTTCTACCATTGTATCTATATTTTACTCAATTATGATTGCTCCTCTATCTATACTTATCACTAAAGTTGTTTTTCTTGTTACAGGTGGAACAATCACCTAGCATAATAGACGGTAAGTACTTTTGTTCTATTGTACTAGTAAGTAGATCAGTAGTCTAAGATCCCTTTGTTCAAGCCCGTAAAGGGGTATATGGGGGACTGTGAAGCATTAAGCATGAATGAGAAAAGGTCATCCTGTGTCTTCTCGTGTCTGAAGGAATGACAAAGCCCCTTTGTCATGGGGACCTTCTCTTTTAACTTCAACCAGAAACACGTAATGTCGTATATTTCCATAAATTCCGGAATCATGATAATACAAATGATCTTAATGAACCAAAAGTTAGTCATAGCATTGTTTAAGCTAGTAAGACAATTACTAGAGGTGGCTCGTGGCTAATAACAGCTAGGCAATGTTTCCCGAAGTCGGAGGATGGGTGACCAATTGACTGACCATCCATAAGATACCGAGACTCCTTCCTGCTTCGGAAAGCATGCTAACATAGTCCCAATTGTTGTTTGTAGATCTTCGTTACGGAAAGCAACCAAGAGGTGTCATATTATTCAGTAACTGGGTTTTGGTGCAGGTGGTCAGATTAGATTAGATTAGATTAGATTTATTAATTTCTGAGTATATGGTACATACATTGAGGTCTTAATATTAAACAGTTTCACATACACTACCGTTGCCGGTGTAGAAATATTAAAATTGACTTACAAATATTCAAAGTGGCCGAGTTCTAGGCCGCAACAATATAATTATAAATTATTTGAGATCAAATTAAGTATTTTTTATACAATGTCAACTTTATAAGAACCTTTTTTATTTTTGTATTAAATGTCAAAACGTACTAATTATATATGTCAAAAGTTAAAAAAAAAACAAACGAGAAAAAAAAAAACATTAAAACAATAATAAGTCAATAAGACACACACAAAGTATTGATAAAATGAAAATTAAATGTCAAAATTTATAATTTAAAAATTCATTGACTGAATAGAAACAGTTGTCTAAAAGCCAGGCAAATAAAGTTTTTCTGAATTTATTAGTGGGCAACACTCTGATGCGTGGGGGTAAATGGTTAAAGATTTTGATTGCCATGCAATTGGAATTTCTGCTATACAAATGTAGTCTCTGGCTAGGTGCAAGTAATTTATTTGGGCTTCTGCTTTTCACTCTTTTAGAAATGTGTTCATATAATGGGAACATGTGCAGATGGGCAGTCACTCCATGTAAAATACTGGTATCGTCAGCTGCATCCAGTTAGACTGGAAGCCGATCCCAACATCAACACTAACTAAAAGACAGATGTAAAGTGAGACTATTCTTTCTTTTTACCCGACTGCGCCAGAAGGAGGGTTATGTTTTTCGAGAGTATGTATGTATGTACACTGGGTATATCAAAAAAAAAAAAAACGGTAATTAAAAAAATTAAAAAAACCGACTGCGTAAAAAAGAAATGAAAAAAAAAAGCATAGAACATAGCGACTTTACAGTCGGGACCCATTAACTTATATAGACCGGCTTAAATCGTCCCAATAATGGGTCCCGACTGTTAAGTCGCTATGTTCTATGCTTTTTTTTTTCATTTTTTTTTTAAGTGAAACTGAAAGTTTTTTAAGTGAGACTATTCTTTCTTTTATAATTAACCCTTCGTGTGCCGGAACGTAGATCCACGTGAGACACAATAGGTTTTTAATTGTGTCTATATACTCGGCATACGAAAGGTTAAACAAATGCAAATAACCCTGCTAAAGGCCCGGTTTTTCTATAAACGCGAGCAAAAAAAGTAAACGAGAGCCACGCATTTTTACAGAACCGCTCCTACATTCGATCCAACCTACCCAATCCATGTTATCACCTCTTTTGTTCACATCTCCACCCATCCTGTACACAATCACAATAGGCTTACGTCACCCTCGCCCATAACATAAACACGACACAATATTACAAAGACGACCCAATTCACACCGACGCTTTCCATTTCATCGTTTATTTAGGCGACATCAATTAATAATGCATTAGAAGAAGAAATGTATAGTACGCATGCGTGTTTGATGAAAGTGATAAGGTATCTACATGTGATTTACTTTTACTCGGCTCGTTGTTGTAATTAACCCAAATTGAAGGCACGGGCTATTTAATTTGGTACAGAACGAAGATTTGAGTCGTTCGATATGACTCACCGAACTTGGTTTGAGCGAAAAAGTGTTCACAATGAGAAGTGAACTGATACATCACACACGGAGCTATAGAAACGATATTCAGAAGATAACTCTCTCATGAGTTATCTTCTGCCTATCCTCTTCCCAAATATGTTGGGGTCGTCCCAGTCTAACCTGTTGCACCTGAATACCAGTATTACATGAAGCGAGTGCCTATCTAACCTCCATACACAACCCAGTTAATGGATAATACGGTAGAAGCAAGTGAGACAATAATATTCATATGTCATTGTCAACGAAACAGAAACGCAATCAGCCTTTGACGCGGTAACGCGAATCTAAGGAATTAAATCTTTGGCTCAGAAAGCTGTTATTCTGAAGCTTGGCGCTTAACGTCAGAATTTGGTACTTAATAAAATTGCTCTCAGGAGTTTTACTGAAAGTGGGAGTGTAATTTATTGAAGTATACCTTCAGCGGGATTAGATGTGCAAGTACCTAGGTTATTGAAGCCTGAAGGTCAAAACCCGTAATTAAAAACGTTCAAAATGTAGTCGCCAACTCATTTTAGTGACGATTTATGTCAATGTCCAAAACATGTCAAGATGTCGGAAAATTAGAAGTATTTTTGACAGATTAGATCTAAAATTAAAATACGAACGACCTGGGGAATCCCCCCTCTGATCACATTTTTTTATCACTACGAACGACGCAACACTGTATAGGTTTTACAGGGCTTTCGGAAAATCATTGCTTCACATTGTATACTACAATAGGCCAAATATGAACATGCTTATGGTGTATTATCTCTGGAAAACCTTGAACAAGAATAACATCACAAAAACAACTTTCCCCACAAAACATCAGTTGTACCAAACTAGATTAACCAAACGCCATTGTTATTAAACGTCACACCGAAATAACTATTTGACAGTTATTACCAACAGTATCGAATACAGCTAATATTATGCAAAACGGAAATGTAAACAGTTTGCTAACCTAACACAGAAAAAAAGCATACGCGCGTTTTGATACAATACGAAATATTGCGTCAGCGATGTGTATTTTACAAACTCTCAGTTATTTCAGTTTGCAAGAGAATTGGGCATAATCCGCTTATAATGTTCCCTGTAATGTTCCTCTGTTGATTGACACAGGCTTCTCTGTGAGTGAGTGGAATCCACCACGTGGACCTAGTGTGGTTGGTTGCTGTCTCACGTCTTGGAAGTTTTGGTTCTAGGTCATGGTGGTTTCCTCACGATGTTTCCTTGGGTATTTTAAGAGCAGTGATGATGAAATAATGTACTTAAAATTAAATATCTGTCGGGCACAAAGGAATGGAGGCTATCGCGTATGAATTCGCCGCTAGAGGCGCTAGTGTAGCGCGAGGTCATCGAAAAAGTCAGATGTCATAGAGTGTTCGCGCTTTGCGCGCTTTTTTGTCACGTATTTTTACTAATACTCACGATTGTGGTCTAGATTGAGCCATTCCTGATTAATTATGATTGAAGATTTTAAGTAGTTTGTTATTTTGTGGAGGTAAAATGATTTTAAATGTTTCATGCTTGCTAATTATAGGAAGAATATTGTAAATATGTACCTATCTGAAATTTACACTATGTTGTTATACGTAATAAAATAAACTTTTTATGAAGTTATTGGTACTCTACAGTATAAAATAGAATTATTGACATGACCTTACTCGACAGTGGCGCCATCTGGTGAGCTCAAAAACGATAGCTCTCATCGGGTGAATGCTGATAAAATATAGTTCCGTCTATTAATGGAAATCGTTAACCCACATTTAATCGTTAACAATATTCTATTCAAGTCATCAATCATTCCGGACAGACGATTTACTTCGGGGCTTTCCTAGTCTATCGATTGACAGATGAAAAAACTTTTTAGTAACGATGTCGGCTTGGTAATGGTTTCTTTTCTTTAATCTATACTTTAATATTATAAAGTTTGTGAGGTTGCAGGGGATAATCTCTGGATCTACTGAACCGATTTTGAAAAATCTTTCACTAATAGGAAGCTACATTATACCCAAGTGCTATATTTACAACGTGCCCGTGGGATAATATCCAACCAAAACACGACCGAAGCCGCGGGCAACAGCTCGTATTTCAAAAAAATCCATCACTCAATTCCAATCATCTTCATCCTTGTAATTTGTTTGTTGCTTCCGAAGCAAGTTTTCTTCTTCCATACATCTCTATTATCTAGCATCTCAGTTGCCACCCTCCTCTTTAGCCATATCACTAACTGCCATTTCCGTATTCAACCAACAAAACACCCGTTATTTGCAACACCATATCCACTAACACCAGTAATGACACATATTGCAACACATTTTCACATATACACACATCAAAAGTGTCTAGGGATCAACATATATTTTTGCAATAACTTTTCTCCTGATTGATATTAATTAAAATTTTCTTTAAGGATTCATCAAATAAAGTGTTTTCGTTTGTCACAGTAACGATAAACCAAGTCACCTTTGCATTAATAAAGAAATTTGCCATTTTCCTAATAAAGGGATTTTTGACATTTGAACCACTAACACAAAAGTTCGAAAAAAAGACTGAAATAACAGTTTTCTTTAAAATTTTATTGGGTAACTTAAACAATTAATAATCCGTGTTTCTACCGCGAACACTAACAACACAAGAACATCGGTTTGGCATACTCAAAATGAGTTCATCCAAATCACGCTGTGGAATGGCCGCCCATGTTCGTTGCAACAACAAAAAAAGGTCTTCTTGCGACTGGATACCCTCCATATTCGGCAGAGCTCTTCTCTGTAGCATATCCCATGCATGCTCAATCGGATTCAAGTCTGGCGACTGAGCAGGCCAGGGCAGGACATTGATGTTAGCTGCGGCGAGAGTCTGTCTTACAACTCTTACGGTGTGCGGTCGTGCATTATCATGCATTAACTGAAATAAGGGACCGATTTGCACTTGTAGAGGAACGATGACGTCTGATACAATCGTCTCAGCATAAATTTGAGCGTTGAGGTTGCCTCTGATCCAAATCAACTCAGTTCTTCCGCCGATCCAAATACCCGCCCATACCATGATGGTTCCACCACTATAAGGATGGACTTCCTGGCAGGATTTTAATCGCTGTTGGCGTCCAGGGGTTCTCCAGTGTCGTATACGTCTTGTATCCGGTCTCATACCAAAACGAGACTCATCAGAAAAGCACACGAAACGCCATTGTTCTTCTGCCCAATTTCTGTGTTCAAGAGCCCATTGATATCGTATCCTACGATTGTGCATTGCTATAGGTGGTACCCGTAGCGGTCTTCGGGAATGAAGGTTCACTTCATGCAAGCGGTTTCTGACTGTTTGGTCGCTAATTAAGTTCCCTGAAGAGTGATGAAGCCTCACGGCTAACATCATGGCGGTTATTGTTGGAGCTCTTCGAGTTAAGATTTGAATGTATCGGTCTTGTCTCCGTGTGGTGCAGCGATACCGTCCTCCATGGCGCTCAGCCACGGTACCAGTGCTTCGGTAACGTGTCCAAAGTCGACTGATAACACTCTGACTTGTATTCAGAGCTAAAGCCACAGTACGTTGCCGGGAACCAGCTTCTATCATTCCCACGGCTCTGAGCATTTCTTCCCTGCTTAAATGACGTCGCCGCTCCATAATAACGTTGGTTTTAATCAGTAGTAGGGAAACAGTAGCACTAATAATGTCTTCAATGCGTTGTATGTTTTTATAGGGAAAATATTGACAGCTGATTTTCATCTTTTACTCGAATTTGATTCACAGTTCCTGATTCAAATTATGAAATGCACCAAAAAGGATCCATATAAATTTATAAAATCATAAATTTATTACAAAGCCACATCTCAATCTCAAGAAATCCACATAAAAATGCTTGATCCCTAGACACTTTTGATGTGTGTAGTTTCAGTAACGTAACACCACACTTGGTAACTGTTACGGATAGAAGTTGACACGTCAGGTGTCAAACCGGTATCATGGCATACATAGCCGTCACGCCTGAAGCCCGCAAAGGGTGGGACTGAAGGTGGAATATCTAACAACGATTTTCTTACTGGCCACCAGCCTTCTCAGTGGTTATCGTGTAGCCCAGTAGCTGGTCAGATAGTATGTAAAATACTGACATTGAGGTACAGTCGGGTACACTGTAAGCCGACCCCAACATTGACGGGAAAATATTAAGCAGATTATGGACGACTAGACCGAGGGTTGTGTACCGTATTGACTCGTTATGCAACTGCTGACAGCATTTTGTAACAGGGCTAGAAAAGAACAAAATCTAGACACAAACTGATGATCCCCGATTGTCTGCGACACCGTTTTCTACGGCTGAAGGTTGCATCAAAGTCGCATCAACATTCGCCCTGATTTCAGCTATGTAGTAAATTGCTAAAACTGCCAGCATATAAATCTGCAAGTCTTATTGGACTTTAGTGGTTTACAACTAGTTAAAACTACAACTAATGACTCTCGAGAGACTAACTATAACTAAATGTTCTGTTTAGAGGTCACATTAGTATCCAACAACTAATTTACGGCAATTTGAATGATTGTGTTAAGTACGTGATGATGGAAGACCTTTGTTTGACATTCAATGTTTGATTATGTATGTAGCACATACGTAGGTCGTTAGTGGGTGTTTGTTGTGTTATCTTAGCCATTTTTCCTTAAAGGAAAATAATTCTCACACACACTTACTTCAAATATTGCTGGCTCCAAACTTCGCCAAATGCACGGCGTCATCGGTAACAGCGAAGGGGTCACTTTGGCTGCATGGTTTTGGGCACAGACGGCAGGAACTTAGTTTAGAGGAGGAAATTAAAGACGAAAGCACGAAAATAGTTAGATCTTTCTTATCGGTGCTTGATAAGATCAGATCAGGCAGGTGAGCAAATTTAGAGCACGCAAAACCCCACCTTTGACCTTTACAGACCTTGTTTTGACGCAATATTTTGCTAAACAGTTTACAATATACCAGGTACAATAGAATTTTGGAATAGTGCCAGATCTTTTTCAGCCCTCATTTTAGTTATCAGTGACCTCTCAATACTCAATACTTTATTGCATTCCATAATATAACAGTTGGTTTGTTAAAACATCGAATCAATTATGGACCCTGTCGAGCACAGCAAAGTTAATTTTAAATAGGAGAGAGGATGAAGGCGCTAGGGACTAGTAAAATTACATGAAATATAAACTAATAAAATAAAAATGTTGATAATATGCGAGATTATTTTTTATAATTGTTGAAATTTATCGCTGAAATATTCGTCAATAGTGTAGTAGCTTTTGGTTATCAGGAATTGTTTTAATTTATTGATAAAGATATTATTTTTACTTATACTTTTGATACATTCTGGTAGCTTATTGTAAATTTAAATGGACATGACAAATGCACTAGAAGAGTGCATTTTTAATCGTGAAGTGGGTATGTTTAATCTGCTTTCATGTCTAAGTGCAATTGACCTCCAAAAACGACCGTCATACCATTAAAAACATGGTGATAGTCGAGTCTAGAATAAAAAGTAACACAAAAAGTCGAAAACTGGCATTACATCGTAACCAATGTTTCTCGCAACATAGTAATATGAAACTGACAGAAATATAAAACTGCAACAATAGAAACAGTTAATAGCCCTGGAGACAGTTGAAATTAACTCGTAAGAAAACATTTAGTTCTCGAATGTAGGCGACGCAAACATAACGGACATACTTAATACGTTGTATAATATAAATACAATATGCATCTCATTATGGTCGCATGTGTAATGTTACAGTAAAAGGAAGCAAAAAGTTTTAATTAGAAAAGGCTCCTTTTTAGGGTCTTCTTCTGTGCGTGACGAAGCTTTCTGATGTTGACAGTTCTTCAAAGAAAGATGCCTTTTTGGGTATAAGTTCGTAGGTCGCTTAGTGGTATTTAAGATTCGAGGTTTTTGTTTATCACTATATAATAAAAAACAAAGTCGCTTCCCGCTGTCTGTCCCTATGAATGCTTAGATCTTTAAAACTGATAAACGGATTTTGATGCAGTTTTTTTTAATAGATAGAGTGATTCAAAAGGGAGGTTTATATGTATAACATTGCACCCGTGGAAGCCAGGGCGGGTCGCTAGTTTATTTATAAGAATCTCTCCCTTAATATTCCACAAATATGATGTCACTGACAGCTTCTGAGCGTGGTTCAGATGTGCTTACCTTACTGTTGGCCCGGGCCTGTACCTTATTTACGACCTAAAAATTCTTTAAAAGAAAACCATCTACTTTATCTACCATGATTTCGTTTACGGTAACCACATACATTTAATAAAGTGTACAAACTCTGCTCTGATTATTTCGTTCTACAAATAAAACGCCTCTTTCACTTTTACGAGTATGTGCGTTTTATTTTCTACCGTGCGTTGATGCGCTAAACGCCTGAATTTATTGTGGTAAGTACGGCGAAAAGGGAAACTGACGGTTCTTGTAGCGTGCACACAGTGGCCGGTATTGGCGGATTGGCCATTAATAAATAAATTGGTATACTGAATTACTGCTTTTCCTTCTTAGCGTGTTGATAACTATTTAAATTGAGGCCAGAACTTTGGCTACGAGTTTGGCGTACTCAGTACTCAGTTCCTATAATGAGCAAATAAGACACGCAGGAAATTAATTAAGTGTCCTGTCGTTTGTGGAACATGCTGACTGACTAATCATTTTACTATGAATGTAATCTAAAATCCAATAGTGTTTAAAATTAATAAAGAATGCAACACTAATAATTATTTTTAAAAAAAATTGTAAAGATATAAATTAAAAAAAATGATAACGCAGTACTATTTCAGCATTAATTCCAGAACGCATATTGTGTGCATGTAGCTAAATATACTATCCGTAGGTACTACATAATATTTCAAAGGAAATTAATTCAGAAAAACAAACTACTAATTACTTGTATCTCTTTGTAATCGTTTGGAATTTACACTACTTTAATTAGACCCATTAGTTACACGGGAACAGCTATGAGAAATGATTTCTGAAAAAACTTGAACGCCAACAACACAATGAATGTTTAGTAACCTACTGCCTTCATCGGTTGCTTATCGGTATTAATAGGGTACCGTACCAAAATGGTGGAAACCTACTCCGCGGACTGTCCAAGTGTCCATCCGTCCATCTGCCACAGACCTGTATCTTTAGAACGTAATAGGGAATCATTTGAAACTTTCACGGAATGTCTCTATGGTCGCCAAAACAACATATAATAAAAATCGCTTTCCATTAGCCGTGATGGAGGTCAAAAGCAGGCCCATTTTTTGCAAAAAAATAAATAAATAAACGAGGAATAGGATACAAGAAACGACACAAGACACCTACCACTACTTGTCTCTGCATCACCCAAAGGTTGACTGGTAGAAAATGCCTATGGCATTAAGTCCGCCTCTGTACTTTTTGCTTGAAGTGTTAAATAAATAAATAAATAAAATTGTTTTTATTTCACTAAAATATTTTAAAAATTAGGTAGTGTTAAATATTGTACACACGGCTACACATCAAGCTATACATTTCCAGTATAAGCCGACCTCGCATTGTACGGAAATCCTATACAATGCGAGATCAGCATAAACTGGAAATGTATAGCTTGATGTGTAGCCGTGTGTACGGTGGTACAGAACCGTTCGTGCACGAGTTCGACTCGCATTTGTTCGGATTTTTTGCTGGAGTTCTTACTCGCATTGCACACAATGCAACACACATAAGATCGAGCAAATGAGCTAACATTACCGCGTTGTGCATTAGAGCTAGACACGTAATTATCGATGTCAGTGGTCGATAGTTACGATTGATAGCCACTACTTACTACGTACGTTTAGAGGACTCGACGGTGTATGAAGGAGTTACCTTTTGAGTAAACTAAGTATTATACACTACTTATGATTGAGGTTATTTGGGTTTTCCATTTGGAAATTCTTGGTAGACAATCAGAGTCTAGATTTGTGCCTGGTTAATAGCATCCGACAACGGGAAACGTCCCGACGGAAGAGACGACACGAGGGCTGTTTCGAGGTGGCGTGGAAATGAGTTCTTTGAAAGGCCTTTGCCCAACTGTGAGACAATAACTATAGGAACCTTAGAAAAAATGCATAGGCACATTCCTGATGCATTAGACTAACAAAGCTACAGTGAAATGTGGAAGTGGAACTTTAATACAGCTCTGCTTATCTCTTTGGAGAATAAAAGTGTGATGTTATCTCAAGTACTTGATTATTTGTTAAATATCAGTTCTATTTAAAATGTCTTGCTGCTGCCAAGTTTGATTGAAAACTGCCTGTCAGTAATAGATTGATTTCGATGATATACTCGTACTTAGATTCTTCGCTTCAATTCTTGGCACATCGCCAGGTGATCGATATTTTATTATCTAAACTATTTTGATATACCTATACCCGCCGATTTTTTACCGTGTTTTGCGTAGGCAGCCTGACAATGAATCATGTTCAAGTTTTTCTCCGAATTTTTGTTCCGAATTATCAAATCCGGAAACTTGTCCTTCTAAATGTTTACCTAAAAACATCGATGAAAGTGTAAACCAGAGTTTAGTTGTTAAACATCCATAAAACTGGCAACTTGTTTCGCTAGCAACACAAACATACATAAAATAAAGCCTTTTTCGCCACCTACTACGATCATTCTATACTCCTTTTTAGGGTTCCGTAGCCGAATGGCAAAAAACGGAACCCTTATAGATTCGCCAAGTCTGTCTGTCTGTCTGTCCGTGTATGTCACAGCCACTTTACTCCGAAACTATTAGGACTACACAGTTCAAAACTTAGTAGGTAGATGTATTCTGTGAACCGCTATAAGGTTTTTATACAAAAAAAAAAGAAAAATATAAGATTAAGGGGGGGTCTCCCCATACATGGAACTGAAACTAGAAAATATATTTTTCATCAAACCTATACGTGCGGGGTGTCTATAGATAGGTCTTTAAAAATGACATTCAGGTTTCTCAATCCATTTTATCTCAAAGTCAATCGTTTGAAAGATAAACACTTCCAAAGTCGTAAAATGTGAGTCCCCCCCTCTAATGTCTAAAATACAGGGAGAAAAATTCTGAAAAAAATAAAGGATTATAGAACGTAAAAAAAACTTTCAACCAAAATTGGTTTGAATAAGATATGATGTTTATTTTTTGAGATATGGCACTTTTTCATCAAACTGCAGCAACAACTTTGTTTTTCATTAACATACTATGAAATACAAATTTAGTTTTGTTGATGAATGTAAAACAATACAACATATGAACGAATGCCTTCAAAATATTTTTATTATATTGTTTGGTGCTACGGAACCCTATGTGCGTGTGAGTACGACTCGCACTTGGCCGGTTTTTCTTCGTCCACGTTCATAAATCTGGTCGTACATGCACGCTGGTTGCGAGTACTACGCAGAACGCACCAGACCTTTCTGAAGAACAGGACCAACGAGGACAGTGCATGCCCTTCAAAGGCTCCCGGAGTTTCCATTCACATTTGTCACGTAACTTTAGTTAATCGCCTTTCATTTATAGCTTTAGCATAAGCTTGTTCCTTTTCTAGATCTGTCTGTGAAACACGTGATTCTAGGTTGTTGTCAGTATTCGATATTTCTGATCGATATCTTCACTCGCGTTGAAGCCACGTGAAATTCTCATATCGAATCGGTTTCATGCTTTTACATTTGCGTGAAACAAATCAGAACATCTTTCTCTTGCAGATTTTGCATACTGTATTAAGTTTTTTTCCTATACATTGAATGGTTTTACATTTTGCGTTATTGCGCAGTAAGTAGAATATCAGCTGTCTGTTTTTATACACTCCATAACGACGAAGAGATCTCTTTAAAATACAAGCACGTAGTGCTCTATTCCTAGTACACAAACGTACTTCGTTAATTATTTCTTGTTATTTTAAATACAAAAACACAGATGCAATATTAAGAGCGACAGCTGATAGAAAGTAGTTCTAAAAGTTGATGTTTACAGACAAAGACCACAATGTACCACTTTTTGTTTTATTTGACCCATCATTAAAATTTACGTTGGCATCTCTGCGTTTATACGCATCTATCAAACAACATCTCTCTCAAAGTCCCCAGAATTCGACTACCATCCATTTTACATAGATTTTATTATTTATTTTTTTATTCATGGAAATGTGCTCTGCCTTCGTCATATTTACATAAGCGAAGCTGAAAGCGCATCTAGTCATGTATACTCCAGTGCCCCGGCGCAGTTTAAACCCAGCAATCTGGAAAAGTCAACATAAAAATAAAATATACATGAACTAATATCCTCAGCACATTCGGAAAGAATATTCTAGAAAAGTTAGAACACGTGGATAGTGAGAACTAGGTCGTTTCCGCAGTGTCGCAGCACCAACTGTGTCAGGGTTCCATCCGCGGGGGACTGGGATCTGAATAATTTAGATAGGTCGCTAATAAACATTAACTGATGTCAATTGTCATGTTTACCAAGTGGGGGAGGAAGTGCTTTGACATGTGGTTGACTTAGAGTTTTTGTACAAACTTGTAATCAAATCGGCTGTCTCGTAGGTCTAGTGGTCCCAAGACTCGCAAGCAATAATCAGTCCAAGGCCTTGAGCTCATTTTCCCGGTGATGTGTTATTGGGGTTTTCCTTCAAGGATTTCTCATTTGTAGCCAGGACATGTGGATTCCTGCACGGTTGGTGGCTTGCCCCTATTATAATGGACGTACTGGTGGTAAAATTTGGGGTGTACTATATAAAACCTCTGCCTACCCTTTCAGGGATTACGAGCATGATGTTATGATGATTTGAACCGAGCAGTCAATACCTCGACGAGAATCGCAGAATGTTTTTGTAAACAAACATGGTCTTTCATCAATCATCTTGTAATGTGCCTGCCAAAGTAGAGGATATTTCAGTCAAATCTGATTACAACATTAACAAAATTGATTTCCTAAATAAAATAACATTACACTGCTTCACTACATAGTATAAAACAAAGTCGCTTTTCGCTGTCTGTCCCTATGTAAGCTTAAGATCTTTAAAACTACGAAACGGATTTGATGACGTTTTTTTTTATAGATAGAGTGATTCAAGAGGAAGTTTATATGTATAACATTGCACCGTGCGAAGCCGGGGCGTGTCGCTAGTTGAGTATAAAAACAAATGCTGCAGCAAAAACAAATTCCAAAATACAAAGTTGTAGTTTCATTTTTATTGGAGGAAATAACGAGCAGTTTTCAATGGACTGACAAAACATTCATGTATGCAAAACGTTTGATCATCACGCACGCTCGATTTTATGCATCGCAGACGATACCGGTTTTAGATGCAGACTAAAATTTGAGTTTCCCTTATA
This sequence comes from Eugnorisma glareosa, assembly GCA_947578425.1. Taxonomy (NCBI): domain Eukaryota; kingdom Metazoa; phylum Arthropoda; class Insecta; order Lepidoptera; family Noctuidae; genus Eugnorisma; species Eugnorisma glareosa. Next base: position 3,906,775 of record OX387958.1, read on the forward strand.
AATAGTATCAAGGTCGTCTTATGTGCTCGAGGAGTTGTTTTGTTACGTGTTGGCTTGCAGTGACAATGATCAATTTAGTTTTGAGAGGAGTAGCTCTGCATTTTGGCATAATTTATCTGCTTAGAAACTTTTCTCATGAACTCCTATCGTCTGTCATCTCTGTGTTTTAAAACTGAAGTTGCAGTGAGCTGGACATGTTAGTAACGGACCGACAAACTTAAAATGTATCTGGCACGGACTGGAAGGCAGCGTTGTGCAAATTGAGGCTGGCCTTTATCTAGTTGGTTACGATAGGCTGAATTACTTGAATGATCGAAGAGTGTTTTGTTCTTTCGCTCTTTTGTCATTTTTACCTCGTTTTTACCCGACTACGGCGAAGCAAAAAGGAGGGTTATGATTTTGGCCGGTATGTCTGTATGTAAGTATGTTTTCTGTTCCCTCAGAACTTCTTAACTAGTAATCATAATTTGATAAATGAGGTATCGTAGGAAGCGTCTTGATCGTCCGCTGGTTAGAGGATATGTGACGTCACATTAAATTGGAAATGGCGCCCTCTAAAGAACATAAAGTCATGAACTAAAAATTGAAAAATTATGGGTTGTTGGTTATCAAATGAAAGGGCTTAAGAAGCACATTTCAGTTGTTTGTTTAATAGACGATAAATATTGAATGGTGTTTAAGTACAGACACCAGCACAGCAAGCTACTACAATCTTTCAAATTTCTTTAACAGATTTTCAACTTTATCACTAAAGCATTAGAATCAAGGATGATTGGGAAAATTTGACAGATTCAAGTAGCTTGATGTGCTGGCGTCTGTACATAACAATTTCAAATAAGAATATTCTCTTATTTCATACTTTTTAGAGCGCAAATTTACAGTATAGGTACTGTTATTACTGTTAATAATTTGGTAAAGGTTTCTAACAAGATTTAAAGGAAACATTATCGACACTTGATCGACACAGTACGTACTGTCGCCCCCCACGGAACGTTTGACTAAATATTTCCTTGCCTGTATCATGTAATCATATCCTGGTCAAATACTGATTGATGAATTAGTTTTATAATGTTTGTTAGTAATTACTTTAAGACATTGGGACAGCTACTGAAGAAAAGTATTCCAAGTACCTGGTCTACCTACGAGTCAGAGAAATGTAATTAGAAATAGCATAAATATCTTCGGAAGTATGATTGAGGGTACTGTTAACTCACAAGCATCCACACGGCCGCTGGTACCAGGAAGACATAAAAACAAGACAGGCATAACTTTCGCCCGCTCCGATAAACAAACGGTTTCAGGAGTCCGTTGGAGCGTCGCCGAATGCTTAATTAATCGTAGTAGAAGACTGGAAGCTACCGATCTATGAGGACCACTTGAGTGGAACGAAGATATAAACAATGGTTGCATTCTATAGATTCTTTTGACTTTTATATGAAGTCCTAATTCTAACAGAGAAAGATTATTTATATGAATTTGTACGAATCCAGTACATCATTCTGAGCCTCCCCACATAGAAATTTTTCATCGGTTATTAAAAAAAATACATCCGTTTCCTACAAATGTACAATTAATAGACAATCAAAGTATATGAAAAAGCATTTTTTATTAAAATGAATTCTGGGAAAATTCTGTTTTAAAACAAAATTGCAGAGTAACTTTAAGAGATTACATATTCCCTACTGAACATTTGAGTACTAAGCTCGCATAAAATCACAAGAGCTTTATCATGTGAGAGACGAATCTGATGAGAGGACTAAACTTTCCGTATTCGAATTACACTGATGAAGTTACAAACTCGAAACCGCCTGAATGTCGCGTTCGTGTACCTAATATCCTATATGTGCTCAAATTGATAAAAGCTCTTACCGAGAATCATGTGTTTAGGCTACCATGAGGTTGCGGGAAATGGATTAACTACCTGCTAAAATACAGACCCAATTTATACTTGAAAGCAATCCTATGAAAATTGTTACGTATATATCATATATATCCCTTCTAGAATTCAGGTAGTCCTCAAGGAAAACCGCAGAGAACAACATATATTTAGAATAGATTTGTGAAGCAGTCGTAATGGTTAGATTTTTAAATGTTTCATGCTTGATAATTTTATGGAGAATATTGTAAATATAATTATGAACCTGAAATTTACACTATGTTTTTATATGTAGGTAATAAAATAAACTTTTCATGAACTTATTGGTACTTTAAAGTATAAAATAGAATTTTTGACAGGACCTTAATCGACAGTGGTGCCATCTGGTGAGCTCAGAAACGATAGTCCTCATTATACAGCGTGTAACAGAAAGGGTATAATCATATGGAATACTGTGGTACGGACCATCAAACTGTACAACTTTCTCTATGGGACCACCATCGAAATCGTAAAAAAATAATCAGCTGTCCCATACATTTGGGTCGGGTAGGTATTGAAATTTTTTATGGGCCAGCTGATTATTTTTTTACGATTTCGATGGTGGTCCCATAGAGAAAGTTGTTCAGTTTGATGGTCCGTACCACCTTCGAATCTAAATACAAACAGGTAAATAATGAACATAACGCAATAATCAGAAACGAAGAACATGCAACACCACCATGCAGCCATACAACATGCAAAAGAAATGGACATGAAGGACGGCTCTTGATGTATTTTTTTTGCCCTCTGTACCAATATGATACACACACCGTCCGTAAATAAAAGTTTACCTACAGTCAAACATAGCATTGGATGAGCGGGTAAGTGACCGCGGGGCAAGCCGGGATTACTGCCAGTCATCGTCCTCTAGAGTTCACCCTGACCGGTACTCCAAGTCGCATTGTATCTGAAGTTATAACCAGACGATGACATAGCATTTCCACAAAGGTTCATTCGTGATGCAAATCCACAAAGGTTGTCATCAGGGTTGAAACAGTTCTCTCAGTGTCAGCGATTCAGTAATCGCTTCGCTTGTGTTTACAGCGTCGGCTTTCGAACTTGACAGTGGGCGAACGGATAAGGTGCCTTTGACGTCATACTCAATTCTATAGATAACGTTACATAGTCGGTTTCATGTTCATCCATTACATGAATTATGGAAATATTTGTGGTACATACGTCGTGGAGGAGAAAATCTCCCACGGCATAATCTGCCAAAATCAATCAAACATTGACATACAATAAAAAATATAATCGAGAAACATGTACAATATTATTTTCTTCTCCTCTGACCAAATCACTATAATCTCTGTCTAAATTATTGGTTACTGACTGTTTTGATTATTGGGATAATCATTGCTGGTCTATCTTTATGGACAGGCAATATTATAGCCTTCTTACATATTATTCCCATTTCTCATAATAATGACTTTCCCCATGCGGTATGCTTTATTCATAATATCATTCAGGTTCAGTCCGCATTGTCAAGTACTAGGCGCACATAAAACACGAAGGCTCTACAACCGGGTCAGGGACACCGCATAGAGTTAGCGCCAAAACACTTTTACTCTAGTGTTCGAACACGATACGGTTCTACAGAAATACAGACAACCACGCAATGTGATATTTTATTTCTATTGCAGAGTTTCAAGTTTCTAATGACTGTCCAATTTCGTGTTGGTTGAAATGGCATTGTGCAAAATATTGTCGAACTCATACCCAGTTTCCGTATTCAATGAGATTCTTGTTATGGGAAATCCTTACTAATTACTTTTTCTAAACTATTCATTCGTGCCGAGATCTAAGCTTTAATACGCTATTGTTAAAAGATTTTCTAAGATAGAAGTCATTAACGGGCTTGCCCCATTGTTCTATGGAAACTATTATGTCATCTAGATAAAACGATAATTTAAAGTCCCCGTGAAACTAGTTCTTCCTCATTGTCATTAAAGTCTTAACCAATCGGCAGACCACATTTTTGTCCTGTGCATTCAATAAATTAACGATTTAATTTTATACATAATACATAACCGTTTCCGTAAAGCGCATTGGAGTTGCTGCATGTAATAATTTAGCAATGCATGCGGATTATCATAATCTATAGCAAATAGACGCGGTTCATTGGTGAAGGCTTGTCGCCGGCGGACCTGCTCGGAGCACAGCCTGCCAGTCGCGGTTTGGCGCGCAAACCGAACGGACGTTTGACTAGTGCCGCTGTGTTTCACATCGCTACGCGGTATTAGAAAATATGGATTGAGTTTTGTGTTGTGTGAATGATTACAATATTAGTGAATTGGATTTGACTGAATCGCGTGTCGACATAATTGGCTTTTCACGTAAAAGTTGAAAGGTAATTATTATTGCAGTATTTTTTGTAGTAGCGGCTACTTTTGAGGTAGAATTAATTCTGGTTTACGTGGTTTTGTAATTAAAAACTAGAGGCTTATTTTATCATTTTTTTTACAAAATGCCACTAAAATTGATAACTTCGATGCTTATGGCCAGCATCCAAAAAAACAGGACTAAATACCGAAAGCCATATCCGCGAAACCCACATCAAATCCTTGAAGGCCAACATCCAAATCGACTAGATATTTTCGTATATTAAATTCCTGTTTTTATTATTCCTCTATTTCGGCCTCGGGAGATATTAAAACATGAACAAAAAAACGTGAAACTATTCGTTCGTCGACCTTACCACTAGGGATGTTCCGAGAAACGTGGGCACTTTTGGAAGGGAGAGAAAAAACTTGAATAACTTCTTAGCATTCAAGTCGAACCCTTCTCTAACTAAGGGCACGGTACCTTGCCGTGGTGAATGTGAACTTTATGTCCCTTTAGATACCTTTGTTTATGATTTTCTAAGTCGGAAGCTATAGCGCAATAATTTGTAATATATTATGTTAAGGTTGTCATAATTCATTGAGCACGTAGATTATTGTGAGGCGTAATTTGTTTGTCTTATGTCATTATTATCACGTACAGCAATTTCGATGGCTTTGTGGTTGTAGGTTATGTCTAATTAGTCGATAGCATCATTTTATTTTAGCTTGTCGTTAATGTTAAAGTTAAGTTCATCTAATTTGACTTTCTCACGGCAATTTGCATGAGTGTTTCCAAATGAATCACTGATTTCTCGGGTTTTTGCTTAATGTATGTGCTCATCCTTAAGCCGCGTCACGACTCGCGACCTGTTGTTTCTTCCACGACGTTCCTTACTTTTCTCAAATCAAGAGTATTCTGTAATCCCAAGATCCTCTTATTTAAGGATAAAAACTTTTCGCAACGAATAAATGCTTTAAATTGTTGAAGGTTTCGTTTTCGCTTTCAATAGAAAAAAAACCAATTCCAATCTTCACGTCCGACTATCAAAGGCAAACAATTGTTTTTTTCTTTAGTATCTTGAATCTCTCCGTTCACTTACATTCTAATCGATACAGATTTCTTAAATCCAAAGGTCGTTCCACTGCGTAAATATACACATCTAAAAGAAATTATCGTTTATATTTTTGTAACTACAATGTCACTTACAAAATTGTACTCTTTGTTTTAATGTATTTTTTCTCAGACCTTTAAAAACAGACCTTGGTTTTATGTACCCGCGTTTGCTTTGTGGTTTTCCTTTTTGAGAGTCCGCAGTAATAAAACTGAGGTGTTTTTGAAAAGAGCCTTTTATATCCTTTTTCTGGTTCCTAATGCTTTCCTAACGCTTTTCTGCTTCCGAAAGGAAACCCTGCCCTCATTAAAGCATTATGCATCTTGAAAAACGCGAATGACGGTATCCACATTAGTACTAATTTCATTACGAAAATCAGCAGAGGTTCTGGGTCTAAAATCTAGACTAGACATTAATCAACAATAGACGTCTAATACCTGATCTAGGTATTAACCTGACACCTGTTTGGTGCAACCTTGAGACACAATATGATCTAATTCAACTAGTGCTTCTAGTCTAGCTGTTTTCGGATATTATTATTCTTTGAAACATCACATATAAAATAAAAAATAATGTATTTTTGGTATAATATGGTTTGTAATTCATTTTTATGCCTGCAGTATCGAAATGACTATTGATAGAAAACTGATCTTCTATAGGTACTCCGCTGTGGTTATTTGCTGACTTTACTAATTAAGTATATGTCACAACTTCTTATGCTACAATAACTGTGTGGGAAGGATTATCTTCTCAAACACGTGACTTTAACGAAACTAGTACTCGACAGTGGCGTACGTTTTGAATTAATTAGTGACATGCGGTTTTCCTCATAAGCCAGAAATTAATTCATCTGTACCGTATATTTACTGTTTAAGGCGTTCAAAGTGTTATATGTATAAGAATCGGAGTTCCAATATATGACAAAATTCCTATAAACACTGCCAGTTCTTGATGGTTTTTCGGCTCTTCCGAAAAGACATTTTTTATGCCTCTGATACCGTTTCCAAGATTAATGAATAACCACATCAGAAAATCGCTTTTGTACGGAAGAAATACGATCCAAAATTGTGAAACCACAGAGTGTGACAGTAAGTGGGTGTTGCCCGAAAGCCTTAAATTATAACCAAAAATGTAGCGGTATTTTCAGGGATCCAGTCCAAATATACGGTACTTCTCCATTTAATCTGTTGGCTTATTAAGAGATGTCCTAATGGTTTTTAAAATTATCTTGTTGCTGCGTTGAAAAATTGCCTTGATCGAGAGGATGGCAATTTCGGAACATCTCATTTCGTTAAAAAAGGTGTCCTTCAAATTACCATGGAAATGAGTATTTGGGGATGTAAGTCTTAACAGTATTTGAAGCAGAATTGCCAATTACCGAATATAGAACCTATGAAGATAATTGTAGGAGTAAGGACTAGACGTAGGCGGTAAACGGTAATTTGGTTCACAATCGTAGAATAGCTTTCGGCTATCGATTTAATACACGTTTCCGTCCGTATAGCATTATTGGCGCCTTTGTCTTACTGTGAACTGGGATAACCGATACGAATTGGATGTAAAATCGAATCAATTCCTTAGCTGTCTTTATTATCGTCATCTTCTGAAGGCAGTACAGCAGCTTTGTAGGGTTTTGTATTTCTACAACATATTTTGACAGGTTAGACATAAGTTGTTCAGTGCCTATCTTACTGTCTATCCTTCTGTCAATTCAACTCATTTCTTACTCTATTATCAATACCGCTAATGTCTCTTGGTCTAAGTTTAGGCCCTATGGCGTTTTGTACCTAAGTTATTGTTACGTAGACACAAAAAGTACCTAACGTAAAATTACCTTAATGACAAATTCATAAAGATTGTTCAATCCCAACCTCAGACTTTTTATGAAGATTGGAAATCCAGTGTAAAGATCAGAAATCGGTATGGAATCGATACTTGAAATTATAGCTTCCTGCGTACCATGTATTATCGCAATATTTACCGAATAAGTAGCTCGGTATATGGCTTCATCCGTCCGTCTGTGTTACACGTCCGTTACTTTCCTATCTACACCATTGAACCAGTATGCCCAAGCTTTTCCAAATGTAGGAAAGGGAAGCTAATATTTTAAAATGTTGAAGAATTACTCAACTGGCCTGAACCTATTGCATGTACAGGGCAAAACCCCATTTCTCATAAATTTCGACGAAATATTAAGAAAAAACACGAACAAACCTGCAATTATATGAATCAGGAGTTCAGAAACGGCTCGGAGCATTGACCGTACAAGATAATGGATTCCCGACAACACATCACGTCTCCCGCGACCTCTATAGTGTAAAAGAAAAAGCAGCGACAATCGTTCATGTCGTGTTAGCCTAGTATTCAGACTGTGTCATTGCCAACAATACAGACATACATACAGATGTACATGATGTGCTTGGAGTTTTTGTTGCAATTGTAGGTATTTGTGGTATTCACGAACATAGCAGTTGAAAATTAAACAACATACAAGTGAACTGTAGGAGTTTGTTTAATATTTGTTTTTCAATCTTTCTATAATTCATGAAAGGTATTGTTCACCTTTTTTTTTTCAGATGGGAAATCATCAAATAACTCCTCCCGCTCTGGGCTGAGCAGGAGGGAGTGTCAGACTTTTACTGACTAAAACCCATCCATGTTCCTTCATCGCCCTTTGTGTTCTGGGGCCACGGTATCTCTTTCGAACAGTCCCGCAGCCCCGGCAGGCATCGGCCCTTACGGACCCCTTCCTATTGCTGATATCTCTTTGAGGCGCGCGTGGAACACGAACGCGCCGTCGACACGGCCTGTCGTCATAAGACGAACGGACGGCGAGCTAGCCCATAGCTCACCGTCCACAGGCCCGCGCCTACGGTGGCCCCCGACGCCCGGTGCGTCTCCCACGGCGGCTGGGACGTGAGGTTCTTTCCCTCTCACGTTCCGCCGCCTCCTTCGCTAGCATGACTGCTTCGCAGAAGGAGGCAACGGCGTCCCATTCCGTCTCGCTCCGGACCATGGATTGAACCAAGACCGGACGCGAGAGGTCGCCGCCGCCGATCGCCGCTACGAGGACACGGCGGTGCTCCGCCCACACGGGGCAGACCTCTACCGTGTGCTCCTCCGGTAAATCCTCACAATGGTAACACCCGGGCGTTTCCTCCCGCCCGATCCGGTCCAGGTACCTCCCGAAACAACCGTGTCCGGTGAGGACCTGCGTCAGGCGGAAGGTGACGGCGCCGCCGCCGTGGCGCCTCTCTAGCCACTCCTCAAAGAGGGGACTTATCGCCACTATCGTGGCGTGCCCTGCACGGGGTTGCGACAGTCGTTCTCTCCATGTCGCCATAATTTGCCGCGGCAGGTATTGTTCACCTCAATTTTAGTTTCTACCACTCTCTGTCCCTAGTATCCTTTACATCGCCAGCTTAAGCTTAGTCTGTCAGTATCCTTACCTTTTCGGCAAAAAGAAATTCTATCTCTAACAGCACTTAAATGCAGTTGTATCCACTCCCACAAAACTCGGGAAATGAGATATTATGTGAACTGTTTCATCTAGCACACTCATCGCAGTTTTCTAAATCCTCAGCACCGACAGTCTTTCTTACAATGTAAACCACAAACTTACTGATGCTACTTCAAAAGTATTTCCAAGAAGTTGGTTAACTACTTTAACTCGCTACTTAAAAGTAGTTTAATGAAGTTAGTTAGTGGCGGATCCTGAGAGTTTTAAAATTATTTATCTGGTAAACTTCCATGTCCAAGCAAGGCTGGTTATTGAAATACGAGTATTTGCTGTAAAAGTTTTGCAAATGAAAGATGAACCCGGTAGTAGTTCCTCGTTAAAAATTGATTTGAGAGTCGTAATATTAATGTTCATACAGTTTTTGAGAACATTTAAGAAAGGCCAATAGCAGTCAGATCTCCTATAATTTGACTTGCCTTGATTCAATTAACGTTGTTATAGTCATATTCATTATTGAAAGTTGACAACTCCCTATACTGATTCATAATTAAAATGTATTGTGACCGATGGGATGGCCTGAATTGATTTATTCAATAATTATAGCCCATGTGCGGCAAAATTGTTTTTTTACTGTTCTAATTTTCTGTTATTAACTTTGTTTGTTGTTTGATTTATTGGTCAGAGTCCTTATACATTTTTAATCTTGTTATGTTAGAACTGTATGATACAGAAATCGGTTCGGCAAAAGAGGATTATGTGCGAGGTTTTGTTTGGTTTCGTTCCAAATTGTTTGTTATGTTATAAATACAAGTTGTAACAAATTTATTGCTTTTTAAGTCGCATTTTGTTCTTTATTTCATAGCCTATAGTGCAATATTGATATTGAATGATTGTTTTTTTTTAAAACGCAATAGTTGCCACTATGTCATTAATTTTTATCGTAGATTTAATGGAATTTATGTAATACATCTGCGTTTTCTTTAACCTTTATCATGCACAGTTTTAATGCTAAGAAAACTGCATAATGAAATGCAGGAGTTTAGTCTGTGTTTAATATTAAACATGGTTAAGCTAATACATAATTTAATGTACGGTACCTACTTTAATTAAGAAACTGAAAAAAATATACACGACGCTATTTAGATAGACTAGTGCATGCACAAGATGTAATGAATGTATAAAATGTGTCGTAACTTACACATAATAGAAATTATTGTTTGTTAGTCAACATCTGCACAACCAGAATCTAATATACCTCACTATATAATGATTTATGTATCGAGGTGGGTGATTCTGCCAATCTATTCAAGAATCACTCTTTACTTGTGAAAGTTCTAGGAGGAGAGGAAGGCTTTTTTTGCAAAATATAAAAATCTAAGACCTAAGTAACGCTCTTATTTGGGCTGTGGTGTTTTTGGGGGGCGAACACATTCACGAATATCAATTATCATAACCAGGGACAGGCAAGACCCTTCACGAAGCCGTCAATCAAGCATTACATCAAACTAAGTAATTCATTGCAAAAATTATTGCTGAGAAACGACTTTTTTTGGGGTGAAAAATCACGTTTTACGGTAGGACTCAATGTAACGTACTCATAAATGATGCTGATGGATAGATTGAATATTATTGAATAGTGCGGGGGTCGTGGAGGTATTTAAAGTAAAAATCTTACATTAAAAACATGTTTAAAAAACAGTTGGAACTTTGACTCCCAATATCTCCGTAACTAGAAGGGGAACCTTCTAGTTACGGAGGTATGGTCTGGCACAAAAAAATATCGCAATGACCGACGGGGAGATCAAGTGCCTTTCGGCTTTGTTAAGGGTCTTGTTACACTATTTATGTACACATACACATATTAAAGGATGGACACCTCCACATAGAAAGATGTACTTACTGAATACGGGGTAACCGTTTATGCGTCTACCGCTCTTTCGCCCTGTATATGCTGATTATTCTACCTCTTAATCCCTCTGGCTCGGGTACTATAAACCCTCCTAACTGAAAATGTCCTTTAATTCTAGGTAAGCTCACCGATATTCGTCCCATACTTCATTGTTAACAAAACAAAGATTAAACTGATTAACTGCCTTTATTAACTTAATTATACGTTAGCTTCGAACAATAGCCTGAATATTGTACCGAGTATGTTATAGACAATTCTGTAAAGCTTATCGCTATAAAGCGCTTCGCTATTGTAGTTAGGTTTATTGCTGATTCGCTGAAAGCGTATTATTGACGTAAATGTCTTTGCGCTGATTGAGAGTGACTGCGCGTTGAATCTATTATAATACTTGATTGATTGTGGTTATTAATTTTGTTGTATATGTACTGGTATTTCTGGCTTTGTAACTTACGCAATATTTTGCCTTTTCTATTTTCCCTTGTCATTCGCATACCATTCAATCTCCATTTCTTCTTCTTCTTTAAAAAAGCCTTAGTAGTTGTTACTGCTTCTGCATCATCTCATTCAAATAAAGAATTCCTGAGATGCCCATGACCTCTAATTGATTACTCATTGTCAATTAAATATTTTTTTCTTCCATTTTAATTTGACATTCTTCAAGAGACCTTTGCCAAAAAATTACGCATTCGATACAACAATAAAATGCTCAGTATTAACAATCAACATGTTAGTATGTTAACATTTGTATTCTTTCTCAAAACAGGTTTCACCAACGTGTTTTATATGGCAACTAAGCTAATCGTGTAAATAGTGCAAAGTACTAGGACAAAGTGGAACATAGCCCGCATCGACTACTAAATTGACAACATTTCCTGCTATGAACATATTCATTGACATAACCGTACTAATTTAAATAGGGAACTAATTTTGCTAACAAATCCGTGCACACGTTAATTTCGAACTCCTACGCACCCAGTTCAACGTACTGCTCATTCATTTCGCCGCCGTGTCAATGACATTAATAGCGCTGACTGAATAAGTCGTCCAAAAACGACGATATTGTGCAAATCTTCTCATTTGGAAACGTTCGGAAATAAACGTACAAAATAATGTCAAATTGGATGCTCCATTAGGTTTAAACGGTTTCTGTTATAAATTGTTATGTTAAGTGTTTTTAAGTGCCTCTTTTCTTTTGAGGATCATTTTAATATTCTTTTGTATGTAAGTTTTGCGGCATATTTCGGCTGTCGTCACATCTGCGTTTGGTTGAAGCACTTCTCTTTTTAACCTTGGGTTTATAATCTTTGATGATAGTGTTTGCTCCTGTCTTTAGTCTTTTCCAAATCTGGAACGTGCCTAAAATCTTCGGTCTTGGCAACTAGATCAATAAGCAAAGAACATTAAACACAGTGCCAATGCTCGCTTCAGTGCCCACAGTATAACATTATCCTTTTCTAAGTAGGTCACACATAACTTCTTACTCTTAGGCTCGGTCTACACCAAAACGCAGACGAGAGGAGTGAGCTCCCCTGTGCTCTGGTAGAAAGAAGACCCGGCGGGAATCGACCAATCACGTTGTTTGAACTCTTTCTTGTCTACTTTCTTGTGATTGGTTGAATCTTGCACATCTACGCACTGCTCCGCTCTTCACCGCTTTAGTGGGCCTTATTAGTCCTGTTTGTACTGTAAAAGGATAACGGTAGAGAAATAACCGAGCAGAACGAAGTCAAGCTAAAATAGATTAACCTTCAACTTAGTAAGTAAGAGACTATTTTATTTGTTATCATTTCTTTTTTCACAGTCATTTTTGTGGGTGGCTACTATATGTATATTTTTTATTGCTAGTCGAACGGAGTCCGTACGGAACCTGCTCCGCTTGCAATGTAAACTGGGTTTTAGAACTAAGGCCAGCTGACACACAGATTAAATAACACCAGCCTTCCGACACATATTACACAATTGTTTGCGCGAATAATACCTTAAAATTCAAGGGTGGGACTAACGATTTCCTTCGATAACGTCTGTTGTTACTTGTGACTCAATGTCAACCTATTGTTATCTGGCCAGGTAAAAGTTTACTTACCTTGTACTTGTTTGCAGTTTTTGGTTAAACCTTCTTGTTCGTTTGTTTTTTTTTGTGCTTTGTCGTACTGATATCCCTTGGCTGTGGTTAGGTGGGTATTAGTCACCGCACGAATGTTTGGTACCTACTCTAAACTATATTACCATATCTTACGTTTTGTACGTAGGTGTCGGTAGTTTTACAAGTTAATTTTTCGCTGGACGATTAATCTTTTATTTAGACAGTGACACAACTGTGACACCGGTTTTAGCCATTACTGCTGCAACCAAAAGAAACAAAAGTATCAAAGATATTACTTCGGCACTCAGTCATTTGGGTCAGCCAGTGTCACAAACAACAAATAGTAAGGTTTTATTATATGATGAACTGGCTTCTAACTGGCCCTTTACAGTTCACGTTTACCATTGTTTTTTTTTTTCAAAAAGTACTACTTGGCTGTTTTGGGCTGACGCAGGAGAAGAGTACCTGGAAGAATATGGGGAGACCTTTGCGCAGCAGTGGGACATACAAGGCTATTGAAAAAAAACACTTTCTTTCGTCTATCACTTTTCAACCCTATGCCCTATGTAATAATAAGATTGAAAATTGGTCGGCCGTCAGTGAACTCGGTAGTACCAAAAATCTTCAGTGCTACTTTACCATAGATAAGTGAGTCAGTCTAGGAGGCCTATCACTACCTCTAAGGTCTGTATTACTTTGAAGAGTGATGAAAAAGAATGTTGATGGCTAGAGAGTTAGAGCAAGGCTAAAGAAAAGATGGATGGATAATGTGAGGATTAACCTTTCGTATGCCGAGTATATAGACACAATTAAAAACCTAATTGTGTCTCGCGTAGATCTACGTTCCAGCGCACGAAGGGTTAATATGAAAGGAAAAGAAGTACATGATAGCGTGACGGCTGGCGATGAGGATGGAAGGAGAAAACGTGTCGACCCCGAGTTATATGGGACAACGGTACGAAGATAACTTTAATCTTACTCCAGTGAGGGGAGATAACGCTATGCAGGACGTATACTTCCATCTCTTTCTATAAGCTGTGGTGGTAAAAGCCCTGATAGGTACACGTGTTAAAACAAAACACACACAAGTAAAAAAAACCGTGCCACCGGACCACAGATAAAGCTTTTAGCTGTCTACTCTTTACTATATGTATAGCTGCCCACTGCCCACCGGGCTACAACAACAACCATGACCTTTATAAGTAACAATATATACCTACTTAAGGGTATACACCGTATATTAGAATGCCTGCCAGCCCTGGTTCTAATTAATGCATATTAAACCCTAAAGTTGTGACTGTTTCCACCGTCAAACAGTATTTATGGATTAAACTTTACGTATTAGTGCGCTTAGGCTTTAACTCGTCGTGAATTTAGGACGGAGCTCGAATGCCAGGCCGTTTTGTGCTTGGTGGCATGTTGTATTGTCACTTAAACTTGGGTAAGTGATAAAGGTGGCCGTGGCCGTAAGTTTGTTATCTGTGAGTTAGAGAGATCTTCAATTATGATTAAAATTGTTGGTATTATTGAAGCTTCTTGGAACCTTCATACCTTATTGCTACTTATGTTCTGTGATTTCCTTTTATTATTATTATTATGAGCCTGATGTGTCCCACTGCAAGGCAAAGGCCTCCCTTCCCTGTTTCTATGTATCTCTGTTTTTGGCTATTTGGGCCCAAACCTTTTGATAAGAGTCCAGCTTGTCACGCCATCTCCTTCTGGGCCTACCGCGTCGACGTGCTTTATTGTTTGGAACCCAATCTGTTGCCACTTTGGCCCAATTTTGATGCGACATGCGGACTGCGGTAGATGTGACCTGCAGAGTTCCATTTTTAAATTTTAATTTGGTGGCTTTGTTGCAAACTATTTGGGTCTTGGATCGAAGTATACTGTTCCGTGGCGTATACGGTCAGAAATTATGACTCCTAGTATACTTCGTTCTCCATGGCTCGCTGGCAGACCCCGAGTGCGGACTTCTGACGCTTCGTTAATGACCACGTTTGCCCTCCATAGATGAGGTGATTTATAGGATGATAGGATTCCCTTTATTTCTCTTTAGTGTTATCGTTATCCTAAGGCACCCTAGTCCCCAATGCACCGGTCGGTACCTTCTGGAGCTGTCGCCTCTTTTCCCCTCGTCTTACTCCGTTGTTTTCCTGTTATTTGTTCGTTTCAATTAGCGGTATTTACACATCGACGTAAACACTGTTACCATGGAAACAATAGATACGTCATTCTAAACTTCCCGAAGCTTAGAAATTTTTCGTCTGTTTTTTTTTACGCTGGGAGGAATCATCTTACACTGTGCATAAAGTTGATACTACTAATCTTGAATTACAATTCAAACAAACCCAGTCTTAACTGGCTTTGTGTTTTGTTTATCATTAAGGACTTTTCAAGACTGCATAAACAGCTTTAATTCAAGTATCTTTACACCAATCATACGCATAGATACCTATTGTTATAATCACCACCCATTATATTAATTCCTCTAATTGTGTTAGGTAAGTGGTGAATCTAAAATTCAGTAGAACAAATTACATGGCATAGTGCGATAAACATAATCATAGGTTAGAAACATGTATAGATAAGACACTATTATTTAATAGTGTGCCTATTATAACCAAACTATCTATTAACTATTTAATTACGAACACACGCGTCGAATTTCCTATCAGATCTATTCTATTTCCAACGGACCAGCATTTTAAAATTTAAAGCACACAGTTCTCTATTCGATTGCCCTTTTCAAATCCTGCTTTCAAACGAAATAGCCTTCACATCAAACAACTTTACATCACAATAAGAGCGATATTCCCTTGCTATTCAAATATGTCTTGAAGAAAGTTTTAAAGGAGCTGGTGTAAAATATGTTCGCTTCAATCGTTCCTCTGGGACTCTTGTAACTGTGTTACATTCAGGACAGGTCGTTCGGAGTCCGTCTCTTGATTCGCTTTCCAATGGTTTGGTTATACAACTTCTCGTTGGTGTAGGTCCCTTGTGACCTTTGAATAGCATTGATCCCGCGGTCAAATAAATTGTGTGGTGTAGAAATCTGGCTTAGGTACGGGTAGCAACAGGATCCCCTGGTTTATTTTGCTCGTTTTTGGTAGCAGTATTGATTTTTGTGAATTTTGGTATGGGCCTTTTAACATATTTTTAGAATGTTTATAATATAATTTTTCCTTCTTTCCTGTTCAGCATTATAATTCCCAGTAAGGTTAGGCATAGGTGGCTATCACAGTAGCTACACCCACATTTCGCCAGTTATGTTTGAATCTCAAGTTCATGTCTTCCTCCATCTTGTTTACAAAAAGATTTAGCGAATCAATATTTATTTAAATCGTTTGCCCCTTTTTTAAAAGGCTTTCCTCGAGCCTTTTCTCACAAGTATTGCGATCTTAATTAAAACTATAAACCTTACCGACCATGCAGCAATACACTTATCGCCACACTACGTCTTCTTAAGGTGGATGCGCAAGGCTAGCCCGCGAAATTTAAATTTTCTTATGTTTATTGCAATTTGCAGGTCAGTGTCAGGTTGTATGTTGATGAAAATATGAATCGCGCCAGTAACACGTATGGGGTTACAGAATAATAATCATTCAAATCATCAATACAACCCTCCAAGTTCAAATAATCTCAAAAAGTGACTTTTTCATGAAATAGCTATTGAATGTGATTATATGAACTTGGAGAGCTGTATTGATGATTTGAATGATTATAATTCTGTAACTCCATACGTGTTACTGGCGCGATTCATATTTTCATCAACATACAACTTGACACTGACCTGCAAATTGCAATAAACTTGAGAAAATTTAAATTTCGCGGGCTACCCTTGCGCTTCTACCTTAAATCGTTTGCCCCTTTTTTAAAAGGCTTTCCTCGAGCCTTTTCTCACAAGTATTGCGATCTTAATTAAAACTATAAACCTAACCGACCATGCAGCAATACACTTATCGCCACACTACGTCTTCTTAACGACGTGCCTCGAGGATTAGCATTGCAAATTAACTTTAAACGATAGTTCACGAGTTTTTATTGAACGTTAAATATTGACTTGGTACCTCCGTTTGCTATGTTGGTAGAACTGTGTAGGTGTGTATATTTGTTTAAAACAGTTCTGCTGTGTCGATGTTCAAACAAATGATTGAAGAAATGTGAAGGTTTCATTGTTCAACTCTTGGGTAACAACAAAGTTTGGAAACACTAAACATTCATCTGAAATAATAACGTCTATGAAAGCATAACAAAAACTTAACAATTCAAATTCTGTTATGACTGGTTAAAGTATAACTAAGTTCCAAACTTTAACGTAAACAATTTGTTTAGTGCCAAACGTCAATATTTATTTAGCTGTCAAAGCTATGGTGTGTTCACATGAGCGTTTCATGACAACATTGCGTGTAAGAAGCGCGTTTGATTTAAGGTTACGTTAGCCAGTGTCGCTCAATATCATTGTAGGGTAACACGCGAGAAATGGCTTAGGTTAGGGCACCGTGTAAACGCGATACCAGACTGATACTAATCAGATGACGTTTTACCTACTTTGACTGTCTCTTGGTCACCAAGACCTAGGTACAGTCACTGCATAGTGTAAAGCCTCCAAATACCGAAGATAAAATACCAAATACCTCCCTTACCATACCTGCAGTAAATTGATCATTTGGGAAAAACTTAAAAGCATAGATAAAATTATAAATGTGTAAAGCATACTACAGTATATTAGCATTTTTAAATGACAAAGTTTATTATTACGAATTTGACAAATATTTACTGACATTTTTATAATTTTGACAATTATTTATGATTAGAATAAAGGACAATTTAATTCCAATTGTAATTTATTGTTTTAATTTAATTATTAGTTTGTGTGATAATTTAATAATGTTTTTAGCTTTGTTTAAATACCTATGAATGACTTTTCTTACCTATATACAGGCTGTGGCGTAAATAGTGTTCCACCGATAAGGATTCGATTTACCAGATAATAAATTTACTATAACCTACTACAATTTTAACCATTTTTACCCAAGGGTTCCGGAGATATCACTTTTTTTTCTTTTTTTAATGAAATTTCTACATTATGCTATAAATTTGGTTGTATTTAAAAAAAAAAACATCTTTTCTCGTTTCGATTTCTGTTAATAACTGCTGATTACTAGAGCTATCGTGAATAAATATGTTTTTTAAGTACATTTCGAGCTTTTGAAGAAAAAGCAATTCTTCTCTATTTTTAATCCAATTTTTTTACATTATCTGCAAATTTAAGAGCGATTCCTGTAAAAAAAATGTACTATACTCTCAATGCCCATGAATTCTTAAATATGCCTATTAAATACCGATTCCAAAAAGGTATCATAATAGCAGATCCTATTGTTTAACAGAAAGATATTCAATTTTAATCTAAGAAAGGAAGATTTTCACTAAAATACATTTTAAGTTTCTTTTTTTTAATACAACCAAATGTATAACAAAATGTAGAAATTTCATTAAAAAGAGAAAAAAAATGATATCTCCGGAACCCTTTGGTAAAAATGGTTAAAATAGTAGTAGGTTATAGTAAACTATCTGGTAAATCGAATCCTTAACGGTGGACCACTATTTACGCCACACCCTGTATTTGTATGCCCCAAAGGCCGAACATGATGGATCTTTTTTGCATGTCTTGTATGTTGTATACCCATGTTTCTACAAATAAATGTCTTGTCTTGTCTCATAGAGATTTAAAATTTTAAGAGCAATGATAATGATTATTTATTCTACAGCCTGTTCTCTAAAGTCCAGGAAAACGCCAGCGCTACTGCACTTTATCTAAATGAAGTGGCGACTCATAAGGCTGCGATTCCACCAGAGATCAGTGAGAATGCGTAGCGTGGGATGTGTGGGGAACTAACCAATAATATCTTTTTTTTTCACAGCTTGAGCTATTCTAGCTATGTGTTTGATTAGTGCCACACACATCCCTCGCTACGCATCCTCGCTCATCTCTGGTGGAAACGCAGCCTTAAGTGAGCGCCTTTCAAGAAAGATAAAGTTTAGATTTTGAGTCCAGTGAAAATTCCTCCTTACACAAAATAAAAACACACCTCATATCTTTGTAGAATCCCAACACGAGAAACAACATAAGTCATGTAAATATTAAAGATTCCTTTGACGTAGAACACAAAATATCATCCCGAGCAGATTCCATGGTGACCCTAGGGATACCGGTTATTACAAAAGGAAACAAGCAATGTAATATTTTATTCATTCAGTCCTGTTACATGTTTGTGTTAACAAGCAATAATACAAATACGCAAAGATCACATGTGAACTTATGAAATATTAATATAGAGTTGTCGTGATTGGTTGTTTCGACAGTGTTCGTTCCCGTGTAAATAAATTGGACGTTATTGTCGATCATTCATTCTGGAACGTTTTTTTTTAAACGCTGATATTCGGTTTTTAAATCTGAGATGAAAGGAAGGTGGCATTCCTCCTCAGGAGGATGTTGAAGTTGAAAAACGTGACCACGATTTTGGTAGAGATAAAACTGCTTTCAATGTTTAGAATGAAAAAAGTTCAGCACGGTTAAACAAAATAGTTGGTAAGGTAATTAGATCTTAATCGACATGCCATATGATGCTACCAATTCATAAACTATGTATTAAATATTTGAAAGACTTTATAATCACCTTTGTATAAACAGGCTTAAACATGTTACCTTAGAAGTATATCAACGCGTAGACACCTTGGGTGAGGTCAGGTCTAATCCTCGATGAATTATTTATTTTTATATACGAGAACACATTGACCTTGAACGTTATCAACATAACACATCAACGAGTATTTTAGGCGCCATTAGCTCTAACACAGCGGTTTTCGTAAATGAATGAGCTAGAATAGCAAACAAGAAAACATAATACTGAGTTAAATTGGTAAACAAGAAGATGGAATCGTTGTTGGTTCTTTCTACTGTAGACATAAACAAAGCACATTGAGATACTAATGTTTCATAGTGTTCGACAACTACAATATTATTATTATCGTCAATCCCTTGTTGCATGTTACTTGGTGGCCCCAAGTGCAGCGCATTCTGTTCTGCTATTCTCCCCGGTCACCCTTTCATTCACTCCCTTTTAGGTCACTCCTTAACTACTCCGTCCGTCCATCTCATCCCAGGTCTTCCTCTCTCTCTGTCTCCGTTCAAATTTATATGCATTTTCGTATTCTTATTCTTTATTGCACACAAAATATAAAAGTAGGACACACAAAATTACAATATATAACTTATGTACAACGGCGAGCTTAACCCAGAATTGGGTTTTCTTACAGCAAACCTTACGTTTGATTGTGAGATTTGCGAATGAGGATAAACCTATGTGCACAAACGAACATTTTAAAACTTAAATTTACTTATTTTTACTAAACTAATACATAAAATATAATAAACATAATACATAAACTCTCTCTTTTAGTCACATACGGGTATGTGACTAAAAGAGTGATGCATATAAATTGTGTCTTTATTTAAGTCGACTTCAACGAATGAAATATACTCCAATTATTTTCGATGTTATGAAACCTCGATAATTACTCAGTTTAGCAGAACATAAATAAAATTCACAGTGTTCTGTTCCATGTCCACCCTCCAACACCTGAGAGATCTTTACGAGATTTTCTTCATTAACACAACAACGTTAGGTTAGCAGGTGATCAATCAAATTAGTGTTTGACAGTGCAGAAATATTACTTCTATAAATTTTTGAAGTTGAACTAGTAAAGAAACATGCGATTATTCATTTTGATTTAAGATTGCGTTTAGTTGAACTAGTAATTACAAAAGATTACACGTTATGATGGTTTTTGTGCGAGTTTTCTGTGTAATTTGTTTTCATGTTGGATTTAATTGTATTTGTGATTTATTGTTTCGAAACTTCTGTTTTGGATTCGTCTACTAATGAGTTGATCGTCCCGTCCATACATAGTATGTATGTAAATACATTTATTAAAAAGTAATTCTATATTTTTCTTACTAACTGTACTTTTTGACACGCAAATTTATACTGATGACGAATCGGGAACATCAAAATTAAATAAAAATTCATTTGTTTTCTTATGATGACGAATCGGGACTTCTTGTATGGAAAAAAATGTGGTCAACCAATTTCTAAGCAATAAGGTGACCAGAGTGGGAGCGTCCTTCACCACCAGCTCAGATAACAAAATATATTTCCACGGAGGTATAATCTAATGTTTCCGCTACTCAACTACATCCTTCCTTATAAGGATTACTGTCAAACACACTTCAAAATTAAACCTTTGACGCTAAGCCAAGGTCTATAGAAAATATTTGACGTATGTAGGTCAGCATGTGACGGTATATGTAAAGCAATTTGCATGCGGCTTGGCAAAGAATACCGAGTTTAATTAATGGTAGACTTGAAAAAAATTGCGCCTTAATTGCTTTGCATTTTTCAGGATAGGGGTACGAGTGGACCCGAGCCACAAAAAAACCATAGTGTAACTACAAAGCTACAGTTTCAGTAGTCCAACGAAACAAATGCTCAAAGACGTGATCGAATTTTATGCCAGACGATGAAGAAGCGTGTGGTACATTATGTGGGTGGAAGTGACATGGCCGCAAAAACAGTTACCACGTATTTAGTACATTTATTTATTTCAACTCCATGTACAATAGTGGTACATAGGTGGACTTAATGCCATAAGGCATTCTCTACCAGTCAACCTTTGGGTTAAATAAGAAAACAGTGTAGTAAGGTACAAAATAAATATCTAAAAAAATTACTTCTTGCTTTCGAAAATTGTACATCATTCCGTAACCGTAATTTAAAAAGGCCAGGAGAGTTGGAAAGGAATGGGGGAGGCGTTTACCCAGCAGTGGTACAGAATAAGCTAAACAAAAAAAAACTGCGTTTCCATACATTTTTACCGTTTATGTGTAGGGAGTTTTTTTAAGAAACATCAGTTTTTTTTTTAAATTACAGTTGGAAAATTCGAGTCGATCTACTTTTCACCCTGTTTAAGCCTTAAGCAACATCTAAAGGAAACACTGATTAAAGTTAAGACGCCGATTCAATATTTACACCAACCAAGTATAAGGACTCAAGCAAAACTCAGAACGAAACCACTTTCGCTTCAATTTTAATTGCTTTTGGTTCAAGAGTACCTTCATTCACACTTACCTGGATTCAAATATGCGCCTTTGAAGAACAGCCAAATCTAGGTCAACATTTAATAAGAGGGTAACCCAAGTACTTTGCACTAGCTTAAAGAACTTCGCTCGTTGACACAGCTTTAATTAATAAGAGCTTAAAAAAATGGTGCCTTAATTACTTCGCGCTCTCAAAATTAGGAGGAGGAAAATGATAGATCTGAAATATTAAGTTCGCCTTTTAAACGATATTAATGAGGGTCTATTATGATAATATTTCTTAATAATTAGAATTGGGGCCCGTGAAATTGAAGAAAAATAAGAAACGCTTTTTCAAAGCGTGCCTGATTCTTGCTCCTTCAATTTAATGATTGTTAAGCATTTACTGCTTTCGATATTAAAGACGATACGATGCTTATCTTTTGTTTTGAATACGACCTTCATGGAGGCAAAAATACACGTAACTTTCCATTTATACAAGGATGTAGAAACTGTATCTCCGTGGAACGGGAATGCATACAGACTCGACGCCTACGCAGTACTACAATTACTGACAGTTGATTGCATAAACTTGTTTATTGCCAGTTAGCAATCTTCTACTTAATAAAAATCTTATCTTAAAAGTTCACTGACTGACAAGGCATATCTTAAACTGCTGCATGGGTCTAGAACCATGACGTTGCATGTCAATGCATGCTTGTAGATATGCACAAGGGTATTTGCCCAAAGGTTCCTCAGGACTTCTACAAGGAAGGATTATTGAAAATTCTTTCCCTGAATGATAGTTTGTATTTTTGCTGGTGGGAAATCCCCTCGGACACAATTAGCATGTAATCATTGCCATCTACAATCCATATGTGTACGACCGTCCTCTAAATAAATTACAGCTACCATTACTACACCTTAATTCGTTGGTGTTTCAGAGCCAAAGGGGTGACTCAGGTGACTGGATGTCGCAGTATAAATTACGCACATACTACGGTCACCGTCCCCTTACGATCAGGTTCGATAGCACATACGGTTGTCTCCATACTACTTTATATTTCTCAGCACGCGAATCGTATCAATTGTCAGTGAGCACGCAAACTCTCTATCTTACTATCGTTTGTTGTTACTCCACTTTGACGTAAAAGGAGGGTAATGTGTTTCGTGTTGAAGTACCGAAAGCAAGGTGTTAATGTTGCTTTCAATTGAGAAAAAGTAATTAAAGTTTGCAACGGTTTGGCGAAATCTTTAATGGTCTGGTACCTACTTATACGTTTTTGGTAGAGAAGTCTTTAGAATTCTCGGTTTGGTCAACCTCAGAACAGAGTTCAGTATCTTTTGCCAAATGAACGCACCATCACCTCTGCATCGATTCTACCGAAATATCCCTCCTCCACATCGGTTCCCTTGACTCATACAAGTCCTAGAATAAAACCCTAATGGATTTCCTTGAGCCAATATATTGTTAGGTGTCACTGACTACAACGATGGTGACACAGCTTCATGTATTCTTAGAATACCACCCCATGCAGAACTAAAACTAGCTACTTTACAATGACTCACAAGCACAAGAAAAGAACAGAACATATTATTGTAACACCAGTCACGATCAAACACGACTTGAATGCGGAGTTTTACGCAAAAAGTTCGCTGGTATAAAAACATAATTTAGTCCTAACCGTAAATTTAGTGACGTGACCGCCAATCTGCCAGGTTGCATCATTGTGTGTCATCGAAGCACACCCGTGGGCGTTTGTGTAAATAAACAAATAAGGCTTATTTTAGCTTTTTTTTATGTAGACGTAATAAAAGAGTAGAAGAAAGAATTAAATATGGCAAAGTTGAAAATGAAGTCACCATTCACCTTAGCAACAGTTTACAAGTGACTTGATAAAGACATTCATTTGAAAACACTCACAGAGCTCATCGTTCAAGAAAATTAACTGTTGGAAAGGATTTGGAAGTAAATATACGAAAGATATTCCGTTACCTAGTGCATTTGTCCGTAACTGATGCTATTCAAATAAGCCTATTAACTGAATCAAATACAATGAGCCATTCTGTAACAGCAAAATGTATGTCAATCATACACCCGAAAACAAAGACAGGGTTTTGATTCTAATTCACAAAATTGAAAAGCTTAATAACAGTACTTTTGTGACAATAGATCTATTGTTCTAACAAGTTGTACATACCGTAATAATTGTACCAGAAAAAAATGTTAATTCATAAATGGTTTAGGAAATCAAACATGACCAGAACGGTTCCACTATACCAAATAAGCAAGCAATTCTAAAGCCACTTCTGATACCAAATGCTTTTGTTTCGCTACATGCCAAATTACACCGGCCAAGGTATATGTTACACCCAATTACATTTTTTACGTCAGCCTATAGACATTAATGATCATGTCAAAACTAAACGACCATTATTTTGTTCAGAAAAACATTACATAACTACTTAGTTTATATGTCAAAGTTATTGTAATACTATGTTTAAGTTCCAATATGCTCTCAAGTAAGTGAAATACCTACTGTAATTGCTTATTGAGAAAAAAAATCTTTAACCATAATAATAAGCTAAGCCAACAACAAAATATTGTAACTGTAGGTACGCGTATATTTAGTACTTAAATATAACTAGTTTGTAGACGTCTTGGGTTTACCTGTTAAGTTTACAAATGTTTAATAATAAATAAATAAATAAATTAAAAAACACAATGGATGTTCTTGAAGCTGTCATAGACACCGCTCCCTCAACTGCTACGGAGGAACTTCCCTCGCCAACTTACGTTTGCGCGCAAAATTAACCTTACCCAACCATGTTCGAAACAGAATAGAGTTGTAAATTCCATGGCTAGTTGTTTGGAAGTGAAGTGAAGCCAGTTATCGTAGATGTGCTGCCATGCGATAGCTGGTTGCAATAGGCGCAGTTGTCACCACACATTCATTGGAGTCAAAACTAACTGTAACAATGCAATCGCAGTGTTATTTTAAACAAAACGCTCGAGTTTTAGATCAAGGTCATTGTATCGAAGGCATACGATGGAAAGGAAGTAGAACAGTGTATTGAGGAACATGGAAATCTGTAATTAAACGCATAACTTCACTTTCTTTGTATCAAGCGGTCTCTGAGAGAAAGTAAAATATGACTTCATAATAATGATATGAAATCATCTCTAGCAAATAGTTTAAACGCACGTTAATTCCAATAAACTCGACATAAACTGTAGGTAATACAACCTAGGCAGACATAAATATTACCCTTTGACAATGATGCCGAAAATGATACAGCAATTTCGGCACAAAGCAAAATTTACCAAAGGAACGGAAACATTTATCGAAAATGCGATTACGTCAAATCTCTCTATAGTAGAAGTCGGAACACCATTAAGCAGTTAGAAGCCCTTTGTGACCAAGAAAAGAATTCTCTTGCAAAGAGCAAAGCCACTTGAAAATATCGAGCGTTAAAGACCCGTTTGATTTTATAACAAGTACCAATTTTGGATGTAGGTTAATATCGTTTGATATTAAAATTGAATAGGCTATTATGAGGGGGATAATTGGATCGCAGAAGCCTCATTTTCTCTCATACTGAAATTAATTTAAAACTATAATAACGTATGCCTGACATGATTTACTGGCTTTTGCTCGCGGCTTCGCCCGCGTGGGGTTCGGGAATGATCCCATTGGTACTACAGAATTATACCGGAATCAAAAAGTTGGAAATTCAGACGAGAAAAGGTAACACACACAGGATGTCTTTAAATTTAGTATGGGTGTAGATTGTATCGCTTTACTGTCGCCATATACATATTCTAGACCTGCCAAAGCTTAAGCTGTTTTAGATAAGTTATGTTTTTCAACCACCGCGGCACAAACCTGAATCTCGGCAAACATCCTGCCTGAGACTTGTTTTCTGACAACTTGTATCCGTATCCTGTCAGGTTTATCTAGATTCTATATTTTTTAAATCTGTATGAACATAATATCTTGCCTGTAATGCAGAGGTGTACCAAATCTCAAATCTGTGTGGTTCTTTCTTCAAGAGACCTTCTCAGACACTAATCTGCATGGTCCTCATGTGAGTTAAACAAGATTATGTCTGGACTTTAAAAGAGACTATGACCTCTGAGTTTGTTTCGGCTGTTTCTTCTCAGAGTAGTCAGGTACGAAACACCGGCCCCATCTAGTTTAAAAAAAAGAGACGTGTAAAAATGTTTTTAAAAACCTATTTACTAAATAAACATCATTTATCATTTACCTAAAAATACAATCATGTTTAAAGCCGTATTTACGCAATCATTGCTCTAACTTCTGCCATTCCCTCGTCATCATTAACTTGTTCCAAACTAACAATATCCTTTATAAAGGGTGTAACAAGACCCTTAACGAAGCCGATGGGCACTTGTTCTCCCCGCCATTACGATATTTTTTTTGTTCTAGACTATATCGGGGAACCTTCTAGTTACGGAGATATTGGGGGTCAAAGTTCAAATTTTTTCCCAAGTTTTTTTTTAAATACATGTTTTGAATGGATTATTTTTATTTTAAACACCTCCACGACCCCCGTACTATTCAACCCATCCATCAGCACAATGTTTTGCGTAAAGTAACCTAGTTTGATGTACATGTATAATGGTTGGTTGACGGCTTCTGAAGGGTTGTTACACCCTGTATAAAGAAACGTGAGCTAGTTTAAAACAGCTGACGTTTTAAATCACGTTGTCGTTAGGATAACTTATTTCTTCAATCAAGTGTATCTTATTTATTATCTTTTTATTTTCCTATTTCTAAGGATAGCTGGTAGAACTTTATGATCTTAAGTGGCTTCGCTTTCGAGGAGACGCATTTTGTAATCTATTAATCTTATAATTTCTTAATTATTGACCAGGCGTGTTCCGATATCTTCTGTACCCGAAATGGCTGTCCAACTGACTGTTCTTTCTTTCTGTGATATGTTAATTAATGGATCCGGAATTATATGCTCCAATAAGAGAAAAGTCAGGTATGCGAATCCCAAGATTTAGGACACTTACTCTGCAAAATGATGTAGGTAGTAGGTATAGTACTTACCTATCTGTGAAAAACTTGAGATAATCCTCGAAGGCGTTCATATAAAATTCAAATATCGTTTTAGGGCTCGTTGCTCTCATGAAAGAGAGATGAGGCTTTGTAAGTTCCAATACTTATGTAATCTTTTGAGAAAATATTCCCCTTTTCTCTGTCGGAATTCGGATTTTTCGTGAAAGATTTGTTTCTAGCTGAACAGTCTTATATACAATAAAGTCGTCTACCCAAACCTAACACCATGTCTGCGTTTAAAAAAGAACGGAAACAATAATTATTACTACAAAATTATCGTCACGCAAAGTAAAACCTAATTGACACGTAATTAAATAATCTTTTCACAATTACTCTCAATATCTATGCAGTTTATTCACCTTACCTGCCGGCCGGCTAAATGCAAGCCCCTTTGATATTTCAAAGCAATTTTGCAGGCAATTAAAGTATTAATTTGAGTGTTACCCGATATGGTTCGAAACAAAATACGTTTAATCATAGCCCTGCTTTGTAAGTAATAACTCAGTTCAAATATAGCCTGCAGTCGAATGTCCCCGGTAGCCATAACTTACAAATTGCTCGAAGGCCGATACTTTCAGTTTTACGGTCCATTGATACTGGATCTTTGAGAGGATTAAGGGCCATAAAGTTGTCTCAAATATATCTTGCTTTTGCTAGTTGGTTTCCGAACATGTAAACAAAAACAACTTTCAGTAAAAAAGTACAGTTTGCTAATTACATTTTTTATGAGATTTTTCTATGGTACACAAGTATCTATAGATATCAGTCCATCCAATGACCTTACTAATACGAATGAACAGCTACGACATTTGTATAACCACGACCAACACCATAATTTTCTAAGAAACGATCATGACGTCCATTGTATCATAACATTCATAACCAAAGAATATCCGTAAGCATTTCTTTGAAATCTCTGTACATTGCGTGCCTGAATACTGAACGAAACAATTGTTCTCACACTGGTTTTGCTGACGTTGCGGGGATACTCCATGTTGTGAATATCACGTTTTCGTGAGTCATGGTTTTGGACACCAAAACATCGAAAAAGATCATTGGCCACTCCATACACCACAGAAATGAAAATCGATCAATCTGCTTAGCTTTTTGAGGCTGCCTTACGTTCTTAGGGTCCCGGGTTCGAATCCCGGTAGGAGCAAATGTTTGTGTGATGAGCATGGACATTTGTTTCCGAGTCATGGATGTTTATATGTATGATAAGTATGTATTTACAAACAAAAAGTATCTATGTAGTATTAGCAACTATCTGGTGTCCACGACACAAGCCTCGTTGCTATATCCAGCGATATTTATTTATTATTATTTTATTAAAGAAAAACTTCCTTTGTTGTTGTAAATGGTTAACAGATCTAGCTGTAGAATGTTTTTCGACCTTGCAATCAGATAATTACATCGACATCGGTATAACTATGAGCAGATATTATGAGCGGAAGTTTTGTATCCACACTTCAGTTCATCTTCAGTGAAAAATCTTTCAGTATATTATTAACGTTTAAGAGATTAAAGCCCGTCTTCAAAATGCAATACTGCAAACGAGATGTCGTCAGCTAATGTGTATTACTCATATTAATACGATGTATAGTTATACGATACATAGGTGGACGAGTAATTTTTATGACCGACTAGCTGTTGCCCGCGACCTTCGTTCGCGTGAAATTATTATAAAAATACTAGCGACCTGCCCCGGGTGCAATGTTTTACATATAAACCTTCCTCTTGAATCACTCTATCTATAAAAAAAACCGCATCAAAGTCGGTTGCGTAGTTTAAAAGATATATGATGCATACATAGGGACAGACAACAGAAAGCGACTTTGTTTTATACTGTGTAGTGATTACTTTACTTTTATAATCGGATTTTGTTAACAACTTCATGGGTTTTAATTTTTTTACACGAAACCGTATTTATTTTTCTAAAATTAAAGTAGGTAAGATAGACCTTATACCATCAGCTATCTGCCAGTAAAAGTCCCGTCGAAATCGGTCCAGCCGTTTCCGAGATTTTCCAGAACAAACAGACAGACAGAGAGACAGACCGATAAACAGACAGACAAAAATTAAAAAAATTGTGTTTTTTTTTTTTATAAGAGCCATATAATTTCATATGAATTCAATAAAAAGCTAGGTTATTTTAATATTACAAACAGAGACTTCAATTTTATTAATGAGTTAGCTATATACACACCATTCTCACTATACTGTTGCTGGCACGAGCAAACGGAGAGAGATACGAAAGAATTGCTTCACAAAACATCCGCTTGAGAGCCGGATGCATATTCATTCAGATTTATTGCGGCGCCTCCACCGATCTTGGTGTCAAGTTCTTGTATTTTATCTAGAAAGATATGCTTATATCTTTACAGTGAGCTTCACACCTGTAATCCCCAAGCGGTTAGGCAGAGGTGTACATATAGAATACCTACACTGGAAAAAAAGTAATTGCCACAATCAAGATTTTGTTTAGATTGACTAAGTAACATGTTTGCATCTGAGCCTATCAAGCACAATGATCACAGCTACTACTTTTAGTTGATTGAGATTCGAAACGGCATCTTGATTGGAGTTATCACAAAACCTATTTACCTATCAACGTAACTAAGATTTTGATTAATCTAAACAAGATATCGTCAATCAAGCTAAAAAGTCACTTGATTGGAGTGCAGATTTCACTAGTAATCTTTAAGGCCCATGTAATAGGCGGCAAGCCTATTGCAGTTAACCTGACATAAATACATATTCCGAACTGATACTGAGAAAAATATATAATTACGCTTTGCTCGTCCGGGGAATCGAACCCAAACTCGAATTGAAACTAGACCAACGTGGCATTGGTTAATTAACTCCTAAAAACAGAATTTAAACTTCTACGTTTAGCTAATTCAGGCACAAATAATCGTGAACTTGCCGTAGATTTAAGAAAAACTGTAAACGTTGTATCTTATATTTTTGAATAAAATTTTATTTTATTTATTTTTTATTATTAATTAGGCTTCTTTTCGTATTCTTTTCTTTTCCTGCAACGAAAGCTCGTAGGATTCCCGTGGGATAGTAAATAATTAAGTTTCTCGCCGACCAGCCCCGGGCAGTTTAACTTTAAATGTACACAAGTAATTTCTTGATCAAATACCGAGGCTGTCTGCCACGTTTGCCTTACTTAAGGTACTTACTTGAATGGTTATCTTGATATGAAGAGTAAATTGCCGTTTTCGGGGAGACAACACATCTTCTCCTTCATCTTTATGGTCAGATTGTCAGTGCTGAGGATCGTGAGTTCGCGACCTTGCCTGTTAATGACTTTTCTTGCCAACACTGTGTAACTATGCGTTCTCCCTCTGGTGAAACATTCCTCCCTATCTCTTCTCTTAGTTGAAATATTTTATCTCATTAGTCCTTTTTAAGATTCCGTACCTCAATCGGCAAAACGGAACCCTTATAGGATCACTTTGTTGTCCGTCTGTCTGTCTGTCAAGACCCTTTTTCTCAGGAATGCGTGGCGGTATCAAGCTGAAATTAATATCAAATACTCTGCTACCCCTTGGAGCAATGAAAAAATCAAACTAAGTCAACGCGATAAAAGATGTGACGGTTTATGTCGCATATTATGCGATTTCACGAGGGAATCAAAACCTATAGGTTACTTCCCTTTGACCTAGAATGGATTGATATTGAAATTTGGCAAAAAGCAAGGCCTTACAGCACAAATAAAGGAAAAATTCCAAAAAAATTAAAAAGTCGATAATTAAAGAGTGTCCCCATACATACATAGTTGACGCCAATTAATATGTTTTTTTTTAGATAATTGTACGGAACCCTTCGTGCGCTAGTCCGACTCGCACTTGGCCGGTTTTTTTATGTGAATGTTTCGCTACTGGGAACTCACAGTAAGAGCTGTTTTTATCATCCGCGAGAATAAGGTTGGTACAGTTAAGTTAGACATGCAAAACTTTTCATTTTTAATGCAGGTATACATATTTACATTTGTGTCATATCGTCTGGCGAATGCTTAGCTCTCTATTTGAAAAAGGTTAGCTATGAGACACCTTAGACTCATTTTTGGCAACATAGCTACATTCAAATGCAACCTAGCATTTTAACCCATAACTTTCCTCCAACCTAAGCCAAATCTACGTTTTGATTCTTTTGTTCTGATTCCACAATTTGGCACGTGCAACTTGTTTGAAAGTTCAGTACCTACCTATTTGTCTGTAGCAGCATCTAAAACTCCACATACGAACCACACAAAACATCAGAACGCTACACAACATCACGCAAGTGTTAGGCGTCGTCCTAATAGAACTCGAATACGCGATCATCGCAAGTTCGAGTTCGTACGAGCTCACGATCATATTGATGTAGAATAGGTGTCCTAATTGAGGTTTGCACGTTGCGATCGCGCGACTAGTATGTTTGAAAATTTATTCGCGTGAATTGAGTTCGTACGAACGCGCGATCAAACATATTGATTTCGAATAGGTGTCCTAATTGACGTTCACGCGATGATCTCATTGCGTCCTCCGATGTCATGAAAACTGCGAAGCAGGCTCCGCTGCCGCTGGCGTCGTTTATTCGCGCGATGATCGCGTATTCGCTTTCTATTAGGACGACAATTTTTTGTCATCATGCGAGCACGCGATGCTCCCATCGCTAACACGCGCGATTATTAGCCCATTCGCGTTCTATTAGGACGACGCCTTATCCGCGACATAAGGATGAATGGTGTATTCATCGTAATCGATTGATTCAAGCCCCACAGCAAGCATCAGTAGCCCTCCAGACACAAAACCCGTCTGGTTGGAGCATCCTCTCTTTTCAAAGGAAAATTAGAAACTTTCTGTCCTGTTCCTCATTCCTTTATTTGTCTTCATTAGGTAATAAGATACTAAAATGATACACAAGTAGGTATACCTTGATACATGAAATCGGATCCAATCCGTGTGACTCATTGTTGCTGATTCACTACTCTCTGAGAAGATTAGTTTCGCAGAGAGGTCCAGTGTTGGCTTACGTCATTTATTTTAACATAACATTGTCTTTTAGAGTTTGAAAACAGCCGTGTAATGAATACTCATTGTGTTCATATTCGTACGAGGAACTGTAAGAGACCATAGCAGGCAAAAGGTGTAAGGACGGATGGAGGATAGTAAGGACTTGTTCCTTGTTCTGTAGTCTGTACATGTATGAGAAAAAGCTTGGATTTATTTTACTACATTTGAATATTCAGCTAATTCATCAAATCATCATACAAGATGTCCACAGCTGGACATAGGCCTCCCTCCCCCAAGTGTCGCCACACTGACCGGTCCCGTGCGTCTCGCATCCAGCGGATCCCCGCAACCTTTACCAGGTCATCGGTCCACCTAGTAGGAGGCCTTCAGCTAATTATATCCATTTTTTTTTTTTGTTGTAAGGAATTGTTATGTTTACTTCGAGCTGAATGGCATAGGTGTTGTCCACAATTCCCATTGAAATATTTTATTATCTTCGCAAATTCAATAAACTTTTTGTATTCGAACCTCATTTGGCCGCATTATGCAAAATCGTACAAAAACTGGATGCTACGTAAAACGGTCCTTACCTTTTATAGCATCCTCTTTTTACTCCACACTTGCATGACGGATAAGTACGTAGTTCACGGTGTCCACACCTGACTTTTTGAAGGACTTCATCAATATAGTCAGAGTTTATTTTGTAAGGCGTCCTCGACCGGTCATTCTTTGTTCGTTTATTTTTCAATGAGTCTTACAATATAGACATATAGAAAGAAAGGTATTATATTATTGACGGACGTATTTTACAGCTTCAGAGGATTATTACTTTAATTTATTTGGGTTAATAGTTCACTTCAGCTTCTAGGCTTTATGTCAAATGGGTGGTCCTTATAACCGGTAACAATGTCGAGTATTTAACTCAAATACCTACAACTTTTCTCATTACTAGATTGCAATTTTCCTCAATACATACATCATACAAGTAACATACATCACTCAACCATTCGTAACTAAACAAATAATTATACAATAAACCACCTAATAAACGAACACGACCTTAACCCGGCAAGTAATTAGGTTCGTATGTACATAGAACAAATACTGATATATTGTACGAGAATTGCGCGCTGTACTTCAAATGTTTACTTTAGACACACTGCCTACGCAATGACGTAATTGTACTGCAACACACACTCCAGAGCTTTATTGTGACGACCGTAGTCCTATAATTCAATAAACAGTTGATATGCAGCTCTATTTAACTGTTCAAGGGGTTTATCATTAGCGGTCGAACTGAACAACGTCCCCTATGAAATATAAGCCTACTACATATTCAAACTTAAATCATTTACTTCAATAAAATCATTTACGGACAGGGGACAGTCGGGACAGTCAAAAGATGAAGCTAGTTGACTAGGTCAAAGCATAGTAGGATCCTATGGAGAAGAACGGGCAGAAAACCTAATGGAACTGTCTTAAGATGAAAACATCCAGGTTAAGTGACACGGTGACTATCTAATCAAAATGGATGCTTAGATACACCATGATCAGCATTTCGTGATTGCGAAACATCGTATACAGCTGAGATAGTCATACATAAGAAAAACTGTACATATAATGAGTGGGATAAGACCTTAAATGGTTATGAAACGTTGAGCGTCAGTTTGTTCTAACATGAGATCACAGTGACCACATCAGTGAATCACACAGTATCTATAAATAATTGTGCAAGGTGTAATGTAAGCGCGAAATAAAAGAAGCACAAGAATTAAATTATCCAACTTGATTACAGTCACGGAAAATGGATCAAACTATTGATGAGGAAAGAGACATACATATAACCATCCAACTAATCGAGGAGCTTTGTATTAATCTAGCTATAAGGTTCAGCAATTTGTCTTAGCACGGTACTATAAATTTGCAGTTTAAGGTTTCCAATCTTCCACTAATCCTTCATTCTAAAGACGTCAATGGCAGAGTTCTTGTCGAGCTCATTTAACATAAGCTGACCCTAAGTAACATATGGAGCAAGGGTAAGAAGGTGATGATGATGAAAATAATCATTAATGCAACGAAGAAAAGGAATACTTTCAGTCACAAGGGACAGTAGTCGAGTGAATTCATGGATAATAATGAACGTATTCGTGACTATACTGTAAGCAAACAATCGTCGGTTGCCCAGGGATCGAACCGAACCCTGTGTGTGGATTGCCTTGCCCGCCTGGCGGTCAAACAACGGTGTTTGAAGAGCACTCCTTGTTTTTCTTTGTCGGGTAACTGTACAGAAAAATGCCCAAGATCTATACAAAGGAATACATTGTCATCCTGCGGCAACTGGCGAAATACTGCTTTCTTCTTCTTTCTTTCTTCAAAACGATTTTAAAGAACAAGAAATTCTTGGTGCAGCTGAATGCAGGCTTCTTGGCCTCTTCAATTTAAACGTTGTTTAATAGATGATTTCTTGTTGAACAATTAAATATAATTGCCAGTAACGAAATGATTGTCAAAACAATATGCTGTTGTGAAAGATTTCGATGCTCGAGTATAATGGATTCTTTTGCAGCCTTGAAGATTTATTATTTGCTACTTATCCAAACTATTTTTCAGTGAACCTTCTGAAACGGTATCCTAGCAAATAATCCGTTGTTCAGTGTGTATTGGGCATTGTGTTAGTAGATCGACCGCAATTCCTCAGTGTATGGCCTGTGTCGTTAAAACCGTTTTTGTTTTGTCTGGCAATAAACTTTTGTTACTGCGACATTGTTGTTATTTATAGAGACAAAGCTGTGTGCTATTTGTCTGGTTGAAATACTACATACATACATAAACTCAATCTTTTTTCCGTGGAGGGAGCAAAACATCAGAACACCATCTTCAATCCTCACATACTTCTTTTGCTTTATCCACGTTCATATATCTTTAATAATATTATAAAGAGGTAAAGTTTGTGATCTTGTGAGGTTGTAGGGGGTAATCTCTGGATCTACTGAACCGATTTTGAAAATTCTTTCACCAATAGGAAGCTACATTATCCCCGAGTGCCATAGGCTATATTTACAACGTGCTCGTGGGATAATTTCCGACTAAAACGCGAGCGAAGCCGCTGACAAAAGCTAGTATGGTCATAAACGTTTAAATAGAATTATAATTAAGTGCTAAATTAATTGTTATCTACCAATTTACTTTTGTTTTTAAATATTATTATAAATTATTTACGACTCAAAATATTTTGGCTTAATAATGATCAAGAAGTAGGTTGGTAACTCTTAAACACGATGTCTATGACAAAAGACCGCTATATACTACATGACTTACTGGCTGTTGTGCCGCCGCGGCTTCACTGGCGTTTTGGTCGGAAATTATCCCACGGGCACGTTGTAAATATAGCCTATGGCACTCGGGGTAATGTAGCTTCCTATTAGTGAATGAATTTTCAAAATCGGTTCTGTAGATCCAGAGATTACCCCCTACATACAAACTTACAAACAAATTATACCACTAATATTTAGTATAGATGACGTTATGACTTATTATTATTATTTTTATATTTCATACAAACATAACATAAAATCACGCCTGTAGTCCCCGAAGGGTTAGGCAGAGGTGTGTGGTGGGTGTACCATACACCCACATATCGCTAGTTATGTTTTAACTCCCATGTAAAAGGGGGCGAGCCTATTTATAATTCAGTACCTATTTATTCTTCAGTTACTAATAATTGAGACTGTTATTCGCTACACTGACGTCTGAAAACATAGCTATTTTGTTTGTAAAGGGGCTGACGCCAAGATAATATATTACTTTGATGGTCACTTTTTGTTTGCGCCGCATAAAATATTACCTTGGTTTTTGTTTTATTAATGTTATTATAGAAACTTTTAACTTTAGCACATTTTTCACCGCTATTCAACATAATATTACATACATCGAAAAATTGCCAATTTTAAAAATTCGCTTGAAATATTTGACCATTGGTATAATATCGTAAGGAAACCGGCTTCTTTGGATTAATAAATGAAGGCAATCGGTTTCACAGAGACGATGGACTGTGTCCCAGCAGTTATAGCTGATAGATGATTATACTACAGGTACACTGAGGGATGGTCGATTATTTTCAAACTTATTACTTAGGTGAAAAGGGTGAAACTGGCATACCGTCAATGAACTCGGTAGTACAAATTAAGTTAGTTTTACTTCAAGCAAGTATTTAACTAGAATAGACTAGATTCTTCTCTGTACTCATAAGATACGTTCAAAGATTTTCCTATGCTCGTAGACGCCAGCACATCAAGCTACTACAAAAGCAATCAGTTTGAGGTTGATTGGGAAAGACAGTTACGGTATTGAACAAGGTTCAATTCTCGGTCCTTTCCCATTTCTTGTTTACATTAATGATCTCCCATATTTGATGGCCAAATTATCGGATATAATTCTATTTGCTGATGACACTTCGCTAATTTTTAAAATAGATAGTAAATATACGAATAGACTCTTTTTTACCGATTGTTTGTTAATGTGTGAACATTGTAGGCTTTGTAGATTCCCAGATGCTTGTTAACTTTTTATCTTGTTTTACATTTTTTGTGTAGTAAGCAACGACTTATTGTCGGGCCTACGCTGTCGCCCTATACTAAAGTACTAATGCTGTAACATAATAATTATTGATAATATTGTAACAACAAATGATTTGAAAAGAATAACCAGGTGTTTCCTGCCGGTTCTTCTCCATAGGAAACGACCAACCCGAACCGTGCACCTTTTTGTCTACTTTTATAAGTACCCATCTAGGCTTATGTG
Source organism: Eugnorisma glareosa (assembly GCA_947578425.1). Lineage (NCBI taxonomy): Eukaryota > Metazoa > Arthropoda > Insecta > Lepidoptera > Noctuidae > Eugnorisma > Eugnorisma glareosa. The sequence goes on from OX387958.1 coordinate 3,943,613, forward strand.
AAATAAAAACATTTTGATTTTTAACCAATGAAACAAAAACCTCAAATTGATATCTATTTAGTAACAACCAACAAGATTTTCAATCTGCCACAACTAATTTAGTTACCAGTTGCCAAACCAAATTATTTATTGTTTCATTTTGTCTGCTACTGTTACAACATTATTATTTTTTAATTGGATTGGGGCGTCTCGATCAAGGACGGGACATCGATGACCAATCATGTGGAGCGACGCTTGTAACTTGGCAACTTGTGATATTTTGTACAAACAGCATTATTGGAACGTTAAGTAATCCGTCTCTGTTCCTTGACGTGTTATGAAAATTAAACTAGTTATAGTAGGTAAATCTGTTTTATTTTTTTTCTTTGGCATGGTCACTGACAGTCGGTACTGATCTGATTCATTGAAATAAAGCTAGGTAGTTATACACCGTGTATGTGAAAAGTAGGGGTGTGGTACAGACCGTCAAACTAAACAGCGATTCGATTCCCAGGTCGCGCAGTGTTATTGGCTTTTTCCATCGGGAATTTGTCAGTAGCAGCCACGGAGTCTGAATTTGTGCTCGGTTGATGGCAATATGCTCGCCCTCTATTATATGGGGCTTAGGGCATGCGAAACCCGGTTCCGCATGCCCTAATGGGTCTTAACACACTTAATTTGCAAAATGTGGGTGTACTAGTAGGTACACCTCTGCCTATCCCTTCTGCGATTACAGGCGTGATGTTATGTAGTAACCTTTTTTTTTACCGATGGGAAATCATCAAATAACCCCTCCCGCTCTGGGCTGAGCAGGAGGGAGTGTCAGACTTTTACTGACTAAAACCCATCCATGTACCTTCCTTTGCCCTTTGTGTTCCAGGGCCGCGGTATCTCTTTCGAACAGTCCCGCAACCCTTATGTAGTAACCTAAGTATTTTGTTATACTAGTCTCAAAAGCTATCAATAAAACCTCAGCACCTCAATGAATCCTAACAATTTTAGCACTGACATCATGACATGACCTACCTTACTACTCATAAAATTTTAACGATAATTTGAAACCATAAAGCCCTTTCAATAATGCCAAACATTTATGATTAATGGGTCGTATCGTTCAACATTTCATTACAAGTACAGTCGATCGCACATCGGAGTCTACGGTACGACCCACTTTGACCTTGAGCTAGCCTGGCGTAACAGACAGTTTCGATAAAATAAGGGGGCCGGCTTGTGTTGGTTTTGTTACCACTGACGTGACTCGTTGGTGTAGTGGTCGCAAGCGTTATAGTTGAGCTGGATCCGATTTGCAGTTCGGGCCAAATACATTGAAGGAATACTTGGAAAGTTAAATTCCTTTTTATTTCAACACTTACATAAGACATTAGGTTGGTCCGTGGATGGGTGACCACCCATTACATACCGAGCCTCCTCCATGCCTCTAAAAAGACGTTAAGCCCGTGGTCCCGACGGTTATTTGTAGATCATTCTAGATTCATTCACAGTCGTTACAGGTAGTCAGTGGCCCGAAAGTCTGACAACTAGTCTTACCAAGGGGTATCGTATTACCTAGTAATAACTGGATTTTGGAGGTCAGCTCCATATAAGATACTGGTATTCAGCTCTATCCGGTTAGATTGGAAACCGACCGCAACAAAGTTCGGAAAAGGCTAGGCAGATTATGATGATGAGTATGGTGACCCATCAGAATTTTTTCAGTAACATTCCAGAGTATCTATTTCATCATTCTCCTGCCCTTATCCCAACTTACTTGGGGTCGGCGCAGCATGTCTTCTTCTTCCATACTTCTCTATTACTCGTCATCTCAGCAGTGACTTCCTTTCTAGCCATATCATCCTTAACACAGTCCATCCATCGTTTCTTTGGTCTTCCGCTACTCTTGTAGCCATCTACATTCATACTCAACATTTTCCTCAATACATTCTCCTCATTCCTCCGCATCACATGTCCATACCACGATAACCGATTACCACACAATTTTTCAGTCACCACTTTCAGACTTCCTCTTATGTACTCATTCCTTATTTTATCCATTCGCGTTACACCACACATCCCCCTTAGCATTCTCATCTCAGCCACATGCAAATACCTTTCATTCATCCTTTCCCAGAGTATCTATTTGTGCCTGGTTAATGGCAATGGGCACACCCCTGTTCCATGTTACTTAAACCGGCGACACGCGGGTGTGCTATCTCTACACCTCTCCTTAAACCTTCGGAGAATTTGAGGCGTGATGTTTTACGTGCGGTCTATTCTACAGCATAAAGATTTGCCACCATCGACATAGCGATCGCAGTCACGAACTCACGTTAAACCTTCGTTTTATTCACCTAACCGCTGATTAAGTTATTCATGAAATTAATATTAAAAGTATAAACACATTATTGTTTATTTAACACCAACACAAGGTTATTATTGGGTCGTTGACCTTTTAAGGAGACCGTTGGCAAATAAAAATGTTTGGCATAATCTTCACGAAGAAACTGGTCTATGTATATATGTATATAGGTTATCGATTTATTCTTCGTTCGTCCTAAAGTTTTGTCCCACATTCCAATAAATTATTAGTTCGTCCACATCACTATTGAAGTTCTATATCTTATACGTTATAAGATTATGCTTTACTTGACTTTGATCCACATTTTTTTTACCGCATTTTGTTTTCTTTTTTCATTCATTAAATTATGTTTAGCAACTTACGTTACAGGACTATACAAGTACGTCAGTCAGTCTTGCCTTTTAAACAAACTTACTACTTAATTCAAACACGAGTTAGGTACCTACTTTGTTTGTTTGTTACTTGTTTCAACGTGAGCGAAACAGTAGATAGGTACTTAGTATGTTATACTTTACCTAAGGGAATGTTAGGACATAGAACTTATTCGTACCACGTTACGTACGTTTACGACGGAACAAAATTTGGTCCTTCGGGATATCCTGTACGAATGTTGTTTAATTACGGCAGGTAATTAAGAACTACTGTGACGCACAAAACATGCTTGATAATTATAATAAACTAGCAAACTTATCATCACACATCAGAAAATATAAATCTAATAAAGAGTATTCTGTCTATCTATAGATAATACTAGTAAGCTTTAGCACGCGTCTTCGACCGCATGGAAGGCAAAAGCTGTCCTACGGGGACGAACGACTGGGATAAAAGCATTCTTATCCATACCTAGGTCATGTTCTATCTGGATTGTGTGCCATCTGGAAATCCTTTCAGCTGATAAGGCATTAAGATGTAATAGACAGATAGACAGACAAAGTTATTTTTGCATTGATATCGAAAAAATGGATTTGGATTATAAAATCAATTATTTAGAATCATGCTAACGTTACTACTTAAATGGCAAATTATTAAGAATATTAATTAATACAATAATAATAGCTGTCGAAGGTAGGACCTTCTCTAGGATCAGCCCTACCTAGACAAATACTGCTAATAAAACTACATTACATTTTTATTCGACATCACGCAAAACTAAACCTAACAAACAACTCAAAACATCGCGTGAAGCACGTGCACCTTCTCATCACGCAACGCCCAGACCTTAAAGTCCACTTTACATATTAATGAGCTGTTCTCTTTGTTATAGGTGTAAACATCTCCGATACTGCTGCATGATCGTGCGGTAAGGGGCTCGGCCGATCGTAGTCGGTGAGTACTTGTGGATCTTCTCGATTGTCAATGAACTAAGCTTATCGCAATACACTGCTGGACATAGGCCTCTCCGAAGCTGCACCACAACACCCTCTGTTCCGCCACAACAACCTGTGCTCCGGCTTTCGCATGCTGTCTGTCCCAGTCACCGTTTTAAGATCGTCGTTCCATCCGCGTAGCTGGAGAACATCCCACACTACGGTTTCCAATACTTGGTCTCCAATCCAGAACTGCCCAGCCTATTGTCAATTTAGGTTGCTTCCTCTGCAATACATTTTAAAAAGCCGATAACATTTCTCGAGAAATATTACGTTTAATTCCTAGAAGGCTTATAATAATACTAATAATACCAGCCTATTACTGTCCCACTGCTGGGCAAAGGCCTAACAAAGAAGGCACGAGCATTGATCACCACGCTTGATCAAGGCGGGTTGGCGATTTCAGACTTTTATAAATCCAGGTTTCCTCACGATGTTTTCCTTCACCGATGTCTGTGATGTCCATAAACTTAGAAAGTACATATGAATTGAAAAAGTCACTTTGGTACTTGCCCGGATTTGAACCCACACCCTCATGCATGAGAGGCGAGGCCTTAACCTCTGGGCCATAACGACATAGAAGGCTTGCATTGCACCTAACAGATAACTAAGAGACTTAACACGTCATCCCTTCATATCTTATTCAACTAGATAAACACCTGGAAGCAAGTAGTTCAGAGATAAAATATTAACAATACCCACATTCCGCCGATGACAGGTTTAGGTCCAAAATGATAAGGTACTCCCAAGGTGAATACAATTCAAGTTCCACAATTCCTGAAAATATCTTCTACAGTATTTGGAACCTAATTCACTAAACATACCTAAAATAAAGAAAGAAAAAGAAAGAATAAAGTTCATTTGACGACAGTTCCATAAGCACACATAATACAAAAGATACAAAATAAAAAAAATAAAATAAATTAAAAATAAGAAAAAAAAAAGCAAAGAGAAAATACATTGTACTTATGTGCTGTGTGCCACACGGCTGCGCCAAAAAGGTCCATTTCAGCATTCATGCCAGACAGGTGAGGCTGTTCGACGCTGGTCTTCCAATGAACCTTTGGGGGAAAAGGAGGTGACGGAACAACAGTTTCAAACATAATAATAAAAAAAATACATGGGTACAAAATAATACATAACGAGTAAATTAAATAAATGTGTAATTTACGAGTTCGGTTAAAAAGTAAATAAAAAGTGAGTAAAATCTATGTAGACTAGTATTTGCTATGCCAAATAACTGCCCATAAATTCGAAAAATCTTTTATATGCATTTTTACTATCCAAATGCAGTCGACGGCTGCAATTTAAGCTGGCCTCTTATTCTATTAAAAGTTTCTCTTATCCTACTACAGCTCAGCTCAAGGTCCTCCAAGGAGTGCAGGCCAACTGCACATGCATGTTCTAAAAGCTTTCAAATAATACCATAGCAGTTCGTTGCCACTAGACTCTTGGACGTGTTCCAGAAAATGTGATTTAATTCGGATCGGTTAGGGATTAACATGTTACTGACACGCCTTTAATTCCCAATGATAAACGGTTCTCATAAATATATCGGGAAGATTTGGAACGTAGGAAATAGACGTATAAGAATGGTGATATAGAAGGAGAGCGCCAAAAGTAATTAGGCGTCGATCCAGAAGTGATTAATGGTAATATAACAGAAGAAAATAATCTACCTACGTTTGGTACTGTACCTGTTGGCTAGACACCTCACGGAGCGACGGTACTCACAAGAATAGACTGAACTTACGTCGCCAGTCGTATCGCCCGAGGCCCTGAATGGGGTTCGCAACCCAGCAGTCATTGGCATTCAGAAGTGACAAATACACAAACATCACACTAGAAAAAGGACTTATAATAGAAGAACTTAATCTACACAAGTTAAATAGAACTTTAGCAGACCGTAGCAAACTAATTACCAGCCTTTAACTAGTTACTAGAATGATGGAAAATACCGGGATTAATTACGTCAGTACTCCACCGGGACCGTCCTCATTTGACGGACGCGCCAATGACATAAGAGCTGAGAGGATTATCGATCTACCCTCATGTTTCTTATAATTGCGGTGATGTAATCCTAACTTTAGTAATGGAGTAAATATATTTTCTGGACGCTTTACGGATTAGGACGCAATCCCTTTTCTCATTTCAACGACCTTTTTCGCCGTTTAGATAAGTGGAACTTAAGTTGGTTTAGATTGAGGTCCTAATACTCGAAGAAGTTGGGGATAAGGACCTAATAAGCAAGGAATAAGCACAATATTCGTACTGAACATTCAAACAGCGGCAAGTTGTACTATGCAGCAAGCAAAGCGAAACTGAGAGCCTATACAAGTAGCAATCGCTGTCGAAGTGTTCTGTATTGCTGCAACGATTTTCAACCGGATTTTCATAAAGTTTTATAAGGCATATTAAGACTTTGTCAAAGCCCTTTAGATATGCAACAATACAGTTTTGGCGTTCACCTGCTTTTATCTAAGCTATCCTGCTACATCATGTTTTTACAGTACCAGAGCCAAGTGTCGATTTTATTATTTCATTAACTCAAACATGATCAACAAAGCCAGCAAAAGTACATGACAGCCTGTAGAATACTTCGCTTTCAAGCCACCTGTATAAAGAAAGACGACACACAACAATACGCTCTCTTCGTGAACTTATATTCGGCACATCTTCAAGCTCTGAGCGTTATCATAGCACGACGACAGCCTCAGAAACTACTTGGACAAACAAAAGATGACCCTTACCATTGGACGAACTCACTAGAACGAGTTGAACTGAAGAAAAACTCGAACAAAAGTTGACTTGTAGAAATCTTTGATTTAGACCTAAATTAAACTCGCACGGATCACGAAAGCGCGGCTGCAAATTTAGGACGCCTTACTCAACAGTAGCTAAATCGTAAAAAAAGTGTCAAAATCTCTGTTGGCAATACCTATCCTTTGTTCAGATGGTTGCCAATTACTGAGTGAGGAGACAAACTGTTGTAAAACCAAGGTTGTCTATGAATGCATTGATTTGCACCAGTGCATAATGACTTGCAGAAGGTGGTTGGGCAAGATGCTATACGAAAGACCGAAGGCCACGTATTTTTGTTGGAACTGAGGATATATCATATTTCCCGAAATAGATCTTTCAACAGTCTGAACGGGTTATTCAACAAAAGTTTTTATATTAAGACAGTTGACTCCTGTAACACAGAGAAAAAAGTTAAGAAAATTCTTTTGTCGAGTTTGAATACTCGTAGTAGTAAGAAAACTCCCATTTAGAGTCGTATACACCCGCATGGTTTCAAAGACAAGATTGAGGGCCTCACTCCCACTGTATTTGCTAGCCTCACGGTCTGGTGGAGTGCGCCTATTTCTGTAACTCTTACCTTTGATGAGTCTACGGTATAGTGGTAGAGTTTCTTCACACGGAGAAACAAAAGCTACAAACACGTCGAGTTTTGATAACCTACAATGAGCCTTTTGCTTCGATAGTATTTGTTGAAGAGATCGACTCTTGTTGATAGCAAACTCTGTTGCTGAATCATGTTCTGGTTGTCCCTGCATAGTTCGAGCCAAGCTAAAAGGATTTTTCCAGAACGTATATTGTGTACGAAGGTTTTTTTACGTGCGAAAATCCTCTAGGTTACTTCGACCAGTGCGAGATTCGCTTGCCGTTCTTGTAGAGCCTGGTGTAGTAATTTGGGAATATTAGAGGCAGGATTTATGATAATTACAACAGCACCCCACTGCTTGTAATTCCGGGCACGGTGTTATGTTAAGCTGCTCGCAATTATTGCTGGTAAGTTATAGCCACGGGCAGAATTAGAGCATATTAGTAGGAACCATAAATTTAGGACGTGGTTCGAACAATTTTGGTGACATTTACTACAATTCAAGACTATTTTTAAAGATGTTGAATGATACGCATAGTGAATAGATCTAAATTAACCGAGAACTTAGAGAAAAGGCGATTGATTGGAAGAGAAATACACCACCTTCTAGGTCGAAATCAATCCATTCTCCAAACAAGTCTATTCTAACTTTTTTGCTAGATAATTGACGTCTAGACAGGCAGCTACTTAGGCCGGTTCTCTTAGAACAGGTCATGTGTATCGAGGCATAGCTAAAGCAAAATGGGATATCTAAGACAGAGCTTGAATTACATGTAATATACTGTTTAGTACGATGAAGGTCATTATTTGGTACTTATTTGAGAAAATCAAAGCCGTTCCCTACGTTATTTTATTACTAGATAGGTCTACGTTTCTATGCTGTTTTGCAAGGTAGTGACTCGGTATTTCGGTCATGGCAATTATAGCCAAATCCAAATGAGAGTTAGCTTCTTTCTTCGATACCTACCGAACAGTTATTTGGCAATATCAATGCTCAACTTAACCTTGTTTATATTCTATCCTCCCTTATCCCATTTTATTTAAGTCGACGCAATTTATTACATCATACATCTCTATTATATCTTTTACACATAACATCGTGTTTGTAATCTCAGAGGGAACCTATCGTACGCCAGTTATGTTAAGTCCCATGTAAAAGGGGGCATTTTTTTTTTTTTCTGCCAAGACAATTGGCATCTACAATCTAGCCTGCTGTTAGGTTAGGCATCTCTCGAGCCAGGTCATGCGTATCGAGCCATGTCGTAAGAGTAGGTACACCCAAAAAGATAATCACTTCACGGTCTATACCCTCAGACAAACGCACTGTAATTGCGAACTCGATTGGTGTCTTATTGTACGAGTATACAGTGTGTGCATTATTGTAATAGAGGGTATTTACGCTTTGTTCTTATTTATGTTGGAGTTGATCATCATCTTGCTTTTTCAAACAGGCTTTTAAAGCTTTCAGGGTTTACTACTACTAAACTTAAATTTCTTTTTATTTATTCTTATCGGAATATCGGAAGCTCAAAATAATGAACAATCCCGTAAGTCACAGTATAAGTTTATCTGGCTTTTTTTCGGCCAAAAGCTTAGTCAGTCTTGGTGTGTGTTTCATTGACATTGTTTTTAAGTCCTGGTCTTTATTTTTTTCGAGTTATTTGGATCCTTTTTTGAACTAGTTGTAATATTGCAGGTAGTTGTAGGTACTATCAGTTATATTGTAACTTGTAGGCTGGAATGATGACGTGAATGTAATCTAACGACCTTTTGTTTGCAGCAAATAGATTACATTCACCAGATTCACCGATACATGATCTAACATGTTATTAAACGTTTAATTTTCACTAATGAACACGAAATCTTCATTAACTTTACAGTTTGTAACTGTCTCAGTTAATTTCGCAACATCAAAAGAGCTTTTAAGATAATTTCTCCATTGTCTACCCAACAGGTATTATACTAAAAGGTTAGACTTTCAATTACCTCAGCACTAAAGACCACCGTTTTATAAAAATGTCTTATTAAGTGCCTTGAATAGAAAATGTTCTAAAGACGTTTAAGGTTAAAAGAGCAAGAATGAAGCGTCCTATTCACTGTAGGCTCATACAATTTTGGCTGAATAAAATCATTGGGGAGTATGAAAACATAATGAATAGCCGGTCATATTTAACTGAGCATGAGTAAGCAAAGAGTAGCAAAGTATTTTTTTGTTTTGCGATCAGAATTTGACAGTAGCAGTACGAGTCCGAATTTGAGCACGGTTGATGGCAATAGGCTCGCACCCTATTACATCGAACTTAAAAATTGCTAGCGAACTGTTGGTGTACTATTGGGTACCTAACCCTTCGGGGATTATATGAGTAGTGTTACATAAATATTGATAGTATAATGTAGTATAAAATAGAAAATGAATGGCAGTGGTACTGCGCTGTAGCTGGTAGACCCACCTGCTGTGCTCAGGGTCGCTGTTTCCATTCACAGCAGGACAATTAATGGTTTAATGGGCAACACGGGCTGCATATTGATTTACATCGGGATTTTATATACCACTCTACATATTCCAGACGATGTAGATTATTGTCTGTTTCATTCCTTCAACGTTAGTACAGACAAATTACAAAAGCATAACGTACAACGTCGATCTTTTCATCCTTACATTTTAACGTCGTAGGTACCGTCGAAATGATCAACTCACTTCGAATATTAGGTAGATTCAGTCCTAAATATGATTTATTATGAGTAAACACGCGCTAAAAACCCACAAAAGAATTAACAACGCATGCTGACTCAGCCACCCACGCTGACGTCACAAAAACGCACCTTTATCCACGAAATCCCATAAACAACACATTTGTGCCCACTCTAAACCCAACCTCGTGTATAGGGTAATTCACGTTCATCCTTGCCAAATCCGCCACGTAAATCCAGGAGCCTTTTATACTCGTTCACGGTACCACAAAGCTGTATTTATTCTCGTGAAAACTTGCCGGACGGACGGTATCCGGTTACGTTCGAACTGCCGTGAATAATCCTTCAATTCTGGTTGTAGATATTTCTATCGGTATTAAATTTTTGACTCCGTTCACAGGCTCGGGTGATGCGATGGCGTCAAGTGAGACGCGTGTGTTTGTTTATTTCCTTCGCGTGAGTAGCGCCACATCGCGGTAACTCGAGGTATGCACTGATGCACTGAACAATCACTTTCATTTGTTTCGTCTGTAGTCGCCGTCGGAAGACACGTTTCGGTTGATAGTAGCTCGTGGCCAAGATATTCGTCTCTGACAGGCTCTCTTGGGAGAGGCGCTATCAAAGAACAAAGAGAGATTTTATTATTCCGCCTTTGTAAATCTCGTTGTAACGATGCAATAAGATTTATATAGCAGTGCGAATGTCTTTAAAAATACAAATCTCACGAGTACAAATACCTGAGCAACAGTTATCCACAGACTATACAAATTCTGTAACTATTTTTTTTTTGTATTCTTTGGTGATTTGACGCTATACCGAGTAACCGGCTTTACCTAATTCACCTTTGTCCGGGTAAATAGGAAGCCTTTTCCTAACATAGTAGTTTAGGCAGATGAATTGATGGCATTCAGGTTAATAAACGTAATAATGCTTTTGATTATATCACAAAATAAGTTTCAAACAGTATTAGGTTTATTTGTCCTTTTGTGAAAACTCAGATACGCGGTATTTACAAACTGCTCTTACTTACACGATCTTGCACGCTCACCGACAATATGTTCTCTTTCCGATACAATTTCCACAAGGACAAAATAAAAGTGTTGCCAAGCTAACCGTGACAGCTTAGTTTTCAGTTGCATGTGTAGTGGGGCGATAAGAAGCACTCTGTGTTTATCTATTATTCAAGGAGCGGCGTGGGAGCACGTTGATTGCTTTTCAAGATACTCGTCTTCGGATAACACCTTTTTAAATGTCTCGGTGTTGGTGCTAAGCTTTGAGAACTCTTTGGTCGATGGTTATTTACTGTCAGTCTATCAGTAAGGTAAAAGTATTACCTTTTGTGATATAGAAGTTATTGTTGTAACCTATTGAACTGGTTTTTTTTTTATACCGTCCGCTTCCCTCTTACGAAAATTAGGTCTTCGCCACTGATATAGCTTGAATAGTCTCACAAGGCAAGGGTCTTCTTGTGCCCTTTCACACTTCTATTCACTGACAAGTTTGTTTTCTTCGACTTGACCTTTTACGGTGTTATTTAAGATGGGACTCCGTACTCCATAATCTATTTTTATTTTAACTTAGGCATAAGACCTAGTTTACTGCTTTTCTGACTATCAATGACACAAAATACTTAATAATACCAAGCACTTCATGATCTCTATACTAAAAACGTTAGGCAGTGTTTAAGTAAACTTCTTTTAAACGTTTCGTTAATTTGTAAACTCAAATCGACCAATCTATAAATAGTCTTCAAAGCTGTTTCACTTGTAATAGAACTAATTAAAATCATCAAAGGCCAGAGATTTAATCATTTTTGTGTATTATTTTTCGTTTTATTTAATGAAGTACTTTCAGTCAGCCAAACCCGATGCGTCGTGAGTATGCGTATGGGCCGTGAGTGGAGCACGCCTGAATTTACAATACCATGTCCTTTCTTTAGTATCCTTCGTCAAGTCGTTTAGCTTCTTGAATTCTGAGCTGTGCTAGACGATCCCTGTGTGGTTATTTCCTCAAAAGGCCAGCTCAGGCGCAAATCTGCATGGCCCTCTATTATTATTTGACCAAAATAATCTAAATCAAAATAAGTTTATTAACCAATATAGACAAAACAGTTGTGTCACATAAGCGGTGAGCCACAAACTAAGCATTGCTTGTATCTTGTGGTTCGGGAGTGCGAATTTCACAAAGAACAATGGGCAAAATGTCCCTACCCTTGTAGCACACAGCTATGTGTCAAATTAAAATCATTTCACAGCAAACCTATCAAACATATAAGATCTGGAGAATTTTACCTCTGAATTTATTTCCGGGTTTCTGTCAAAATAGTAGGTTAGAAAACATCAACCTCATCTAATATTTATATTTGTTTAAATGCTGACGTACAAAAGTGTTTGTAAAAATCAAGTTACAGAATGCATACAACTTATTCACCCTGACGATACAGCTGTACTCTCCCTTTGCTATCAGCTCGCTTAGGTCGCCTACGCTTTGATACTTAACGTACACTTAAGGTAATGGAAAGGGTCTGAATATATTTAGAATCTTGGTGTAGGTCTTCTGAAATATCTTTTGATGTAATAAAACTTGTGTAGGCATTTATCTGGCATAACGTAGGATTTGTGGTAAGTATAAATTGGGCGTTGGATTAGCAAGAAGTTAATCCCATTAAAGAAAAGGTTATAGTTGATAGGGGCGTAGTAAATCAAAGTCTTATCTTTTGGGAATGTCGTAAAAGTTATCTGAGGATAAATTGTGGATACTCTAACATTCTTAGCGAGGTAATCTCTTTTTCATATCCTTTAAAAAAGAACGCAGTGTGGATCAGCTACAGACTTTCCATAGGTGTTTTGCCGCGTAGAGTTATTTTTTTACATCTGAAGATACATAGATAGAATATTCTTTATTTTGTACACCGTAAAAATTACAGGTATTCAAATTTAAATCTTAAATAAATCTCATCTTAATTTTTTTTATAAATAAAGACATTTATAAGAACTCGTATAGCACAGGAATGGTATATTTAGTGCTGTTTTAGGGAGGGATAGCCCCTGGGTCCTCTCTGCCAAAGAGCCGATGTCCTTTCACTGAATAATGCTGATATCGACTCGTATTTTCGTCCTATTGCCCTCATAGATGTTATATTTAATTTCATAAAACCGTGTTCTTCAAATAAAGCCTCCCCAGTCGATAGCAGTTCCCGTACAACTTTTAACTGCGAGAAAAAAACTTTATTGAAACAAAAAACTGTCGTTAGCCGTTTCAAAAGTCAAGACTTTGTTTTTCGCTGTTGGAAAGTGTGTCAAAAGTGCGATGGCTTTTTATTTATCGCGGAACATTTTTATGGTTGTTAAGGAACCTACAAAATGTGATACTTACAGTACATAAGAAAAGTGCTGTCTTCATTATGTTCTTAACAAATTTTCTGGGGCCGCAAATATGAGTCTCATATCTTCCTGAGAAGTATTCATAAGAAGTAAACAATTTTGACATAATTCTTGATCAGAAGCCCGAAAGTTCGCACTACCAGTCTTGCAAAGGGGTTATCCATGTATTATTGATGAGTTGTGGTGGTCAGATAGGAAGTCACTCCTTGTGAAATGCTGGTATTCAGCTGCAGTCGATTAAACTGGAAGCCGGGTCCAACATAGTTGGTAAAGACTAAGCAGATTATGATGACGACATCAATCTTACCTTCATATCCTGTAGGTACATAACTTCATAACTTACCTACCATCAAATACATAAGTAGACTTGATACTGCCGAACGTACAAAACGACAGGAAAAATAAACGACGAAACATTTTCCCCGTACCGAAGGTCACCCCTGCCTTTTCTCTAACAAACCTAATCTACGTACAAAGGCGTCTTAAGTGCACATCGCGTACGATGTCAAAAAACACATTTTCCTGGGTATTCTCCTTTCAGCACTACATAATGAGTCTTGGCTAATAATACTTCTTGCAATTACTATGAAATAAAAAAGAAAACGTAAAACATTTTTTCTTTACGGAAGGTAAAAATCTGATTTATAAGGTTATGATCATAGAATGAAAACTAACCAAAAACCATTTTTCCGCATCTAAAGTCACCCTTATTTTTATGCACAGCAGTATGCCTAACTTGTCCTGATGCTGTCTTTGTTTCCGCACGTATACGATTTTTGACTTCTGTTTTATTTATGAAGATTCAATTACTAAAAAAAAATAACCTTGTACGTAAGGCACCGCACCCGTCCCCTAACAAAACAAGTCTTTGTACAAAACCGTCGAAGTGCACAACATTACCATCACCTACCGACTCTAAAGACAGTAATTTTCCGCCATCTTCCCTCAAATTACCTTCAGAGGGAGTATTCACGAGCTGTTGCTGCAAATGGGGGGTAACGAAGCTTGCTATGGCTCTGGCAATGTGCTGGGCAACGATCATTTGTCACGATATGTGCAAGATGGAGGAACGTGTAAATTCTTGCTATGATGAAGTTTTTAAAGAGCATTTGTATAATGTTTGCCAAAAAGGTAAAAAAATGGAAAAATCAGTCAAATCAGGATTATGAAAAGGGTTTTTAGCAAAAATAAGTCCCACGGAAAAAACGACAAAAGTTAAATAAGCAAAGTAGCGGGAAATTTAAAGTCGGAAAGTTAACATTATTGTAACATTCCTCCGAGAAAAGAGAATTAATTTCATAAAAATACAAAGAGCCAGAAAACATGTTCAGTTACGCACTTTTCAAACTTCCACAAAAGGATTAAATCCATTTCATAAAAAGTACCGTCAAATAATAAGTTTGCTAAAATTTTAATTAAATCCCTAGAAAGTTGCCGTGGCAATGCCGTATCTCTCTCTAATTAACGAAAATTTACGAGCAGAAACTCAGGTAATATGAATTGCTCAGTTCTGTGCAAATCCCTTCCTGTAAGTTACGGGTACAAGCGACGGGGTATTAAACATTCTGCCGGGAAAACGTTCATGAAACGAAACGTGAAATGTAACACAAAGAAGCTCGCCAGACTTATGCTGTGCGACATAAATTGTAACACAACAACTCATAAAACGGCGAAGGAAAACATCGTGAGGAAACGGCATCTGCCAGAACCAAAAACTCGAAGACTGGGCCTGCGTGGTGGATATGAGGAAATGACAAAAAGGCGGTCTCGTGCTGATATGGAGGAAAGTAGAAATTATGTTTTTCTACTCCCCTGCTAATATTTTCTGATTAATTTCGTTGCGGGATCCAAGACAGATGAATTGTTGCTCTGGGACTTTGGCGAGCTTCATTGTGTCGGCATTTTTCTGGTGGTCGCCAGTGTTGATTCTGGCTTTCAGGAGTTGCAGTGGTTTCTGAATAGTGTTGTGGGTAACTGAGAGGAGACCTGTCCCAAAGGTGGAAACGCTATAGGCTGATTAAGTTTATATTTGATACATTTTATATTACACCAGACTGTACCCAGCATTCGTGTAGTTTCAAAACAGTAGCTAAATCCGTTCTTGCTTCGTAATGATCTTTTTGTCCGTCTCAAGGTTGCAATAAAATCACTAGATTAAGGAGACGTTTTTTGTTGAACATGGAGCAATTTGCAATCTTTGCTAAGATAATGACTTGTACAATTGTTGCCAAAACTGGTGAAACTATGGATGTTGTTTGTTTGAAACCTTACAGACACGTCAAAATGTTTGTTATAATCGCTATTTGTTTGGCGCTATTTTGCGTTTTTGCTCAAAACACTAATAGAATGTTTTACTTTTTCTTCATAGAGCAGTGATAGGAGTCCAGTGGTAACTCGGGGCCGTCCCTCTAGGCTACCACTTGCCTTTGTTATTTACGAGTTGTTAGGTCATGGGTTCAATTCCAACGCAGCTAGGCACTTTACTCTGGGTAATTAATTTCGCCGCGGCTGGTCTTGAAAAGATAAAGGAAAACGTCTTGAGGAATCGTGACTGCCTCGTTGGTCTAGTGGTCGCAAGCGCGACAGCTGAGCATGAGGTCCTGTGTTCGATTTCAGTGTCGGGCAAAGTGTTATTGGGTTTTTCCAACAGGAATTTCTCAGTAGCTGTCACTGAGTCTGGATCTGTGTCCGGTTGATGGTAATAGGCTCGCACCTTATTACATAGGACTTAATCACAACTGGCGAAATGAGGATGTTTCATTCGGTGCACCTCTGTCTATACTTTCGGGGATTACAAGCGTGATTTTTGGCTTATGTTTTCTTGAGGAATCCGGCGAGTTTGGAGAGGTGGCCTTTGTCCCAGCTATGGAGACATTAAAGGCTTAATATCACATTTCTACATGCAATTCTAGTTTGCCCAAAGGACTAACAACCTATAATAGAATCATTATTCTAAAATAAAGACCTTATTAACATCCTAAAACTACCGCTAACAACTTAACACATTACCTTCATTAATGAGCCAGAATTCGCGGGAACGCGGGGATGCGCCCGGATGGTTTACCCTTTGTTATAGCCACCATCCGCACATACTTACCATACCTACACACATTTAGTATATACCAGTCTGTTCTGCGAACGCTTCCATCCATTTACGGTTTCAGTTGCAAACATCAAATGTGGAATTAATGTGAATTTTGTATTCTGTTTTTTTTTTTGGGACGATTAACTGCGCGACGTGTGTCGTTAATGTATTTTTTCAGTGATTTCAAATGCATATTTCGGTAATTGGAAGGAAAACTGGATTTTCGTTATTCCGGAAACGTGAGATGACTTTAATTGGTTGTTTACTGTTACCAAAATAAATGATCCATAAGAATACTTAGCGACCATTTTTTCAGTATCTACGAGAATAATATTTTTGGTCTTTCGAGCCGAGATCGCAATGGCTACTTAGAAGTAATATCCTACTCATACTTTGAGTAAAATATTAATATTGGTGTTGTCTTTGTTGCAGGTCGGAAAAGTCAGAGGGTTGTGTCAAACTGTCGTCATGACATTACACTGGTGGATGCACTGGTTCTGGGTGACGACGCTGCTCACGATCCACGGTAAGAAAATCATTCATAAATATTTTGAACCAAACCAATTATGTTTCCACGGAAATTTATAGAGGCTTCTTGCCTCTGGGAACTACTGTTCAACTAGGAGAAATAATTAAATTGCTCTGAGGGTCTAAAATGGCCGCTTTAGCAAAATCATAATAGGAAAATAATATGAATTACGTTACAATTCGTAAAATTTTCACCAAGTGACAATTCATAGTATTAAAACTGCGTCTGAGACTATTTTAAGATTTTAAATGTAATTCATTATGAACACGTTTTGAAATTCATAATTAAGGCACTATGAATCTGAAATTCTTAAAGTTTATTGAGTTTTAAGACATATTTTATATCGTTTAAAACATAGAGTACAAAAAATCTTGTAAGTACCTAAATTATGTAACATTTTCGAAAAAAAACTAGCTAATGTAAAAGTACCTCTACAGAAAATCATCTTTCATAATATTACTTGGCTAAGTTCTTTCTAAGCCTCTTCAATCAGCTAAACCGATGAAGAGTGCTTCAACCTCTTCATAATTGAATTCTACCCAAAGGACAAGGTTCGCATGCTTCCACCCAACCTCTTCAGTTATAACTGAGTCATCATCTCAGGCCCTTAGTCTTGGATCAGCGTTGAGCCCTTAGTACCTATTAGGCCAAGTTTTTGATGAACAGAAAGTGTCTATCGTTATTAAAAATATTGAAGAGACTGCTGATGTTTTTAAAAAGTTTGTGATGCTGCTGAAGTTTTTGAAAAGTTTAAGGAAGCTTCGTTGTCGCACATAATTGCTTTGTCAGTTGCATTCATGCTAGAATTTATCTATAGGTTAGCATCAAGATTTCAATTCCAATTATATTCATTCATAATAAATACTGTAGCTTCCGCAGTCGAAATCTCTACTTCATCACTCCTCCTCGCTGTTGTATTTCTCATAAACTGCTTCTATTATAACTAAGGAAATCAATATGGATATGTTTTCTCAGCTACAATATCCTTGTGACGACAAAATTTCCGCTTACTGCATGTTGCTTCCGTTACATTTTCGTTGACATTCTGGAACAAAATGTTCAATAAAGAGCCAGCCTTCCTTGCCATAACTTTGAACTTTCAAGTATGCATTATTACTTCCTTGCCATATCATCGTGTACACCATACTCAAATTCTTAACAAGGGTTATCTTTGTTAATAACTTGAATAGCGATGAAAATATGTGCCGTTGTTACGGAAATAGCTATTTGGATATCATTATTTATTGCTTGATATGTTAAAAAATTAAAAACGTTTTATTTTTTATTTTCAAAAAATATATTTTGAATATAAAACAATACTAGCACTTCAGTGACCAATCACGTATCAATCAGTGTCAATCAATAAACTCAGTCTATTGCAGTTCACTGCTGGACATATGCCTCTCCAAAGCTCCGCCAGAACACCTTGTTTTCGTACCTTCGGCATCACTACACACGACATAGACTGAGTCTAGACTCAGTCTATGTATCACACTAGTGTGATGCACGCAAACATCGCTGTTTTATTTTTAAAACATTACACCCCTTTCCATGTAACTTAAACTCATCAACATAAGTGCTAAAGCTGTCTGGCTAAAGGATTGAGGTCTACAATAGTTCAAGGCTCCACTAACATTCACTTACAAGTATCTATTGGCAATATCGCCAAGTCACTGGAGCCATTTCATTTAATTTGTCGAATCAGGGAAGAATTCGATCGGGGCAAATGCCAACAGATGGCGACAGGTAGAACTTTCCAAATCTTTCATAGATACGGGGACTTATAAAAGAAGTTATAAAACTTTGAACTATGCCTGAGGGCTATTGCAAGTCAGAATCTACATAATATCGTAAAGGTAAATGGGTCCAGGGAGAGTTTTACGAAGTAATACTATAAGGATCAAAGTACCTTCTGCTTCAGCGTCAAGGAGCTACATATTATTTTTGGAACGTATTACTTACACGGTAAAAATGAATGGAACAGCTGTTTTTTAGAGTTCCGTACCTCAATCGGCAAAACAGAACCCTTTTTTTTCGGATGGGAAATCATCAAATAACTCCTCCCGCTCTGGGCGGAGCAGGAGGGAGTGTCAGACTTGTACTGACTAAAACCCATCCATGTTCCTCCTTTTGCCCTTTATGTTCCAGGGGCGCGGTATCTCTTTCAAACAGTCCCTTATAGGATCACTTTATTGTCCGTCTATCTTTCAAGACCCTATTTCTCAGGAATGCGTGGCGGTATCAAGCTGAAATGAATACCAAATACTCAGGTCTTCTACCCCTTGGAGCAAAAATCGAAACTTGTCAACGCGATCAAAAGTTATGACTGTTTATGTCGCATATTATGCGATTTCACAAGGGAATCAAAACCTATAGGGTACTTCCCTTTGACCTAGAATCATGAAATTTGGCAAAAAGCAAGGCCTTACAGCACAAATAAAGGAAAAATTCCTAAAAAAAAAAAGAAGAAAATTAAAGGGTGTCCAAGTTAGTTGACGCCTATTAAGATATTTTTTTTAATGATGAGATTTTAATAATCTGATAATGAAACTTGGCCGGTTTTTTTTACATTGAGGATGAAAAATTTCTATGGCGGGGGCTCAGATTGATGCGTGAATACATGGCAACCGTTTTTGCGTCGGTGTTCTTCCACCTTGTATTTAAAATAATAAGACATTTAAATGGGAAGCTTTCGAGTGTACTTAGAGATACAAGAAGAACTTCAGACATTTTGAAACCGCATATCTGTGAAAGTAGATCCACACAACAAGAAAATTAACTTAGCAAGCTTGAATTATGAAGAAAAGTTGGCACGAGCTCGTCCCATTTCGCAAAAGTTTTAAAACTTGGAGAGCAGAACATTACCTTTTAAAACACGTGTGAGGAAATAATATGGAGCGGGCTTCTTCTTTTTCTAGAAATATCACAAAATAACCAGCCAAACAGGGACTACTAATTCCGAAACAGTTCAGTGATTTCTCGATTGTGTTTGGACAGATTTGGCATACAAAATATGTCCAAATCAGACAGTTTACACACTACTGAACCGTTTGTGATTTGTGAATTAGGGCCCTTGTTCCAACTATGATAAATCAAAACCGTTGTAAACAGTTGTATGGAATAGTTGTTCAAGTTGAATATGTTTCAACTTGAACAACCATATTATTATGCCAAACATTACCAAAGGCTTCAACTAAACTGCTCACAAAGACAAGCCGTTTCCAAGCAATTGGGTCAAGGCTCACAGATGCCAATAATACGCAAATTATTCATTATACGTTCGCGAACAATAAGGAAACTTCAAACATTACTGGTTTGAACATGCAATTTAAGATGGATGTGAATGCCAACAAAGGAGTATTGTTTAACTCATCTCTGTTTGACCATTATCTGTGGATAGATCTCTGGCGTTGTATGGTGTTGGTTTTGGCTCATCTGCAGTGTTTGTGGATTTATTCAGGGATATTTTGGTAATTGCACTGGCTCTTTATGTAATATCGTGCCTAGCAACATCACACATAGGTACGCGGAAATGATGTTATTCCTACTCCTCCGCTAGGCTCTTCTGATTAATTTCGTTGCGGAATCCAATATAGTTAAATTGTTTCTCTGGGACTTCGGCGAGCTTCATTGTCTCGGCGCTTTTCTGGTGGTCGCCACTGTTGATTCCGTTTGTTGCCCGTTGACCAGTAGTCCGTGTCCGTGTCTTTCGTGTGTTGTGTCTTTTGTGTTCACTAAATAAATGATTTATCTATCTATCTATCAGTAGTACCACGGGTAAAAAAAATCCCGTAGAACTACCAAGTGATCCAGTAGTACCACGGGAAGTTTATTTTTACCCGTGTTACACTCGGGATTGGTAAATAAGATCGATTCAAGATTCTGGCTTTCAGGAGTTGAAGTGGTTTGGGGATAGTGTTGCGGGCTTGTCCATACGAACAACGCATCGCACCTGACCTCACGCAAAACCTTGCATCGTGCATGCAGAGTTATCCAAGAGATTATGATATTTACAACAGCCTCATCGCACCCGTCATGAAGCAGCCCATCAGACATAACACCTGTCCGGTCGGAGGATTGTCCCTTTTCAATGGAACCCCTTGGCTTATATCCTGTTCCTCAGACCTCATAACAATAATAATAGGTATTAGAAGTTTGATAGGTCATCGTTTTAATTTGTGCGTTCATGGCAATTTCTCAACGAACGAAACAAAGGATTTAATTTCAGTCTTTTCGCATAATTTCAATAATTCGCTACTCTTGTACATACTACCTGTCAAATAAGAACTTAAAGCTATACAAATTGTTACGTCCTACTTTTCGTTCAGAACTTATTTTTCATTCGCTACAACTCAATTATAAGTTGTCCTGAAGTTTCCTTTGAAACCGTAGAACAGTTTTGATACAATAATCCCTCGTTTGCTTTCCGACTAGTTTTCATTCGCCCAACGCTAAATGATTATTTTATAAAAGTCTTAAGATCGGAGTCATCTTTGTCTTGGCAACAATTAATATCTGTGCTTCTTAAAAAAGATTATTCTGTTCTTTGTGTAAATGTTAAACTAAAGCGTATTCTTACTACGCTTTCTTTTTATTGGTAACTACTGTTCTTTCAGAGAGAACACCAACGCAATTTGTATGAAAGTGAGGATCCTTTGAAACACGACCCACTTTGTTTATGCTAAAGAGCGCATTCGTGATGTGTTCTTTGAAGAATGTAACTGTTTCAAGGAACCAATCATAATAAAATACTAACCCGCGGTGGATTACTTCTCGCTACCTTTTTCAGAGAGGGAAACATACCTTTCTCAGCAGTAAGAACGTGATAGGCGGACAATTAAAAATCCTGCCTCGTTGGTCGAGGTCCTGGGTTCGATTCCCGGGTGGGGCAAAGTGTTTTTGGGTTTTTCCATCAGGAATTTCTCAGTAGCAGCCACGCAGTCTGGATTTGTGCTCGGTTGATGGCAATAGGCTCGCCTCCTATTACATGGGACTTCAAACAAAACTGGCGAAATAATTATTGTTGGTGTAAGTACATACTATTAGGTACACCTCTGCCTAATCCTTCGGGAATTACAGGCGTGATGGTATGATCTTATTAAAAAGCTATTACTGGATGCCAACCACCTCCTCTTGAAGAAACCTATGAAGAATAGTTTAAAAACTTTCCAAATTGTAAAATTCTGTTGCATACATATCGCACAAACAAAAACTCTCACTATTTGTGACAAAACATACAACAAACACAAAATCATTTCCGGTTATCTCCGAAGAATTATGTGTAGGTGTACCTTCACCCATATTTCACCACTAAGCCAAACATATACACCCACAGATATAGATATACCGAAATAACGCAAAAGCACCTACTTCGAGCTAATTTGTTTAAAACTCAAGAACTTAATTCTAGACATTTAGAGGCCAAAAACGTAGTCTATTTTGTATAGTAACTTGTTTGTGTAGTAACTAAATAGTGCTTATGACGTCATAGTCAGTACTCAAAAAAATTGTATTCTTGGTTTTCATACGCATCGTGATACTTGCGTTGTCTAAGTAGGTATATCTATATCTGTGTACACACCACTCAACAGCTTAGCAACCTTACATCCATATACAAAGAACCATTAGCCTTTCTGACACCCTCTGTCCCTCCAGTACTCACGTTAAAAGCGGTACTCCAAAGTCTTTCACAGGCGCGTCCAACGCTATCTGAAAAAGGCCCTTTATTGTTGAATAATAAATGTCAGTCTTGTTCATTAAATTCTTGCTGAAAATAACACGCATTTTCTTCTTGGAAATTTTATCGCTTTTAATTTCCGTTTGCAAGGAGATTAAAAAACAACATGTCTTTGGTTTATGCCACTTTAAATTGTTCTTAAAGTTTTGGATAAATTAAAAGCTTGTCGTCTCACAGCCTTAAATCACAAATAACATGGAAGATATTATTATAGACCTTCGAAGAAGTAAAGGCCCTACTCAAAACGTCATCGCTTTTAAAACATTTCGTATATCTCAGCGACTTTTAGCAGGATTGGTATGCGTTTTTCGGTAGCATTCAACCAATATATTTTTGACACCACCGCTATCGCTGTCACTTTGTCTAAGCCCGCTAGCTCGCTAGCCCGCATTTTAAAATAATTAAGTATTAATAGGAGAAGGTTCTTTACCGTACAAAGCATTAGTGTTGATACCAGAAGGTTGAACTTTCCGTACTTACTACTTAATCCTATTAATGTAAATGAGACCTCAACGTGCAAACTTATCCTAAACCCACAGTCTAATGAAATTAAACTACCCAACACCTTTGTCGTTGGCCGTACCACAGCCTAAGTGCTAAGTTGAGTCGTCAAACGAACTAGTGTCTCTGGAAACTGCGTCTAGTGATGCTGTATGCTTGTTTATGTATACCTGAAATGCAACACAAATATTAATATAGAATCAAGGGGTCTACCAGCATTATTTTAATTTTATATCAATATAGGAAAGAAACAGAGCTATATTGAAATCTAAAATAATAATGCTATTACAGGTTGTGGTACAGAAGCGTTCGTTACTAATTTATGTACATACTTTCCTTAAAGCTATTTTAAACTAAAACTCAGTCATCAAATGGAGGGAAGGCTATTTACGAAGATGCAATTGGGAAAATCCCAGCGTAATAGGGAATATAGCCCACCTTCCTTGCAGGATAGGATCGCGACGACGCCATATTGTTTTCCTCGACGTTTCGTATTGTTCCAACCTCGATTCGATTTTCAAATGCTACATCTAGCCAGCCTGTATTCCATGGGTATATCCCAAGCATGGAATTATTGGGTACTGTAGTGTGTTTATGTTAGTACAAGTACTATTGAGTATTTAAGCTCCTTGGTCTCTAGTCCCTGACATGTAATAAGTTCGTTAAGCACTAAAAGCTGCAACTAGTAAAGCTTAGAGCTTCACTAACACAATTAATCATGAGTCGTGACTATGTTTGGTGAGGTACGTTAAGTATATATGAGGTTCTTTATGTAAATGAGAGCTTGAATCTTTAAACAAACAAAACAGTAACGGGAAAGGTTTAATTCAGCTTCTCTATAGGACAGTTTCTAGCCCTTGGTCTACCGATTCTGATAGAAAATGGGTCTCATGTTCGTAGGAGAAAATGTCTCAAATTGCATGCAAAGAACAATGTCACAAACATAAAGGTTAAGAATTGAATGCAACCGTACATACAAAAAATCTAAAAATTTTCTGTTCAACTCATATTAAATGCTTCAGAGTGCTTTGAGCATCCATTATGAAAGCAAAATAAATCAAAGCATCTGATCCAATTACAGTATCATAGCAAGACATTGCTGAGCGGTCATGCATTGACATTAATGTGGGAACGGCTTGCGAAACACGAGTGATGAATGTTACCAATAACGTTGTACACTCCGATGATTCCATACAAAGCGAATATTAACCAAGTAACATAACATCACGCCGTAGTCCCCTAGGTAGTAGTATGCAGAGGTGTACCCAATAGCACAACTTTTTTGTTTTTGTTTTCGGGGGTAACCTTCGAAACGCGACCTGTCTTTGGGCATAATACAGGGGAGTGTGGGATTTTTACCACACTAAAGCCACCCCACATTTCTCCAGTTCTAAGTCTCTTGTTATAGGGGGCGAGTCTATTGCCAATAACTGGGCAGAAATTCAAACTCTAGGCTACTATCGAGAAATTCTCAATAGGAAAACCTAATAACAGTTTGCCCGGCCTGTAGATCGAAGCCAGGACCTCATGCTCCACAGTCTTTCTTGTGATTACTAAACCAACGAGGCTGTTGTGATTGATGTCACCAATAAAGTTGTACACTGCAAAGATTCTATACAAAGCGAATATTAAACGTGCCTTGAGAATATTATCAGAGGCAAAACTAAGCATGTTGGCAAACAAGTTAGCAATGTAATTGAATATCTTACATTTAGAATAGTTCCAAAATTTAGTTAAGCACAATGTGAAGATTATGATATTCAGGCACACGCAGTATCTAAAACGATGACTGTTATGGGCTTGAGGGTGGCAATCAGTCAACTCAACCAATCGCAGTCCTCTGATAGACATAGGCTTCTCCCAAGCTGGGCCACAACACCTCGTCCTCCTTCCAGTCTGTTCCAAACACCTTTTTAAGGTCGTCAGTGCCAACAGTGCTATGTCAGTATTACATACTAGCTGTTGCCCGCGGCTTCGCTCGCTTTTTGGTTGGAAATTATACCACGGGCACGTAGTAAATATAGCCTATGACACTCGGGGATAATGTAGCTTCCTATTAGTGACAGAATTTTCAAAATCGGTTCACAGTAGAAACAGAGATTAGCCCCTACAACCTCACAAACTTTACCTCTTTTTAGTATTAGTATAAATTAATAATTGAAAGCTCTGTAATCAAGCAGCTATTAGTAGGTACAACGTCCAAGGTCGTGAAACAAAAACCCTTTTCTACCTACAACAAAAAACCCAATGATAGCCTAACCTCTACAACCCAAACAAATCAACGACCGCAATGACCGCGCGTTTAAACAGCAACATAAACGCTTGGCCACGAGCTACAGCTCAAACGACACGCGTGTTGCGACAGCTACTGCGGAGAAAATTAATGAAAGAAATTGATTAGATAGAGCCACGAGTCAAAGCGATACGACTTGCGACCAGTGCTCACGGGAAGGAATCAAGTTAAGGTGGCTGTACACTCTAGCCGATATAATCTGAACCAGGACGTGTGCGAGAGGGCTTATCTAGCGCTCACCTAGCCTCTGTGTTCCTCACTTGGCTATACACTCTCGCACTCGCCCTGCGTCGGAGTGTCTAGGCGAGAGTGTACAGCCATACCATAAGAGTGACGTCAAACCGAGCTAACCAGGCATTAAAAGACTGATAGGTATTTCTGAAAATTATCTAAACTCCGCGGCGCTCACCAAAGTCCGGTCTGCTCCAGAGCGCCCCGTTGTGGCCGCACCTTGACGCACGCGCGTTGTTTGACGCAAGTTGCATCGTCTGAGGTCGTAAGCATTACGGATCGACACCCACACTAATCGATACACATTACCACTCGCTGTAAACCGATACCGGTATAAATAAAAGGAAAAACCAATAAATTTGCTTTACCTTATATTTTAGCTAACAGCTTTGACCTTGGTACCGCTGGCCTGGAAGTGGCACGTGGCGTGGTGAAATGATATTACTGTGGAACTTGAGGAAGGTTTCACTTTTGTTTTATGTCAGTTAATGTATCGATACTGTTACCAAAGCCAGGGTGCATTTAAAGAGCCTTTGAATATGAAGTTTCTAAAGAACGTCCCGCTCTATCAGGTTGACATACCGGGTAAACTTAAGCTCTAAAGAATGACCAGTTCAATCTTAGTATATTGATTTGGACATAAGTTTGTGAGAAATTGTGATCTGTCACATTTTATAACACTGTTTTCTCTGGATTCTGGATTTGGAGATATTTCTCGACTGCATGTAAAGCCAAGTCAGAGGCCCACGGGCAGCATCATAACGTTGACACTAGGTTGGGCAGGCACTAACCACACGGTAAAGAAAGAATACTGGATTCCAACTCCGATCTAATTGTGGAATAAATCCATAAAGCTGCAGATGTGCAGACATATTTCACTGATGTTGCGTAAGTTCATATGGTGTATCTATCTACAAAAATCTAAAAACTGTGCTGATAAAAATCAGTAAAAATACAACGAAAGAAAGCCTGGAAAGTACTACGCTGAAACTTTTCTAACCAGAATGCCAATATACCTACCAATCATTTTTGCAAAGACATGACAATCGATGCTAATACTATAATGCAATAAACTGTGACACTCTATGACCTGACCTTGGCCCGCCAGGAGTCACCCGTCTATACGAAACGTGTGAGTCAGCGTAATGATAGATTAGTGAGAAAGGCTTCGAGCTTACGTCGGATAAGGGCACTTCACACGGGTAATATTAAGTTGCGATTATTTTAGTTTTTTTTTTATCATTTACATAGCAGTAATAGGTACGAGTGGGAAATAATAGGTTAAGTATTTATAAAATAGTCTTCGCTTAGATAGTGTTGTATGTTGTATTAATATCCAGCTCGATTTTGTATTTTCTCCTCAATTGATAAGTATAGTTCGATTTATTATACGAATAGCTCTTGGTAAACCTATGAGCCGTAAGCCAAAAACGAAGCTTAAAAGCCTAGGGTGCGCTAGACGTACAAAAATCTCCGACACATAAAATGCGGGTATATTATTGCTATTGAAACACCTCTGTCTGACCCTTGGGGATTACAGGCGTGATGGGCATCCCTCAAAAAACCCTCATCTGTACAGGCGCTTAATAACACCAATTGTGGACGCTTTTTTAACTCACCTCCTTGAAACAAAGTGAATCACCAAGTCAATGCTCTAGAAAGAATTGCGGCGTAAACAATGCGCGTACGTCGGTCTCACTTCAAGCTCTACAAACCACGACCTCAAGACCTGGCCTTTAAAACTAGAAGGCATCACTGTTCTATACTGATTCCTTTATCCACCACCTTTTAGTTAAGTAGCAAAATTTTCTGTTTATACTAGACTAGCTGTTGCCTGAGACTTACGTTCGCGTGAACTGATTATAAAAATAAAAATTTTAAAATTTCAAGGGTCTTAATTTTTTTGCGCAGAACCCTAATACTTTTTCTAAATAAAAGTAACCTATGTTAGACCTTATAACATCAGCTATCTGCTAGTAATCGTCCCCTCAAAATGGGTCAAGCCGTTTCGGAAATTAGCTGGAACAAACAAAAAGACATACCGACAGACAAAAATGGTAAAAAATGTATTTTTGCTGTAAGTGCCGCATATATTTTTAAACAGACACTTCGATGTTATTTATTTGTATAGATGCACAACACACGCCTTTTTTCATCGTAGGAAGAAACTTACCTGCTACAATCCTTATGATTGTACTTCTTTTGCTTCGTCCACGTTCATAGTTTCATACATCACATACATACACGGTCATAAACGCGCGCCGGTTTCAATTTTGCGGTTGTCTGATTATCCGGTATCTAATGCATCCTGCATTCGGAAGTCGTTCTTGAACTGTGAGTCACTGAAAACGTTAGTAACATTACCTATCACTAAACTCAAGTCTAGAGGAATAAACACAAAAACATAAAAGATTTTAACAAAAAATGCAGCGTTTTGGTCACATTTCCGCCATTTTATCTCTTTATTCCATTCAGTGGGTATCCATTAACTCGGTGCTTAGTTACTGCTAACTGCTAAGAACCAAGATATTTTTGTGCAGTCTGTCGTGTAGGTCAATGCTCCGCTCATTGCTTGCTCACGCCCGCTCTAAGTCACTTGTTTAATGTTTATTTATAAACAACTAGACTTGTGCATTGTCCACTTAGAGCCGGGAATTAAGTGAGGTATGACGTTGTTGAATTTCGCCCCCCGCGAACGCAATAAGGCAGGAAAAATATAAAGTACGAAGTTGTTCAACTTTATAATAATCTACCGGCGGATATCAGGAACACATCTTCTTTCAACTTATTTAAAGCTAAACTTAAGCAGTACGTCACCAACAACACAAAACATCTAAGCTAGTCTTTTACACAATAATAATTATGTCGACAACCTACCTACCTACATTAAGAAAACAAAACTGTTAACTACTTTTTTTTTTTTTTACCGATTGGAAATCATCAAATAACCCCCCCTCACACACATTAAGCTGTACTCTAACTCCAAGTCTTAAAAAAAACATCCTAAATAAACTTAGATGGTTTTTTTTTTTTTTTTACCGGTGGGCAATCATCACATAACCCCACCCGCTCTGGGCTGAGCAGGAGGGAGTGTCAGACTTTTACTGACTAAAACCCATCCATGTTCCTTCCTTTGCCCTTTGTGTTCCAGGGCCGCGGTATCTCTTTCGAACAGTCCCGCAACCCTGGGAAACTGTTAACTACTGGACTACAATTTATCTTAAAGATAAGTTGTTAAAACCACTTTACAACTACGTTGATAGAATGTCTGAGAAGCAGTCTGAAATCTGGATTTTTGTGCGGTTGCTGTTAGGCTCGCCCCTATTATATGGGACTTGAGTATCTGGCGAATACTGTTGATACACCGCTGCCTAATCTTTCGAAGAACTCTGACGTGCGTGATGTTATACGATCTCTAGCCTTTTCCTAGGTAAAGGTCTAAACTAAACTTGATGCGATTGCACTACTTGTGGTCTCATATGGATTAGGAATTTGATATGGAAAGCTCAACTTTGCGGTCAGGTTCAGGATTAAGGGTAACCGTATCGTTGACTGTCATTGATATTGGTGGGTTTGTCAGCTTTAAATAGTTCAAATACTATGAAGCATCACCATCATTTGTCGAATCACGTCCCCTGCAGTACTTAGGCCTCTCGAAGCATCGCTGCTACGAATAGTTCTGCACTGCTCAAATCCAGCAGATTTCCGGACTATGCATATTCTGGGCATATTCTTGCGACATTTTCCCAATATTTCATCTCTTTATCACAATCTATGACAGCTACATTCAACCGTCAATTTCTCTTAAAACAACAGCTGTTTCTACACTATCTCTACACGCAATGTGTCAACGAATCAATCAGTAACATCAGCTAAGAGTTGATCAATATGCCGAGATCGTTGATCTTGTAGCCATTGAGGCGTGCCGACGGAGACGTCAGGGGTGCTACACATGTTAATGTTCGGGTCGGAATGATTATGTACCTAGATATGCTTTCGGGAAAAACAACCAGCCTTACCAGGGCGTACCGTGTTATACATAATGGCAAGGTACAAATTGATTTATTGAGGTCAGATAGGCAGGCAACCGAAGCTAAATACTGATATTCAGCTGCATACCCTGGAAGCCGACTCGTACTTTCTTGAGAAAAAGGCTAGTCTAATTATGCTTTCGGGAAACAATCCGCTTGGCTTAGTTAGAATTGTGTTAAGCCAACCCTAACAAAATTCTGCGATGGTTGATGCTGAACGGAGTTGTTCGATCAGTCAGAGTCGAATATGTGTAGTAATTAATTATTACTTCACATATTCGACATCGGCTTCGTTGTTAAAAAAATACTGCGAATCAAATGTGTCGACTCATACAAATGTATAAAGGGTGTAACAAGACCCTTAACGAAGCTGAAGGGCACTTGTTCTCCCCGTCATTGCGATCATTTTTTTTGTTCTAGACCATACCTGGGAACCTTCTAGTTACAGAGATATTGGGGGTCAAAGTTCCGAAATTTCACAAGTTTAAACACCTTCACGACCCCCGTACTATTCAATCCATCTATCAGCACAATGTTTTGAGTGCATTACATTGAGTCCTACCGTAAAAGGTGATTTTTCACCCCAAAAAAAAAAGTCTTCCAGCAATAATTTCTGCCCAAAAAAAAAAAAACAAAAACGTTTATTGCTTCAACTTAAATAACATATTCTAGTTACATTGAGAAGAATCCTTTTAAGCAAATAGTATGCTTGTTTTAGGATGCTCCGCCCTTCCCCAGGTTATATAATAGTATTTAAGTTGTTGAACCTGATCAAGATTTAAATGAACTTATACAAATAATGATACAAGAATAAAAATAAAAATGGGTACACAGTATTTAAAAAAAAAAAAGAAACAATTAACGCGCTGTGATGTGCTATGTGTGTAAGAGATGGTGTGGAGGTGAATGTGTGTGTGAGTAGTGAGTGAGAGTAAGTGTGGGAGTGAGGGTTGTGTCCACACGTTGGGGATTAGTTATGTTATGAATTTAAAGTTAAAAGCAGATATTTCTTTATAGCTGATCCTGCGACCAGTCATTAGCGGCATAAATATATAAATATATAGCGTAACATAAATAATATAATGTGTATACTTATTACAGTCTCATCGATTGGACCATATTTTCCACTTCGAAAAGTTACTTAGTTTGATGTACCTAATGCTTGCTTGACGGCTTTGTTAAAGGTCCTGTTATACCCTGTATAACTGTGTAGCACCCCTCATGTTTCATCTTCGCATGTTATGACAATGCAATACAAAGAGCAATTGTCACAATTCAATAAGCAGTTGACAGCGATTCTATGCAGGCAATTTGTTATGACATGATACTGATCAAGATTAATGCTTATCTTGTCGAGATTGTGGGCATATACTAAGAGATGGTAATAGTAGTAGACAGTAGTTATAATATCGATTGTTTCCAACTGAATTTGTATCAGGAAGATATAAGACGAAATAAAAATTCTTGATAATGCCGTAATGAGATGCAGGGAGAAATTATGAAAGGTAGTATACATACTACCAGTTAGTTAAAGGCCAAATCCCAATTTCCTAAGTCAATAAAGTGTACATTTTTAATATTTTTACGTTTTTATAGTCATCGTCATTTCGACCTCTTAGATATACAAATCATAAATTCTTATACAAATCGCTGCGTATTTGCACCCATCTATGTGAAAGGGCTTTACAGTTTTTTGCACCCGTCATAAGCCTGCATTGACGTCAATGTAAAGTATTACCATAAAAATAACTTGGAGTGGAGCAGTATCAGCTCATCTATCAGTGATTACTTACTTTCAATAGGCTTAGATTTCGCGTCATCAACAGATTTATGAGAATGTGAGATAATATTGTTTTTGTCGTCATATCTATACTAATATTATACATGCGAAAGTAACTCGTTTTACGACTGAACGGATTTAGAAGAAGAACAGGAGGCCTAAAATGGTCGCTTTAAATAAGAATTACGTTACAATCTGTAAAAAGGTTACAACGTGACAATTCATTATATTAACTGCGTCTGTGACCATTTTAAGAATTTTAACGTGGCGATTCTGCTAAAGCTGTCAATTTAGGCCCCCAGGTAGACCATGACCTAGATGAAGACAGAATACTTTAATCCCGGTAGTACTTTCCTGTGGTTTAATTTCCGATCTACAAAGAACAAAGCAACTTTGACATTGATTTAAATAAGTGTACATATTTTATTTTAAAATGAAAAGACCTCCGTCATACTTATAAAAAAAAGTTATATAGTCTGACATTGCTGCGCAGTTATCCATTCAACCAGCAAAAGCAATTAACGGCTTACTGAAAAACACTGTAATTTTCCAAACAAACCTTTGACAAATTAAAAGCGACGCATATTTAATCTATATGTTAACAAGACTATCACGCCCAACATTGATTAACGTCTCCTGTAGAATCATAACTACTGCAGTGACCCATCATTATGAAAACCTGATCAAGTAATCTCTCAGGAAATCTGATTGATTGATACGTAATCCGCATATCAAATTACCCAGTACAACCCAGTCGCTCCATGTAAAATACTGGTATTCAGCTGCATCCGGTTAGACTGGAAGTAAAGTTGGGAAAAGACTAGGCAGATGATGACGTAATCAGGCTTTAACGTTCCCGCTGCTGGGGAACACTAGACCGCCTCTGCTCCTCTGGGTGAGGGACCGAGCATAATCCAATAGTTTCACAAATATCGCCCATTTAATTCTATTTTGCCAAAAACAATTTAGAAGGCACGAACCACCATTTTCCCCCAGGACTTTGGTCACCCCCTTGATTTTTGGTTAGGCTCAGTAATTAGGACAATCACCTCTGCAGTGATAGGTGTAATGGCCGGCCGAGCGCCGGCGGCCATTAAGGTTTAAACGAGTTTACCTTTGCCTAATAGGTATATTGGGGGACTTAATGATGTTTGCTGAAAGACAGGTAAATTGAGGTAAGTACAATCAAGCGAGGTTTGTTAGTGATTAGTCTGTTTCCACTGCTTAAGCTATAAAATTAGGTTTTTTGGTTTTCCTGGGTTTTCTCGAACCGTAATGGCCTCATACTGATATATTTGATAAATCCGCCAAACCAAATGTGTGGTTTTATCTTTCATGACGTCATGTTATATAGCGATCCCTTCTTGACACATGAAAATTCAATTTCGTATCATATTTTGATGACGTTCATTCAATTTATTTAGCGTCTCTCAAGTTCACATAAGCACATGTTCTACTCTCTTTCATATTCCTGTAATTGGAACATCCATAAGCAAGGAAGTGAAATTCACAATGAATATTAATGCGACGATGTTTTTCACCCATTTCCATGTAAAGTGTTGTATCATCACGCTTATTTCCCAGGAGTGAGCAGTCTTAATCGAATGTCAGTCACAATGCTTTGCCGGTTAAGTGTGGCAGAACTGGCACAGATGAAATAGTCCACTTGAAGATAATCACTTATCTCGTGTGACATGAACCTTATAAGCCTATGCCCTTAGTAGAATTGCTAACAGTACTTTGGCTCTGGTAACAAGCCACATTCTACACGTAACGCCTGTAGTAATACATTTTTTTTTCGGATGGGTAATCATCAAATAACTCCTCCCGCTCTGGGCTGAGCAGGAGGGAGTGTCAGACTTTTACTGACTAAAACCCATCCATGTTCCTTCATCGCCCTTTGTGTTCCGGGGCCACGGTATCTCTTTCGAACAGTCCCGCAGCCCCGGCAGGCGCCTGTAGTAATCCTAGTCCATGAAATAGGGAGCGAGCCTATTGCCATCAACCGGACACACATCCTGGCTCCAAGCTAGTATATATTTAAAAAAATCCATTACTAGTAAATTGTACTAAACAAAAAAAAAATGGTTTCATCTGACAGCTGAAAATGCTAGTCGGTACTACTCGTATTTGGCTAAAAAAACAAGTATTGCTTTTAACGCAGGTAATTGTAACTTTATCGTAACCAACGCCTCGTGTAACATCAATTAACTGGGTTAATCACTCGATTTCAATACTGAAATGAAAGTACTTGAAAGTATAGGGGCACAGCTAACAGTAGTGTTTATCCAAAACGTATTGCGGCATACCAAGTGATAGTGACTGTAGCTCCAACCAATTTAACGACCGATAAACGGTGAAACAAACAACTGTAGTGTTCTTTCATTTATTTTGTAATTTTCATCAGCAAAAATATAAATACGGGCTTATCATGAGGCCATGTTCTTTTTTTTATGTTCTGTTTTTCCTCACAAAAATATAACAATGACATGTCGACTTGAGAACCTGCTCCTTTTTTAAAATACACAAGACATATTGTTCGAACTTCTAGAAAATGTTCTACTACTGCTTAATCAGTTCTGGCTAAAGACAGCACGGCTTTGAACGTCAAATACGATCAATAATATGACGTTAACAGACGTTTTCTCCCGCCCACGTCATTCAGCTTGTTTCCGCAAGTGTCAAAAAATATTTTCGTTACTTGTACTGAAAACACACGTCTTTGCGTTCATAAATAAACATTAAAGTTAAGGTAAATGATTAACGTCTGCTTAGTCATAGATTTTTGTAATTTCGAACTTTTTTGAACTTGAAACGTTTTATAAATTAACCCCTTTATTTCCTCTTACAAAGCGTACGAAATGTGGGTGTAATCCATTACGAGATCCACACAATACTTTTTGGTCTGACTTAAGACTGAAAGGTCTTGAAACAAAGGAGAGAGCTTGCCTTGCAGCTGACCAGTATAATTTACAATCCATTTCAATAAAAGTCGGGTATTTTTTTTCTTTACATGTCACTAATTTGCAATTAAAAGTGAAAGTGACAATATGACGTCATGTTTTATTAGTTTGTTTACCCTCTTTGTGATGCAATTCGACATATAAATGGGTAAATTACAAGATTAACGACTCATCTTACTTGTAATTACATGAGTTTACATGAAACACGTAACGTTCGCGTAATCTAGCGTTCGCAATTTTTATGAGAATTGCCAATAAAATATTAAGTTTTTAATGAACCTAGCTTATGCTGCTATTGTGTTTATCTCTTTTGCTCATTATACAAAATTGCAAATGCTTCGGTAACTTCGGTCGATAACGTCAAATATTCATGTTTTTATCTGCTGATATTTTTATGAAAAAAATAAATAAAGAACCAACGATGTCACTTAGTTCCTTCCTTTTTTTAATTTTAAACTCATCATTTGACATACTTACATCAAAAGTCTCGGTATAAGAGCTAAGGTGTGTACACAAAACATAACGCTTTTCTATTTATTTTTGGTAAAACGCGCTCCATGCGATGGTGAAGGAAGATGTGGGCGAACCCTTACAGTACAACTAACTAAGAATGCTATTTTTGTGTTCACACACATTTTAATCTTGTTAGTGATCCAGTTCTTGTAAGAAGTTATGTGGAAATATACACAAGACACCAATATGAACGGGAACGCCATTATTTTGTAAGAGTAAAAGAAATCTGCGTAAAAACCAACCTCGGAAAAACCAACTTTTCATGACTAGTACAGTGACTAAGCGAAAACTCATTTCCTCATGAATTTATTCGTCTGAATCATAACTACAGTGACACTTGGAGACTCCTTGACCATAATAAGACAAAATACTGAAACACTTTTAAAGAAAGGAAATATTATAGAAGCAGCGTCGTGGGTAAACAGATGCATTGTCTAATAATTATAACATGAGAACACAAAACTACTTCTATAATTAAAATTATATCATAATAAGAGGTTTACAGCATATTTAATCAGCATGTGTAATGATAGGCTTATGTTACATTACATGCATATTATGCGCATATCCCTCCGCGCCAGCTACAAGATATACATAACTATGGACATGTAATTAATCTCGTTACTACATAGCTGGGTCTATTCGGTTACGTCTAGCGTGACGTTGGTTGCTTATGCCGTCAGCCCACATAGACACGTGTCTTCAGCTTTATTTATTTATTGGCTGTATTCAATACACGGCCAATTTTTTTTAAACGGGGAATTTTTCTTACTTTTTTAAACCGTCGTGATTTGAAAATTTCAAAATTCTGCAACCAAAATATAAGTTTTTAAATTAACTCCTTTACTATCTATCAACGCGAGCGTTTCACAGAAAAATTGTAGATAGATAGATATTTCAGTTTGGAACATCATTTAGCGCTTTTAGGATTTTTGCTGAAGTAATCATTCCTCTGATTTTTCGGATCCATGTGCGTACGTACTGTGTAATTGTGACTTACTTCGGTGAAGGAAAACATCGTGAGGAAACCAGCATGTCTGAGAGATATTTCTCGATGGCATTTAAAGCCAAGCCAGAGGCCCATGGGCGGCAAAACTCTGACACCAGGTTAGGCCATTTCGTGCAACATAAATGTGGCAAAAGATTTTTTTTATATTAAGTACGCGTCAGACAAGCGTCACCGTTCGTGTTCTCCCTCCGTATATTTTCACACATGCACTCAAGTGGATTAGGTTTTCTAGGGCACTTTTTAAATACCACAGCTTTTTGTTGACTTCGAAGCGTACACTGTATAAATAGACTGTAAATACTAGTCTATTTTAATGCTTTTGTAACATTTTGAAATGAGGTTACCAAAGCACATTCTACGAAAATAAATGGGTTACATTTATACATTACAACGTTACGTATAGTTACTAAAGGCGACTCTTTTTTCCACAGTATAAACGTACTAACTTACGTTTATACTGTGGAAAAAAGAGTGGGGAGAAAAGAAAAAAAAAAAGAGTGGGGAGGAAGAGAGGGGTTTATTGTTACTAATACTGTTAGCCCCAGTGAAATAATGTTGAAGTAATGTTGAAAAAAGTGGCGCCTTTTCTCAGAAGTCTACCTTAGTCCCTACTTCAGGCTTCCCTGAATTAGCTTGACTAATGAGATACATGCTACTACCATGGAAAGATCTACCTATTTTACTCCATCACGAAAACGAACCAAGGGCCTTTAACCACACTCACGTCCTTCCATAGCCTCATAGACGGTTACTGTTTTCTCCAAAGATCAAAAGGGCACGGACAAATTGTGGACACGGACACCGAGATGTCCTTGTGATCCTTAACTAAAACTACCCTCTTATCATATTCAAAAGTTCCACTCAAACCACCCCACTGTAAAATGATGTCCTCTAAAATAATTAAACGCGCCCACAGAGCCCTGGCGCCCTGTTTAGTTTAAACTTAGTTATAATTGCGTCCGCAGCAATTTGTGGGAGACCCTGCCGAGCAAACAGCGGCCGACTGGAGCTGTGTTGTAAATACGTTTGTGTTTAATAATATTGTTAAATACACGGTTATTTAATTTGGATTTAGTTTATAATTGCTTCTTCTGGGATAAGTACCAGATAAGTAGCTAAGCTGTAGGTTAGCTGTTTGTTTGGCGCGGACTCCTTATAACATCAGCTATCTGCCTTTAAAGTCCGGTCAAAATCGGTCCAGCCGTTTCGGAGATTAGCAGGAACAAACAGACAGACAAAACTTTGAAAAATGTGTTTTTGTAATAAATTTCGTATATACTTTCAAATGCATTCAGAAGTGTTATTTCTAAATTACAAACAGATTCTTCAATTTTATTTATATGTATATATTTTTGTGTGGAGTCTGGCTTTAATAAGTGCGCCACACTCCGCCGCAGTATTATACTTTTGTAGCCATCATTGTTTCTATTGTAAAACTTACTTACATTTTTCCATTTTTATTTATTTAATCTACACTTATATTATAAAGAGGAAAGAGTTGTATTTTTGTGTGTATGTTTGTAATGAATAAACTCAAAAACTACTGCGCTGATTTCAAAAATTCTTTCACCATTAGAAAGCTACATTAACCCTGAGTAACATAGGCACCCGTGCAAAACCGGGACGGGTTGCTAGTCAATAATATATTTACTGTTCACAATTTTCTACCTACGACAAGTTAAATTGAATACCTTGCTGAGATTAATTCACAATACTCGTAATTATATTTGTACCCGAGAAAGCCTACGCCCCAAGATATAACAATAAAACTTAACAAAAACGAAATGCCACTACAGTTTCAAGAACCCCGCTTGTGTTATCTGAAACAACAAAGATAGATGTATTAAATATGAACCTTTTATAAAACGAGAACATAAAAAGAAAATAAACAGTCAACAGTATTGTTTATTGATATAAATATTATGAATTGTTTATATAATAAAGTTTCTATCTTTTGAATTGCGATAAAAAAGTACGTACAAAGGCTCTACTGTATCCAGAGCCTAACTCGGGAAAAAACGAAAAAGCAATACTTCGTAGTAATAAAATAAATAAATCCCAAAGTCGCACATACATTTACCTTTCAGTATCTTTATTCGATTAGAAGTTTTGTTGTGTTTATCAAAGGTTCAGATTTGTTAAATCACGAAAGAAAACCTTAACTATTTGCGACAATAGGGCTGGCAGACAACAAAACGAAAATCATGCCACCTAACGAAATTGTAGGAAAACTTTCCTAATTCATTTTTCATGGTGCTTGGTTATTTTTCGCTGATGAAATGTTATAATGTGCTTCTACTAGCAAAAAGTTAAGTCGTTGATTCAAGCATTGGTAAGTTAGTAAAACTTGGCAACTTCCAAATTCTGAACAAGATGGCTAA
Organism: Eugnorisma glareosa; assembly: GCA_947578425.1. NCBI lineage: Eukaryota > Metazoa > Arthropoda > Insecta > Lepidoptera > Noctuidae > Eugnorisma > Eugnorisma glareosa. The sequence goes on from OX387958.1 coordinate 3,981,827, forward strand.
CTTATGGAGAGTGAATAGAAACCCCAGAAACTATAGACCTGCAGCAAAACGTGAGCATATGAAACCCCTAAACAAGAAAGAGACATAATACAATTTGCTGAATCTTCGACCTTTCCTAAGTCGCTAATATCGTACTCTAAACAACTTATCAGACGAACGACCCTCGGGGATAGAATAATGTTCCAAAGTCTTCTTTATCGACGAATAAACTGTCTCTCATTACTCTTTTATCATATAAAAACGAACAAGCTGAATAAATTGATCAGTATCGAATGGACGTTTTTTGCACATTTTCGATAGAACTTTGTCCTCGACCTGTGACCCAACCTCGTTTGAAATAAAGGCACAAGGCCTGGGATCTCATTCGGCGATAGTATAGTTTAACGAACTGCTGTATCGGAATTGTTCATCAATTCGCACACTGAAGATCGGTTCTGTTACAGGTCTTAAAAAATAGTTGTCCTTATTGTCTGCTGCAAAAGCTTTGATTTAACTTGCCTTGTTTAGTTAGTTAGTATGTAGTAGTTCTCCCCAACCGATTGAGCTGAATGCACACACCTTTGGTTCGGATAGCCTCCTTACGAGAGAACTCCTCAACGGTTAATTTAATAGCACTGACACGAGAGTTTGTACGTTGTAGGTATACTCTACTTATGTTCAATTTTGATCGATGAATTTTCTTCTTTTTGTTTTAATAAAAGCTTGTTTTTTTATTTACTTTACACATTCTAACCACTTGGCCACGAGCTTCACGCTCAAGCGACTCGCATTGGTACAGCGACACGACGGCGGCGTTATCGAATGTAAGAAATTACTTAGAGCATACCGCGACGCTTCCGGTACTCACGCAAAGGAAGCAAGTGTCACTTGATGCAAATGCTCATCGCTCATCGCCTGTCGTCGAGAATCAAATCAATTTTATTCATCCCTCTAGTTGTTTTTTACCATCGTATACCATGAATAAGGGTGTAAAAGAAAACAAACCAATTATATTCCATCTAAATCCCTTTTTACCCGACTACAGCAAAGCCAAATGGATGAGTTATGATTTTAGCAGTCTATGTGTGTATGTATGTTTGTATTTACGTGTTCCTCCGTAGCGCCTTAACTTTACATCCAATTTTGATGAATAAAGTGTCAATCGATTCGTTATTATGGCCCGGGTAACATCACTACATAGTATAAAACAAAGTCGCTTTCTCTGTCCCTATGTCCCTTTGTATGCTTAAATCTTTGAAACTACGCAACGGATTTTGATGCGGTTTTTTTTAATAGATAGAGTGATTCAAGAGGAAGGTTTATATGTATAACATTGACCCGTGCGAAGCCGGGGCGGGTCGCTAATAGGCTATAAATCGATAAAAACCCCGATTTTAATTAGAGCGTGATTTTTCAGTAGTCGGGTTTCTAGTGGTAGTACCGTAGTATACCACACACATTAATGTTACGACATAGATTCTCTGGAAGATAGTCTAGGAGAAAGCATTAACGGCCACCATTGTACATGTACAGTCGACAGTAATAGCGGCATTTATGGCACAACTGCATTTTCATTTTAACCCTAAAATGCCATTTACCTTTATTGACACAATCACACAACAGTACGGTCTAGTCGTGAGCTGGCTTCACACGGAAGAGGTAAAGAGGTCAATCGAAGGCTGACTTACAAATAGCTGACATTTCAGGCCAAATAAATGGCAAAACTCCAAGCTCCTTGCAAAGGCTAGGTCTTCCGTCCTGTTCTAACATCATAGTATTAATATTTGGTCTCTTTCTGACATATACTAATAACCTATTTGCAACTCGTTTGGCTAGGGTCGTGTGCTAACCTGAATTTCGAAATGTCAGAATTTCAATTTCACAAATGTTGGAGTAGTTACTATTGTGAATGTTAAGTTTCACTAAAGGGCTTTAACTTGAGTCGTTCTTATGAAGTGTGTTTATTTTCTTTTATGGGATTTTACTGCAGCTTAAATTGTTATTGCTAGCGTTTGTGATACTAAAAGTATTGATAAGTTCTAAATTGATATATTTCCAGCCTGTGTCGTCCCACTGAAAGAGCAAAGGTCTTTCTTACTTCTTTCAAATCTTCGATACTTTAAGTAGGTAAATGTGAACCAATTCTGTATGTAACTGTCAAGCTCGTCCCACAATCTTCGCCTAGGTCCGCCGCGATGTCGTTGGACATTTTCCGGTGCTCACATTGTAGTTGCGGCAGACGTGTCCGGCCCAGTTCACTTTTATAAAAGATAAAATAAAAATTTGTTTATTTCTTAACCAAATTATAATCAACTAGTTGATGATTGGAGCCTTCTTTTAAGCAAAGAATAAGCCTGTATTAGGAGACTCCGCTCTTTCATAGCTTGACAATTTTGCAACAGAACAGAATAGAATACCTACTTAACATTTTTTTTTTTTTACGATAACTGTAGTTTAAAACTTGAATAAAATTTTATGCATCCACAGGTGAAACAAAAAGAAAGAGTCTGTTCAACTCCAAACATCCCCCAATAAAAAAAATCATCTCCGGTTTGATTTTATTTACTTACAAAGCCGTTAAGGTTTCATTTCCGCCAGTCTGTACCGACCTATCTATTTACTTGTATCTTCGAAGGCGGCACTCGGCAGACGAATCCTAATCGAATCCGACACTCACTTTGTACCGAGCTTCGAGCTTGCCTATAAAATATACGACAGTAGCGGCGCTGAATATCGATATCCAGACACAATGTGAAATCAGCGACACTTTCGAGCGTTTTCGGGAGTTGAAGGTTAGATGGGTATGATTACATCAAGAATTCGGAAAATTGTAAGGAATTGCAGGTTTCGCTTTTGAGAAGTAGGATTAGTCATATCATCTTACACACAATTCCATCCATCGTTTCTTTGGTCTTCATAGCTAGGTATGTACCTAATAGCTACATTATTATGTGTTTATTCTAATTCTGTTTACTAAAAATCTTTTGTTTATTTTGATTTCTAACCGACTTCCAAAAGGAGGAGATTACCAAGTAGTGTTTTTTTTTGTGTTTATGTTCAGCGATATCTTCGCCAATTGTGAACCGATTTCGAAGATTCTTTTTTTTTGGTAGAATATTGTTTCGCGGTGGTCCCATTTTAAATTTGGTGAAGATGCTGATCTTCGGAGATATACTATGGAACTCTTCAAAAATAGACGGCAAATCTGTCGTGATTGCTGCAATCGCTCGGTTCTACGTTTGACTGTGTGTCCCATATGTTCACCGATTTCTCCGCTAATTGTGGACCGATTGTCAATATTCATTTTTTTATTCGAAAGCCTATACTACTGACAACGGGACCACGTTGTCACAAAGTTAGAATCTGATGATGGGATCCCAGGGATATCGAGGGCAACCCTGACATTTTACAATGTTTTTCATATAGATACTTTCTAACGATATTTGTACCTGATAATCATTATCTCATGTTGCTGAGCTGATGATGGAAGGTATAAGTCAGGATCTGATGCTGATCTTCGGAGATATACAATGGAACGCTTCATTAATAGACAGAAAATCTGTCGTGATTGCTGCAATCGCGACGTTTCGATGTTTATTTTTTACACAATATTAGAACATAACATAACGCCTGTATGCTCTGAGGAAGTGCGCTGATGTGTACAGTACCTACACCCAGATTTCGACAGTTAGGTATGATAACGATATAAGTTACATTTTATTGGGGATAAGCCTATTACCATGAAAGGAGTTGTTAACAATGTAAAATAAATGTATATCAAATATTTGTTTAGAATATTGAAACTAAAAAAGGAAAAATAAAAAAAACTTTTCTGCAAAAAATAAAACCGACTTCAAAAACAAAAAAACGTGGAAAAATAACTTTAGCTTCAGAAGTCGGTGGCAAAAATATTCAATCGAACAAACAAAAGTCACCGACTTCTAAGATCAACCAGTCTTATTAAAGCATCATATTATAGACTGGATACCGAAAGCACAGGATGGGATGCTGCCACGTAACCTAATTTAAGGCCACGAGTACAAAAGATTTAAAATTTCGTCACCGTCATTATACGTATAGGAATACGCTCCATCCAATTACCAAGTAGCCTTGTTAAAATTCTGTGTGTGAAACATTTGAGTTTGTTCAGCACTGTGTACTTAGCCGGCGACTACAGTCTGTGCCTACGTTTATGTAAATAGCCACCTTCATTAATTTCAGCCGCTTCTGCTAAAACATTCCTTTTTTGCGCTAACGACCATTTGTCTTTGGCGTTTTCTGGTGTTCTTTCTGGCGTTGAGAGGTGAGACCCTAGAACAAATACCTGCCTAAACAAACAAAATACAAACAAGAGTATTATTCTACGTATTAGACTCTTCATACTTAAATATCGTTTCCTGCAGCAATTATATTTATGATCAAATAATAACACCTGTTTCATCACTTTCATACGTTTCGTGATTCACGTAACACAATCAGTGGATTTACAAAACAAACACGGATACATTGTATTATCTATTGATTTTGTTATCTTCAACAATTTTAATCTCTATTCAATAAATTGAAGCACTTGACTCAATGACTTGTTATCTTTTTCAGCGAGCAGTGGGCGAAGCTTCGCGGCGCCCCAGTCAGAAGAACTGCAGCACATCAACTCGGACACAGAGCTGGACCGACGACTCTCAGAGCGGCAGGGCCGAGCCATGTACTACACGAAGACACAAGTCACCACACAGACCTCCAACACGACAGACAACCAAACAGACAGACCACCAGAAATAATCCCAGTAACAAACACAACAGAAACAAATCAGACCGAAGAAGTACACCCATCAATACAGTGGACGGTCGTCAACATCACTGACATGACAAACACAACTCAAACCCCAAACCCAAACGTAACAATTGCTCCGTTCACGAATCTGACGGAAACGCAAAACACGACGTTTGTGTCTAAAAAACGGAATCTGACTAGACCAGACTTCGTTAAAGACGGTGGTGGGAACGTGGCAGAAAGCAGGATAGTGACAGAGAAACCTTTGTCATTAGAGACGACTTTCCTGCAGACGCGAATACCACCGAATGTGGAGTCTTCTAGAAGGGTGATAGACCAGGGGGATGGAGGGATGGATACTGGAGCGATAGCTGGCATATCGTTTGCTGCGCTGGTGCTCGCTGCTTTGGCGGGAAGCACGGCGTTCGTGCTGTACCGGCGGAGGTACCTGAACAAGCCACAAACTTTGAATGACAAATGCTCGAATCCTGATTCGAGTGGATATCTTGATGACAGTACTATAAGAGTGAGTATCACTTCTTTTGTTACGTTTTTTTGGTAGTCAGGTACTTTCAGTTAGATAATTTATATCATTAGTATCATCACCACTGCTCTTCATCATGATTTGTATCATCTCACTGATCTAATGACCACGCTACCGCATTAAAAAATCATGTAATGATTGCTGTGTTTGTGATAAATACATAAATAAGACTCTGAAGGACAGGCAAGTAGAGCCAAATGTATACCTCAGTCGCAGCAGCCCCAGTACCCTGTTCACTACTAGGTGTAGCCACAATAAGTTGAGGTTGTGTCCTACTTTTCTGGATTCCTCTAACATTTTCTTTATCTCAATTCCAGGACAACTCCGAAGAGATGTACAGCTTGGACAACGACTCGTTCCTGAACTCTCTGGAGGCGATGACCATTCAGAACTACTGGACGGACACCGTAAAGCATACCAAACTGTGATCACGTGACATTAAACGTCATTTACACACGAGATGACGATCGAACTGAATCTAATGTACCTTTACCTACTGTCAAAACGACTAGGAATGGGGATGACAACTGTGAACCTGATGGCGCTAGTGTAGATAGTTCCAGACATAGTCTTAATTCAGAATCTGTAATTTTATATTTCAAAATAGTTTGACCTCATTGATTCGATTGGGATCTAGCTATCGCCGCGCCATCTACAATGACCTTTGACGGGCCTTCAATAGTGAAGAAAGTAATTCTGAATTCAAAATGTTGAGCTGTAACATGACTTGTGACGTCATCAACTGAAACTGACATGTACTGTCAAAGATAGCAAGGAATTGACATGACTAATAATAGATCGATAACCTATGAAAGGTCTAACATCAGAATTTTAGATTAGATAAAGATTAATATTTGAATAGACGATGATACCGTCTGATCTGATTGATTTGACATGAGAATTTAAATTATTAAAATAATAAAAATATGCGACATAACATTTTGTTTCATTAATTAAGTTTGTTGTATTTTTTTACTGTGATTGTTTCAAATAGGCTAATGATATGTTTGTTAAAAAAAAAATGCTGTTTGATTTTGACGAAAATTTAACAAACAAGACAAAATTAAAAACGTGACAAAATTATAAATACTTTAATGTTGAAATTATTTTGATCAAAGAACGACAAAAATATCCGAAAAAGACTTCTGTAGAAATTACAAATTCAGTTAAAATATTTACGACAAACCCTCAAATAGGCCTAGGATTGAAGAAAATAGGACTTATGTGATAACCCCGACTTGAGAATGACAAACTAATATTGATTTTACTCTGACCGTCTATTAAGTCATTAGATATGTCTGAACATCAGTAGAATCTTAGGATTGTTAGAAGACTAGTTGTTGCTTTAAAAGAGGGTCAATGTTTATCGACAGTTTATAACGAATTTATTTCTAGGAACAGATAGATTTTGCTTAATTATTTTTAATTCTTCATCCCAAATAAAAACTTACTTCGTGGAGTTTATTTAGAAGTAGATTTAGGTGCTGCCTGTTATGTTTATAAAGCAATAATCACTCTTCTGACATACAGGTGGCGCTGGTAGTCTTTACTTCTTATTTTTAAATTCATTTGTTTTTATTTCTGTTTATTTTTTTCTCACTGTTTTGAATTAAACGTTTATAAACTGTTGGTAGCAGAGTCAAGAAGCGAAATGACAACTTGTAGGTACAAAATGTACTAACTTGAGAAAGGACAAGAAAACGACTTTTCTACAATTTTGATTGAGTGTAAATTTTAACTAGTAGCATACGATGCAATCTTAAATTAAGATAAAATAATTAATATTTTTAATAAATACATACCTACCTACTTGTAGTTTTTAATTTATATTAGATTTTAATATGTTTTTGTCATATAAAAAAAAAATAATGTAAATACATTATAGTTTTTGTGATAATTTTCGTTAGAACTTTGTTTTTAGATAAAATGCAGTTGTTTTTAGCATTGGTTCTGCATATGAGTAACCTTTAAAGATTTATAACATAGTATACAGTATGGGTTTACCACACTTACCTGTATGTTCCTACTGGATCTATTTAACATATGATTTTATGATAATTTAAATATCATTAAATCATTTGTTAATAAATCAAGAAGTTCTTGCCCTAGAAAGTAAGGTAAATTTCATAGAGAAAATGCTGAAAACGACTGTATAAACAAAAGTTTAGGCGTTGTGATGAAATGTCGCAGAAAATATTGGACTATTCTTACTGCGACATTTTAATCACAATGCCTGAACACATTGTCCCAGTAGATTATACATGTACGTGTAAATTTGATATTTTTGTAATATTCCCTTTCTGTGAAGTTTAAACAGAACACTGTATTAATTCTGTAGGAAAAAGTACAGTATGTTTAAAGACGAAACGTTAAAATGATTTAGCTAGTTAATCTTTTGGGTGTTGTGGCCATTTTCTAAGTTCATAATACAGTGGTTTGTACTAAACTTGTAGATTCTAAGTTTGAAGATTACTATTCTTTAACATTTTTCCAAATAAAATTCCACCATCAATATTCATGTAACATAGTTCATAAGCCCCATTCACGTTAAGACAGTCTAAAACTAATGTAATTATGCATATTTTCAGAAAAATATCATAAGACATTATGTAGGGTTTGTCTTACCGTGAATGGGTGGCTTTAGAAATAAGGATGTGATCTCAATATATCATTTTTAAATAAGCGTGGAATGTCTGTGTGTGATAGCTTTAAAGTTTCCATTTTACTTTCATATTTATGAACTTAAGCGTACATTTCAAGTATACGGACTGCATAATAATATGAATATTTGAACTAGTTTCCTTTCAATATAATTAGTATCCTGTATCATTTTATGCAAAGGTTTTCTTCATTTAATATGCCGTGGTTATTTTATAAACCTTTTTATCTATTATAGTTGTCATTTTAACATGTTATTCCAGAATAAATATGAAGAAATCTATGTAATTTAATTGAATGCATATTACGTTTACATGTTTTAAACTCCTCATTCTGTTTTTATTATTTTATATGAATATTTTAATTATTGTGATTCTATGTCCGTCCATTGATTGAGATTTATTTGTTAATACATTTTTATTGGCTATGTTTTAAACACCCTTGAAATAATCAGAATTTCACAAAAATTGTTTATTAAAACATTATGGGCGTATTTCACCAATAAAACTGAACGCGATTAGCATATCCAAACCGCGTTCAAGAGTTGTCTAATGTTACATTTTCGTTAACAATGACTACACTAATAAATCTTAAATGCAGTTTAAGGTGAAGATGGAGATGGCGGGACGAACTCGACTCTTGTCACAAAGGTTGGCGAGTAACAGCACTAGATAGGAATAAGTGGAAAGAGGCCCACTATGGAGGTGGAGGGAGGCCTTTGCTTTGCAGTAGACACAAATGGCTAATAATAATAATAAGGTGGCTGATCGCGTTCAGTTCCACAAATTAGCGACTTATTAATTTTTCATCGTCAGTCGTATCAAATATTGTCTGTAAATAAATATTTCTGATATGTGTGTAATGAATATAAATGTTGTGTGAAATATTCAAGACGTCTTAATAACATATTTAACATTATTTAGTCTGGTAATTCCGATCGCTGAGAATTAATAAAGAAAATCGATTGATGGACAATGCGAATGTAATTGTACTATTTACCTAGAATCATGTGTAAAGCAAGTGGTAATGTCTGCAATAGTTAAAAAATACTAGATTGAAAGCTTATATAATATAGCAAGACTGGCGTTGGAACTACCAGAACAATTTTCCTTGTAAGAAAAAATATGAATGTACTTTAATTTTTAAATAATGCTGATGTGTTGTGAGATACATATTTTTAATAGTTTTTGAAACTACCCATAGAAACCTGTACTTATAATAGATGCCATAGATAAATGATTTGTTTTTTTTTTTATGTGAATGATAATTTAAGGGTCAGTGAAGTCCGAAAAGTACGCAGTGCAGAGAATTTCCGGATTACATTAAATAATAAACCTTTTTAGTAGTGTCGTAAGAGATAGAGAAGACCGCACGAACGCACTTGAGGACGCCCATTGAGTTGACTGCATCGATTTTCAACGTTAAGTAACTATTATTAAGTTAATTATTGAATGTGATAAAAAATCCTTTGATCTGCACTCTTTTCGGCCTGCGGTAACCTTCAACAGTTAAAAGTTCCCAGTACAAGGTGCTAGGATTTTTTTTGTCAGTAGAAAGAAATGTAAGAACCCCCAATTTATGTAGATCACAGTTGTGTACTTGGTTTATAAGCCAAAATATAGTAATACTTTAGTATCATTAAATATATTTTTACTTGGAACACTGTTTTTTATTTCTTAAAGCCTACCTGCTTGCACTAAGTTTTGCAAATTCTGACTGCATTAACATTACATAGAGCGACACTGATGCGTTCAATGTGTGTAAAATCGTAATGAGTGATTCAAATCAGTCATTTACTCAAATTAGGCTGATAATCAGCACTTTTTGAATGTCAACGTTTACAAGAGACGGTCCCCCAAAACGCCAACTCTTCGACACTTCTTAGTATTTTAGCAGGGAAGAAGTGCAAAACAAACTTCCCAGCAACATTTATCTGTCTGATATGTTCGAAGAGCCAGATTCTATACAATAGTCTGTAAGTTCATATTATTAAAGAATTCATAACTTTAAATTATTGTCACATGTCAGCTAGCACAGTGAATGTTCTCCATTTTCTTGCTGATTGTACCTTTTTAAAATTATGTGAAAGCTAAAATTTATTATTATTATATATTATTAAATTATTTTCTCAACAAGTAGTGGACAGTCCCTTAAGACCGTTTTCCTGTAGTTACTAGGGTTAAGATATATTTGAGATGCTCACAGGAGCCCTTTCATTTGTTATGTAACACGATATAGTTCGCAAAACTATATTTTTTCAATTTTGAGTTACCCGCAAAAGTTGCCCCCGTGTTTAAAATTCATTAATTTACGTTACACGTCAGTCTTACACACACACTACACACACATATAATAATAAGTAAATCGGTGAACTTACATTTATGTGTACAACAACTCAATCGGTCCAGTAGTTGCGGAGTAAATTGACTGTGACAGATGGACAGACAAACACGCTAGTGATCCTATACGGGGTTCCGTTTTTTCCTTTTGAGGTACGGAACCCTAATAATACCATTTCAACGTCTATTTAAAAAAGGAACGTTTGAAAAAGTTGGAACTCGGACCTTCCAATATCTCCGTAACTAGAAGGTGATGATAATCACTTCCAAACGAAACGTAACTATCAAAACACTGCACTGACAGTCACAGTTTGACACTGTGTGATAATTAACTTTGACACTGACGTCTGACTGACACTTGATCAACAGAGGACGCGAGGAACTCTAACTGCTGCGATATTTATTTATGTAACCAATCAAAATAACATTCCAAACAACATGGTTCAAGCATGGTTTATGGATGAAGAGAAGACCGACCAGCGTTTGGAGCACCATAGGAACCCCCCTCAATACATTTCTCTCGAAGATTTGTTTAGGAAGACTGGCGTGGAATATTTCAAAGTGAGTACAAGTTTTTGCGTAGTTCTACAACTTTAATAGCTTTCTTATCAACAGTCTTTTTTTCTTTTTGAAAACAATTAATAGATAACACAAACTGTCTGTCTTATTGCTAAAAGTGGCCGATGTTATAGAAATGCAAATCATACCTAATGTTTTAAGTAGTATCTTGGTTGGTGGATAATAGTTACATAAATACCTACATCAATTTTATTACGATATTTATGACATAGGTAACAATAAGTTTTGTGTAAAAAAATTATGCAGTATATTTTATAATCAATGGTGTGTTTGATATTTTCGCTGGCCGCCTTAGCGTGGCCTCTTTATAATATCATTATTTGCATCTACTTTTCAGCTTGGCTTTCAGTCTAACCAGATGCAGCTACAGGCCAGTATGCTGAATACTAGTATTTTACATGGAGTGATTGCCTGCCTATCTGTTCTCCACAAACCAGATACTGGATAATACACCCCCCCCCCCCCCCCCCCCGGGATTAAAACTGGTTGTCAGACTTTCAGGTTTCTGCTAACTGCTGGCTGACTACCCATACACTACTATTGAGTCAATATTTGATACTGAGTAACATAAACGTGATGTTAAATTTTAAAACAATGACGTTTTAAACATTGGATATATCAACACAAGAACACACGTTTTTGTATAAAAAATCTGATTTGTGTCATGTTTGATTAATCAACCTCATTATGAGCCACACATACTAATTTCTTAAATAAATATTAAAAGAGATTAGATGAAGATGGAAGGAGTATGTAAGAATCGTAGCAAGCGGGATTCTGTGGTTTTTGCCAATCATCATTAGAAAAATGCATGAGGTAAATAACCTTACACCTTTTCCCATAAATAATGTATGTATGTAAATACTAAACAAATAAATAAACAAAATTTCAGCTGAACGTGGACACATACGCAACAGATGGAGTGCTGGACAATCTGAAGAAGGAGCGTGGATACACATACGAGGATGAGATGACCTGCTCCAAGGATTGCTTACCCAACTATGAGGAGAAATTGAAGTCATTCTTCACTGAACATCTGCACACTGATGAGGAGATAAGGTATATACCTGTATTTCTCAAAAGTGGAATAATATCTTTCTGACTGCTGCTCCAGTGCTGGGTTTAGGCCACCCCTTTCTTCTAGCACACTTTCTAATTCTGTGCATTCAGTTGCACAAGTGTGTGTTAACACAGTTGCACATCCTCTACTCTCATAATCAAACGGGACAGCAATCCAACACCACGGGAGATATCAGGCACAGGCCTAAAGGTTTTCATGCTTTTACAAAGGTGTCACACTTCCAACTTTTTAAATCAGAGGCTGCCAGTCATGTTCAAGTCCAATTAAATATAAATTCACCATCATCTACATAGCCGTTTCCCAACTATATTGGGGAGTGCCCCCAATATAACCAAATACAGCTGAACACCTGAATGAATGATTAATAAATAAATTGAAAAAAAAATATTTATACATTTATTGTCAGGCATCAAGGCCCATAGGCTGTTAGTATTACATCTAACTTAAAAACCATCTTCGTAACATGCAGGAGCACAAAAAGAAAATCACAATCACGGGAAGGTTTAACAAGCTTTGTTGCCAACATGTTGCTTGGTGAATCTCCTCATTGTAGGCCCGTCCAGCCTCTGCAAACACTTTCAGAATGCTGATGTTGCTTCACCTCACTATTACTGAATATGATAATGACTTTGATTTGGAAATATAAAACCCATGGCTCTAACAAAACCCTTCCCAGTAATATGTATATTCTGCAAAACATTTTTAAAGGAATATTTTACGACTATGATTATTAAAGTGCAAAAACGACTAAAAATATTTACAAAAAATTCCAGATTCATACTGGACGGTTCCGGTTACTTCGACGTGCGCGACGGCGACGACCAGTGGATCCGCATCGCTGTCAGCGGTGGAGATATGATCGTCATCCCTAGCGGCATCTACCATCGGTTCACGCTTGACACTAATGTTAGTATCATCTCCCTTTTCTTTTATTTCTTAGCTACGAGCTACACGTTCGTGTTGCGACAACTGTTGAGAAAACAACTGAAAGAATTTGCTTAGTGCATGTCACAAGTCTACGACGCGACGAGTAATCCACGCGCGTGTTCTTGACGCAAGTATCATCGCCTGAATTCGAGAATAGCTCATTACTGTTTCAGAGAATACAGATTGGTACAAACACAGAGTAGTGAACACAGTTTTGTAGTAACGGGGAATCATCCTACATTTAAAAAACGTTCTTGATCTGTTGAACTTATGTGAAAAATATTTTCATGGGTCCAATTGACTGAATCATCAGAAGCTCAGTGAAAGAAAATTGAGATTGTGTGTGTGTTGTGATTGTTGTGTTGTGTGTGTGGGATTGTGTGATTGTTGATTGTGTTGTTGTGTTGTGATTGTGTGTGTGTTTTTTGTGTTGTGTGTTGTTGTTGTGTTGTGTTGTTTGTGTTGATTGTATTACATGGATGGATGAGCTTGCAGTTTCAGTATAATTGTGATTGCAATGATGAATAGAAGTTATCTACGCTCTTGACATTCTCAAATTCTTTTTCAAAATCAAAATTTGGCAGATTAAGCTGAGAATCAGCGTTTTTGAGTGTCAAACTACTCAACAGTAGTTCCCCAAAACGCCTACCCTTCACCACTTCTTATTGGTATAGTGTGGAAGAAGTCATAACCAACAGCCCCTATATTTCATGTACTTCATCTGCAAGAACAACAGAATACTCATCAGTCTCTTATTAGTATTAGTTATTCCATACTGCTCTATTACTTCTGATCTCAGTAGTCACCTGCCTAGCCATATTACCATCTTTTACCTATGTAATCCTAACCTATGTTGTCTTCCTCTACTAATATAAGACAACAAAATACACAAAAGTTGAAAAACAGTAACATTAGTTCTCATATTCAATTACAGAACTACATAAAGGCGAAGCGCTTCTTCATCGGCGAGCCGGTGTGGCTGCCGCACAACCGTCCGGCCGACAACATGGACGCTCGCAAGCAATACGTTGAGAAACTGGAGAAGGGTTTCATTGTCACTGCTTGTTAGATGTTATAAACGGAGTAGATAGCAAATGGAGTGTCAAGAATGTCTGGGATAGATAAAAGGTCCTGTTTTGTTGTAAATATAGTTGGTTATAGCTACGTGATGTTCTGATACAGTCCTTCTGTGACCAGTGCACGGTTATTCCAAAAGATTTGCTTAAAACCACAATATTATAGTTCAAGGATCTACGACGCGTGGCCTAAATCTGTACTAACATAGTATCACTAAACGATTTCACAAATAACAATAAAAGTAACGGGCATCGTTAGCAAATTGTTAATGTCCTGTCCTGCTCACTCAAGCACTGAAAAATCTCTCACAGAAAGTTAACCTACTTTTTACCCGACTGCGGCGAAACCCAAAAGGAAGGTTCTGTGTTTTTGTCCTGTAAGTATATCCGTTTCTTTGTGCCCTCGTAACTCCTAAACGGATGAACGGCTTTGGACGTATAATTTATATACGTCGTTAGATTAGTCTTCGTGGCGCGAGAGTCACTGGATACATTTACATTAAAAAAAAAACTAAAGAAAAAGGTGGATTTGGGGTGCCTTAATGTAGTTCGTTTTTTTTTTTCTTATCGTGCATTTAGTGGGGTATCAAAATGAAGTAATTCGAAGTGAAAAAGTATATAAAAAATTTAAAAAATCATCTTATGTAAACAAATAGTTCTGTCTGCGAAATCTTTCACGTTACTAAACTAAAAATTTGTTGAAAAACTAAAAAACCCGACAGAAAAAACAGAAAACTAAACACAGAATGCAGTACTCAAACTAAAAATTAAATAAGCACTCCATTTGTTTTCTATTCAATGAATCTGAAATACAAGTCGATAACCGCCATACATTCTTTATTGTAATGAGATAAAACTATAAACTTTACAAAATTGCATCCTAAGCGGTACAAGTAATGTGATATTATTAAAATTCCAATCTAATGCAAATGTGCACTCAATATAACGTAAAGATAAAAATTACCTTATATCAGTGGAATTTTTAACCACCAATGTTTAGAAAGTCACTGTTGCCATTATTTTATTTTAAAAGTAGCAACATCAAACAAAACTTTTCATTAAACCTTACATTTATGAAACTCGAATATACTGCAGCAAACCTGTTTGTAGTCTCTAAATTTTTAAAAGTATGTACATATTATTCATTTTGTCTTTGCAGTGAAACAAAAGTAACACACTTGAAACAAGCAAAGTTTGCTCAAACAAGCATAATGAAAACTTCAGCAAGTGAAAAAGTTAAAACTTGTTATGTAGTTTTAAATGCCATTTGATATTAAGAGAGATGTATATATATATTGTTATTTTATTCATATCCTACTCTAATCTTTAGAGGGTGTGACAAGACCCTTAACGAAGAATACTTGCGCTCCCCGTCCTTGCGATATTTTTTTTGTTCTAGACCATACCTGGGAACCTTCTAGTTACGGAGGTATTGGAGGTCAAAGTTCTTCTTTTTTTTTTAAAAAAACGTTGCCCCACACTTGTAACTTCTCTTTTTTTTTTAAATACATGTTTTTAATGTAAGGTTTTTGGAGAGCCACCTCCACGATCCCCGTATTATTCAATTCATCCATCAGCACAATATTTTGAGTGCGTTACATTAAGTCCTACCGTAAAACGTGAATCTTCACCCCAAAAAAAAAGTCGTTTCTCAGCAATAATTTTTCCGAAAAGTTACCTAGTTTGATGTACAGAATGCTTGGTTGATGGCTTCGTGAAGGGTCGTGTTACACCCTGAATATATTGTTATTTTATACATATCCTACTTTATAATTATAATAATTGCATGTATTAGAAATAGATTTTGTATACAGCTGTGTTATAATATACATCTACATATGTTATAATATAATATTGTTAAAAAATGTGTTTATTTTTCTGCTCTTGTCATAACATCACGCCTGTAATCCCCGAAGGGTTAGGCAGAGATGCATAGCATAAGCATAATCAGCCTTTAATGTTCCCACTGCTGGGACACTCGGCCTCCTCTATGTGAGAGGGAATGGGCTGTAATCCACCACGCGGGCCCAGTGCGGGTCGGTAGGCAGAGATGTACTACCCACATTTCGCCAGTCATGTTTAAGTCCCATGTACTAGGGGGGCGAGCCTATTGCCATCAACATCCAGACTCCGTTACTGCTACTGAGAAATTCCTTAAGGAAAAACTCATTAATACTGCCCCAACTAGACCCATGGGGCAGTCGCATGGACTTTTGCCATTGTTTATTTATTAAGAGTACTCACTTTATATAAATACGGCACATGTTCAACGTGATTAACGTTTTGAACGCCATTATCACATATACGTGACAAGCAAGCGCGTTACCTTCACGCAAAACGACACAAATATGTGACTAAATGGTAGGTAAAATTGTGGCTTGGCGGCATGCGTGGAGGCACGCGCGCGCCTTTATGCTCTGGCGTTCAAAAGTTAAAATTGTACCATAGATAACATTTTCATCGGTACTTAAAGGATTACAGAAGGACTAGAAGTATAGTCCTTCCTTGGACCATATTATCACAGTTGGAGGAGTGTGTCTAAATGTGTTCACTTGTATCTTAGATGACATATTGAATGCCCACCCCTGCTGCAATCAATCTACTGGGCTCAAAGAGCTTTCGCAGTTTATTGCCGCTGTGCAGATGTCTGCTGTTAATCCATCGGGACCGGGGGTTTTTTTTGTTTTGAATAACTATTTCTAGTTCCGCGGTCGTGAAGGTGGATCGTGGGCAGGCAGTCCTTGCGGGTTCTCCTCTACTAGCCTTCTCAGTGCAGTGAGGTATGGCTGTTCGGCATCCGTTGAATCATCGGGGTAGACAGCTTTTGCCAGAAAATCCGCGGATTGCTCTGGGCTGAGCATCTCGCCTAGTAAACTAGTCACACCAAAATTTTTTCATCACATAAATCAAAAATATCTTTAGGTATACAGGATGCAACAGAATAATAAGTTCAATAGGTACCTGTTAGGTTATGTGAGTGATGTCCAAATATGTTTCTTGTCTTGCTTAAGGACCAATTTTGTAGTCTGTATAATGTATTCAGTGGATTCACAGTTCTTTATGTTGTGACCCAAATAAGTTGTCTGACCCTACAAAAATATTATAAATAGGACATTATCCCCGATAATTTCCGACTATAACGCGAGGGAAACCGTGGGCAAATGCTAGTGAAATCTATACTAATATTTTGAAGAGGTACTCGTAAAGTTTGTAAGGTTGTAGGAGGTAATCTCTGGATCTCCTGAACCGATTTTGAAAATACTTCTACTAATAGGAAGCTACATTATCCCCGAGTGCCATAGGCTATATTTACAACGTGCCTGTGGGATAATTTCTGACTAAAACGCGAGCAAAGCCGCCGTCAACAGCTAGTATAGATCATATCATCGTAACTTCATGCGGATGAAGTGTCTTTACACATAGCCAAATAGATTTCTTTTCAATAGTTATGTCATACACGAGCTTATTATTTAAATGCATCGGTACAATATGTAAGTCATTATTTATGTGTAAATTCCTTTAATCATAACTTTAGTGTCGCATTACCGCTGGAATATGTCCGTGATGCGGGCAGGCAGCGCTGCGTGGTAGGTAAGTAAGTAGGTAAGTCATCAGGAGTATAGGAATGAAAAGATACGTGAGGACCTAGGTACCTACAAAGCCACCATGGGCGTACCTTAAAGGTAGGTACAAAGTTCCACATCGTTCATTGAATAGGGAGGATCCGCCGACCAGACGGTTGTGGTCGAGTTTCCGCGTTACGTAATGTGAATCACGCGGATAGCTCTAATACCGGGTTGTAGGATGTTAGTTTAGTTAGTCTCTGGCGGTATAGATGTCACCGCTTACCCAAGTTTTAGCGCAAATGGGAAGGGATGATACTCAGGTATAGGAACGCCATTTATCAGATAAAATGTGTGACAGACAGGGTGCCATGGTCCAGGGCCGGGGGGAGGGGGGTAGCACAGGTGTGGAGTGATATGGATTCCGCACAACACGTTCTTGAGGACTCCCCTGCGTGTGGCGGGTCAGGTTACAACTTATCTCCACCAGCAGTAGACACAACAAATCTATCATAAAAAAATGACGATACAGCGCATCAAAGTTCAAGTAACCGAAATTGTGTGGTAACGCGAGATTTCAACGCTGTATCGAGGTCATTTTTCGTTTACATGACAAAAGAAAAAATACTTTTTGATAAGTACCTAATTTAACTGACGGACTAAATAGTTTTTTTTTTTCAGGAGAATAGGTACCCCATTGTATGCACTATGTAGAAACATAGGTAATTTTATTTTATTTTCCCTACCTACCCATTAACTACCATTTCACGAAAATGTAATCCAGAAACACTTGAACCCGACTTACCAACTGCATTACGCTACGCTGTGGCATACCTAATTCACTCCTCAGCGCGGGGCTACGCTCGTCTCGGAGCTCAGGGCTCGCTGCCGACATTCGCCGCGTTTTTACGGGGGGCGAGGTCGTGCGTTTATACCTACACACTGTACTGCAACCTCGCCTTAACCAAACTTTTGCACTTTATTAAAGACTCATTGAATAGCAATAAAACTCCATAGACACTGTCTAAGTGCCATGTTGTCAATTTTATAAATACAATACTTTTCAATACAGATCAAAAAACCATGCCAAAATATGAACATCATTTTCTATTTAAGATGTCGAAATTTTCTTAGAACATTAAGCTTCGAAGTAAAACCAAGAATGAATATCGCCCCAGTTCCGGCCTTTACTAGAAAAATCTAGCATAGTCCGCTTAAGCAGGTAGGTAACTTATTTTCTGAAAGGCATGATACTCCTGCCTCCAAGTTGGAGATTGGCACTGGCTTGCTTTTATTTCTATCATCTTCAGAAACAACCCTCAACCATCATCATCGTCATATCAGTCCGGTATCACCCACTCCTGGATATATATCTATAGGCCAAAGAAGCCTTAAAATAAATGGATGTTGTTGTTTAGGCCTTCTCTTTCTTCTGCCTCACTTCCGGGTTCTGTCGCTCATCTAGATGTTTCCCGCGATTATAACGTTATCGTACTTTGCCCTCACTATAAAAAAAACACTGGTCAGTTTCCGTCTGTTGTGGATTTTCTTAGTTACATACCCGTCTATCATTCCGATTGGAACTTTTCCACTGCGCAATTGTTGTTACTGGGAATTTGGGGATATTACACATAATTTTATCTGAGTATGTAACTACTTTCCGCCCTTTATTCCTTAGGATTCCTAAACAATATCCCTACTATTCCCCTGGCTGACGAACGTGGACGAATCTGAAGGATATAAGTACTGGTTGTTACTTTACTCCACGTTTATTAATAATCGAGCTTTATATAGAATAACTAGCGTTTGCCCGCGTTTTGGTCGGAAATTATCCCACGGGCACGTTGTAAAATATAGCTTAAGGCATTCGGTAAATGTGGCTACCTATTAGTGAAATAATTTTCAAAATCGGTTCAGGTGATCCAGAGATTACCCCCTACAACCTCACAAAGTTTACCTCTATGTAATAGATATAGATTAGTATAGACTAGTGTTGCCCGCTGCCTTCGTTCGCGTGAAATTACAAAAATGTTACTTCCCTTTTTTAATCAGATTTTGTTACCAATTTCAAGGGTTTAATTTTTTTTTTACGAATCCCTAATTCTTATTCTAAAATAGAAGTTTCGTACATTAGATCTTATAACATCAGTTGTCTGCCAGTAAGTCCCGTCAAAGTCGGTCAAGCCGTTGCGGAGATTATAATATATGTATAGATAAGGTTGGAGTGTAATTAAATGTCTTAATAACTTATACTTAAAAACATGTTACAGACGAGTCTTCCCCGCACTCGAAGACGTCGAAGTAGAAAAAAGAACATTTAACCACGATCCTATGAGAACCGATACTGATACCAGAAACAACTACAAGAACTGACTAAAAACCTTTATTGGAAGCCTTACTTTGAAAACAGCTGACTCAAAGTTTGGAACTAGCTAGAGTGGCAGCGGTTTTAATAATAATAATAAAAGCCAGAAACCGAAACAAAGTGCCATATCTGGTAGCATAAGCAGCATTATCAGTGGCATTACCAGTATAGCTGGAGGCTTTAGCACTAGCGATTTCACCAGTAGCCTCTTACAAATCCCTTTAAAACGCTTTCGTCAGTAGCGTTTCTAAAGTTTCACCAGAGCCATCCTAGGTGATGCTAGCAGTTTCTTCGGTGGCAACTATAGTTGCACTAGTAGATTCTCACGAGTCGCTAGCAAATCTGGTAGCTTTAAAA
Organism: Eugnorisma glareosa; assembly: GCA_947578425.1. NCBI lineage: Eukaryota > Metazoa > Arthropoda > Insecta > Lepidoptera > Noctuidae > Eugnorisma > Eugnorisma glareosa. The sequence goes on from OX387958.1 coordinate 4,002,069, forward strand.
GCTTTGCCACTGGCGATCCTAGTAAAATACTCGTAAGTACCATTGCTAGTGGTATCTTTAGTAGCCTCGGTAATTTTGCCAGCGTCATTGCAGGTGACATTAGCACGTAGTTTCTAGCTTAAGTAGCTTCTCCATTTATAACATCGCTAGTAGTACCTATAAGTATTGTTACTGGTACGGCACCGTTAGTGACATTAGTATTATTTCTGGTGGAATCGCAAGTGATATCGTCACTGTTACCAAAGGCATCTGAGGTGGCGCTGTTCCTGGGATCTGTGGACTAGAATAGCATCTACTCTGGAGGCTTAGTTCGTAAGCTGACAGCATGTCCAACGGCGGCGAAGGTGGTTCTCAAGGCATTATCTTGTTCACATTGTGGTACATCTTTATCGCCATCAGTTACGCAATGTGAGTACATCTTTTTATTTTAAGTCTTATTAGGTAGAAGCTACCTAAGTAGCTACTACCAAATTTTAATAACTGTCTTTAATTCTAGATTATTGTTAGGTAGATTACTATTATTTTTAATGTTGACTACATTAAATTTGGTTTATTTTATTACGATTCTGTCTTTCTGAAGCTTTATGCAATCAGCCAACCATTTTACCAGTTACAACTATTATACAATATCTTCCTATTATTTTTTTAAATAAGTTTATATACGTAGTTTATATATATTGTTTAATATACGAGAGGTGGTTTGATTCCCGAGCGTGCGAGGGATCAATGAAACCGAGGGTATAGTTGGCGTTTAGTCTCGAGGTGCAAACTGTACTTCACTTTGAGTGCGAGAAATTTTGTTAATTTAGTACAAAAACATTTAATAAATATTACTTAAAAAAAAAAAAAAAAAATTTTTCCTTGAAGCTAAATGTACAATTCGAATTATTTGTAATAATGTAAATAAGGAAAAACCATGGAACTAAACCTCTCAACATTTTCGCAATGAAGATGGTCCACACTCCACAGATAATAGTATATTTACTGGCTGTTTGAGTTTTTCTATGTCACATAAGGAAATTAAAAAACTAGGTAATTACTTTTCCCTCCCTAGAGACTAAAGTGGTCACTTTAGCCCCGCTTCGTAGGGCTATATTGGCGTACTTTTAGAGCATGAGAAGTGAAATAGAACAATAATATCTTCGTTTGTACGTATAAATTTATGATCTGAAACTAATAAACCTCTACGCACTATCATAAAAACTTTAACATAATAATTAAATTCATGATTACACTTAATTACTAGGTCCCTAATCTGTTTCACAGTCCATATGCTACCATGTAAGCCTGGCGACATCTCAAGGCATGCATTCTAGTATATTATTATGTTGATCTCTCATTATAACGAAAGCTTATACAATGCGAGGTCAGCATATACTGGTATGGCTATGATATATTGTGGTACTTTAACCTATTAGCATCATCTCGACACCATGTGTGTGCTCCTTGATTATTATTAGCTCTAACCGTCTGGTAGCGAGTCTGTTGTTGACTGGTTAATTAAATGTATATTATAAACTTGCTTGGATATTATTTTGTAAGATTTGTGGTTTATTGACTCAAGAGTGTCGTGGAAACATTTTATACCTCCTTCTCAAACGCTCTCTCATTGCTGCGAATCGTGACTCCGTTTCAACTTGACGACAGTTTTGTACTGGTTTCGATAAACTTATACAGCGTGTACCAGAAAGGCGTGGTCATATTTCAGGGTGTGATTCAGACCATCAAACTGAACAACTTTCTCCATGGGACCACCATCGAAATCGCGGTAACACAATTCATCAGTTTAATGGTCTGAATCTCACCCCGAAATATGACCACACCTTTCTGGTACACGCAGTATAGCAGATCGTTTCATACAGATTCTGTTGTATGCTTTACTAGCTCTTGTCCGCGGCTTCGCTCGCATTTTGGTCGGAAATTATCCCACGGGCACGTTGTAAATATAGCCTATGGCACTCGGGGATAATGTAGCCTCCTATTAGTGAAACAATTTTCAAAATTGGTTCAGTAGATCCAGAGATTACCCCCTACATACAAACTTACAAACAAATTTTACCTAGTTATAATATTATCATATTATACTAGCTTCTGCCTGCGACTTCGTACGCGGATCCTGTTGCTTATGCCAGCGACAACGGGGTCTTCAAGAAAATCGAAGATCTGAAACGTCTGAAACGTCTGATGTAGAATTCTAAGGCCCGGGGACGGGAAAACAACGGGATGAGCGAGACGATTGGAGACGTTCCAGATCTTTCATTTTTGTAAGTCCACAGGAAATGCCCATCAGACTAAACAACTTTTGCTAAGACGTCATTCCTTAATATGTTATAGTGTCGCTGGGCTTTGTAGTTCCACAACAGGTGTTCCAGATCTTCAAATTTATTCTCACAGCAGAAAATGCACTTCACGTGGAATAATTTTTGCTATGGCACTATTTTTATATCTCTTATACTTTAGCTGGTCTGTTGCGGTTCTGCATCAGGTGTTCCAATTTCCAAAATAAATTATAGCCTATATGTTGCCCAGACTTAATACCTTTAAACAACAAATAACTTTTCTTCCCGTTATTCCGCAGCGGATCCCAAAGGTACACTGAATTAACGAACTCATGCGCAATTCTCTATCCGTGAACGTCTGCGACTCGCGAGACAATGCATGACTTTCACGATCAGCGGTCAATTGCGCATCATTTTCTTCACTGGTCTCTAGAGACCTGGATGTAGATACGTAAATACGCTGAGAACGCAGGCGTGCTTCGCGATCCGAAGAGGTTTCTACGGAGCGAGTTGCAGCCTGATGTTCTCGAACAGCATCAAGTCTCTCCTGACGCTCTTCGGTAGATTCTTGGGATCTTATGATCCTCAATCTTTTAGCTTCTTTGGAACGTTGGGAAAGATATGACCTCTTTCTAGGCATGGTTATAGTTTTATTCTGAAGATACCTGATCAATTAAAATCTAAGTGACTGCTCCCCTGCGTTAGCGGGTAGGCTACCGTGTCACGAAGATAAATGGAAAAGGAAATTGAACACTCAAATAACATAAGCCCGAAGGCATATTTATTCGATAAAATAAAATAATAAATGGGAATTTTGGCCAGTAGAGTCAAATTTTCAATGATTCATCGAATTTTCATCGAATATCAGTCCTAAATTGTTACCGCCTTCACCGCGTGGAGGTATTCCCAGCTTATGTTATTTTATAATCATACAGTGAAATTAGTGATAGCTTTGATTTCCACATCAGGTGTTCCAGATCTTCAATTTTTATATTGATTGATTGAGTGATTGTCTTTTATTTTGAGTCCGATATTTCGACGCTGTTGCAAGCATCGCGGGTCAACCCGCGATCATGGCGCTTGCAACAGCGCAGCAGTGCAGTTTATGTTTAAGTAGTTGTAAACCGTGAAAGTTTAAAACATTGTTTGGAAATAGGCAGGCCCTCATTATAATCTTGTTTGCAGGAACAAGTCTTCACTCATCCAAAAGAAAATTGATCTAATGGAAACAGTAACAAAAATTCAATAATTTTACACACATAACTTCATTCCCAGCTGGTCCGTCCATGTAGGTCATGTTATGTAACACCCCCCACACCCCCCTCGTGGTTGGGGGCTTGGGGACCCGACCTTTCAACACTGCGGATTTTAAGCCCCCTAGCCCCCAACGGATGAAAATTTGTATATAATAATATGTAGGTACGTGGTAACTTTTAAATTAATAATCGGGCACAGAGCCTTTTGCGGTCGGATCTAAATAATATTAATAACGTTTATGCTTTGAAACATAATTTTGGGAATATCAAAGGGTATTTCAGGGTTTCTAACGTTATGCTATCTTTAACCGACTTCACTGCTTTGTTATATTGACTATAAAGTTACCTGTTAATGATTTTCCTAGTTATAAGTTGGTAAAGGATTGTCGGCAAATTAATCGTTTCTAACTTCATTGGCATTGAAAGATTTATTAATAATTCAACTGCAGTGCAGATATTCCCACGCCTTTAACTTTAGTGACTTCGAAGAAATTGATTTTTATCGTAACTATTGTTGCCAGTCTGTTTAACTATTATGTTTTACATCCGCATAGTTTCTTTCATGATATTGTAAGGAACATTGAGTGCCAAAATTATGTTATACTAGGTTTAATAGATATTAGGTAGGTACTGGCTTATAAGGCTTCGCACGTATGTATCTCTGAAATCATTCCACAAAAAAATTCTATAATAAAAATCACAAGTCAGGTGTATGGTCCACTGGTTATCATAATTGCATTAAAATCCGTTTAGCCGTTTAAATATGTTACAACCGTTTAAATTGCAGTTTACAGGAAAACTACAGAAAACACTCGAAAAATCCGCCATCACTGCGTTTATGCGGACAAAATGTGTTCAGAAACACTAAATATTCCCCCAAATGGACTAAACTTACTGAAATACCAATTTTTATGATACTCTGTCTTCCAAGGTCATGGCATTAGGTTAATTTTCTCATCGATTTACCATTATTTTATAGTATAGTACGTCGTTCCTTTATTTTGCTCATCAGCAGATCAGGTGAGCCACTTTTATGTTCACTACACTGATATATACCTACATAATTACGGGATTGCGTTTTGAAAGTCGGAAACGTTGCAATTAACTGTCTAGTATTGAAACTATGAAATATCTTGAACTTTCAGCTTTATGTGTTACCGTCTACTTTTTATCATGGGGCAACCTCAACTAATATTAGTTAGAAGAATCACCATGTACAATGACATCTTCATAAGTTATAGGACAACCAAGTTGGTTATGTTTGAACCTGCGTCATTCCACACTAAACTCGGCCTGTACTCATTGTTTAATAAAACTAACATAGGTTATGTACTTAAGTTAGTTTACAGTAAGCAATCAACTACAATAGAGACCATGTTGTTTATTTATACTCATTCAGTAAAACATTGAACACACCATTGTATGAACCTACCAGCTTAGACTCATTCTTTACGTCGCACGGTGGGCTGAAAATTGGCTTTCACAGACTTAGGGATTTTAATTTGCAAGTGCCGGATTTTTGGCCGGATATCGTAACTATTTTATGTTACGTGTTGTTAGAAGTCTGTCTGTTTCTCAACTTACAACAACACTAAAATAAACCATTTCATATGCAATAATAAACAAAAATATTTTGACGATTTTTAATAAAAAAACGGCATAATATTTTTCGGCGAATCGGCGACCAAAAAATCATAAATAATTATTCGATTTTTCATACTAGCTTCATACAAATTATTCGTAAAAAAATATAATTCCTTCGTTTTTTAGCACAATTAACTCGGGTGTCGTATTTCTATATAGTTATAGCTAATGGAAGCGATATCCGGCAAAAAAAACCGGCACTTGCAAATTAAAATCCCTAAGTCTATGAAAGCCGATTTTCAGCCCACCGTGCGTCGTTCCAATTCGTTCATGTAAACCATTCCTTCGTTTTGAATGACGATAATTTATAGCAAGCCAATAAACTCTAATAATATTTATTACCGCCCGAATCTAAAGCATTTCGTAACAACGAAGAAAGTCTTTGAATTCCATTGATATTTCGGAATTAATGTGTGGCATACAGAGCCCACTACAAAATACTATGGTAGTTTATTCTGAACTATATGAATGTTTTACACTTCAGTATATCTTCCGTTCGTATCTTTAGTCGATTTGCATACCACTACAACGTTTTGCTTCGTAGCATCACCCAACCACCCTCTTTTACGTAATGCTTTCAACCCTGACATTTGGGACCGTTTCAAAGGGTAGGGAGTTGTTCATGTCATCAGCAGTATAACAGCCTAAAACGTTTGTGTACTCTTGAACATTCCTTTGTGTTTAGTAAAGTTGCAGGTGGATTACCAAGCATAATCAGGCTATAATGTTCCCACTGCTGGGATACATGCCTCTGTGAGAGTGTGGACTGTACTGTGATCCCCCAAATGGGTCCACTAAGGGTTTGTAGATGTTACATACATATTATTATGTTTTAGAATGATTGGTAACCAAGTAATGCCTGCTTTGTAGTTAGTACAAGTTTTAAGGTGTCCAGTGGCCACCGGCATATTCTATGCCTGCTTTGTAGTTAGTACAAGTTTTAAGGTGTCCAGTGGCCACCGGCATATTCTTCAACCACCTATATTTCCAAGTCTCTACATAAGAAGGATGATCTAGGTTTATGTAGTCTTTCATGGATTTACATTTGAAAACCTCGTCATGATACTAGCCTTATCGCTAACATGCCCAAAGGTCGACCTGTCTTTGATTTCTGTAAGCTAAAGTAGGCATTTAGGTATAGGTACTTCAATCCTATGTATTTGTTCAATACCCAGTACATAGGACCGCTATCGGCCCCAACCGCTGAGTTACGCAAGCGGGATCGATAGCGACCTTCTCCAGTCTGTACGAACCTAGATGTGGACTGAACTTGTTTCCTGGGTCGTTACGAGTTATGCAACCCGCGCCTGCGCGTTCCACGCACGAATCTGGGCCAACTACACAAGTACTAAGTGTAGAATAATGAGACTGCGGTTCCATGGGATGTGGAATATTTTCTGCTTTTAGTCTGTTCATTTGTGGCCACTTCTCCAGGGCTCAGTATACAGGGTGTAACAAGATAACAAGACCCTTAACGAAGCCGTCAACCAAGCATTATGTACATCAAATTATGTAACTTTACGCAAAAATTATTGCTGGGAAACGACTTATTTTTTTGGGGTGAAAAATCACGTTTTATGGCAGGACTCAATGCAACGGACTCAAAACACTGTGTTGATGGATGGATTGAATAGTACGGGGGTCGTGGAGGTGTATAGAGTAAAAATCTTACATTAAAAATATGTATTTAAAAAAAACTTTGAAAATGTTGGAACTTTGAACCCCAATATCTCCGGAACTAGAAGGTTCCCAGGTATGGTCTAGAACAAAAAAATGTTCGCGATGACCGGGAGAACAAGTGCCTTTCGGCTTCGTTAAGGGTCTTGTTACACTCTTTATGGCGTCTGTCATCTTGCCACTATGGTTCAGCACTTTTCATTTTCTACATTTGGTTTTATTTTGGTTTCTATCCAGGCCTTGAAGTCATGTTTACAAAATTATCATGAGGTGTGTCGATCTTGAGGACCTCTTGGATATGTGCCTGATAAACAACGACGGATTATGACGTAGGCATTCGTTTTTATTATGGTTCAGTTTATTCGTTCTAGATACTAGATTTCCACGCGTCAAGTGAAAATATGAAATAAATAAACTTGATTTCCGCAGATGGCGTTTGTAGTTATTTTTGAGAAGGCTATTTTTTACTATGTTTAGCGTCATTACATAACCTATGTGCAAAGCAATGGATACTTCTACATACAATGAAAACAGCTCAGTAAGAGATTGCTCTCTGTCCATTTTAATTCAGAAACACATATCAACTACTGATACTGACAGTCGGATTCTTCCGCACGCAAAATGCACTCTTCAGACATGGCTTGCTGACACTATCCCAATGTACAATACAATGGACAGATTTTAAAAATCACTCTTCTCGGTCATCACATCGCAGACAAATAAGAACAGCCATGCGAGGAACAGACTACAAAACAAGCACTACTATGGGCTAATTAATCTCTTCGCCTATGCACATTAAAACCTCTGGCGATCGTACGAAGTCCGCTAAATAATATTAAAATCTACAAATACTATGAAGAAACGCAAAAATAAGCGATACAATTTTATTCAATAAACCGATACCAGTAAAATCTACTACTAATTTCGAAAATCATATCGGTCATCACAACGCAAACAAACCACGCAGGAGCTACGCTAGATTAACACTACAAAATAAGCACTACCAGAATTGAGTCTTGTCGTGTATACGCATTAAAATCTCTCTGGCGCTGGTCCAGGGTAGGTAGAGGCGGCGAGCCTGCCAGTGTTTACGATAACGGCTAACAGTCAGCTCCTCTGGAATGCGCTCGTACTAGAATTGTTAGCGATTGTGTGTATGGTACAAGTTGTGAGAGATAGCGGTGGTATTTTATTACCTACCTGAAGATATATAGCTTTATTATACTTATGAGAAAGTTGTGTACACCTGTAATTGGCACTTAGAGAACCGTAAGAACGTAACCTATATACTTTTATTGTTATTAAATGTATAGTTTGTGTACCTATCGTATATAAATAATGATTTAGGTAGGGATGTTTTTACAAGATAAGAGATTTTTTCACCTGGATGGATCTAGGTTGGCGTGATAGAAGCTGGCAGAGTTTTAGCACCAACTAGCGAAAGTTTAGGGCACTTATCTCGTTAGGTATGTTACATTTGGTTAAACCGGTGACGGTTGGTGAAACGTGTTCGCGGCAATACGCATAGCGCGGACTCGAAAGTCCTACATTTTTTTTTAAATAATCTACCGCCATTTTTTTACTCAATTGCAGATGCACTTACAAGTCCAAGAATCAAAAACATGCACCCTTGTTTTTTTTTTTTTATCGATGGGAAATCATCAAATAACCCCTCCCGCTCTGGGCTGAGCAGGAGGGAGTGTCAGACTTCTACTGACTAAAACCCATCCATGTTCCTTCCTTTGCCCTTTGTGTTCCAGGGCCGCGGTATCTCTTTCGAACAGTCCCGCAACCCTGGGAGGAACATGCACCCTTTACTTAGAATAATTTTAATGTTGTCACACATTTGCCTATCGCTGATCTAAAGCAAAATCTCGTGCATTTCTTATTAGTTATAACATCTAATGCAATCTTTTTCTGGTTCAACCAACTATGTTCCATAAAACCGCCGTTTCCTATGAACTTAGTATACAGTCTTATTCTAATGGCTACATCGAGTGACGCCAGTAATTGTTTGTTACACTAAATTGAGTGGGACTTATTTAAATTGGACATGAAACAAGCGATGTTCACATCCACATAGCACTTGATTCTCTTGACCTCAGATAACGTGAAAGTGAATGTAAAAACTGCTATCACATTGATGTTTTCTTGGAAATCAAAAATGGTGGCGAGTAGTAAGACAATGTAGACTTTGTATTATCTTCACTTGGCACTTGGTGTACCTACTGTATTACGTAGATTGATGATTTGAAGAAGGAATAGTTAAGAATTACTTTTGAACTATGAACTGAAACTGATGCATCACATCGATGTTCCATAAAAAAATTACAGATATGGCAGAATTACATAATCCATTGATGAAAGATAAGCAAGCAAAATTCAAGATTCACTCCTAATTCTACTGCAAATTCACGATTTTTTAAACGTTTGATTCTACTATGTCATCTGGATTCTGCCGGAAAATTGATTTGTTATTTGTGTAAAGACTTTAAACAAGTCTCGTCTGAACAATCAAGACATAATTGCGTGTCTCCACTATAAATATATTTAAACGATGCTATCACAAAACAGAGATGTATGTACAAAAGCACCATTCCATAAGCAACGTAGTGGTGAACTGTGATGGAAACACCAATAAAGCAATATGTAATAGGAACCTAAGAACTAATGACTTCACAGGATGGCTGGCAGCAGCTAGATGAAAGTAGCCAAAGGCCAAGCTAATTTCCATGCACTCAGAGAGCTTTCCGCGGGATAATAAGACTAGGGGGACCCCTTATCTCAGCAGAGACTGGCCATCAACCCAGGACATATAAGAGCGCACACAGGTGCACTCTGTCTGCCCTCACTCTTATAGTCCAGTCGGACGGCAATTCGACACGACTGGAGAGAGATCAGGGAGGTTACTATGAAGTCTTAAAGCAGGAGTCATTCTAGTGTGGGAAAGAAACAGCTGTACAGGTCGTCTAGCGCCATCTTTCCCACACAAGAATTACTCCTGCTCTAAGACGTCATGGGAGGCCACCAGGCACAAAACCAACGGCTAGACGTGCTTTGTCGATGATATAGGCTGATGAATGATAATGAAGGCGTGCAATGCTCAGTGGATTTTCTGGTACATCTTTTTTGTATCTCGATTGGCGACTGAATGCCAAGGAGCTCGCACTGTCTGGCTTCGAGTCTATTTTGTCATGATAGTTCTCATCAGGATACGTGCCAATATGGGATGCTATTACACTAGATTAACCTGTGTAACAGATGTTATTAGTCTATAGACTTTTGCACTTAGTCATTTGTTATTACGTACTTGTCGGTGGTATTAATCATTATTTGTTATATTTTCCAACTCTTCAACTTCTATTGTAGCGTCATTGTCGCCTGTAGTTATGTAGCTACCTCTCTTTCTTGTATCTTCTATTACCTATATTTTTGGCTGTAAAGTTATTGTTTCTAATCAAGACTAATAACTCTAGGTGCATTCACTTTGATACCAGTTTGTTGTTGATTTTGGACATTTTGTATTTAGAAGACAACAAAGATTCGCTGAGCCTGTTCGATTTTCATTCATTCAGCTAAAATGAATGCTCATAATGCACACAATTAGTTTCTTTGAACTGCTATTCAAAAGCCTATGACAACTCATAACACGAGCGATTTGCATAAAAACACACGTCCTTGGACGACACGCTGCGTTGAATCGTTAATTGTTAGATAATGAGTAAGGTTTTGTTCGTGTTTTTGCTTGTCTAACTATTGTTTTTGCTAATCGATTAGTTGCCGTGAACTGTGAAGGTGGTTTTCGTGGTCAAATACCTACTTTTCTGAGGGAGACAAATACCTACCGATGAAGATCACATTGTCATAAAGTGCGCTACCTTTCAACATGGTGATAGTTTATCATTATTCACAGCTCAAATTGACCCGACTGCTGCGTATAGGTATCGCTTTGTTTTACTTGTATTGATCTCCACGCTCCTGTGCCGTTTTTTCATCCAGGGTTAAATCGCAATGAAAACAATGTTATCTGCCCCCCTCGCCACCGAACGACCAGCACATTTTTTTCCAGTGATCTTGAACGCCGCTTGGGTGACCAAGCTTCACTCGACCTGCAATCAACGCGTCTTCCTAGATGTATTGTCCAAATCCATTTGAGTTCCATAACGCGATTTTCAATACATTTAGAAATCCTATGTACATACGGCTACACATCAAGCTATACATTTCCAGTATAAGCTGACCTCGCATTGTACGGAAATCCTATACAATGGGAGATCAGCATAAACTGGAAATATATAGCTTGATGTGTAGCCGTGTGTACGTCTTCGGATTTTGACGTTTGGAACTCGTTTTCTTCATCGCTCGGTAAGAACTGGGTGCCTGTGGTGTGCAATTATGTGTTATCACCATTTCTATCTGTATTTTTACACTAATTGTTTTTTTTTAAGATGACATTTCGTTATCGTAGATACTCTCTCTGCTACTTATCGTATTTCATAATAATAACAGAATTATAAAGACAACACCGGCTGGTGCCAAAACGAACGGATATTTGTTTTATTGGGGAACTCGTCTCCAATGTTGGACGATAATTTTTAATTTTAGATGTTCTACAACCAACAAGGTCACCATCATCTGCCTAGCCTTTTGCCACCTATGTTGGGGTCGGCTTCCAGCCCATCCGTATGCAGCTGAAACCCAAACAAACCCAGTATTTAACACAGAGCAACTGCTTTTCTGACCTAAACAACCCAGTGGGGCAATTATGATACTACTTGGCAAGTCGGAAGACTGGTTGTCAGACTTTCGCGGCACTACGGACTACCTGTAATGACTGTCAAAGATTTACGAATGACAACGGGGAACCATGGGACCAACGGTTTAACAACCTTTCTAGGCATGGCGGAAACTGAATGGTTGGTCACCATCCACGAACCGATTTTGGCTACTTTGGCTTTTGCAAGCTCTGCGCTGTTATTTTTAGCCAAGAGCTCCTCCAGCCGCCAAAATGGAAACATCATCCCGATATGCAAACATTTTGCTTCAATCGAGAAAGATTCAAATACCTAAGCAGAAGAAATTTCTGAACTACCAAAAAAACCCGCTTATATTTCGCAGAAATGAAACTATAATTATGTTGCATAGACTGACCGGGTTGGCCACTGCAACAAATATTGGAAATGATTTAAAAAAACTTCGAATTTCAGACAAATACGGGTCATAACTTTATTTTGCTTTGAAACATTATTCAGATAGTGTGTTGTTTGTGCTTTATGAAATTCTGTGTCAAGAATAGCCTCAAATAATTTACAATGCTTAGAATTAGATGCCCAGTCTAACCTCGCTAAACTTTTCTCTGTTTCCCAATTATAAACTGACTTGGTATTATTTAAAACATAATTATGATTTTCTTCATCTTATTGTATACTTTCGTATTATAAAGCGACAAGTCTCAATATAGTGACGTTTTCGCTATCATGAATGATTTATATAAGCTTGAATCCAGACTCATGTTATATGCTACCTCGTATCCCAAATGGTCCAATAGTCATGCTGTATTCAACATAGTGAACATCATACTCTGCTAATACGATGTAAAGTACGGTACGATGTTGCATACAACATGAGTCTGGAGGTAAGCTTATCAATACATTTTTATTCGCGCACCCTCTTATACGCGCCGCAGTAACGAAACCATAGCGACTTTTAATTCGACGACAACGCCATCTAGTTACGTTTTAGGAGCTACTAGGATCCCAGCTTGTCTCTGGAATTTATCGGAAATATTTTTAGCGATTTCTTACTGTTCTACCTCAGTTGGTCTCATAGAGTTTTTTATTGAATCGAATTGGCATCAAACAAAATTTTGGTAAAAAATGCCCATGTTTTCATATTCTGTGAATTCAGATCGAAATTACTCAAAAAGTTACGGATAACGCTATCTTCCCATGATTTGGCAGGCTAACTTCCCCTATTTTATTCTATTTTCAATATAGCAGTGACGAATAAAACCAGTACAATTCAATAGCTTTCACCAATATAAACTAGTACTTAAATCTTCTAGTGTCAAGTTTCTGATATAGGTATATATGCTATCAAAGTTAGAATCTTATTCTTCGTTAGATTAACTGAACTGAACTTGAACTTTATCGCTTTATAAGATTTTGTCTCATACTCGTATAATACTTGTTTATTTTAACACCAATTACTGATTAATATAGGTTTTATACGTGGCTGCTTTGTTAAAAAAAAATGGTGGACGTTAGGCAAGCCTGCCTTGATACAAAAATCTTTTATGTAACCCCTTTTACCGTGACTAACTATCTGCCCTTATCTTAGCAGTTCCCTTTCAAGCCATTATTACTATTTTTATTATATCCTGTAGAATTTATTATCGTGACTGACTGTTCAATGGACACCATACCTCGGTGTTTACAGTGGCTAGAAGTTTGGACGGTATGCCGTCCACTCAACACAGATTTATATCCGGCCCCGACTTCATATAACACAGACCTTACACAAATATAGCTCACGCTTTGTTGTATTAGATAGCTCAGCTCATCTGACCACAATAGAAATTGCGTTAGCATTAATCAACCAACTCAGCATATTGCAGTACACTGCTGAACATAGGCCTCGCCAAGCCGCGCCACAGAATCCTGTCCTCGTAGTCCGCATCCAGTCTGTTGCGCTGTTATTCGGAGTCTACACTCCAGGGGCCTTAGTCTGCTATTGCAATAGTGTCAGAATGGTATATCATTGATTTAATAAGGCCCCCAGCCCACGGCGTATTGAAGCGCGTTCTAAACTCGTTTGACGTGCGTACAAAGGGTAATTCGTCTGCGCGGGATCTTATTAAATCAATGATAGACCATTCTGACACTATTGCAACAGCAGACTAAGGCCCCAGGACATTTTCCTCCAACAGCTATCAGTCCTTCGACAAATATGGCCAGCTAATTGCCACATCAACTTAAATTATAAGCTATGTCGGTAACTTGAAGTATTTTTCCAAATACTTAAATAATTTTCGGGTTTTATAAGAACCTCCGAGCATAGGCAGCTCCACAACGCGCTGAGTGACATTCATTGAATTTGTGACCAACCCGTCTGTCAGTGTCCACGTTTCGTTAACATGCATCGAGTAGCATGCACCATACGTACACTTATTTTTGCTACAACCTAAGTTACTGTCTACCAGCATAATAATGAATTTTCTGTTTCGGTGCTAGACTGGACTTTGATTTACGATTTTGATCCTGCACCATTGACCTATTCTGGTGGACCAGTAGATAACGTGGATAGATCAAACTGAACACAGGTTATTGTAAGATCCAGGGTTGCGGGACTGTTCGAAAGAGATACCGCGGCCCTGGAACACAAAGGGCAAAGGAAGGAACATGGATGGGTTTTAGTCAGTAAAAGTCTGACACTCCCTCCTGCTCAGCCCAGAGCGGGAGGGGTTATTTGATGATTTCCCATCGGTAAAAAAAAAAAAAAAAAAAAAAGGTTATTGTAAGATTTATGAAAATATAACTTTCCTCCAATTGATTGGACTTGAGAAAACGAATACCGTTTCATCATTTTCGTTTCTTGATCCCATTTTATTTGCAGTCGTCTTCTTCCAGACTTCTCTATTTGTCGTCATCGCAACATTCACTCTCTTTGTAACTATATTTCACTCGCATCTATCGTTTATTTTGTTCCTATAAGAGTATCCATCCACATTTATACTCAAAAACGACTCACGATATCCAAAAACTCACGACATTCTTCTGGTTCCTCCACATTAATTACACCTTGATATCTGAGCTCCTAAGTCCTTACGAAAAATTCTGTTTGTGTTGTGCATGGAACTATTGACATCTCGGAAGTTATACTGGCGCGATTCACACAGGAAAAATATATCAAGTACTTTATGTATTTCAATCGTTATTTCCATTCGATCTTTCGTATGTAAATATTTAGTGGAGGCCCAGAACGTAACATTGCTTCGGTGTTAAAAACATCAAAATATTTATGGACGTTAGCTCTAATTTATTTATTGGCATAAACACGTTGATCTGGGCTTGTTTGGAGATAGATAAGACTCTTCGAGGTGTTATCGACGTAGATATGGATAAAATCAAAATGTTTTTTACTATCTTTTAGAGATATATTTATTTATCAAATTGCCTGGGTTCAGTTTGAAACATTACAAATATTTATAAATTGGCAGCAGCATTCAAATGCGACCTCAACAAATTAAGAAATATGCGCTTGTCGGTACAATCAATTATTTAATAACATAAGGGTTCCTGATAAACTTTTTCCATAAAAACTGAAACTAGGTAAATTCATAAAAAATTAAATCGAATCTTCAACACTGCGGCGGAGCTATTTATAATTCCGATGAAATGCTCTCAGACACTTATCGACTGTCTGTAATCCTGCTGATAAACCCTTCAGACCAAGATAATAATCTAGACAGGCCGACACTCAGATAACAGTAGTTATTCACACAGCTGTGACTCAGAGCAGAGCGATGCGAGTAACTAAAGCGGATACACCCATTAGGAGATGCATTCCAAGCCAACCAAATTGAATCCTTGGAATTTTAGCCGTAATTTTTCGCAATGCTGTGTTTTGATAGGTATATACGGGTGATCATCTCCTAGCATACCGAGAGTCTGTTGGTAACGGCTGTCATTTGTAGACCTTTAAATTTTCAGTAAGATGCACGAAAGTCTGACAGCCAGTTTTACCAAAAAAATAATTAAAAAAAACTGACACCTTGAGAAAAGGACAAGCAGATTATGAGTCTTTTCCGGTGGTTAGATGCAAAAGCTTTATATTTAGTTAGTTTAAGATCTCTGGGTGGGCGTGGATCCAAAAGCAATGGAAAATGCAGGAAGCAGTCTTTGAGTCCTTGAGATATGGCTCCAAAATCTATAATTTATTTATTTGGCAGTTCCAAAATAGCTGTTATGCAGGTGACAATTTCAAATGTGTGTGGAGCTGGCAACTAATCTGTGGCTAGGCAAAACGCGTTTCCGAGCTCATTATTATTTCCTGTGTTTCTTTTCAAATCTTTTCTAAGCTTCTTGCCTCATTTAGATTTCTTTTTCTTTTTTAGTCGATAAGGCCTCCTCCTTTTGCTGTTTTATTATTATATGTTAAGGTTAATTTTAGGAGTCTGATAATGTCTACTGTTTTTTTTTACATTTTGTTTGATCTTCTTTAACAGCCGTTGTGACTCTTAATCTGATATGTCCTTACTCTCTATACTATAACATTCTGTTCACACTCCACTGGCTTCTAATATTTGACGCCAAACAAGCTCAAGTGAAGTGAACTAGGTCGTTGGCTACGTAATGTATAAGAAAATTGTTTCTATTCCTGCTTATCAGTAAAATTGAATATGATTTATTGGTTTTGCAACAACAGTGGATTAAATAAAGGTCATAATTTCTCACATATACGTGCAAGACCAATTAGTCATCAAAAGCAGGGGTGTTCAGAATCCCGAAAGTTTGGCAACCAAAGAATATCGTGGTAGTCGGTTAATATGCATGGTTAGACTGGAAGCCGACTCTAACACAGTTCGAAAAAGTCTTTGTGTATTTATTTACCAATTTTACGACTATCACAACACAACTAGCTTTTTTCGCTTACTGTGATAGTGGACACAATGCACACAGGAACGATGATCATGAATGATATTATTACTCCTCAACAGTACATACATTTTTTTATTGCAAGGGACAGTCCCTAAAACGTTGATCTTTTAACAACAAGTAATCTTAATCAGATTTGCAATGTCTGTCTTGCGGCTCTCGGTGACCCCTAAGACAGGAAACAGGGCAGGACATGAGTCAGGGCACCGGATGAGTGGTGAACCAATCGAGACAGACGGACAACTGGACTGAACTGCATTACTTAGGGGACTGTAGGATACAAGATTATTTGATTTAGAATGTTATATGTATGTTAGGTTATGTTAGGTTAGGTCATGTTATGTTAGGTATAGAATTTCACCATATAGGATGGTAATATTTCCATGACGACAATCCTATGATGAAATTGACCTACGGAGTTGATGCGATGCAATTCATTTTCACAATTCAAAAATAATCTTATAACCAAAATACTGTGTGAGATTCAAGACCAAAGAAAAGATGGAGTGTGTGAAGGATGATATGGCTAGAAAGGAGCTGACGAGTAATAGAGGAGTATGGAAGAAGACATGCTGCGCCGAACCCAAATAAATTGAGATAAGGGCAAGAGAATGGTGATGATGACTTGAGATTTAAGAATGTTGTAAAAAAAAAGAGCTGTGTAATAACTTTGGTCTACTATAAATGTGTATGTCTCTCACGTCTTGCTTTTATCAATCCGGTAGATTCAACTTCAGTAGAAGTTTCGTTTCCTGGAGTTTTAATTTGATTTGTAATTAAACGATCCTCGTCCTTGTACTATTTGTGTAGGGCTTCATCTAATTCGTCAGCAACCGTCAATAAAATGTTAAGTGGTGCCTAAAATGGGATCAGCACCTGCTTGGATTCGTTAATCTTGACTAATAATACTATTCAGTCGGGATGGATCCTATCAGATACTATCAGAGTTGGTGAGCTGTACTCAAATCCTGTGATCTATTCATTAAATGCACGTATCGTTTTTATGAAGTCACCAGTCAGCCTGATAAAAAGAGCTTCAACGCCCCTAAACTGTCCAATTGGGAGGGATACTCATTTAAAGCTAACATGAAATGCCCATTAAGAGGACTGTCCATTTAATTATCCACTCGTGCGAATTTAAATTGCTTGAGTCTGTAGGATTATATGTGGCTATGACCTTTTCACCCTCGTGGGCGCTTGAAATAGACACTAGGTAATCCCTGAAGCCTTGCAAGGCTTAACTGCGGCAATTGCTATTACATCGGTTCTTACTTTGTTCAAGTGTGAGGTAGAACGATCGTAGTTCACAGGGCGACCTTGAAGCAATTGAGTATTTTAATTTCTTGACGCTCTTTTGGCTCTTTTCATACTTTTTTTTAATTGACTGCCTTTGACTCTACACCGTTAAACTCTCTAAGGATTAGTCTAGCCAGAATGCTTTCGTGCACTGGGCAGTTTGGATTGAATGTATGTATGTACTAAGCACACGAATACATCATCATTGTAACTGCTGCGTACAACTAGAACTAAGGAACGCTGTTTCCCTTCCCAATTCTACTTATTCAATATCAAAACCTTATCTCACCAAATATTAAAATATTGCAAAACATTACTAAGATATTTCGTGTATGCTACTAACCGAGTGTTTTCCCCACAGTAGCCTTGAACCCACCTATGATTTGTGAGTCTTTGTCATCTCACTAACAATCATAGTGCTCTGTAGTTTTATCGCTCGTCATACATGCGGCTGCTGGATCTAATTGCAGGTACCTACATTTTATACTACATAATAGGCTACTGTTTTCCTTGAGATTGGAAACAATCATTCTAATTTACCCATAGGGATATATGCGTATTTTTTTTCGTTGTTAAATCATTGGATTCGCATTTCACTGTGGTTCAATCCGTAACGCTTCATTGATCTTTCTGTTGACTGACTTTTGAGATCGTCTTTTTTGTTGCAAGTTTTATTTTATTTTTTTCTTTTATATCGATTTCGCTGTCCCTAAGTAGGAGAAGAAGACATGCGGCGACCCCAAATAAATTGGGATATGGACAAGAGAATGATGATGTCCCGAAGTAACATGGAACAATTGCAGGAAAATAATAAAAATGAAGAAGATAATATTAATAAAAATATTACGTTCTGCATTGACAAAACCGATATTGCTGATACAGAAATACCTGTAAAAGAGCTACTAACGAAATAAGTACTATAAAACAACGAATCTGAAGCTCACTCAACAGAAACAACTTTATTCTGCCAATTGCCTCGCAACTCTTAAGACTTCATTAAATCCAGTGAAGACTGGCCAAATTGGCACTCGTTGCCTGACCTAGACCGAACCGATCAGTTTGGTAATTAAATTAATACGCTCAAACTCACTAATACCGTCACAATTGAATTATATGATTAACGGGACAATGAAGTGATGGCCGACGGGTTGGGACCGGCCAATTAAACGGATACGGGCGCACTGTTCTTCAATTTAATGGGTTGTTTGAGCGAAATGCGGGAGGAATTTTGTTGCAGTCAATAATATAACGAAATCATTACTTGGACCTTATGTGATGTCCATGAGCGTGGACAGACCAAGGGAAGGCCGTGAGTTCTGTGGTTTCTTCCAACCTCGATGGTTACCTATACCTTAATATAATTATTTGGCGTTTTCATAATGAAGATACATGTCCAATTTAAATATTCAATAGTGAACTCTATGTAGTTAAAAAACTTAACATGCTATAATGATTTCTGTCGTCACAGTGTAGTAGGTACTATAACATTTATGTTGTGATTGTGACTGTAAACGAATTTATTTATGACTAAAGACAAAACAAACTACAGTCCTATCAATGTAGTATAAACTAGACAGTGTAGTGTTATCATATATCTGTGATCACAATGTGCAAGATGACAGTATAATAGCTGGCTTAGGCCTCGTAATCGTCGTAATACATCATCAAAGTTCGTCACTTCCTATTGATCGCTGCTAGTTTGAACAACAATGCGAAGAACACGAACTATTCATACTCATATATTTTTTTAAATTCTTTTACAGTTTATTTACGCACCTAGGCTATGTTACCTACATGATTCTAAAGCTAGACAAACCTGAAAAAAATACTAAACCAACTTGGCCAAAATGTACGAAACAACTGTTTTTTTTTTAAACGACGCACTTTTTATTACTTCTCTTGTGGGTCTAACAAGATATTATTTGTACTGAATCCATGAGTGAGGGAGAAACCATAGAGACCTAGCGCACTACGGGGTCTACGACCATGACTTTTGGCCGCAAAAGCGACTTTTGGTCGAAACCAGGAAGAAAATTTGGTCGCAAGAGCAAAATTCAGATTGAGATCCAGACGCCAGTCATGCGACATGTCGTGGTCGTGACCGCGTATAGTTCGGGAGCTCCCTAAAACTTTGTGGTACAATATCCCTTCCATCGTGAATTATAGGCACAAAATACATTATATCGTCCGCAACAAGCCCATACCGTAACAAATGTATGCCAACCTTCGTATCATTGTACCCTTGAATAGTAAATACTATGTTATGTAGCAAGTTTATCGCGTATTGTCCTCCATTAGGTAACAAGTTCATTGGCATTGGCAAGCGTTCTATGTATCATAATGTTTGGCATGTATTGTTGCTATATATCTAGGGCTGGTGAACTGTGAATTGGAATATTGAGGTCTCAATCGTTAAATGTCCCAAAAGCATAATCAGCTTGTAAGTTTCCACTGCTAGGATGAGGATCTTCTCTCTGTAAGTCTGTGAGATGGACTGGGCCGTTGCCCGCTATCCACCACGCGGGCCCACCACCCAGCTCGGGTTGGTTTATTTCACATGTCTTCGAATTTTTTCAGTTCTATGTAGCTAGCGGTTTCTTCCCGACGTTTTCATTACAGTTTTGTGAGCATTGGTGATGAAAGTAGCCCCAAAAGTTGCTTCTAGGAATTTACTTTGTTTTTACCAAGTTTTCTATTGATTTTACTCCCCCCTAAAACGTCGGATATTTTCATGTGTTATTTTGTCTTTCTTATCAGTAACGTCTCCACCCATTCTATTTACAATTTCTACCCTATGATCCCAAGAAATTTATTTATTTCGAACTTCTTTCTAGACGCACGCTCCGTCGCGTTGTGGACAATCCCTATTTAATTATAGATGTCAATTCCAATTGATACTAACATTGATAAATTGCATCTTGATCATTAAACGTTTATTTCCGTCCAATACCAGCAGTATCAGATTGCAGTCTGCTTGAAGGTCATTACATCTTATCTATACCATCTCGTATTCTAATTCTTTTGCTATTATGCCTTGCTTAAATAATATCTTTATCTTAATAAGTAATAACTTCTTCTTCATCGTTTTTCCTAAGCTATTCATCATTATGTTCATCACCCAACTTGACTTGATCCCCTGCCTTCTCTGCTTTGGCCCAACTTGACCGTCCCTGCGCCTGTCTCATTCAGGTTGTACTCTTATTTATGACCCATTCATCCTATTATTATAAACGCCTCACGCCTCAACAGTTGGCAAACCAGAGGAGATCAAGGATGAATATCCTATGGGCTATTATGATCGATGTTCTTTATCTGCGTTGGGTACGTTCCCGTGGGACAATTTCCGATATCCACGGGGATGAAGCCTCGGGTAAAAGCTAGTAGCGAATATTCACAAACATCATCATCACCCAGAACCCTACTTAACAAGGTTATAAGCCTTTCTGTACTCGTGTTAATTCCCACGCTCCTGTGACAGTTTCATCCAGCTGAACATGCTGAAACACTTTCATAAGACAAACGCAAAATCCTCGAACTTATAAAATGTCAAGTTCATATCAAATGACATCCCTCACATCACTGCCGTCCTTGATAACATGGGAAAGGTCATGCACCGTGACGGTGGGAACTTTGTACGCTATTCTGTCACGTCAATCATGCTTGTTAGTTGAAGCCTGGGTAAATTGATCGTGTCATGTGACGTTTTGCGTAGTTGGGTCTTTGACGAGGATTGATTCTTCAGGACATGACACGGTTTGGTGTTACAAATAGGTATTAAGCAACAAGATGCCTCTTTTCCCTGAAGTTTGAATTGGTTTACCTATAGTACACATACTTGTACGCAAAATATGCGCTTTGGACGTGGAGTTGCGGACACCAGCCCGTTATACAATACAATACAATGGTACACAAACATTTCGGCAGTTAAGTCTAAGCACCATGTTGTACACCAACCTTATAAAAACCTTTACATAAAAAAGGTTAAACCAATATTTTTGGCCTCGCTTTTTGTTTTGGAGGTTTTGGGGTTCAACATTGTTTTATTTTACTTACTAAAATAAATCGACAGCGCTCCCTTTAGAACGTATTGACTTTTAAACATTCAAGCTTGGAAAAGTCGTATCAAATTTACGAAAAATCGATACTAAATTGAATACTTCATTGAATCGGTTCCTCGAATGCATTGTGTAGCCATCAGTTAACCTTGCAAGTAATAGACCTGCCGTGCGTCATTGTACAATGATGGAGTAGTGGCTAATCGGTGTCCACAACATGTCAGGATCGTATGGGATCGCACCATCTGTGTATAACTCCTTTGTTTGTAGAAAGATCGATCGTCCTTGGTAAACGAATTGGTTATTTATTACATGAAAACTGTTGCAAGAAAGGTTTAAATTAATGAAATTATTGAATACACTAATATCATCATCCATAGCCTGAATTCACAATCAGGTATGACCTTTAAACCTTGGTGACCAGCTTCCTTCCAAGGAGACCACTCATGCAAGAGATTCTATGTTCAGGGTCTACATTACGCTCGAATAGCACCGATAAATACCTACTTACATACTTTCATTTATCTACCAAAAATAAAATAATCTTGTTTGTGCCGAGCCAAGAGATAGCGAAAGCTATTTTCTTCGAACTAATGGGCATTTTTAAGCGTTGACACGCGCATGGCAACAGCAAATGTTTTGTAGTTAATTTAGAGACTGCGCGGTACGTTCTAAATGCGTGCACGCAGCGCCCGCGTCCGCGTTGGACGGGGTGCATCAGGGCTGCTGCGTGGGAAATAATATAATTTACTGACTAGCATAGATTTTGTGCATCAAGGATATATAAATGTTGGTGCTTCATACAGCTCCTGAGGTAATATTTAACAGCAAGAGTTTTATTTGGCCGGCAGGCTAAATGATTGCTATTGCCATAACGTCAATTTAGTTCAATCCAATCGATCATGCGCGTAATTCGATCAATGAATGTATTACGTCAGAGTCTTGTTAGCGTAAAGAGTATCTCTCTCTTTCTATCAAGGCATGATTATATCAAGGATGATCATCATTATTTCAGCTGAAAGACGTCCACCACTGAAAGTAGGCCTCCACCAAGCATAGTCACATTGACCTGTCCTGTGCTTCTCACTTCTTACGGTAGGCGGTCAGAATTCCAGAATTTTTCGACCCTATTGGCCAATCCTTTTGTGAGCAATGTGTCCTGCCTATAAATTTGGCACATCGCATCTATCCAATGTTGCTCTCATTTTTATTGGGGGTTTTGCCATAATCGCCACGCTTGGCAGGCAGGCGGGTTGGCGATCGCAGTACGGTTGTAACAAGGGCATAGAGAACGCTGCTGCTCATTCTCTGGTAAGTCCCTTAGTCCCTCTTACTACACCCACGGGAAGATATGGGATGGCGCTATTCTAAACAATAAAAAATAAAAAAATTGGATGAGTTATAAAACCTTGATCATCATTCCACTCATTCGATTCATCGCCCACAATACGCCATACCCTCCATTGAGTTTTACAGCTTACGGAAATCATGTTTTATACTGATGATAAAGCACGGAGTTTTCAGATCAATATCGCGCAAGTACATGTCGTTACTTTAATGGCTGCGATTCTAGTTTCCAATTCATTGCCTAGGAACACCATAACAACTCAATAAACTTTTATTACTGAAACGGGATGGTGCTTGTATTCTCTAATATTTTTAGACTAGTATCTTAATTTTTTAGAGAATAAATTAAAACACATCTGCAATCTCTTTTGGTTTCATGACTTGTTAATTATTTGTCTAGTCTTACCACGCACCTGTAATTCTTCTTCACAATCTTCTTTTTCTTTATATTCATCTTATTTTACCTTGGTCTCATGAACACCATCTTTGGTCTCACTTACTATTTATTACATTTCGGTTGAAGCTTGTTTTTCCTTTCCATCTTAACCAAACCTTAGCACGAATAGCTAAATAAAATGCTAATCGAAATTTGTCATCAATTTATACGAGTACATACTTACACTCAAAACATAAGTGGAGCTCCTATTATTTTCGCCAATATTTACGTTCCCATAATTTTGTCACTATCCTCTTCATTTCTCTAGTTGCAAGCCCTGTAAGGATGCACCACCTATTCCGGGACAGTACGCTTCCCCACCGAGTCCATACATGGCCACACCCGATATAGACTCAGATCTCTTTGTCTCTACCCAGGGCCTGGTAATTTTATCATTGCTCGGTAACGGGACGTTTGCCTAGCAGTTCTAGAGTATGATGAACTTAACTATTTTGGAATATCGTTGCTTTAATCTCCCGTGTCTTTTTTGCCTATCTTTGTGAGTATGCCATTCGGTTGCTTTGAAGTTTCATTATGATCTATTGCGTAAGTGATCTCTGTACTAACTGGTTTAGGTACTTCGGAACATTGTTGTTGCCAGCAGCTTTGACTGGATTTCCTGATGACTGGATTTCCTGATTTCAATGGATCAGGTGATCAGTAGATTCTGGTCAGCAGTTAGTAAGATATAGGTACATACTACCAAGAGATGTTAACCGTTTCCAAATCGTAACAGACAATTGAGCAAAGAATCCATATATTATGCTCATACGAGTAGGCCACATCAGTAACTAGCTGCCGTATAGAGCGTGCCTCTCAAGAATTCCTTAATAGTTAGTGTCTTAATAAAAAACCGGCCAAGTGTGAGCCGGACTCGCGCACGAAGGGTTCCGTACCATTATCTAAAAAAAAAAATATCTTAATTGGCATCAACTATGTATATGTATACGGGGACCCTTTAACTAACAACTTTTTTTTTTTTTAATTATTCCTTTATGGCTTAAGGCCTTGCTTTTTGGCAAATTTCATGATTATAGGTCAAAGGGAAGTAGGTGACCCTATAGGTTTTGATTCCCTTGTGAAATCGCATAATAAGCGACATAAACAGTCATATTTTTTGATCGCGTTGACTTACAAGTTTGATTTTTTTATTGCTCCGAGAGGACCAGACCTGAGTATTTGGTATTATTTTCAGCTTGATACCGCCACGCATTCCTGAGAAAAAGGGTCTTAACAGACAGACAGACGGACAATAAAGTGATCCTATTGAGCTATCGGAACCCTAAAAAGGATTTAAAGATAAGCCTACACAAATATTTTTACAAATTGTATTGCCAGAAAACAACGTAACCGCTCATTTTGCAACAAATATTGTTGAACGATTGTAAGTGAAACGCAAATATTATCAGCTAATAAGTTCCGTGACGCTGCTAACGACATGTGGAGTCGTCTCGTGACAAATGACGTCATGAGGCGACAGTAACAGCCACTGATTCTACTGAACATCCATTCGTCAAGCCGTCTGTCAAATTTCAGTGCTAGCGCCAAATGTTTCATATTTCGAACAACTCTTTTTTAACTGCCTCGTGTTTCGAAGTCGAAAATATTTTCTTACGTCAATCAGCCTAATTGGATTGTTTGTAGACCTTTGGACTCGCTAATATTATAAATGCGAAAGTAACTCTGTCTGTAACGTTTTCACGTCCTAGCGGATGTACGGATCTGGATGAAACTTGGCATATAGGTAGACCATGCCCTGGATTAGGATATAGGATATTTTTATCCCGGCAGTACCTATGTTTCCGTGGGATATTTTCAGAACTCCACACGACGAAGCCGCGAGCAAAAAGCTAAAATAAATTAGGCAGTTCGTATCCCTTATTTTAATTAGAATCTGATTAAAATTTCCGTAGACAATAAATTCATAAATAATTATTTATATAATATTCTAAATAATAAATTTTAGACATGCAATCACTGATTGTGAAGCGGTGGACGGTCATATACCAATTAAATCGACTATTTTATATAAATAGTAACTCCGCATGGATCGATTCTTTCATTGTACATAATTTCATAAGAATTAATGTTTCCTAAATAAAATGAGAGACAGAATTTATTGTACAAGTAACTGTTCCATTCGTTTCCACGTGGACAGATACTAAGAGCGGATTTCACATCAATATTCAAGATATTATGTCAATACCCCGCAGCAAATTATGACAGTGACTCTTGAACACGTTTTAGACGCACTGATCGTGTTCAATTTCATGAAATGAAATTTGCCCTAAAATATCCAGCACTTCACTTACAGCACATATCCTCTAAGCGAAGTGTGTAACACAAACTATGTCGTTTACTCTATCGTAAACCATCTCAATAATCAGAGCATGAATTTATGACAATATCTCAAAATAATGTTTTATTGATTCCTTGTTTTCATTAATTAAGGGCCTGCGCAGATGAGGGACTAGAAATGACCGTTCCTGTTCATTGGTTGTTAAAATGATGATTTTTCATCTATTGGTTGACGTCCACTGGTTGTTGAAAATTGTTCGCGGACAAATTTGTCCATCGTCTGCGCAGGGTGGACAATATTTTAAGAACAGATTTAAATCTTCTCTTAGCCGACGCGACGTGTTAACTGGATAAACGATTGTCTTCGTCGCAAGTGAAGTCGATTTCCTGCGATGTTCCAATCATGCGGACAACTGCAGATAACATTAACGCTGATGGCTGGCCACCCCGGCCCTACGTTATACAATTTCCTGTACATTGGAATTAGGCCGGAGACAGCCAAAGCTGTGGCCAGATTAGCTTGAAACTGACAGTCTACTGAATATTGCGTTCACATTCGGACTTAATTTTCCCAAAATGTTTTGTAGATATTAGTAAAACATAAACATGAAAATTGTGATCGTTTGCCTTCATTCTCATCGATATTTAACCTTTTTTTTGGGATTACATGGCAGTGTCATAGAGTTTTTGTTATAAGGTGTATGAATCGAGGGATGTTGACATGTTATCCCAACTTTTGACCGTAAAATAGATCGCAAATCAATCGAATGGCCTTCGTATTTTGCGAAGGTTTTTCTTGAAACTCTATACGCTGAGCTATAAAGCTGACAATTTTCTCTTATTAAACTATTGTTATACTCTCCCTCTACATATTATATGTATTATTATGTCTGTGCCCTTAGCTGCCAGTCCCCAGAACGCCCACTACTACTTACTGTTTTGTTTGCTTCAAAGCTGTCACGTTTGGCGTTAACAATTTCCATTAGCTTTTCCGTGTTGGCAGTGGGTCTATATTTTCAAATACGTTCTGAAAAAAAAACTGTCAATAGTTTTAAGAATAGAAATTCCTCGTAACGTCCTCAACATTGTTTATATCAAGCCTAGCTTGATAGTATTATTTATATTCATATCATACTATATTTTCTATATATCTGAAGTTAGTTCGATTCCTTCAAATACAATGGCTCAGCACAGTATTGATTTCGTATATTATCTAATCATTCCTTCTGCCTGTTTCACCTACCAAACTAAGGTTAATCTCCTGTCTAATAATAATTAGGGGCCTAGTCAGGACTCCCAATAAGCTGTGCGGAGTCAAGATCCAATTATCTTGGCGAGGGCGTACGAGTGGGTACACCGAATGTATATCATTTGGAAGACGCGACTATCCCGCCGCGCGCCGCGACAAATCGCTGCTTCCCGCCTCCTTCATTATTCTTGCAAATACTGGGCTATTCTTGTGTTAGAGATAAACCAGGAACGTCAATATTTAAGTACCTTACCGCCGCGCCTTACTTAAATATTGGCGGTCCTGGTTTATCTCTCTTGCTGGTGTTTACCTGAGAGAAGTATGAAAAAGTAATAGTTTGATCGGTCCAAACATCTGCCGTCATGAGGCTTCTTCAAAATTTTGAGCTTGTTACCAAAGATTGGTACGAAATGATATCAATATTGTGGTTGGGTTATCCGTGAAACGGATGGTGCCAAGTCCGCAATAACACTAACGGCCGTTTTCTATAACTTACTTACGTATAACGGTTAGTTAATATGCCTTACTCTAGTAGCTATCGGTGTTTCTATAAACAAAGTTAGCAATGAATTGACAGGAATATCTTATCCACGTCACTTATCTATCTCTCGGAGGGTTCACAGTTGATGTTTCTTTAACTGTTTATCTGAAATTGCAACGTTCCGTTAACTGTTAGTAAGTTATTGAAAACTGCCTTAAGTCACAATTTACGAAATGCATGCGCCCACTGACTGACACAGTAAATCTCCGAAAATTGTTATCCAATTTTTCAGTCATCATTTAACCACCATTAATAACAAACATTCCCTTTGAAACCGGTGTCAATAAATCGGGAGCTTTTCAAGTGATACCAGAATGGTTGCAGAATGCATCCATCCCGTTGTCTGCGGTCTGTGGGCGGATATCGTTACAAATGCGCATAATGTACTCGTTAGCCCCGTCCGTTACTGATTTACTACAAAATTCAATCACAGTGAGAAGTGGACAGAAGATCCACTACGTTATAATGTAGTGTACATTATGTTATTGTCCTTCTATTCGAATTTTGGCCATGCGGCCATGGCGACATTTGCTACCAATCTCTAGAACAATCGATGCAGGAGGTATTGCAGCACACTAAAAGTGTAAGTGTACTCTTAGATCTATTTGATTTGCTTGATATGGTAACGTTGAATTGGACGCCGAGTGAGCACGTTAGAATCTTATAAAATCGTTAAACTGTCTCTACCTAATTATAAATTATATAAATCTTCGATACGCCATAACGCGATTCGATGATTTTGTCTGCTCATATTCATTCCTCAGACGATGCATAGCTTTAGTTTGCGCGTCGTATTTGGCGTATTGATCTTCTGAAAGCACTTCTATGGCGGTTATACTGATTTGCAAAACGCAAAGCCGTGGGCGCGCCGATACTGGCTATTTCGTTCACTGCCTATTATTCCTCAGTACACGGAGTACATCGCGAATTCCAGTAGGCGCAGGCGCAGCTTTGATCCTAATCACTGATGTATGTTGCACGATAAACCTTCTTTCGCTTTACGATAATTGCACTTTGTATTAGCCGGGATTTTATATCGGTTTTGTCATTTGTCAGTGCATTCAGGGTTGCATTGTGCCTCGGAATTTAAATTGAGCCTTGTTGGAGGTTGTTCGAATGTGGGAGAACTTCTTTTCTTGGTGCTTACCGTATTTTCACTTTAAAGTTTGAACATAATCGCCTACGTACCTATGATTTCTTATAATTTCATTGAAAATTCACTTCAATTTCGCTCACCTAAAACATCTTCAAAATTTAATTCGTGTGCTATCCTGAAGTATCCTTGGCCGTTATTTATACTTTTCGAAACTTATAATAAAACTAGCTGTTGCCCGCGGTTTCGCTCGCGTTTTGGTCGGATATAATCCCACGGGCACGTTGTAGATATAGCCTGTGGCACTCGGAGGTAATGTAGCTTCCTATTAGTGAAAAAAAAATTCAAAATCGGTTCAGTAGATCCAGAGATTACCCCTTACAGCCTCACAAACTCACAAACTTTACCTCTTTATAATATTACTAAAGATTACAGAGGCACTATTCTTATTGCTACTCTTATTGCTTACACATCATTCTTCTAACCTCGTATCAATTTACTCGGTCCGACCAGCTGCAGCGTAGCATGCATGGCATGTCTTCTTCTATTATGCTTCTGTGTTCCTCTCTTACTGACTTACAGGTTGTCATCTCTCATCTCATCTCATCTCATCTCTTTACGAATTACTCGACAGTGGAAGATTTTCCATGCTTGTTTTCCTAGAACGACGCGCTGGCCCATATATTAATTCATATCTAATTAAAATCCATTAGGACTCATTGCAGTGGAAGATGACTAACACTGATAATGACGTCATTGTCATCGCCGAGGATATGATTATGATACATTATTTATATCGTAACGAGATAAACATGAACTGCATAGCTCGTTGGTCTATGATTGTCCATCGCGGTCTATTCGTAGTCACGAGTCAGATTGTTACATGTTGAGAAGTCTAATAATAAATAAATGTTACATCGTCTGGAAAACAATAGTAGTTTTTTCCATTATAATTAGCCCAAACCAAGCGGGCAGGCAACGAACCATTATTATTGGCAGACGGGTTTCGCATGAAAGTCATGGTGGGTCCATACCTGCCTGGAGCGTTACGGACTGCGCAAGTATTCTTAAATCCCGATCAAAGGCAATTGAAGAACGGCGTATGGTTTTAAAATACTGATATTCAACTGTATCTGGTGAAATTGAAAGTCGCCTCTAACTAAGTTGTTACTGTGGAAAGCATAACCTACAATTTAGCTATTTTTTCAGTAACAGTACATTGGCGTGATGATAAACCGCCAGACTATTAATGATCCAGACGTCGACATATGCGTAGTGGGATAGGTTAGTGCCGGAGCACTGTAGTAAATGTGTTGCATGTCGGATGCTGGCAGTGCAGCCAAATGTTTGCAACTTTGTGGGGTTTCTACCAAATGATGGTGCACTTGTTGTGCATACTATAATTTTATCAATAAGTCTTTCAAAGCGAAGCCTAGGTTGTCAATTTCGAATTTTCTATCTAGCATCTTGTAAAAATTTAACTTTAAGTAACTATGCGGCATCTATTAGTAAGGTTTGCGTTCAGTAATTAATGTGGCTTCGTGCTTGTCAACACGGCATTCGGCATTTCTTGTCATTTTATGTCGGCCTAAGTAATATAGTGGTTCGTAGTTTGCCTGCCGCCATTTTAAGGGTGCATAATTATAATGACGGAACGAAAATTAGTAACCCCTGCTTTTTGTTGCTATAAACCGTTCTGATTAAGTTCAATTTTAAGCTTATGACTATTCATATGAGTAGTTATTCAGTCTTCTTGTAGTTAGCCTTACGATTTGTTTTATTACGCACTAATTCTTTTAAAAATAACCGTGTTTTGAGCGCAGTTACCGCTCGTGTTTTAATAATAAATACTTATCTTCGACTAACAACTAAAATAGATTATTATAATCAACTAAAAGCTACAATATCGCCGGGTTCGATAGGATTGATAAAATAATTATTTTGTGTTTTACATTGACTGCAAAGTCTAACACTTTTAATGTTATCGTTAGTGAGATTAATTATTAAGTATGTAGTTTCTTTTTAACATGTGTTTTGATAAACCACCCAGCCAGCCAGCTTACCAGCTTTATTCTTTTGGCCCTTCAGATCCACAAACGATCCAACCCAGAATGAAAACCACTCTCCAGGCAAATGACTAAGATACTGAGAGCCTACTGATTTTCTAAAAGGTTTTGGTTCTCAAAAACGTATTAAAATTCTTTCTCCATTAATTTGTTTGGCTCTGTTCCTGTTTAATATGAACCTGCTTGTAATGCTGCGTTACAATCTCGTTTAAGATTCGTTTAGAATTAAAATAAAACCCAAGACTATCAAAAATAATTATAAATCCCGCTAACCACCTCTAACCTGGCGACTTTACCCGGGGTTGTTGCACTTGCGCGCCGATCGCGCCGGGCGTCGCACACGCAAATAGACAAGCGGAATAGATGCACATACGCCATGACACTTCGCGTCGCCGTCGGAGACAAGTTTAGTTTCTGCTATACGCTAGATAAATCTTTCGGTGTTGTCTCTTCCTGGATCCTCAGTACGAGTCTACATTAGTGATGCTCTTTACCCAAGACTATCAAAAATAATTATAAATCCCGCTAACCACCTCTAACCTGGCGACTTTACCCGGGGTTGTTGCACTTGCGCGCCGATCGCGCCGGGCGTCGCACACGCAAATAGACAAGCGGAATAGATGCACATACGCCATGACACTTCGCGTCGCCGTCGGAGACAAGTTTAGTTTCTGCTATACGCTAGATAAATCTTTCGGTGTTGTCTCTTCCTGGATCCTCAGTACGAGTCTACATTAGTGATGCTCTTTGCCATCAAATTTATTCTTTAGGCTTTTGTTCGCTTCATGTTAATATGAAACTGTACTTTAGTGACTCTATTATGGTCAGAAGCTTCCTCTCCTACACGTCTATAATATTATGTCTATAATCCACCCAGGGTAAAGCAGAGGTATCCCATAATACACCCCCACACAATAGGCCCAGGCCTATCAACGGACACAAATCTCAATAGCCTATTGCCACCAACCGGAGCCATCTAGACTCTCAGCTGTTCATGGTTCTAAAGAGAGGTGCTGTTCCTAACCCAGTGCTGAGCTTTCGAAATTGGTTTTCGATAGACTGAGATTTCAAAGTCAAAATAACTAGGTATCTATTTGTTAACTAGCAGGGCATACTCAGATTACCCACTTCCCAACTAGACTGTAATCTGTTAGTAAGTAGGTTCATGTAACTAAAACCGCTCGTAAATGTACTTAAATGCGTCTGCGCAGGATAAGAGCAGGAAATGTGAAATAAAGATTGAATTGTGTACATTAAGCGAGTTATTAAATTCCATATAGAGTATTGTCGCCTGTTTGCATAATACAGGCGAATCTCCTATTTACAATAAAAAATATCCGCACAGAAACCTAATCTTTGATTATTAGGTTTCCTTTGCCAATTTACCTTTCCTTTTATTCTTACTGTCCAATAAGCTTCTTTATCCTGGCTACGTTTTCCGAATAGTATTTGTTATCTTTTTTCGAATTTTTATTTCGTGTTCTCTGACTCTGTGGTAATGGTTAATTCCTTTTTTTGTAGAAATGGCTAGCTCTAGCTCATACAAAGTGTCGATTGCGTATTTTTTTCACAAAATGGACAAATCAAAAATGATGTGACGTCGACAGTTATTTGACACTGCAGACATAATTAGTTCGCGATCTGGATTAAAAGATTAAAACAAAAGGTCTAATCAAAGTACCTTGAATAAAACACTGGCCACCAACAGATAGCACTTACTAAAAACGCCACATCGAAAAAAAGAATACTCAAATAACACAACACCTCTTTGTACCGTTCGAAATTCAAACCCAATCAGCTGACGCAAGATGGTTGGCCATTCAAAAAATAAAACTATTTCTCTAGGTAACTGTAACGAAAGCGAATAAACTGTTGAAAATAAAACACTTGTTTTTAGAGTTACGATTTGAATATAGATCTGACATCAAAGATGCTATGGCGGTTAACTGGCCTATGGCCAAGACGGGTAGAGGAATACTGAGTTTATTGTCTTTGTCTGTTCCAATTTTTTATCGCGTATATTTTTTGAACGACTATTGAGCTGACTGACGACTGTTAAAAAAAAAGAAACTAGGAAACTTTTTTGTGGGTAAGAAATTTTCGTGCTGCCCAGTAAGAATTTCATTTTATTATCTGCAAGCTTTCCCTTTTAGGGGTATGGAGAACAGGGTGTACAGTTCTTCATCCCCCATAGAAAAGGGAGGATCCTCCGACCAGACGGGTGTTGTGTCTGGTCGGCTACTGCCCGACAGTTGTTGTCGGGTTCTGCTATATAGTCTTAAGTCAGGGATAAGTACTTGCGCGATGTAGGATTTAAATGTATTACGATGTTTATTCTTCCTCTGTCTATGACACAGAGCTGTAGTACTTTTTGTTCTATGTTGCTGCAGTATTCTTAGTGTCGCTACACCCTGTCTACTGAAAATAATGTCTACTGTAGTTGACAACTTTCTCTATGGGACCACCATCGAAATCGTAAAAAAATAATCAACTGTCACATACAAAATTTCAATACCTACTAGACCCAAATGTATGTGACAGCTGATTATTTTTTTACGATTTCGATGGTGGTCCCATAGAGAAAGTTGTTCAGTTTGATGGTCCGTAGCACAGTATTCCATATGATTATACCCTTTCTGTTACACGCTGTATAGCATTGGTTACTGAGTTGTCAAATTACAATAAGAAACAGTACCTAAATGTGACTCTGGCGCAATATTTCTCGTTTTTTCCCGAAGAATTTTGCGGGTAGTCTCCTTCACCATCCTCCCCCACACAATTTGGTGTTTCGTTAGGAGTCCAGCTCGTCTCAGCATCTTCGCCTTGGACCGCTGCGATGTTATCTAGCATTTATTGCATCCGTACTATATTGTAATAAATGGCACAGTACGTCACGGAACGTAATGAATAGCCGCGCCGGCGCACGTCCGGTGCCGCACGAATGGGCCCGCGACTTCTGCCACTCCTGCGCACATTGCGATATAACGCATAAATCTGTTAATCGTTTTAAATTGCGCATGTGACTGCTACACTGATAGCTTCCTGAAATGTTTTGTTGACTATGTGTGTGGATAGAGCTACTCGAATGTCATAACAATTTCAACATCTAACTCACATAATTGTGTTTGTAGCGTTCCAAACAAGTATTTCAAAAAGTAATGTTATCGCAAGCAGATCGAGACAAATGAGCCAGCCAGCCATCTAATGAGCTAGAATCTAGCTTCAGACTTGCACCATCTAGCCGCTAGTGTTGCAAGTCTGAAGCTAGTTTGGGAAAAGTATCAAGTAGACTGTCGCAAGCATTTGCTTCTCCTTCTGGATAAGTCTGCAGCAATACTAGCAATGGAGCATTCGATTAAAATATTACGTTATTGCGAAAATCTTTAAATACGACGGGAGCAGTACCTACCTCCGCTGGCACCAGAACCAGTAAAATCTTAACTTTGTACACGACAGTAAAGTCCGGACATTGAAAGAGCTACAAATCTAGTTCGCATGTGCTATGCTGTGGTGTAGGGTTATGCCTAACGTTTCCGTTATTATCATTTATATTTTGCCATAAAGTATCTGATGGTGTGGCCGTGTTGCCCAGTTGAAATGGAAATCTGTACCTGATAACTGTTAAGTATTCGATTTCTTACGGCGATAGTTATAACTTATAAGTTTTCTTGTGAATCGCGAGTATTGGATAACCAAATTGTTTAAAAAAACGGAAAAGTAGCTTAATTTAAAGAGTTAATTTTAAAAAAACCTACATTTTGCACCGCCTTGTGTGTCATAGCTAATAAATAATGACAGAAAATAAGAAAAGTTCGACGAATAGTGCGATAATTTGAATGTATCTAGAACGCCCTTGAAATATTTGAATCAATCATTTCAATCATCAACAGCGTTGTATAAAACGCGGGAAAATTTCCGCTTACGCGACTAAAGCTTAACATTTAGTCGCGGAAGCGTAAATTTTCCCGCGTTTTATTCCAAGTACCGTTTTATAATTTCAATAGTACCGTGGAAATAATTTCATGAAAACTTGGATGCACTCCAAAGTTATTATTAGGACATTAAAATCAGCTGATTGTTGCTAGCCCAACTGCGGTAACATTATTGCCTCTACAATGCCAGTAATAATTCCGTTTGGCATTTATACTCGTATTACAATGGAGTAAACAACGTTATAATATCTTTCTCAATGCTATTCTATCAATAAACGAATAAAAAGTGGCATTCATTTTTTTTGTTTTCTCCATTATGTTTTTAAACATGTTTTATTTTTTTATTATCCAAACATTGGTGGTTTTTATTTTTCTCTTTTCCAACCTTGTTTGTCATATCTATGTTTCCAACCATCAATATTTTTGCTTTTTTTAAAGGTATGTAATTTTTTAATACTAAATCTTAATTATTTTTTCATTTTCTACCATTTGTTTACTACCAAATTTCTTACAGCAAAATTTTAACTTAACTTTGCATTCACAGGGCTCCATGCTCACGAAGAAACCTAAAACACGAAGAAAGTGGTAGCCAAAGAGAATCCAACTCTTGCGACCTCCTGTTTGGAGAGGAAACAACAGTTGAAGAAGAAAAACCCTCTGAAGAGGAAAATAAACCTGATTAGAAAGTCGAAAAAGAAGGACGCAGACTAGAACCAAAACAGCAATAGTGATTTTTTTAATAGGTATATAATTTTTGGAATATCAGATAACATTTTTATATACCTACCTACTGATTAACTTTTTTATAAAACTGTTGCAATCTTGTGGTTGGCCGTGTTTATGAACTGACTGTATCTTTTTAGAGGAGCCTACGCTTTTTTTTATGAAATATTTTACAGTTCTTATTAGCAGCTATTATGTAGGGTTGTTTGTGTATTAAATTGTATATGGTTATCTACAATCGTTGCTACGTTTGCGTCGTTTTATTTCTGACCTACATCACGCTGTTCAGTTTTCACAGCAGTTGCAGTTTCCCTGACAACAAACATAGACAACTCAATGTCGTGTCGCGTTGTTTTGGCTTTGTGAGCATAAACATATTCCTCTGACCTTGATAACCGAATTCGAACTCTGTTGTTGGTGCTGCAGATATCAACTTTACTTAAAGTACAACTAATAGGACCTTCTTCTTTATCAGCAGTTGGTTGAAAAATTGATTGTTTAATTTGAAATGAGACTTCATTTCCTAGAATTTTAAGATTCATTTTAGACGACTGGATCGTTTCAGCGTACCTATTATTTTATTAACAATGTTTCGCATTTAGCGTAGCTTGTCTGCTTCCGTATGATAACACGGTCTGTCTAGGTGTTAACTCAGTTACCAGTGAACCGCTTATTAGTGAAATTATTGACGCTATGCTGGTTTCATTTGCTTAAACTAGGTAGTATTGCGAAATAAAATGCAGGTACACCACTGTCATAAGGATTATAGAATAGAATGAACGATTTGTTGACGAAAAATTAACGCTTTTAAACAATATTTGTACATACAAAGGTACTTTATTTCAAAATTATAATATTAAGTTAGTATTTTGTCGTCGCGGAATTGATAAGTCAGGTAAGCATTCGTGAGATGGCCTTCGGAATATAAACCAAACTTGCGAATTCAGAAATTCGGTACACCTAGAGCAATGCAATGGCTTTCGGTGCATGAACCCTAGTTTATAGTTACGTAAAAGTTTAAATGAATCGAACAAGATTACCTCCCTGCCGAACTAGCATTTTTGTATAACGTAAAGATAATAAACACACTATAATTTCAATCGAGCATTTGATCTCGACAATCTACTAGTACCTACCTACTGCTAAGTTATAATAATATGTTGGGTTCATAATTAACCCTGGAAACTACTTCCTGGGAGGCAGCTACACTGCGAGTGGTAGGGGGTAAGGACACGACTTTCCACGGTCTGGACTGCTTTGAACACCTGGGTGAAAACCATGGAAGTTTCATTTGCGACTTGGTGTTGTTGGGTATTCTAATACCCTTACGGTAGAAGGCCCAAAGCGAATTTTTAACTAGTTTTTATCATCATCATTAATTTATTGTCAGGCAACTTTAGCCCATAAATATACTTATCCATCACCTTACAGACAAATATGATAAAATACATTTTTTGTTACTAAATAGACCTTTAAAACTATGTTAGTAACACTTCACTTGTGCACTATGTCACTGCGTGTTTAGGCTCTTGCCCGTGAAAGCGATGGCGACAGAACACCACTCCCTGCGGCCAAGTCCTCTTCATCTTTTTTTTTGTTTTATACGTGTGACAAATAAAAAGGTTTATGACAGAGGCAAGACCACAACTTATATTGAGAAAAGAGCGAGGGGCAGTATTACAGTATTAAGGCACTAGAGCATTAACTTATACAACCATCCAACGAAAAGAAACGACATGTGTGTAACGACACTGTAGAAAATTATTAGTCAAGGCTATAGCCTCGACTATCTATTACACATCAGTAAATTAAAATAATGGCTGAAAATAGATAGCTCCCATATATTTTTTCCTATTCAACTTTCATCCAAACTTTGCAGTTTTAATAATAGAAATAATATAACACGTACCTACATTGATGCAATATAGGTACTGAAAAACACGCCACTTCATACATTGGTCTGATGGATGAGTCAAATAATCAAGTAGACAAACACTGTCTGCTTGTCTGGCGGTCAAAGTCAAGTTCACAGTCAATTAACACATTACGAAATTTAATGCTATCAGTCAACTCGTTTACTGTGTGTGATGCATGTTGCATTTAATACGATATTCGTTTGTATTTCATAGATTGCAAAACGATTTCAACATGGCCATTCGATCAACGAGGCAGAATAACAATCAGAGTATTTTTCTCCTGTATTTGCTTGTATAGGACAAAGCTACGCTAATGTCATTGTCCGTCCGACACCTACCAACATTTAGTTGCATTTGTATTTCACTATTTACCTACACTGCTGATATGAAACAAATTAACAGCTGCAGTACCTTTTGTTACGAAAATAAAATTTACAGTAATACGAAAGTTGAGGTAAAATGACTTCATGTGAAATAGTACAGCCTCAAAAGTTCAAAACACCGACAAGAATTCATTTGTGTGTCTACAATTTGTTTTCCTTATTATTGTATCAATATGTAATACCATTAATTAAGTACCCAATGTGTAATGTGTTTTGGGGCTACAAATTGATAAACTATTGTTGCTCAAAGATTTAAGACAATGAAATAAGAAATCTTTTTGAGGCTGACTGTACCTATTTTACGTATTGGAACTGGGGGCCTAAAATGGCTGCTTTATCAGAACATATGAATCACGTTAAAAATTTAAAATTCATTTATTGGTCTATAAGGTTTTTAAGGTTATGATGACCACAAAGTCCATTTTAAGAGTTTTACATTTTTAACGGATTCATATTATGATTTTGATAAAGCAGCCATTTTAGGCCCCCTGATCTGCTAGGTTTCCTTCAGTAGTTTACGACTTTAGGTGCCCAAGTGAAGACTTGAAAGATATAGTTTAGCTGCTAACTACACACCAAACAGTAAACAGTACGTTGTACATTTATGCAGTTGCATTACTCAGCCGGTGCAAGACAGCCACACAAATATTTATTCATTGCACTTGTCAAGGAAAAGTTACGTTAGTTAGTGCGATATTTATAGAAATACATCTGTTCAACTCAATGGTATATTATTGTTAAGTTACTGCATTAAACTTTTGCAACGTGGACTTTGTCGAAACTACGGCAGCCATCTTGTTTTTTGAATACAATTTCCTCAGACATTTCTTAAATGTGTACGAATAGCATAGACATCAAAATCAAAGCAATTATTTCAAGTAGGCCAGTTACAGGCACTTTTGAACTGTCGAAACAAAGATAACACTGAAATTTAGCTACAGTCCCAGTCACAAGACATAAAAAATGTGAAAGTACTGTAGTTGCCCATTCCCTAGCGTAGATCTCTATGGAGAAGAACGGACAAGAAACTCCATGGACACTCTTTTAAATCAGCATATTGTTACAAAACCTTAGTTACATCATTAATGTTGAGATGGTACATTATGTGAGAACGATGTAGCAAGATGTGCACATTAAAAGTGTCCATAGTAAAAACAAAAAAGACAATTCAAAAAATAAAAATAATTAATTCAATTAAGCCGTGGCAACTAAGAGATGATCAGTCCTGACAGCGCCCGTTCACGAACATGACACATGGATCAGCACCATTCAACTCAACCATTTTGAAGGGAACTAAATAATCCAACACACGCGCCACCATCAAGATGCAGATGTTTTCTTACTTGATGTATTAACAATGTACCATCATGATGTTAATGTCCATAAACAGTTCCCATATAGAATCGCACCTACGAAAATTATATATGGCTCTGATGGTTCTTCTTTTTTTGCAGAATAAATATAGATTGAATGTCTGCAGTCCGTCCCCATAACAAAATGCCGTAAGACATTATACTATGAAAGTAACTAAATAGGCCAGTCTAGCGGTATCTACATCAGTAAATTGACGGATTTTTCTAATACCATATGCTGCTTAACTTAACCGCCCCGCAAGAGATGATAAATGAGAACTCCATTGTAGCCTTGAATCAAGCGTAATCCCAGGGAAATCGATTCTATGTTATCTACGAATTCAAGTTTCTCTTCACAATCACTACTTTTAACATTCGGTAAAGCAAATCTTATGCATTTAGTATTTTTTTCGTTTAATACTACATTGTTTGGTGTGAACCAATAGCTCGGTCCGAGCATACTGTGATCGTGTCAACACGGCTTTATTTTTTAAGCTTTTCTTATGCTTACTTTTTTTTGTTTTATTTTTATCATTTTGCAATGTCCTGTGTGAGACTAATAAATAGGTGCTGTTTCCTAATTATTTTTTCTCTTTCTAAAATCGTGGCAACAAAAGACTCGCATCATCTCTAAACAATATTTAGACGTTGCAACTTGTATTGTTGCTACAAGTTACCCATACAACTAGCAATAAAATGGCACTGTGTAAATCTTGCATTAGGTACTGTTTGAGAAAACATATAAGAGGTTCTATAAAAATAACAATGTCTGCATTCAGTCAGAGGGGTCGCATAATTATAATAGAGAGGTCGCCCAAAAAACATGTTTATTATGGTAATAGTTTTTTTTATATTTTTTTTTTTGCTTGTTTGGTAGGGGCCGCATGCCAGTCGATGACCTACCACCGGAGCCGGGGAAGGAAAAACCAGTGGTTCCCAAACCACTGCCACACGAACCGCTGCCGGATACCCGTTAGTATTCGTAAGTATGAAAGAAAGAAAATAAATTTAACTGACCCAGGTCAAGGCACACAGTTAAACAGAAACAAAACTTAGTTACAATTTAGTCGTGGCTCTCACTGTCGAGTGCAAGAGTACCGCTCGTCTAGCATCGGTGTTTCTGGCTTGCTCTCTCCGACCAGCGTAAGTTTTTTGTGAGACGTCTCAGTCATCCATCATAGAGAGAGCTCTCGGTCGAGAGTGTATAGTTGCAGTTTCAGCAGTCCCATTACAGTTGTGTGCCTCAAACCTGCGCCAAATAGGCCCAGTGCAAACATAAACGCCAGGCAACTAGTGCCTGAGGCTGGTTTTCAACTGGGCCTTATGTATGCTTTTTAGGATTTACGTTTAGTGCAAAATGCAACCTTGATCATTCCGAAATTAGCACTTCATTCGGCTACCCGAACGGTTCATTTTTTGTTTAAATTTCTCATTATTGATTAATTTGGTGTTCAGACGTTTCACATCTAGTGAAAGATACCTTATAATTAAAACTAAAGCGTCTGGTTTCGGTTTAAGATCACTTCTTTTATAATTTGAAAAATCCCCACAATATAATATTTTGGCGTACGTGATCTAAACAGCGTCTCACAGACTATGCGCTGTATAGGGTAAAATGGAAAACAAATACTAGGTACTACTATGTATTCAATTATTATTCTTCCTGTAGAGATGTATTTTTGTTTCTGGAAATTATTTGACATTGATGTAGGTTTTACCCGTACATAATATGTATTATGTAAGTGTGTAATCACTCGGGCCGAGATCTATTAACATTACCTACATAGCACATAGACACAATGTTTACGTTCTAAAATTAAACGCTCTATTTGGTCGTGCTTCAATTCGGACAAACCTTTTCGGTTTTAAAAGAATTCTTCACACCAAAAAAGAACGCCTAGATTTTTTTTAAATTGTTAAATTCTCTGGACAACAAATAAGATGGAAGCGCAAGGGTAGCCCGCGAAATTTAAATTTTCTGAAGTTTATTGCAATTTGCAGGTCAGTGTCAGGTTGTATGTTGATGAAAATATGAATTGCGCTTGTAACACGTACAAAGGAGTTACAAAATTATAATCATTCAAATCATCAAAACAACCCTCCAAGTTCATATAACCCATTCAATAACTATTTCATGAAAAAGTCAATCAATGGGGTTAAATGAACTTAGAGGGTTGTATTGATGATTTTAATGATTATAAGTCTATAACTCCATACTTGCTATTGGCGCGATTCATATTTTCATCAACATTCAAGCTGACACTGACCTGCAAATTAAAATAAACGTAAGAAAATTTAAATTTCGTGGGCTACCCTTGCGCTTCCAACTTAAGCGGTTTGCATGTGATGCGCAGGAATGAGGAAAAGGTAGTGAGCAAAATGTTGAGTATGAATGTGGATGGCTCTGGCTATAAGAGTAGAAGGAGACCAAAGAAGCGATGGATGGACTGTGTGAACGATGATATGGCTAGAAAGGAATTGATAGATGATTTCCGATTCCCGATCTCCACACTGGCGAAGCCGCAGGCAAAACCTAGTATCCATAAATAGAGTGCCAAGCGAAGCTAATTCGGCAGTAAACAACAATGTGTTGTTGAGAGGCGCGCGCGCATACCATCGGTTCTTGGGTAGCCAGTGACGCAAGCGCTCCGGCCCACAGCCAATAGGGGCACGGCTCGACACGTCAAACGTCAACAGTTCCGATAATTGACTCGAAATATTGCTGTAAAGTACCTCGTTGGTCTGATGGTCGCAAACGCTACTACTGAGGGTAGCTCATGGATTCGTTTCCTTGGTCGAGCAATGTTATTGGATTTTTCCATTTGGAATTTCTTAGTAGCAGGCTAGCAGCCCCGATTTTGGAAATTGGTGGTGTTATACTCCCGTGACGCCGAAAGCACGTTAAGTCGTTGGCCAAGCTACCGCCTGGTTTCTCTCTGGTCGGCTTGGTCTGCCGTCCGTTCGGACTATGGGAGTAAGGGAAGAGAGATTGCACCTGCACTATATCTCCCGTAGCTAGTCTGCGCTGAGACTGGCTGTCATGGCCGATATTCAGTGTCAGAATTATTATTCTGTTCTCAAAATATATTGCTGTAATGTTTGTGGTTTATGACTTTTATGAATTTAGGAGCGTTATCGAAATGACAGCTTCAAAATGTTGCACTAAGGTTAACTATTTTTTTTTGTTTTTATTTTCCTACCTTCTTACCGAAAAGTT
Organism: Eugnorisma glareosa; assembly: GCA_947578425.1. Taxonomy (NCBI): domain Eukaryota; kingdom Metazoa; phylum Arthropoda; class Insecta; order Lepidoptera; family Noctuidae; genus Eugnorisma; species Eugnorisma glareosa. The sequence goes on from OX387958.1 coordinate 4,044,485, forward strand.
GATTTCACGAGAATACAAATATAACGGGCACTGAAAAGAAATGTTATCTGGCACAAATAGAAAAGCAAGATTTTGTTTTGCGTAAACGTTTTTGATCTACGTTGTTTTTTTTATAATAAGTAAATCGATTAATGTAGGGAAAGCTTTGATATTTTCAGAACTTTTTATTGTAAAAAATTGAATGGCTCGGAATTTGGTAATCAATCAGTAAATCGATATTTTTGGGAAAGTGAAAGTCCACCAGTCCACCTGAGGGACCAGCCAGTCTACCTGCACGTTGAGGGACCAGTCCGAAACCACTGATAACGCTGTCGATGTGGCAGAGTTCGGGTCGAAACTAATCAAATACAAATGTAGGAATTATCGACATGACGAAGAAGAAAACTACCAACCCGCACTGAGTCCGTATGGTGGATTACGATCTGATCGTTTTCATAAGAAGGAGGCTTGTTTTTCCAGAAGTCTGAATGAGGCTGTTATAGAGGGTGAAAGGGACAATGACGCACAAATGCTTACCACGTACTCAGTGTATCATCCCGATATCATGGTCACCATTCTCCAGCTAAAAAAAAACTGAGGTTTCCTACAAAAGTGCAATAGCTACACGGCCAAATGACAGGGAAGGGGAACTAAAAAACCGACGAAAAATTTATTTATGTGGGAGGTTCAGAATGATGCAGCGTTTGCGCATCAGTGTCCCCTCCAGCCTTTCGTATGTTTTACACCTGTGCTTTGAGGGACTTGGCCGAAGTCACAGCAAACGCTGTCGACGAGGCTTACTTCTAGTCACAGCTCTAAAAGAATCATCGACACAACGAGATTATGATTACTATCTTGAATCTAGATAATTTCGTCACCGTTGATAGAGCACAAAGATTTTCCGTGACTTTAGTAGAAATCGTTCGAAAAATGTGGCGACTCGTGAAAGGCTTGAACTTTCACTGACAGCAATGGCGGCGAACAGAATGCGGTTTGGGCGGCGTGTGCGCAGCTCCGTTGCTCTTGAATAGGAATTGAAATCGTGAGACAATTGCGCTAACGGTGTTTGTGAGAATTTAACTCTGAAGGGATCTAGGAATGTATATTTATATGGTATGGTACAAGGACAGCACATCAAACTACTACAATTTGTCAAACTTGAATAAATTTTCAACTTTATCGCCGCGTCTGTACTTGGATTGGATACACCTTGTTGTGTGTGTGATAAGTGATAAGTGGACAACCTGTCACTACGGACCGGTTATCGTTCTTGGAATTTTTCTAATCATCGAGTTGTCCTTTATAAGCTATAATACTTTATCGAGATTATGGTCTTATCATCAGAGTCGGTCTGAGAGCATCATCTATCCCAGGGCTTATCCTAAGCGTGAGGTGCAGAGACGAAACTTATAGTAAACTATCGCTTCGATCTGTCAAGATCACATCAATATGCACTAATTTAACCGTTCGAAAGTAAGTACCCTGGTTTCTTCGATTGAGTAAAATTTTCTGAAGCTCATTTATGGCTTCATTCTGAGATGGCTTTTTTTTTAGTCTCTACAGCCGTGTTGCTTTTATATGCTGATCTAGATATTCTATTTGGGTCAAACCCCTCGAAACCCAGGATTTTGTAAGTAATTATTTCCTAACGGTAACACACAAGTTAACTTGTAAATGGAGTTTCTTGCCCGTCCTTCTCCCTGTTGATCTGTTTTGGGACGGTCAACCAATTTTAGTGATAAACTCCTTGTAAGTATAAAAGTTCCAGTAAATGGTTTATTTGAAATCAATTCTTTGAGTTTTGTAATGGTTTTGTCATGAAACCTGGCTGATAACGAGCATCTTAATGCTTTGCTTGTAGGTGCTCTTTACTGAAACTCTCACTGCTGGCATGCGAGTCCTTTAAATCGGCACTTTAATCCGTATATTTTCGGGCGTGGATTGGAAACTTGGTTAGTCTTGGTAGTCGACTGCGCGCTTATATTATATTTCTATGGGTGCGCGTGAGTGCAGTGGGGTCAATGGCCGCGCGCCTGGCGGCTGAGTCACTCGCGCGCCTATTACGGTGCAGCGGTCACGTGACCGCGTCACTTCGAACAACCAGCTATGCTAATGTGGGAAGTGATTGTCAGACCAACAATCAAAGCGAAATTATTCAAATTGCTCTCTTATTAAGATGGGGGACAGATCAATCTATTCTTTTGTTGTTTCTGTACCTACTTGTGGTGATGATCTTTGTGAAGACTTATCTCCTAATTCCACGGATCTTTTAACGATCCAATTCCACTGACCTCTTTCTTAACCTCTTAATAAAAGTTTAGTTTCCAACACTGACACTGTTCCCAAAACCGGCAAAGAGCGAGTCGGACTCGCCCACCGAGGGTTCTTTAATAAAAAAAAAAAAAACTATTTTCAAAGTTCAACTTTTAATACTTGAAAATGCTTATGTAACTGGCAATTTTGATTTAAATATTTCAATAGTGAACTAGGCAGGCAAACTGATTGGTGATGATTCTTTTAATGATATAGTGTAGGATCTAGGATGTAACATTCGATGGGTATAAGAGTAGAGGAGGAGAAACGATGGATGGACTGCGTGAAGGATGATATGGCCAGAAAGGAGGTGTCGGATTATTTAGATGACGAGAAATAGAGAAGTATGGAAGAAGAAGACATGCTAAGCCACCGACTCCGAATAAATTGGGATAAGGGCAAGAGAATGATGCTGATGAGGATGTAACTCACACACTCACTTAATGTCACTCATTCAAATTAGTCCTAAACTTTAATATCACATTTCGGAATACTCGGTTTCTTAATTGTTTTTCTGATAAACTGTGCTAGTTGAAAAGAATAACTTTATTTTCCATGTACCTAATATTTACATAAGTAAAGCTAATACAATTTGTTTCAGATTTTTGGCTTTGCAAACTTCGAGGAAGAAGACGGTGTCATGAGTAAAACTCCTACGCAAAGGAAGAGAGGAAGGACAGGAAATAGAAAGATGTTGAGGAAGGGAGGCTTTTGCCCAGCGGTGGGACACAACAGGCTCATTCATAAAAAGCCTCGACCAGCATCTGTCGAGGCATTCGTTAGGCGTTTGGATCAAGGGCTTGATTCAGAAGGCCGAAATCATCGACAGGGCTCGCATTTGCTAGGAGGTCCCCGTCTCTGGAGACCTAACCACCGCGTCGGTAGCTCCGGTTGTCTTCTGACACTCCACCAGCGGATCATTTTTTTTTACCTACTTAATTTATTTATTTCTAACCCCCTATTTCGGCTGTTTTACAATGTGGCGCTGACAATACGACAATACATGAAAACACTGATAATACTAGTTCATGGAAATAATATTTTTAAACTATCAAATAAATCCTAGCACGGAAAATAAAATTAAAAAGATCAAACTAAATAAGTACTATAAAATTGTTAACAAAATAGAACACCATTTATATATATATATTTTTTTTAATTCAATATAGTTTATTACCACAATTAGCATAATCGGTACATTTAAACGTGTTTGGAGCCGCGATTCCATAACATTGCCGTATATTATAGATGCCATTATATTATAGAAAATGATGAAAAATAATATCCTGTGACTAAACTACTGGATATTTTTAAATGTTTTTTTTTTTTTGTATCCAGACTGGGAAAAAGCAGTTTAATTTATTGTCGCATAGTCGGGGCCATCTTGTATTGCAACCAAAATAATTGGTTCAACTTAAAAATGCAAACATTTAGTTTTTTACATTTTAAGTCTATATGAGGGTTCCTTTTTTTTAGCGGCTCCAAAAACTAATCCCTAAATATAAAGCGAAAGAGAAGAAGTTATTAGCATGCCTGGTAGGTAGTTAGGACTCCTGTTACACTAGATGATTTTGCTTTATTTTACCCTTTTTAGGTAAAATAAAAACTGTACGGGGTGGAACTCCGACGCGAAAACGGTTACCACGTAGTACATCATTTTTTTGTTATATGGCATCTCGCAGTTCAGCCTACTGCTTAACCGGTCTAATCCTGTGGATGCCTTGAATTTAAGGTCTCCAGCCAGGGGCAAAAAGAAAGTACATCATTCTGAACCCCTCCACATAGGTATAAATTTTGAATAGGTTATTAAAAAAAAAACAGCTGTTTCCTACACAAGTGCAATTTATTATACCTACACGGTCAAAATGTATTGGACAGCTGATTTTTTCAGAATGATGTACTGAATACGTGGTACCTCCGCGTTGGTGTCCCTTTCACCCCGTATAACAAAAAAAGACTGGCGAGTTTAAAAAAAAAAATATTCGCAAAAAAAGTGAACCGAACAAGCTACATTCACCAAATACGGAATCTTTTTTGTAAAGGTGCACTTATTACTAACTTTTTTTTTCTTTATTGTGTTTGGGGGTTTTTTTGGGGGGGTAACTCTAAACATACCTACTTTTCCTTTTTTTTTACCCGACTACGGCGAAACTAAAAGGTAGGGTAATGATTTTGTTTGTATTTCTGGCCAGGTAACTCGATAAAACGTTAAACTGCAATGCCGTTTCGATCTCGCTAATCGATATCCAAAATAAGGTTGGGGTGTAGCATGTCTGCGCGGGAGTCGATCACCCCCCCCGCCAGTCCCGCCATCCCGCTCTGACACCCTTCGCCCCCCGTTAAACTTGATTGCGAAATCATTCAGGTAATAATTATAAAACTTTGTTAAATTGGACCACATTATGATACTTACTATAGATTGCAGTACACACTCAAGTCTGACAGCTCCCACGTTTCAGACGATTTTTAGTTGATAAAGCTAAGAAAAAAAGGGTAACGATTATTTTCTTTGAATAAAAAGGAAATATAAACTTATTTTGTAAGTAAGTAGGTACCTACCTAACAAATGTAAATTGCCAGTTTACGAAAGTTATTTGTCTGTTTTTCGTTTCGACTTTGATTAGAGCTTAACAAAATAAATGGTACCTATTCAGATTCAAATATCTTCCATAATATTACATGGAAAAAAATCATTCCACATAAAAAACATTAATTATCATCAGTTGAACTATCTTGCACAAAAACCCTTTATTTCGTTTCCAGGGATAGCCAAAACAAGTGGCCATTGTACCTATACGAATGACGGATTGAAGACAAACGAACACATTCATAATTACCTTAGAGTATACAGTAACAGAAATGAATGAATAAATGATGGCAATAAATCGTTGCAAGCAACAATCTGTGTTATTTATTTAAAACTAGCTTCTGCCCGCGACTTCGTACGCGGGTCCTGTTGCTTTTGCCAGCGACAACGGGGTCGTCAAGAAAATCGAAGATCTGAAACGTCTAATGTAGAATTCTTTGGCCCGGGGACGGGAAAACAACTGGATGAGCGAGACGATTGAAGACGTTCCAGATCTTTCATTTTCGTAAGTCCACAGGAAATGCCCATCAGACTAAACAACATTTGCTTTTGCTTTTCCTTAATATGTTATAGTGCCGCTGGGCTGTGGAGATCCACAACAGGGTTCCAGATCTCCAAATTTATTCTCACAGCAGAAAATGCTCTTCACGTGGAATAATTTTTGCTATGACACCATTTTTATATCTCTTATACTTTAGCTGTTCTGTTGCGGTTCTGCATCAGGTGTTCCAATTTCCAAAATAAATTATAGCCTATATGTTGCCCAGACTTAATACCTACACAACAAATACCTTTTCTTCCCGTTATTCTGTCAAATAAATATGCCTTCGGGCTTAGTTTATTTGAGTGTTTAATTTCCTTTTCCATTATCGTTCTCAATAATTATTTTTTTAATATATTCAATGTACAGACACAGTTTTTTTACTGTTTTATTATATGTATAGACTAGTTTGTGTAGTCGAGGATACACCCTAACTAACTCGGTAATATTGAAGCTTCAATAATATCGCAAGAGTAGTTCTGGAGATAATCTTCTAGAGTGCATCCCACGAAAGAATTCTCGCAAACGCGGCGCTTATGTAATACGATGTTCCACTTCGTACTTAACCTACGTAGGTATTTCGACTTATTGTTGCGGGACTTGTCTCGTGAGAATCTCTTCATTCAACCTGAAAAACTTTTCACCTATAGATACGAAAGTTTAAAATTGTAATCTATGTACATTACAATTTTAATTGCTACGAAGATACTGCGCCATAAAGATTGGGCTTTAAAAAATTTAATTAAGCACTGCACAATTTATTATCTACATAAAACAGTCTACTGCATTAATCAAGTAAAAGTTATTTATTTTTGTTACGCTAATAAATTCACCCACTAGCTATGTCTTCACAATCATTTAAGTACTTGAGACTTGATCTCTATAATCTAATCTAGTACTTATTCTAGTATTTTTCCTCGCAACTCCAAAAAACCATAATATTTCATCACGGAGTCTCAAAATTACTTCATTTCCACGTACAATGTGACTGACTGGCATTCACTTGTGTGAATCAATGTTATAATGAGTCACTTGCCGCAGTCACGCGCGTATGTGTAACTTAAGCAAAGTTTTCCATAGCCAAGCAATATAATTGAGCAAGCATGTCTGAGCTAGCCTCAGGTAACTGTAAAGTACTTAATAATCCTGATAATTCCCCAATTATCATGATTTATGAGTTTTTTTTTTCTGTGGTTTGTCCCCCACCAACTATAGAAATTAAAAAAAAAATTCATATGTCTATGGGAACAATAGTATTCATTTGCCTGTGAATGTTTCGATGCTCTCTAATTGCAATTAGCTTCAGAAGCGTCAAAGCAGTTGACTACGTTCATTCATTCCGCCTTGCTCCATTACCTACTTATGTAGGTCTCCTCCCTTTTCTGCTATGCTTCTCTGGTCTGTGCGGATTTGCAGGGCTATTGCGTATCTTTGTTGACAGTTCATATAGTGATCATCACTTGGCGAGTTTTGATACAGTGACCGTTCTTGTTGGTTTCAACTGACACTACCCGTGCAGAACTGTCATTGAATATCAAAACTCGCCAAGTGATGATCACTATGAACTGTCAACAGAGATACGCAATAGCCCTGCTGGTCTTCTTGTGTATCTAGTGATCTTCGGTAGGTAGTCCACCTATCTAACTGTTGGTCCTCCGCTCCTTCCACCATGTCTCTAGCTGTCTAGCAGTGCCACAGTGCCATTTGCCACCCAACACAATACTCATGGAAAATAATATACACTCTCTCACCAACGCTACAGAGATGTAGTGGTTTCAAATTGTTAATTGATATACTAATTCGAAACAGATTCTATTCTACTACCCTGCGCTCATCGTCATCTCAGTTGTCACTCCCTCCATACCATCTATTCATATTTAGTAGCGGTACAAAAGCATCCATTTCGGCAACCAGCCCGCAGAACTTTCAGTTAGGACAAACTCAGGAAATTCGCATAAACGTCCGCCATGACATTCCTGGAGCAGTGGATTCATCGCAGCGGGCGAGGCCGGATATTGCGCGTATTCATCTTCAATGGCGACTGCGCCCTCTGACGTCCAGTTACACATAACAATGATAACAAGAATTGCAGTGCGCAGTTATAATAGCACAATGAATGCAGGATGGAAGGGAAAATTGCTGTTTTTTGTTAAGCGAAGAACGGTTGTTACGGCACTGGTGTATTTTATGTTGGGTTTTCTTTAAAATTGGCTAAAGCAAACATTTTGATATAGTACAATTTTACAGGATCAGGTTTATAACGCTGTAAATATCCAGATGTTTTTTGTTATCTAGATCAAAGGACTATATCTATAGGCAGAATGCAGCGCATCTGACTTTGGCAGGACATCTGGAGCAAAAATAAATAATTGTCTCCATGGACATCTCGAAGGCCTTTCTTAGGGTTTGGCATGATCCTATCGAAAGTTACGAGTTTATTTAGTAATTTAATAATTAGACATTGACCGAATGATATACATGTCTAGCAATTTCGTAGTTTAATAAGTTTAGATAGCGCCAATGTTGATTCCTTGTTGAGTATAAAGTTGATTTAAATTGTTTCTAAGAAGTCTCATGCAAACTGGCTAGATGGAAACTAATTCATATTTGTGATAATCATAGAAAGAAAACTAGGCCTGTTCATTTTAGGTAGCAAACGTGGTCTAGTCAATAGTCTAGGCTACAGCAAACTGTGTAAAATATGATCAATTGCAGTTTATCGGTCAAGTTAGAATGTATAATATTTTGGCTATACAAATGATACCCAACACTGTCATCACGTTTACAAATCAACCGAATCATTGGAATCAATTCGTGCCCAGTGCGGTCTGCGCGAAAACCGCGGACAATGACGCACTTTCTCTTGAAGAACTACAATGGATTTATAAAGCCCACTGCAGACGCAGAAATTGTTTCTCAACAACGTAAGAACGACCTGAGGCTATGTGAAAAGACAATCTTTGCTGGTAGCAGCCCACTATGGTGGCCGAGGATACGGCAATGTCATATCATTTCGCCAGCAGTGGACTACTACAGGCTGATATCGGCTTTTAGTCCATCGTGTGCGTTGATGTAATTCTACTTTATCTTCACGGTCGTAGAGGCGGAGAAATTACCCGCGTCTGAGCTGGACTTAATTATTTTAAGACGTCATAGTAATACTACCGTGTTACGTGTATATGTGTGTCATCGATATCACAAAGATTTTTATCAAGAAAATGATACTACTCGTAGAGACCAGTTTGGTAGCAATGTATTTCACAATCTTCGCATGCCTTAACATCACACTTGCGGACTGCGGAACATGCGCCATGCGGCATTCTGGTAAAAGATTAGCTAATGATAAGATTAGGTGTTTTGGAAAATCACCTGTCGATGATTTTGAGATCATCGTTTGAGCCTGTTTGAGTACTTGAGATCAAAAGTCGAGTTACGAATGAAGGGTATTTTCATGAAACCGCGTGACTGCTTCAACAACTTACGTTTATTTCTGTTTTATTCATGGGTTATTAAAGACTGGACTTGTTTCTGGTAGATTTGCAGCTACCAGGTGAAATGTTGGGGTAGCACCAAAAGCTATAATTTTGGTCATGGCGATCGATTTCGTTAAGAGAAAGACTCCCGAAAGTCACATCTACCTCACAAGACTATCCATTTAAAATGATCGACAAAATATTACAAAGATTAATAATATTTTTGCGCTGAATACACCTATGTAAACTAAAAGTAATATAGGCAACTCAATCGACCACGCTGCAAATAACAGGTTGATAATATCGTAATCCACAATTCCAACTGATAAAGAAAAATTGTCGGCGATAATCAGTCGAGTACCTCGCCGAACTGACCGATTACTTAGCGTTCGCGAAAGTTCTACAATGATATCATCATGGTTACACGCTGTCCCCATAAAATGGTTGAGAATATTCTTCATTTTGAACTTGGTCTTCCTCATCTTCTTGATTCTTCGTCAGACAGATGTCAGGTGAGTCAACGTTGAATTACTAAGCAAGGTCTGGGAACTGGAAAAGTTACAACTATTGACATTCTTTTTGATAATGATACGGAAAGGAGCGAGTTTAACGCTGCATGTGTCACGACGCGATAGTCGTAAACGCAACAAGTTGCACAAGAAAATAATGTGGGTGGGTAAGTAGGTATTTGTTTATAAAACTTGACGTGCCAGCTGACGTTCCGGTGCACTGCCTAGTATACGTATTTTGTATGAATACCATAGTAATACATTCAAACAGTGTGCACAATACCTCTTAAGATAAAGAAATGCAGTTGCTCAACAATGGTATTACGTCATATTATCTTCGCGATACTTTCTGTCCTTACTTTCATTGCCAAGAATGTTGTTCTGAAATGGGCTATTCTATTACTCAAACATAACATAACAATCCTAAAATTATTCTCGATTTCTGGAAAATTAAGGTGGGTAGATAACTATTATTAACTGTCCTAAAATTCAAAAATACCCGCACTAAGTGAGACAAAAATCCATGCGCAGGATAGACTTATCTTTGATTATCAATAATGTTGCCTGCAGTATAAAATAGACATTTTGTTTTCGTCGTGTTATTATGTCGATACACATCGTCGATTCGAGTGATAAGGCTATGGATTTAGTCATCATTTGATCGATTTCCCGATTCTAACTCACTAGGCATCAGACAAGGAACAAGAAACCAGTAAACTATGAGTAGATACTCATAGTTTACTGGTTTCTTCATCCTCCTTCCGTCAACTTCCTATTTCATTTGAGGAGTAACAGATCAAAGTGTATTAACTCCGTCAATGTAACTTTTGAGATAAAGGCATTTAATCCATAATACTTGACTACACTTTGCTAGGGCAACGAAGCTGAATTTAATATTGTTTGAAAGATGTGCACTTTTCGTTCTTTTTTAAATAAAAAGTAATACAGTTTGGTGCGTCATAATTTGACATAAGTAACAAGGTTTGAAATAGATAACAAATCCGTTTGTACTATTATTATTACGGTGGAGGTAAGGTACGGTGGAGTTAATATACTTTGATCTGGTACTCCTCATTTCTATGTCACACATAAGCATGTGTGATTATAAATAAAATAGGAGGTTGTTAGTGAGTACAAAAGATCATAAGGCTGATTTCGAGGATGTATGGAGAGAGATAAAACCATAGATCTTTGGCAAAATCGAATAAATGAATCCTACAACAACCCAACTTTTCAGTTATCAGTTAGTAACAGAGAGGCAGCGTCACCAGTGCACTGTACACACAAGCTGCATGTACGAGTACTTAGGTACATGCAACCTCCGTACGAGTAGTACATGCAACCCTGCTATAAATAACGATAAAAGAATTAGGTCGCACATAATCGATTTACTAGGTATATCAAGTAAATGCCAACAGAGACTTTACGAACCTTTATTCGCATAATTGTTTAAGGCTTACTCATAATCAGCTGTTTGTATTGAGTCAGGCGATTATTCATCGTCCTTGTGGAGTTTTCCCGAGTGAAAGATTTTGAGCTAAATCGTCTAGACAAGATACGTGCAAGTGCTAACCCAAAGCCTCGTCCATTCTCTTTTCGATACGTTCTAAACTTCTAGGTAATAGTAATTTTTAGTAGAAACGCATGGGTCTAGAAGAATAGTAATGAAAATAAATGTTAATGGATGGAGAGGAAGAGGATGGTCGAAGAATAAATTAATATTACTTATTTATTTTGTTTTTTAGGGTTCCGAAGCCGAATGGCAAAAACGGAACCCTTAAAGATTCGCCAAGTCTCTCTGTCTGTCTATCCATGTATGTCACAGCTACTTTACTCCGAAACTATTAGGACTATACAGTTGAACCTAGGTAGTAGGTAGATGTATTCTGTGAACCGTTATAAGGGTTTTATACAAAAAAAAAAGAAAAATATAAGATTAAGGGGGGGTCTCCCCATACATGGAACTGAAACTAGAAAATATATTTTTCATCAACCCTATACGTGCGGGTGTCTATAGATAGGTCTTTAAAAATGACATTCAGGTTTCTCGATCCATTTTATCTCAAAGTCAATCGTTTGAAAGATAAACACTTCCAAAGTCGTAAAATGTGTCCCCCCCCTTTAATTTCTAAAGTAAGAAAATTCTGGAGAAAAAAATATAGGATTATAGAACGTAAAAAAAAACTTTCAATCAAAATTGGTTTGAATAAGATTTTATGTTTATTTTTTGAGATATGGGACTTTTTCATCAAACTGCAGCAACAACTTTGTTTTTCATTATCATACTATGAAAAATAAATTTAGAATTGTTGATGTAGTGGAATATCTTTTATGTGGTTTGTTAGTTTGGATTTAGTTTCTACCAATAAGTCACTAGGCATCAGACAAGGAACAAGAAACCAGTAAACTTCTTTGAATGCCTTCAAAATATTTTTATTATATTGTTTGGTGCCACGGAACCTTATGTGCGTGTGAGTACGACTCGCACTTGGCCGGTTTTTTTTTTATTTGGGACCAAAAACAGTTATACGTATAATAAACAAACGCAAATCCCACACTATTGTCCACGGAATTATATCGATTTTAAAAAGAAATAAGGAAACGGACGTATACAGAAAGAGACAGTAAGAAAATAAAAATATACCTGAAAGGTCACACCAACCAACTCTGGACAGTACTCCTCCGTCCAGATTTAGATATAAAAAAGAGTGAATGATTATGTGACGATTGATATGAGAGATTGAACAACAAAACGTGTTGTGCCGACCCCAACATGAGCCAAAACAGGAAGAATAGGACGACTATACTTGTACTTCTAATTTAACTTCTATTTATTTAGAAAGTGTTTTCTCGTCTAACTGTATAACAAGTTGATTTACTTCATGATAATAAATGCCTAGTATGTTTTTGTTTCCGTCATCTAACAATTAACACTAAAATAGAAAACCTTCGTATAGAAAATGAGGCACTTAAGAAAGAAATAAAGGAATTGCCAATCCGTCCCTCCCAATCACCTCACACTCCTGAAATAAACCACAAAAAAATAGTACTGTACGGTCTTGCTGAGTACTTTAGAGAACCCCAAAGCGAACTTTATAATAGACTTATAGAGCTATTCCGAGATATTACAAACATAGACCTATCAGGGTACATTGAAGATATGTATAGAGTGGGAAGAAAAGGCTCAAAGAACAGACCACTAATTATTGAGTTGCTCAGCAAAAGAATGACCAAATACATTGTGAGCAACAACCAATGTTTTAGGGGAACTGGACTGTTTGTATCTGAGTTTTTAGATGCAACTGCACGGAGAGAGAGAGCTCAACTTAGAGAAGAATTATTGAAAGCCAGGAAAAATGGCCTTCATGCAGTAATAAGGAACAACAAATTATATATAGACGGAAAATCAACGAAACCCACCGACATTACAGATACCCAAAAGAAAAATCAACAAATAAATTTAAGCTACCAGGGAAATGATATAACAACAATAATCAATACCAACCAAATTTGCCACACATCCATAAGTGATGAAACTGAAAATTATACTTTTCGTAAATAAAATTGACAACGATACATCTCTTAAAATACTGTTCCAGAATCTGCAAAGTCTTTACAATAAACAGGACATTCTTGAAGCTTTCATTACCGGAAATGTATCATACAAAGCACTAGGAATATCAGAAACATGGCTTACGCAAGAAAAATTATACATTATTAAATTTAGTGGATATAAATTCGCAGCATCCTACTGCCGCAGCACACGAACAGGAGGAGGAGTCTGTATCCTACTTCAGGATCATATAGACTGCATCCAGAGAAACGACATTACGGACATGTCCATAGAATATGTTTTAGAGGTATGTGCTACAGAACTACCTAAAGAAAATCTTTTAATTATAACCATGTATTGGAACAAAAGACAAGAAGAAACGTTCTATCAACAAATACAAAAAATTCTAAGATATGTAAACATGAAATACCCTACGCTTAATGTTATTATAGGAGGCGATTTTAATATTAATATCATACCTGGAAACTTAAAATCCAACCAATTCTTAAATGTAATGCAGGAATTTAGATTCACACAGCACATAAAAACCCCGACACGCATAACGCCTACTACAAAAACATGTTTAGATCTCATATTTACCAACTTCACTTATAAAGATATGTACACAACGGTAGAAGAATTAGGATTTTCCGATCACAATTGTATAATTTTACATTTAATGTTAAACCAGCAAACAAATAAAATAAATTGGTACACAACAAAAAGGCGATTCAACAATATAAATATTTTGAAATTTAAATCAAATTTGCACGAAATAAATTGGAATGATATAATAACGGCTGAAAAGAATATTAATGAAAACTATGAAGCTTTTAACGAAGTCTTAATCAGCATCCTAAATCAATGTATCCCATTACAAAAATACAAATTAAATACAAATTATAATAAATGGCTCACAAAAGGTATAAAAACCTGTTGCAAAAATAAAAGACTATTGAAGATACTAACTACCAAAACAAAAAACCCTATATTAACAAAATACTACAGGAAGTATGAAAAAATATTAAAGAAAACTGTTGTGACAGCTAAAAAACAACACTTTAAACATAAAATGATGAAATCACGCAACAGAGTAAAAACAATGTGGGGTATAATAAATGAACGCACAAACAAAAATATGAGACGCGAAAAACAGAATATAACTATACAAAGCAACAATAATAATATGACTTCAGAGCCCAAAGAGATAGCTAACATCTTCAATAATTTCTTTGCTTCTATTGGGAAAACTAGTACGAGCTCCTCTGGCAATACACGAAAAGAAACACCTAAAATGTTCACTACAGAAAATTCGATCTTTCTGAGTCCAATTGATCCCTATGAGGTTAATGCATTAATAAAAAACTTAAAAAATAAATCAAGCTATGGCATTGATGAACTTCCACCTACATTACTGAGACAATGTGCAGATGAGTTAACTCTTCCATTCTATAAACTAATTAACCAATCTTTCGAGGAAGGTACTTTTCCCAACCTCTTGAAAAAGGCCCTAATGGTCAACTTTCACCAATGAAATGAATACTAATAATCATTGATATCGGTCCCCTAATAATACATGTTCAGCACTTTTAAACTACGTTCAAGAGCTGCTGTCAGTGTCATCAACGCTAAGCAATATATATATATAAAGTAATTTAATTTTTCATTACTATTTATGTACTGTTTTTAGGGTTCCGTACCAAAAATTTAAAAAGGAACCCTTATGGTGCGACTTCGTCCGTCTGTCCGTCCGTCACACTGCTATATCTCGAAAACTACTTTGCCACCTCATTGTTTATAGAATTGCTTAGAATGAGATTTCTTACCGACAAATTCCGATTTATTACTGCCCACACGTAACCGCTCGTTCAATAATTTTTACCGCCCATTTAATTATTTTCCTGCTCAATTATATAATAAATATATATTTATTCACTGATCCATTTCACTATTTTTTATTACTCATATTTGTTTACTTTACTTTTCAGTTTTAACTGCTGAAATAGTTATTAACTTACCAAAACCGCTATTTACAACTGCCCCTTTAAATCAGTGCCGTATAAATACCTACTGAAAATACTTCAAAGCGGTTGATGTTCTGAACTCGATAAGTTTCATTGGTGAAATTCGTCCTGATCGATATGTCTAAGTACCTAGCTAACTAGGTACATAATATGACGTTATACCACGTCTCATCAAAAAACTATTACCACCTCCAAACACGTGTAAACACAACATCTGATGCTCTGACGTCAGACCATCAAAAACACGAAATAAACGGTCCTCGCCAAGGTTCGACCCGGGTTCGACACTGACATTGGCCGACCGTGACGGAAATAGGGCAAGGCCAAGCTTTTCAATCGTTATGTAATGACGGGATAAGGATCCGAAAGCAATGGAATTATGGAGGAACCGAGGACTGTTAGGGTTATGGAGGGTAGGTATCGTTCAATTTGCGTGCGGAGCCGAGTATAATATGCTTGAAGGTCGCGTGAATGTTTTTCCGATGCCGGAATTTTGGGTGGGATTTTTCCGCTCCGTATCACGACAAAATTGAAAAAATTTTCAGTATGAGCGATTCGTGGAATGACAAAAATAGGGGATCATAAACATTTCACCCCTGCTTTTGTTTTCATCGAAGTTTATTTTTAATGTCCCGCTGCCGCGCTGTTCTGTAGTATTTAAAAACACGATTTAATTGTTCTTTAATTTTGGTATAAGACCCCCAAATCTTCTAGTGGAAAACTAGAAGATTTGGGACTTTAAACCTCTTTCCTTTTCCCGCAAAACTATCACAAAACTTTCCTGTCTAGTCAATAGGTAGGTATTTATCGGTCTATGCTGTCACGAGCTCCTCAAAAGGGAGATATCGATGAAAACAAGTTATTAAAGTCACATGTTCAAAACTATGATCAACTATGATGTTACGATCGACAGCACGTGTCTTACTCTAAACAAATCGGGTCATAAAACTATCAGCAACGTATTATTGTAACAAGGCCGACTTCCATCTTTTTACCCGACAGTTTGTTGGACTGCAACAGTCGGGACCCATTATAATCTATACTAAAATCATTCAATCCAAAGGGTCCCGCCCGACTATTGCAGTATTGACTGCATTAGTCGAGAACCGGGATGTACCGTATTAGAATTTATTAAATGTTTTATTTTAAGTGTGTATTGATAATGAAATTATTTTAATGTTGTAGTAATAAAATTGCTTTCTTCACTTCTGGACTGAACTTGTTTTTTCTTTTCAGTTTTTATTTAAAGTTATTAATTAGTTCCTTTATTCATTTAACTACATATAATTTACATTTTTAAATATTCATTATAAAACAATATAAAAAAAAAAACATTTAAAAATATAAAAAATGGTAAACATTTAAATACTAATTAGTTATTCTTTACGCAAACGGTTTTTTTAAATCTTAATAAGCTTGTATTTGACCGCAAGTCGCCTAATGTGAAGCGATGATGCGGCCTAGGGTGGAGCATGCTTACCTAGAAGAAACCGATTCAATCGAACTTTGAATAGATCCAGATTGTAATGATCAGGGAACAGTGAAGCCGGCAGTGAATTCCACAGACGGTTCACACAATAAATGTGGAAGCCATCTACTTTTGTCGAAAGAAAATTTTCAGTTAGTTCAATACCTATTACTCTTCAGTATAAATTATGATATTAAGTCATGTAGACCGCAGACTGCACTTGACATCAATCAGGAATACCTAGGTCATTATTATATTTGTTAAAGTAATTTACAATTATCTAATCTGATAAGTAGAAAACAATAGGCATATTGTGGGAGACGTATGACACCCCATCAGGTGACCTACAGATAAATTGAACATGTGCTAAAAATAGAAAATACAACCGTGAGACTGTGACTGTGTCGCTAGCTAAAGGATACCAAATGTTTGCATTGAATAAAGGACCCATAGATGCTTAAGTACCTATGCAGCAGGCAGTGCACAAAATGCACGGCCCCAAATTTTTCAGACTGACTTTGACATAAAGGTTTTGTCAAAGTCAGTCTGAAAAATTACTTTAATAGTACCGTACTAAACAGATCACTTTAAATTAATAACGAACGGCTGTATTTCCCGAAGAATGGAAAAGTTTCAAAAATGGAAATGAATCAAAATTAGAAAATCGGGGAAAAAAATAATGGACTGAGTAATAGATTATTAAAATCGAACTCATTACATAAAATAAAAAATGTACGTATAAATACACAAAAACAGTTTTTTTGAAATCCGTCATTTATGTTAGTGTTGAAATAAAAGGAGTTTAACTTTCCAAGAAAGTATCAACTTATCTACCTTCTCTTGGGTTGGTTTCGTTAGTATCAAGAATAAATAACGAATATGTCAATAAAAATACTAATAATTTTTATGGTGTTTTCATTTGTCGCAATATATCATAGGCTAAATTCAATGTAATACTGGAAACGGTCACCTTTGACCATCTAAAGGTGGTATCTATAGAGACTGAAACACACAAGGGTTAAACTTAAGTACCTAAACCAAAAAAAAAAAAAAAAGCTTCTCCATTAGGCAGAGGTATACCTATTTATCTACATGTACATTCTTCATTAAAATTCTTATTGAAAGCTCAGCACAAAAGCTTTCAAAGTTCCCAGCACAGAGATAATAAACCTAAGATTGTAAGTAGCAAAGCAGCTCCCTAGAGCTTTCAGTCCTCCCCTCAGTAAGCTCAAGGCGAAACATATCCAAAGTTTCTGAAGAGAACCTTGAGCTAATTGGCCCTTCTCGCGATACTGAGAGCTTCAGCTGCTATTCTCCCTAGGTTCTTTACATTCATCAAAAGTAGGTCAGGGGTAGCGCGTGTAGTGATCTGGATTTCGAAATAACGGGATGTTTGGCTGCGTTTTAGTGCGAGTAAAGTGTAGTTTAAAACTACGGCAAGCCTAAAAATTGCCTTAACCTTACGCACAAAAAGTACTATATCGTTTTCGGCTTAGACTGTTATTTTTATAGTCTTTAAGATCCTTATTATGATTGTAAAAAGTTATCAGCCTAAGATTTTTTCGTAGATTTATACAAATCTTTTGATGATGGGAAGCGAGATTTATTTACGACTTCAATCATATTGATAAAAAAATTATAAACATAACCAGACTATAAGAAGCAACAGTCTAGATAGGCATCCTTCATCATCACATATCATAATGATCATAACAAAAGATCGCGGTACTGCGTCTGCGTCGTCTCGTAGACGTACTCGTACCTATTTAAATACGCTTGAACCAAAGACAAGGCCACACTCTGCAGTCATTGCCAAGGTTTTTCTGGAAAGTTCGCAACTTTTTTTTTATAGTTTTTCGACGATTGACGGAATTCCAAAGCTGCCTTGAACTTGGTTCGTGAGCTTGTAAAGATCAATAATTTATTTATGAATGTCCAAACGACTGTTTAGTTGAGTAAACTATCAGTCAGCTGATTGTGGAGTGCGTGAGTGGATCTTTTCAATTAATTGGAATAGGTGCCACATTATTTCTTTCTTTACTTCTTATCAATGAGAAAGGTAATAAATAAAGAAAATGGTAATGTTGACTCTTGTTCCGATAGCATTATTATACCTACTCAATAAATTATAATACTACCGTTCTTCTCATATAAAGTAAAAATACCCACAGAGATAAGACATAAACAATTTAGGAAAAGGATACCTATTACTACATGATACATTTATGGGCTTAGGTAGCACCCTAACCATCCTTATTTAATTCGCTACGTTATTGAGGTAAGTAGTAACTTGTTGGCTGAGTAGGTAGGGCGTGATGAGAGAAAGCTAAGACTATACTACGAAAACTTTCAGACCGGAGCCCTTCGGGCAGGACTTTCAGTTTTCAAAAAGGTCCCAAAACTTGCAACGGACCGTTCAGAAACGTTGATTTTCAGCTTATCGTTCGGGGCCTGAACCAAAACGACTTAACCAGGAAAACTTTTAGAAGATATTGGGGCCTTTCAGTGTTCATGCTGAATGTGCTTCCTGAAGCTCCCTCCTCTCTACCATTAGGAACCTACCTAACGTAACTGTAGGTACCTAGCAAACAACTACCAAGATATGATGTAGTTAAAGGTACCAATGCACAGTATCATGGGCGTCGCCAGCGCTGCCACTAACTGTTCTGGTTCTGGTTTTACCCGCCTACAAACATTCGTAAATGAATTATTTGTTTATTTTCCTCTAACTTATAAATCAATGACTTTTCAGAGAACAGACACACTAATAATAATAATATGTCGTGTCGGCCAATGGCTTAATAGCCAATAGCCTCGACGAACATCTGAGGAAGCTCTCGCTAGGCAGTTGGATCAAGGGCTTGATTCAGAAAGCAGTACTTCTGGACACGGCGCGTATTGTTAGGAGGTTCCTCACTCAAGAGCCCTGACCATCGGTATCTCGGACCCTGTTCCCGATGCCGGTGGGCTACTATTTTCTATATTTATAAATGTTTTTTATATAATCTTTGTTACTGAAAATATTTAAAAATGTATATAATATGTAAAGAAAATAAACGAAGGTAATAATATGCTATAATTAAAATCCGTGTTGTATACATTCATCCTTCCTTCCTCCTGTTGTTACACAATTTTTCCTTCGTTTAACATGCAATGTTTGGGTAGGTACCTTTATGTTCATGTTTTTATCCTCTATATAAACAGTAATTTACATAAGTACTTAGAAACTGTACAGAATTATGTTTGAAGAGAAATATCGACAGCCAACATTTTGTAAGTCACTCAATAGGTACGGTACCTATTTGGCACTCTTTGAAAACCGAAGGCAACTTTTGGAAATACCTACAATAAATTCGGAATCATTTAAATACGTACAGACCTAATAAAGCAGACTAGGGTTATTTATAAAGGTTTATTTTGGTCAAAATCTAAAGTAAGCTCCGAAAAATAAACCGCATTTTTTTTTTTTTATTATATTACACAATCTAATAATAACCAATTTTAATCTAACTTAATTTGCTAAAAGTAAAATAAATCTAAGAGCACGTCCATTGCGTTTACTT
This sequence comes from Eugnorisma glareosa, assembly GCA_947578425.1. NCBI lineage: Eukaryota > Metazoa > Arthropoda > Insecta > Lepidoptera > Noctuidae > Eugnorisma > Eugnorisma glareosa. The sequence goes on from OX387958.1 coordinate 4,064,495, forward strand.
AGCATCTCCGCGAAGTCACTTTGTTCTTATAATCATTTAGATAGCTAGGTACCTACTATAATAATATATTACACTCCCGGTAAAGTCACAAATAGGTTATAGGTACTACACTAACTCAAAACTTGAGCAAATGAAAATAAAATAAATCTCAAACATTTTGATACAGGTCTGATCGATGATCATTTATTTATTTATTTATTGGCATATCTACAATTGTTACACTGTTTATCCTAATCATACAAGCTATATAAGCAAGCAAGCAAGCATAGTGTACAATATGATGTGATAGACACAGCATGCAAAAAAAAACTAAATTAAAACATTAAAAAAATACAATATAGTGCAGAAATAACACTTACAACAACAGTGGGTAGCTTAAGAAATACAGTAAATACAAAGATGACAGAAAAGAAAAGAAAAAAGTCAATATGGTGGTTAGTTTTGATGGACTTGCGCTTGAATTTTTGAAGTGTTGTGGAAAAAATATCTATTGATTCATCGCATTATTAAGAAGCCTGCAAATTCTGGGGATGGGGGAGTTGGATCCTAATACAGTTTTGCGGAATGGTGGACGTAATTGTTTTATAGGGTGACGCGGATAGTTGTGAGGTAGGTTAAAATTAAACTTGCCTAACAACTGGGGGCAGTCTATTTTACTCTGAAGTATTTTAAAAAGAAAAATTAAATCATAACATCGATCAAACAGTTCGTTGTACTTGACAATAATAAGTTTACCTTGAGCCAAGGGATTTCTAAGGTTTCCTTGAATGTAGGTGAACAAATCGACCGCTCGATTCTTATCTCTGAGTCAGTCAAGGACCAAAACTACGGTGAAGGTCGAATAATACGACTTTCTGTTTGGCAAACACACTGATCAAATTCGAACGCAGGCCGTGTATTGAAATATATCCAAAAGTTCTCGCAAACAATAATATTTTTTATTAATAAATAGAGTAGTGGTACTCTTGATACCGAAATTATGCAATGAAAGTGAAAAAATAACAAACTTGACATTGGCATCGTTGAGATCGCTAACGTTGAAGAAATGTTGGACACGATCCAGACACGAAAAAGAACCGGCAACGTTCTAATTTTAAATTTCCCACCTAATCGTTGATAACTAATAGTGCGTGACGCAAGGTGCACAAAATCACAATCGATCGATTATGATTAGATGCGTTCATGATTAATTTTAACTTAATTTTAGTGTAGTTTATCAGTTTATTTAGTTTTTATGAGTTTATGAAAAAGATAGCAACATTAATAACAAAATTAAACTTTCTTTGTAAACCTTCTTGCGACTCGTGTTTGTGACAGTAATTCGTAGAGGACGATTGAACTCCTTACGTAAGGATCGTCCTCTACCGTTAAATAAAAAAACAGTAGAGTAGGTATACCTACTATTATTATACCTATTATTATTTTTTACTATAATGATGTCTAAGCATTTCCTGAAGCCACGCATTAGAGCATTGTTTGAGAAAATAGCTATGTAGGTAGTAGGTACTCCAGTGTCTACAATTTTGAATGAATCAAGACATCGATTTGAGTTATTTCAAAACACTTTAACACTAGATAGAATTTCATCATATACAACACAATACTAACTCATGTTTGCATATTTACCCTTATTAAAACTCTAAAAGCTAGTCAGACCATAATTTTAACGAGAACAACATATTTATTTTGTTTTATTCATTGTCGTTGCGTTTACCTGGCTCTGAGTTCAATAGATGATAGGCAATTATCCTTGGATTGGGATGATATTAAATAACTGCTGTAATGATAATAGTCCAAATCACGACTTGAAGCTAAACTGGCTCGCGATCTGCCGGCCAGGCGAGCATCACCAAGGCCAAGGTTGACAGGGAAGGGGGGGCGCGGGACGCTGCCGCGGGCTTAACGCTCCGCTCGAACCCGCACGGACCATTCTGCACCTCGCAGTCGACTCTGACGGTTGTACAAGCGCAAGGTAAGCGGTGGTCATTTATTAATCTACCGACGTAAAGTTTCGCCTAGACCGCGTCCCACCAACACACCACCGCCGCTCCTGAATTCAAAATGTTCCTAGCTTATTGTGTGATAACCAAATCCCTATTCAAGTATTCAAGATGTGCTTCGATAACGTTAAGTGGTCTATTTCGCCGATAAGATGACTATCGCACTTGTCTGAAGAAGTTGGAATTGCATTCAAATCTAACCCGCGAAGGTAACCGGTGTCACCTCAAATCGGGGGAAACTTTCCCTCCAAAAAGTTTTGAAGCGGTTCCCGAAGGGCGGGAAGCGTGAGGCCGCGTGCGTGCTGCGTGCCGCGCATCGATCGGGCCACCCCTCGCCCTCGCCACTCCCGGCTCCGATACATTCATTTGGACAAAATATCATTCCATCATTGCATTTAGAATCCTGCGTTTATTTTATTTATTTGCAGTAGTTTTAGTGATTTAGTGCATGTTTTAGCCGCTAGATTATTAAGTATTTGTGAAAATGGGTGGCTGTGCAACGAAAGAAAACAAGGAAAACAAACCGGCTGGCGAAGCCGACGGGTGCGTATTACTCCGGCCGGCATTTATCTCCGGTGCCCACTGCCAAATCTTGTAGTTAATACGTTGCTTTGTGCTCAATTCACTGTTACTTTGGTCTAAATTGATTTTTTAATCGTCTTAATTATTAAATATATAACCAGTGCCGTAAAATTATGTCCCGAAACTTGATTCACTTTTGCAATGTTACTTACGGACATTGAACCTAAACGGGATGTGGAAATTATGGCGTTTCCGGATTGACGGGCCGTATAATGATCGTAAACTCCTACCAACTAAAGTTGTGCCGTAGTTTCTGGTTTTACACTTTAATTCTATTCTATTTATCTAAATTGATGAAAAGGCATTCGTCTCTGTGTTGCTGTCGAAATTCAAATTGTAATAAAAGTATGCAAAATCCTCTAAGGAAAATGACTACATATCTCTGAGTTTAATGAGGATATTTGTGTTATTATTTACTTGACGTGCACGTCAGTGTCCTTTTCACAAATAGGTCCCTACCTACATGCATTCAGTATCATATCGACTCGTATCCAATATCACGATTGGCATAATTCATGGAACGATATGTGGATTCCGTAATCTGACGATGTTTAATTACTGCAATAGCTTCTCGAATAGAAATGAATGCAAAGTAACAAGAAACTCGCGATAACACGTTCGTTCGTTGGTCGCGAGTGGGAGGTACGGCTGCGCACGACGAAGAAGCACCGGTGCGCAGTGAGCTGACACATCCGTTCGACTTGCGCGTGTCGGTCAAGGCGACCTCTAGCTAAATTACGTAATTCCACCACAAAACTGAGTGTTTCCCTGGGTGTGTTCGGTCAAAAACAATTCCAAATCCGCTCCAGTCCGAGTAACATCTCCAGTACCAGTAGTTCTTGCACCCAGTTTTCTATCCAAAACTAGTGGCTTTAGTTAATTCCACCAGTATGAATTATAAACTGAAAGTCACAATCCCTGTGGTGGTTTGCGGTGGCGCCGTGCTCGCGTATTACCTCATCAGGCGGTTCGTAATATTTGTAAAAATAACAATTCGTTGTTTCATTTGTATATTATTTGTTATATTAATTTTCTTTATTAGTAATTATCATAGCAGTGAAGTAAGACTATTAATAAAATCTCGATTTAAAACTTTTTGGATGTTGACTTAGGTTTACTCTTCCACCGCTCGATTCCAGAGTCGATGGGTACGTCACTATTTATTTTCACTTTTAAAAATAAAGCGGTTAAAAGGAGTTGGCTACGGTTGCGTCGCAAGGATATCTATTAAATTTTCTTTGTGTTCATTTAAATTTTTAAAAATGTGCACTAGGGCGACATGTGCTGCGTTAAAAGCGTTAGAATATTATTTATACCCTTATTTTCGTAGTTACAAGAAAAGTAAGATTTATTAAAATGATTGTGTGTCGTTACAGAAAAGCCGCAGCAATGGTGGACGCCGCAACAATCGAGAAGTTGGAGGCTGGATTCAGCAAGCTCCAGGCCTCTGACTCCAAGTCACTGCTGAAGAAGTACCTTACCAAGGAGGTGTTCGACGCTCTCAAGAACAAGAAGACCTCCTTCGGCTCAACTCTCCTGGATGTCATCCAGTCTGGTGAGTACTTTGATAAGGTTGTTCCTATCTAATAATCTCACATAAGGTACTTTGTACTCGATAGGCACGTAGGCACCGGCGTTAATACTTAGAAACAAATATCAGATTAAACACTTGCAGTATTGATAGAACACTAATACCAACAGATAAAGGTACTCACCCAGTTACCTACTGAAAACCTTTCGATATCATTTAGGTATTTTTACGAAAGCATGAAGCTGATGTTACGTAATCTTTTTCAGGTTATGAGAACTTGGACTCTGGTGTCGGAATCTACGCCCCCGACGCTGAGGCGTACACAGTGTTCGCTGACCTGTTCGACCCCATCATCGAGGACTACCACAATGGTTTCAAGAAGACCGACAAGCACCCCGCCAAGAACTGGGGTGATGTCGAGACACTCGGCAACCTGGACCCCGCCGGCGAGTTCGTCGTGTCAACCCGCGTGCGCTGCGGTCGCTCCTTGGAGGGCTACCCCTTCAACCCTTGCCTGACTGAGTCCCAGTACAAGGAGATGGAAGAGAAGGTCTCCACTACCCTCTCCGGACTCGAGGGTGAACTCAAGGGTACCTTCTACCCCTTGACCGGCATGTCCAAGGAGACCCAGCAGCAGCTCATTGATGACCACTTCCTGTTCAAGGAGGGTGACCGTTTCCTGCAGGCTGCCAACGCTTGCCGCTTCTGGCCCTCGGGCCGTGGTATCTACCACAATGAGAACAAGACCTTCTTGGTGTGGTGCAATGAGGAGGACCACCTTCGTCTTATCTCCATGCAGATGGGCGGTGACCTGAAGCAGGTGTACAAGAGGCTGGTGAATGCTGTCAACGATATTGAGAAGCGCGTTCCCTTCTCCCATGATGACAGGCTCGGTTTCCTGACTTTCTGCCCCACCAACCTGGGCACGACCGTGCGCGCGTCCGTGCACATCAAGCTGCCCAAGCTGGCGGCCGACAAGGCGAAGCTGGAGGAAATCGCTTCCAAGTACCACCTGCAGGTGCGTGGCACCCGCGGCGAGCACACCGAAGCCGAGGGTGGCGTCTACGACATTTCCAACAAGAGGCGCATGGGACTCACCGAGTATGACGCCGTCAAGGAGATGTACGACGGCATCGCTGAACTTATTAAGATTGAGAAGTCCCTGTGAATCGGTTAACGATCTCGCGTTATCAGTATTTTTTGTATTATTTATCGTTTTCACGTAAGAATTGATTGGATGTCGGATTGGTTGGGCCGGCAGACGGCACTAGTCAGCGCCCCGCGAGTGTGGCCGGCCACGCAAGCGGCCCTATATACTGTTTTTCGTAAAAGTATTTTCTATAAGGAAATGGAAAATAAAGACAGCTAGCGTTAAGACCATTTTTGTCTATTCTTTCTATTCATAGTCCCTACCCATTAGACAAACCGCACTGTTTAGCTAAATTATTCAGAAGTATTGCAATGAACATCGACCCTAGAACACTAGTACACAATAATATTGTTCCAGTACAATTACTCCGAAACCCTCACAAACTCAACACTTGCTTACGGTATGATAACAGGAATAAAGTAATTTGCAAATCCGCCCCTAAGGCTACCCACTGACCTAATTTGCTTCTTTGAGATTAATTAATCTTACATAATTTATGACGAATGTCGAGAAATATGCGAAATCCTAAAAAAAAATTGTTCATTATTAATGGTAAAATTTGATGTACGTCAGAATCGCGGGTGTACTTTTCTGATTTGCCTAAAGTTATTGCAGTTATTTGGTACCTTTACGTACCTCCTGAAAATCTGTGTACCTACACCCGTACAACGATATTTTAAAAATGAGGTACTACCGCAATCCTGATGTCAGAACCGCGGGTGTACTGCTAACCAATATATAATGTAGCTAAGTGCACTGTATATTTAGATTTGGTACCGCTTGTGTACTTGCAGAAACAAGTATTAAATAAACGAAATACTGTAAGGTTGCTGCGAAAAGTAAAAAAAAAACGATTTTCTTTCTTTGACGTTGCTACTATTTTTACTATTACCGAATCCCAAACCAGAACCTCCGCATAACATTTAGTCACTATTGTGTGACCATCCGGGAATCAAAGCTCGTAATGTATGATTTCAGAATTTGACAATGGATTAAAATTAAAATCATGTCGGAGATGTTTCATCAATAGGTACCTACATTTATTACAGGATCGAAGATGTGTTAATTATTTACTAGTTTAATTTAATTTATAGAAGTCTTTTAACTATTTATCAGGCCGAGATAAACACGTGGAATCAGTGCGTTATTCGTATTAATCATTGCATAATTCGTTACCATTGATATTAATTAAAAAATCCTTTAAAGCTGTATAAACTGACATACATACATCCTTATCCTAATTTTCTATTATATCCATCCAGTGTTGCCAGGGCCCTTGAGTCAAAGTTACGTTTCGTTTTCTGAAATGTTAAATTTTTCTGCAAAAGTTACATTACGGTTGTTTTTTTTTTATTTACGTGTTTTTGGGGCGGAGGTCGGAGGCAAATTGATGTCAGCAAAATGTTGGAACGACTCAGGAGGTTATAGGAAATTAGGAATCTATGATGTCTAATGACCGATATAAACTAATATTGATCCAAGAGTCTAATGGTGTATTTAATCCTATGATAAATAACACAGACTCTAGTTTCATTTGTTCACAACGCCATCTGCACTGTTGTTACTATCTATTCTAGCCCTAACTTATTATATTAGTTTGAACCAAAACTACGAGATGGTGCATCTGTTAGTTTTACACTAAACCAACTACTAATATTCGATACGTTTAAAACCCTCTTAGCGTACTTGTTCTACCAAGTGTAAGAGGGCTTTGTTAATATAGGGCTAGAACGCCTCAATGCAAATTACAAATCTCATAGTTCTGAAAAGTTACGAAAATAGCCTGAAATGTAAAAATTACTTACATGTTACGCGAGGGGGTCAAAAAAGTTACTTAGTTCTAATGGGTTTTGTTAATATTTAACTTAAGTTTTTAACAGTGATCGGAATATGTAGAGCTAATGTACCTAAAGTTCAAGGAACAGAAACGAAAAGTGGGGACTTCCTTACGACTAAAATTTTTTACTGAATATTTTTTTCTGGAACTTGGAAATGTCAAGGAATCAGTTATGTACATTTAATAATAACGGTATTTATTAATCAGTACAGTAAACTAATTGAATTCATTATTTTCCCTTTATTAGCGACTTCGACAACAAGGAGAACGTTCGGAAAAGGCCAGTAGATACGTTTTCTATTGATATTAATTCAGGTAAAGAACGCGGCGGACCCTCTGCCTCATGTTTTCGTTTCCCAGAATAGCCAAAACTTTCAACATCAACGGAAATAATATTCTGACTGAGTCATAAGATTGGTAACTATCTTAATTATTGAGGTTGATTGCTGTTTACCTTTAGTTCTAATAATTGTACAAAATGAATAAATGGTATAAAAACCTATAATATTTTTTTTACCTTTTTAGTTCTAACTATTAAAGCTGGTACCTATGAAAATTAAATTAGCTTCCGCACTTACTTACGGCGTTCAAACGAAGATAAGGGCATTACCTTTAGTTTTTACACAGTAAAAGTCGTGTCCTTTTTTTAAACAATAACAGTAAATGAATTCGATAGTTGTTTTACTTTATTATTGTCCGACATTCGGAACAAATATTCCGAAAAAAAAAATTGTCTTGAGGAAGTCTCCACTTTTCGTTTTGTTCCTTGAACTTTAGGCACATTAGCTCTACCTATTCCTATCACTGGTTATTAATACTGAAGATTGTTATTTTATAAAATAATAATGACGTCAAAGACAGAAAATAGTTTTTTTAAACTTTTAGCAGCAACCTTACTATATTTTGTTTATGCAGGTTCACAAGCAAGAGGTATCAAATCTATTTATACACCCGCGGTTCTAACATCAGGATTGCAGGTGTACCTAATTTTTAAATATCATTAAACGGGTGTAGGTACACAGATTTTCAATAAGTACGTAAGTAAGTAAGTAGAGAGGTACACAGAAGGTACCAAATAACTGCAAGAGGCAAGTGAAGTGTACTCACGTTTCTGATGTACATAGATAGCCCAACCAATGGCAACACTGCTCCATAAAAGTCACAAATGTCAGTAATGTCAGTTAAAAGAACTTCAACCGCCGGTTCCCCGGTATCGATTGAATTTGTTTCGGACAAATAAACATTAAAATAATGGCTACTCCAAAAAGCGAGAAAGACTTGCATTTACCATTATCCAGAGTGAAAACTATAATGAAAAGTTCGCCGGACGTCGAAGCAGTTGGCGCTGAACCCCTGTACTTAGTAACGAAAGTTACCGTGAGTAAATGTTTTGACGCTTTTATAACCTATTGTGGGTCAGTGGGTCGTCTTAAGGGCGTTAATAAAACTTGGTTATAATAAAAACATTACTTTTCATACGTTACAGGAATTATTTGTCACAGACTTGGCCAAAAGAGCAATCAAAAACAGCAAAAACTCCTTTTTGGAATATAAACACATCGCGCAAGTCGTCCAATCGGATGATACGTTAGACTTTCTACGGGAGATCATGCCTAAGAAGATAACTGTGAGGCAGTATAAAGAAATGATGGCTAAAAAGGCTGCAAAGGTTAGCAGATCTGATGATACAACCGAAGAATCGAGTGAGGAGGAAAGTAGTGAAGAAAGCTCTGATAATAATGAACAAGAAACATAAAGTGTAGCTGTGTTATGTGTAGGATATTTTAAGTACTATTACTTTCATTGTACTCTGCCTGTACACAAAAAAATATTCCAGGTTCAACGAATTCAATTCAATCTTGATTAGTGTACTGGATGAATTATGACCTGTTTAAAGATCTACAGGTAGATGTATATTGTGACCAGGCCCGGACTGGCCATAAGGGCAAATCGGGCAAATGCCCGATGGGCCAGTGTGGCCATTGGTGGTTGACTTTCTTTTGCTATTTAATACATGATTAAAATAATGTCCTCTACCGTCAAGTCGAGTACCTAATTCAACTTACTCTTGGGCTCTATCTGTAGTAAAATGGTACCCTCGAGAGAGGCTCACCAGGCCTCTAGATACTTATACATTTTCCTTAAAACAATGCGCGCATGCAAAACTTTTTACAAAAAGGTTCCTTTTTGTGCCTCTGGATTGTTTTTTGTTCTTTTGTTTTTTTTTTTTAAAAAATGTTACCACACACTAGGATTTTCACCTGTACCATGGGTGTGTTAACAAACATTTAAACTCACATACACAAACAGCCAGACCCGGAACAACTACCTGTAGATCATACAAATAACTGTTCCGTGCGGGGATCGAACTAGCGATACACAGCGCAGCAGCCAATTGCTCAGCCACTGAGCCAACTGTTTCGTCGTGTTTTTGGCACTCGTGTTATTGGATTTTCGCATGATCGACCGGTATAGGTACATGCTGAAATAAATTAGGAGCCCCTTGCCCATCACAACTTTGCAAAAAATGGAGCATGTGGTCATATCTCAAATTACATATTATTAATACCTGAATTTATTCGGAGGCTAGATGTAAAAAAAATTGAGCTCGCTTTTGCAGCCTATTTTCTCTTGGATCTTTACATTTTCTATTATAAGTCGACCAAGTAACTCCAATAGGTCGAAACAATTCAAACCAGTCCAAGGCAAGGTGTCAAAATTTTTTCGAGCTTGCTACTTCCTCTATAATCTTTGATTTGTCTGCAAGTCGACCAAGTAACTCTTGTATAAAGGGTAAAATTTCCGAGCTCGTTTCGCTCGCTCTTGGAGCTTTACTTCTTTTGGTTTTTAAAATCGTCTCCCTATATTTCTGAATAAAAGGACAAAAGAAAAGCTAACTTCTCTGGAGTGGAGAGCTCAATTTTTTTAGTTACTGGACTTTTCAAATAACCCTTCAAAATTAGTAACTTCTACTTCTATTTATTAATCAAGTATTTTAGATTCTAACAAGAACTTCAGCTGCATCTGTAACTAATAAACTTAACCCTCACAAATCCGTTTTTACTCGCACCTTTCTACGCCCTGGCTCAAAAGCTTGCGACGCCCCTGTTCGACAGCGTCGCTATTCTAGTCTCTTTATCAAAGTCACAGCCTAGTATTTCAGATTAATATTGTATTTTAGATATTTTATTCAGTTGATTCAAAATTTACATTAGTAGTTTTCCTTTCTCTTGAGAGTGGAGGGCCAACCATCTCTAAAATGCCCGGGCCGGTTTCCGGTCTCAGTCTGGGCCTGATTGTGACATAACAGTCCAATAGTCCTATTCATAAGTCCATGTTGTCATTCTTTGTTCTGTCATGTAGGTACCTCATCCATCAGTTTCCATTGAGATTGAGGTCAAGAGCTTGTACTGTGTACTTTAGCTGAAGAACAATGTGCTGGAGGTTGAATTAATAATTTAAATTGATAACATGTAGGTAGATAGTTTACTTCAATGTATTACTGAGCACATGGATATGAAATTTTGATCAATATTTCATACAAATCCTTTGAAACCTAATGGGGAATAAAAACAAGTGTATACTGTTTGCGCTGAAAATAATTCAGAATTTTTAATCAATATCAAATCTGTCATTTGACCAAATCTTCATAATATTTGCAAAATATGTTGTTATTTGTAAACCAACATGGTTTTATCTGAAACAGAAATCATGAAATATGTGGGTAATTTAAAAGTAGCTCTCAATGTTGTGTTCATATTCATACTTTTTTGTGCCAAATGTAGTTTTTTCATCAGTAAATAGCAGCTTCATTGTATGAAATTAAATAAACTTATTTATTGAAATAAATTTTCCCATCTCCACAACAAGACACTTAATTTTATTAATTCGTAAAAAAAATACTTTTAATATTTTAAAAGTATTTTTTTTACGAATTAATACTACACTACACACTGGTCACTATTTCTTATTAGAAATAGTGACCTCTAGTGGTGCACCGTGACACTTTTGTGCTTGCTATACAATCACAAGGTGCTTGCACGATGTATACTAGTTGTTGTACTTTATTTCCAAGAGATGTCAGCACAATTTTCATTATTGGAGCATTTCCTTTATGGCGGCGGCGGGATTTAAAGCGGCATTCAATCTACAGGGTGGGCCAAAAATTTTTCCAAATAGCAACACTAGATTTTCCGTTCGAGGCTTCGAGCCGTTCGAGGGAGGGGCGCGCGGGTGGCGGGAAACTATGCGTCACTTCAAGCAATTTTAATCACGATCAAGAGTACTGTGGTGGTCATATAATTACGAACGCTTACATAAAGGGAAGATTTTTTCAAACTAACAAGAATAACTGATGGCATATATTTTATGTGTTTCTCTTGGTATCGCAAAACTTTTCCATACTAGCAGTACATTGTTAAACATGATTGGCTAAAAAATAAATAGATAACATTTTTTTTTTTCTTTATACATTAGATCTGAACCTAGTATTACTATTTACTGGCTGGTCTGTTACAAGAACGCTGAATTGTTTATTTTTTAAATTTAAATAGAGAATACTCTGTGGCTCTGTGGTTGTAGGTCACCATTCGTATAATTTTGGCGCCATTTAGTGCTGTAAATGTCATAAAGGTGATTGCTGCATATGAAAACAATGTGGAAAAATAAAAGTTGTGATGAATCTACAAGGGTAGTAATAATAAAACTCCGGGAGAAGAATTGGTCGTATAAAAAGATAGCAGACCACCTGCAATGCTCAAAAAACGATGGTTTTCCACGCTGTGAAGCATTTTGCCACGTGTCAAAGTACTTCAAATGTTCCGCGTGTAGCTAGACAGAAAGTCATCTCGCGAGATGATCGAAATATCGTTCGTTTGACAAAACATAATCCTTTTAAAGGGTCTAATGAGCTGAGAAAAGAATATTTTGGTGAAAACAACCCTTTAGCAATCTTGGCACGCACTATTCGAAGGCGTTTGGTGGAAGAAAAGTTGCACGGAAGGTTAGCAAGGAAGGTGCCCCTGTTGAAACGGTGTCATAGGCAAGCCCGGCTTGCATTTGCAAGAAGGTATGAAAACGGGACAGTTAGACAGTAGAAAAATGTTCTTTTTTCTGACGAGACTAAAATAAACAGGCTATGTTCTGATGGAAAACGATATGTACGACGCCCTCCGAACAAAGCATTCGACCCTAAGTACACAAAAAAGACATTAAAACATGGTGGGGGAAATGCGAAAATTTGGGGGTGCTTTTCTGGACATGGTGTTGGACCTGTTAAGCTGACAGAAGGAAACATGGATCAATTCAATATACTGGAAGAAACAATGTTACCTTATGATGAAGACGTGCTTCCGGTTATTTGGACATTCCAGCACGACAATGATCCAAAGCATACTGCACGCATCGTTAAGGAATTTCTCACATCGCAATCAGTTTCTGTCTTAGATTGGCCAGCCAACAGCCCAGATCTAAACCCAATAGAGCATCTTTGGTGCGAGGTCAAGAAAAAGGTTTCAAAGCCGTGGACATGCTAATGACTATTAATTTTAGTTTAAAATGTACCAAATTGCTTTTTTTCTTTAAGGTGGATACGCAAGGGTAGCCCGCGAAATTTAAATTTTCTCAAGTTTATTGCAATTTGCAGGTCAGTGTCAAGTTGTATGTTGATGAAAATATGAATCGCGCCAGTAACACGTATGGAGTTACAAAATTATAATCATTCAAATCATCAATACAACCCTCCAAGTTCATATAATCTCAAAAAGTGACTGTTTCATGAAATTTCTATTGAATGTGATTATATGAACTTGGAGAGCTGTATTGATGATTTGAATGATTATAATTCTGTAACTCCATACGTGTTACTGGCGCGATTCATATTTTCATCAACATACAACTTGACACTGACCTGCAAATTGCAATAAACTTGAGAAAATTTAAATTTCGCGGGCTACCCTTGCGCATCCACCTTAAGCACTTCACATTAATGTGATTTATTTAATCTGAGTTTTATATAATTTTTTGTTCAATAAATCGTTCTTAATTATTTGTCCAGCTTCCTTACTATTTTACATGGTTTACGTCAAATGTCAGTTTACCGGTAGTCAAATGAGAAATGTTTCCGAACAAATTGATTTCTCGCAGAGGTGATATCCCATGGCCTCCGAGAAGCCCGGACCTTACACCATGCGATTTTTTCTTGTGGGGATACCTGAAAGTCGAGTGTACCGACAACATTCCAATTAAAACAAAACATCCACGAGGAGATAGCCGCGATCCCCCGCAGCATGTGTCAGCGAGTTTTCCAAACTGCGTAGTCGATTGCAGGAGTGCCAACAACGAGACGGCGCACATTTGGACGATGTCATTTAAAAAAAAAAACATTACGTTAAAGTGTAAATAAATTATTAACAAAATAACATTTGAAGTTTTATTTCTATTCATGCTTCAAAAGTGCAAAAATTTTTGGCCCAACCTGAATACATTCCGAAATTTTGATCCGCTACTTACTATATATTCCAAATCTTTGATCCGCTACTTACATATTTCTTTTGCTTTATCCACATTCATACAGCTTGTAACACAGCGTTTGCCGATTATGACGGACGAGTAGATCTACACCAGTGTCTTAATTTCTAAGCCAAGAATACCTACCTACCAGAAGAAGAAGATCAGAATACCTAATTAAGGCTTAGAAACCGGGTCTAAAATGGCCACTAAGTATTACCGCGCTCACTGACGTTCTGCCACTTTTCACCCTTATGTCCTAAGTTATAAGGTTGAATTGAAAAGTGGTCTACCGTCATTGTACTCAGTAGTAGTACCTTTTTTTTTTTACCGATGGGAAATCATTAAATAACCCCTCCCGCTCTGGGCTGAGCAGGAGGGAGTGTCAGACTTTTACTGACTAAAACCCATCCATGTTCCTTCCTTTGCCCTTTGTGTTCCAGGGCCGCGGTATCTCTTTCGAACAGTCCCGCAACCCTGGCAGGCGTCGGCCCTTACGGACCCCTTCCTGTTTGCTGACTCTCTTTGAGGCGCGCGTGGAACACGAACGCGCCGTCGACACGGCCTGTCGTCATAAGACGGACGGACGGCGAGCTAGCCCATAGCTCACCGTCCACAGGCCCGCGTCTACGGTGGCCGGGGGCCACCACGTGGCCCCCGACGCCCGGTGCGTCTCCCGCGGCGGCTGGGACGTGAGGTTCTCTCCCTCTCACGTCCCGCCACCTCCTTCGCTAGCATGACTGCTTCGCAGAAGGAGGTGACGGCGTCCCATTCCGTCTCGCTCCGGACCATGGATTGAACCAGGGCCGGACGCGAGAGGTCGCCGCCGCCGATCGCCGCTACGAGGACACGGCGTTGCTCCGCCCAAGCGGAGCGGACCTGCACAGAGTGCTCCACCGTGTCCTCCGGTCGATCCTCGCAGTGGTGACACCCGGGCGTTTCCTCCCGCCCGATTAGGTGCAGGAACCTCCCGAAACAGCGGTAGTAGTACCTAGGGTAAACATTCTGGTTATCGGCCGTACGCATTCAGTGCGGCCAACGCACATGCGCGTTTTTCGGTCTTTTAAGCGGCTTGTTGACTTCAGAGTTGATTTCTATCATAAATTAAGCTGTACTCTAACTCCAAGACTAAAAAAAAAATCATAAACTTAGAGGGTTGTATTGATGATTTTAATAATTATAATTCTGTAACTACAAACCTACGTGTTACTGGCGCGACTCATTTTTCATCAACATACAACCTGACACTGACCTGCAAATTGCAAAAAACGTAAGAAAATTTGAATTTCGCGGGCTACCCTGACGCTTCCACCAGAAACAGGAGATCGATCACGATTCAAACAAATAGCTAGGTACTTTTAGCTTTAGCATCATTAAAAAAACTCGTAATACAATCATTTTAAAATTAAACTCAAACACAACATGAAATTATATGCCTAGTAATTAAATCAGGTGTAATTTTACCAATTTTCTTCAGCTCTTTATTTCAAACGGCTGAAAACGGGTTTTGTTTACTGGTTATCGGCCGCTACGTTCGGTATTTTAAAGGTCATATCTTTGAAAATATGAGGTATAGGTAGGTACTGGCGGCCGGAATCTAGTTGTAAATTCACAAAATTCTAGCTGTTCACAAATATAATGGAAACTATGAATTTAAAGTTTCCGCAATAAATGCAAAGGGAAATGACGTGAATAAACCGGTTTTGCGACCACCCGGTCGGAAAGTAGATTTAGAAATTAATCGTCAACGTATTGTCCGACCACCAAAAATATCACTTTTGAAAAGTTTCATGCGTTTGGGCACTTAATTATTGAAATGAAACGTAAAAACTTCCCTGTGAAAGTTAATCCACCTGCTTTTTTTTTCATTAAATTTGACACGTCTAATATACACACGATTATTATAATATTCTTAATATGAAAGTTCGCAATGCTTTAGGTGATTTTAGATAAATAGATAATACTGACACTGTAATATTATTAGTTTTAAGTTTCTTGCTGCGCCAACAGGGTCATGTACTCACTAGTTTTAAGCCTAGAGTGTAAAATTGGTTGTGTAGGTACATTGTCCAATAAATCAATAAGTAAACACGTGTCCACCGGCCACCCACCAAACTTTAAAATGGTGCCTGAAGGCGCAGTCATAGTCATAGAGGCATAGTCCCATACTCCCATTGGATTATGTATTGTGAAGTTTGTCAGGATTGAATGGCGCGAAATTAGACAGAAGTGGTCTATATACCACTGTCTAATAATCAATCGAAAAGTGGCTGGTAAGCCGGTATGTTTACCCTCCTTACGGACACCACTTTATTTGACCACAAGAGATTTAATCATATAGGTAAATCATGGTTACATTGTCTACACTGCATGCGACCTCCAAATCGTCACATCTGAAAACAAGGCAAAGGTCTGTTTGACACTGTTGTCACTTCGTGCTTAAATATGTACACGGTACTATATGCGCACGATTTCATAATAGGAGCAATACTAACACATTTATACTGATAGCCTCAATACCACATCTAGTCAATCAAACGCATTTCCGCTGGCCAATCTAATTGTTTTAATCGTTTTTTCATAATCCTTGCAGTAGAGGTAGAGGAAACAGAAGCTTGCTTTGTTTTTAATTCATTAACTGACTAGCTGTTGCCCGCGACCTTTGTTAGCGTGAAATAAATATTACTTACTTTCCTTTTTTAATCAAATTTTGTTACCAATCCAAGGGTGTTACTCCCTAAGACATCAGCTATGTGCCAGTAAAGGTCCCATCCAAATCGATCCAGCCGTTTCGGAGATTAGGCGTTAGAAACGGATTTTGTTAAAATTTCAAGGGTTTTAATTTTGTTTTGTGCGGAAACCTAATATTTTTTCTAAAATTAATCTATGTTAGACCTTATAACATCAGCTATCTGCCAGTAAAAACCCGCCAAAACCGGTTCAGCTGTTTCGGAGATTAGCCGGAACAATGAGACAGACAAAAGTTGAAAAAAAAATGTTTCTGCCTAACTTTTCCCCAAGTATGTTGGGGTCGGCTGAAAACCAGTATTTAGCATGCAGCTGATGCAGTGGCTGCATAAGTTTTGCATCCAACGCTGCATAACTGACCCTGGCTAACGCTTCCCCTGGGCATGAATAGTAGCCAGACTTTCGGTCTTCTACCCGCATTGACCGTCAAAGATTCATGAATGACAGCCGTGACCAATTGCTTTCCGAGTCACGGAGGGTCTCGGTAGATGCTCATAATTCAATTATTTTTTTTGCTCTGTTCCGGTCAGCATGTGTTCTTCGATCCTTAGGTATTTCTGTTTCATGTTCTCTAAATACAGCTGTATATTATATAAAACTTGCTGAAATAATTGCATTTAAAGTAGGTAATTGTTGATTGTATCTGCGGAATGGCCATGACGCAATCACAGTCATGTGATGTGTTAAATTTTATTTAACTGGAAGCCTAAATCTAGATTTTTGCAACAAAATTTAAATTTTGTAAAAGCACGAGGCAATTACCTCGTGTTTTTATGCGTATTTAAATGTCTTATGCCCGTTTTCGTAATTTTATTACGTAAATATTCTCTACGTAAACGTATATCTAATTAGGGGTAGTGTTGGAAAATCCTATGTGCAGCTCTTCTACTAGGTATACCTAGTATACCTAGTATACAAGGTGTAAACAGACCCTACACGAAAGGGTTACGCAAGCATTCGAACTCTTATTGTTCTGAAAAATTATGGTTTACAGTAGCTCTCAATGTAACGCATTCAAAACATTGAGCTGCTAGATGCTTTAATACGAAAGTCATGGACGTAATTATATAATAATAAATAAATAATCTCTTTATAAAAATAAAAAAAGGTAAAGGAGAAAAAGGAAAGTTAATATATATAAATGAAGTTGTAAAATTTAAATTTTACAACTTTATTGTTACTTTTATTTTTCTTTTTTCGCGGAGGGCACTGAAACTCGCCTGAGTAGGTATAGCTAGCCTGTGGGCTAGCTATACTCAGGCGAGTTTCAGTGCGAGGCGAGTTTCAGTGCCCTCCGCGTCCAGTACAACAACGCGTTCAGGGCGATACTGGGGCTGCCCCGCTTCTGCAGTGCCTCGGGCATGTTTGCAGAAGCGCGCACCGACTGTTTTCACACCACCATGCGCAAGCGGTGCGCGTCCTTGGTGCGCAGGGTGCGGGCCAGCTCCAATGCCGTCCTAGCTATGATCGCTGGACGTTTGGACTGCCCTTATATTAGGAAGTGTTGCAGTAGGCATATAGCCAGGGCGTGTTAATTACTATTAAACATTATTGCTGAGTTTTGTATTATTTTAATTTATGTTCTATTATATTGTATCCAAATTCCAACATTTGTATTTGTATTTTAAATTATTGATGTAATTTTTTGTGTGACATTGACTTTAATTTGATTTTCTTGACATTGTATTTCTAATTTGTTGACACTGTATTTATTA
Source organism: Eugnorisma glareosa (assembly GCA_947578425.1). Lineage (NCBI taxonomy): Eukaryota > Metazoa > Arthropoda > Insecta > Lepidoptera > Noctuidae > Eugnorisma > Eugnorisma glareosa. Next base: position 4,082,565 of record OX387958.1, read on the forward strand.
TTATTTTATTTTTCATTTTATTTTATTTTATTTTTAAATTGTGATTTACGATTGTGTCCTAATAACGTGTATTTTTAATATGGGGAAACCTGAAATAAATGGATTTTATTTTTTTTATTTATTAAAAAAAAAAACGTTTGGAAAGATGGAACTTTCTAGATATGGTTTAGAACAAAAAAATCGCAATAACGGCAGAACATGTATGTACAGATCGCGGCACGTGAGTTGAACCAAAATGGCGGTCGTCCGCGCATGTACAATTATGGATTGAGACCCGAAAAGGTGTAACAGCTCGCGGCACGTAATAAGTTGAACCACAGAGCATCTTTAAGTTGAACTATGACCTTGAATGCGCAGAAACACATTTTCGTAAGTTAAGTATTCTAAACGACAACTTCTAAAATCTGCAGTGGCAACAACAATAATGCCAGGGCTATCGTTTTTGAGCTCACCAGATGGCACCACTGTCGATTAAGGTCCTGTCAAAAATTCTATTTTATAGTACCAATAACTTCATGAAAAGTTTATTTTATTACGTAAAACATAGTGTAGACTTCAGGTTCATATATTTACAATATTGTCCACAAAATTGAAACATTTAAAAATCATTTTACGAGTATCTCCAAGTACTGAAAATTAAGATTCTAAGTTGCTACTTAAGATCTTCAAGTCTTAATTAATCAGGAATGGCCCAATCTAGACCACAATCGTGAATATTTGTAAAAATAAGTGTTAAAAAAGCACGCAAAGCGTGAACTTTCTATGACATCTGACATTTCGGTGCCCCGCGCTACACTAGCGCCTCTAGCGGAATTCATACGCGACAGCCCCATTGCACTCGGCTAGAAGACAGGAATATACGATAATATGATTTACGAGGTTTTCATGTAGCTAGGTCAGAAAATTATGTGAGAAAATTATGGCAGAAAGATGAGAAAAAAACGATTTTTGAGGGCTAAATTCACTAATACAGACGTAGCTATAGTAAAATTCTTCTAAGAATCTAAAATGCAATAGCCAACATAAAAAAACATTAGCATTAAATTTTCTACACATGTAGAAGTAGGAGTTAGGTACTTACTAATTTTGTCAAGTTATTTGAATGAACTAAAAGAAAATGGGGCTACCATGACAAAAAAAAAATTACAAATGATCACTTCCCAAACAATTTTCCGCTTAATTTCATTTGCCAAATTATTACTTAGCAAATAAAATGTTCACAAATAATTGTAACGCAAGTCAAGATTCAAGAGAAATTAGTCTGCAAGAGCGAGCGAAACGAGCTCAAAAAATTTAAAACTATCTTGGATAGTTTAGACTGGTTTCGACCCTTCGTAAAGAAGTTACATGGGCGGCTTATACACGTATGTTTGACATAATTGCCTATTAGGGCCTCGGGGCAAGGGGCTCCTAATTAATTTCAGCCCCTCCTTCTGTCTACAGCGGTAGATCATGCGAAAATCTAACAGGACTGCCAATCCAAAGGCAGAAAAAAGAAGCCTCTGTGATAAAAGTTTTTTTGCGCCAATTGTGTAAGTTAATTACTCAGAGGCTCATTTTTACTAGCCGTAAAAATAGTGAGAGTGTGGTTTTACTGTACGCTACAATTTATTACGTACTTACTAATGCTGAGGCATCAGGCGGGAAAAGTTATAACTTTAAAAAAAGCTGAGCCTCTAGGGGGGAGGGGGGGGCTGCTGCCCGCCCATCCTGTCTCCCTGGCGACGCCCATGTCGACAGGCATCATAATAATTTATTTATTCTTTAAATATGATTGATTTCTATTAAATCATCTTGTTTTACTAAAAATGTGTACCTAATTGACTAACGGCAGTTGCTATTTTTAGCCTATTGCGACCGAAATCGAATTACCTATGTACCTACTTGACCCAAACTTTATCAGCCAAAAATATAAAATCATGGTATTTATGCCTATAATAGACGTCGTCGTAATCACAACACTGTGAGCGTTAATAATTGATAAGTAAATAAATAAAGAAAGAATGAAAACATATTTATTTGGCACAAGCCACAAGTGCACACAACAAAAAATAAAATTAAAAACTTAAGGCTAACCACAAAAAAAATGAATAAAAAAACAAGACAAGACAAGAGATATTGTGTTGTGTGTCTTACGGCTGCGCCAAATAGGCCCAGTTCAGCAAACCGCCGAGCAGCTAGTGCCCGACGCTGGTTTTCAACTGGACCTGAGATGGTGATGTGACGTATATAAAGCAGTTTTATAGTTTGTGTTACTGCTAAGGTATATGTATGAATAGGTACGTAAATAGAATAAAATTGTGTGTACAATTATAGCAAATATAACTACATATTAATAATAGTAAATAAAAAATTCAGCTAAGTTTCAGACAAAACAAAAAAAAACCAAATAAATGAAACGTACGCATAGAAACGTAAACCTGTTTCGCACGATCCAACGTTCCGTGCGTTTCAACTTGCCAACGCTTAATATTAAAAGACACCGTGCACTTCGTCGCTCAATACGCTGCAAGCAGCCGAGTGCGATGGACTAATAATATGTAAAAAATAAACGGAAAATTTTGCTGATGCGATGGCAATTGTGTAGGTACTTAAATACGACAAAATATTTCATTTCCAACGAAAATGGAGCTAAAAGATGCGGCGTGACAAAGAGCATAAAATATAAAAAAGTAAGCTGGTGTAGTTTAAAAGTTAATATTATAGAGTGTTAGGTACCTATATAAAATGAATAAAACCTTTTAACTGATGCATTCAGCAGCGCTAGGTATCTCACCTGCCCGCGTAGCATGACCACCGTAGAAACGGGTTTTGTCGACGAAGAATCCAAAAAAAAATGACAGATTGTGGAAAGTTTTATTTCGTCGCAAGCATGGCGATGCTAAAAATGTAAGACAGACATGTCAAGTTGTATAGAAAGAGCTTTGTCGATTCTTGGTAGAATAGAGATAGTATTGCCATGCAGGGGCGTGCCGTCCATAGAGGCAATTAGGCCTAGCCTACTCTACCATTCCTACCAACAACGCAACAAATGCATTTATTATAACTATTTAATAAAATAATGCAAAATATTAAAAAAAAAACTCCTATTATAATACTTATAGCAACTTATCGCGCTCGTGTGACGTAACTCATAATAATACTACGACGCTCGCTCCCGGCTCTTCTAGGCAACGACACCGCCGGCCTAATTTCCATTGATAAATTTACGCACACTGATGCATATTTTCGTGTGTATGAACGGCACACATGTACAGATCATAGATAGATTGGGGGCTCAACTCCTGCGAGTGTAGCTGGCCACTGATTGGCCACAAAGTATTATCCGGCTAAAACGGTATGCAGTGATGCAATTTCATTTGGTAGTGTTTTTATCGACAATATTTTTCTTAGAAAGTTGTAAGCCATATTTGTTTAATGTGACAAGCAAAATTTATTTCGCGATCTTGAATGTTTTGCTTTTTATAATATCTGACTGTTGTAATTCGCTTTGAAACGTACAGTAATGTAAATATTATTTGTTGTATTTGTTTATTTACTTAAAAATGGTGTTCTGTTGTGAAGTTTGCTCTGATAATGTGTGTTTGTTATAAGTTAAAAACAGTAAGTATTCACAATCGTTTAATGATAAGATTCAAGTTGTGTCTAAAGGTGTAGGTACCCGAATTACGAGAATTAACCCAAAATTCATCTCGTACTCGTCATTTCAAATGAATCTTTCTTCTGTTTGCATTGCCAGAAAATCGTGATTTGAACTTTGAATAATGTGGTGAGTTCTTGTATTTATAACTTTTGTTTTTACAGGCTTATTTTCAATGTTTTTTTTTCTTCTAATATTCCAAAACTAAACTATACCATGGTAATTTTAGGTAATTTTATTTTTTTGTTGACAGCACACTCTGTTTTATTTTTAAGATTTTTTTTAACGAAGCTTCTACCTTCGTTTTTGTATTGACTGAATGCCATTGAAATTCCTGATATTTAAGCTAGATGGCGTCGTTTCTCATAAGCTTACTAAAAACACCAGGGGCGGGTGCGGGGGGCCCGGAAGGGTGACTGAATATATCAATAGATGACTAGATGTGACTACTTTGAGGGTCATCCTAAGTAGAGCGACGCTGTGATGTTGCCGAGTTTTTTTTTTTGGGTGTCAGTAATTCAGTATGCGTGGCCTACCCTCCGTGAAGAACCACTGCACGCCACTGTTGCCATGCTACGCGGGCTGGAGAACTATTTAAAAATTACAGTTCTACACAATGAAAGCAAAAGAATAATCACACATTGTAAGTAGAAAATCTCGTCAATTTTTATTAAAATCTACATTCGTTAAATAAAATAGCATTTTTTTTTACAAATCCACGCGTTTTCGCGATGGCACTGGTGGTGGCACGGAATCTCGGTAATATCTCTGGTAGATGCCGTCCCAGAAACGAGTGCGTTCTTCCAAGAGAACCCCACGCAGTTCCAGTTTCTCATCGATGGACATGTGTGGGGACCTATCCGCGCGTACTGCAGGCCACGCAGGCAGCGAGGACCCTTCAGGCACTGGCTTTCTGAAATGGCCAAAAATAAACATAAAAGTATGAATTAAGCTCTTTTGTTTTTGTTGTTGGCCCCACGTTGAGCGCCACATATGAGAAGAGGTTTCAGGGGAACGGAAACAAGGCTCTGATTATAGTTATTATTAACAGTTTATTTGTCAGTTCACAGTAATAGATTAAAATAGTTCGGAAAAATTTAGTATTCGTGGACAATATGGAGCGTGGCGTCACGTATCGACTTGCGCGGAGAGTTGAAAAATGCACGTACAAGTACCTTGCGCGTAAGCAGCGGACTGGCGACGCCGCGCGCCGCGCGCCTCGGTCACACGCTTGCAACCACCACGCGGGAAAGAGATAGCGATACATCCTACTCAGTGTATCGTAGCGGTACGCGACCGCGGAACGCTCTTATTGGTCGATTCGTAGGTCTCTGGGTTGCTACAGTTTAGATTATTATCGCTGATTGCTTGGATTCGAGCTACGAACACAAGTGTTACGAGAGCGACAACAAAAAAAAATAAAGGGACAAAGAGCATGCATGAGTCACTGCGACGCGATTTGCGACTGGAAAGAACCAGACGTGACACCGTTTTTTTTTTTCGGATGGGAAATCTTCAATCAACTCCTCCCGGTCTGGGCTGAGCAGGAGGGAGTGTCAGACTTTTACTGACTAAAGCCCATCCATGTTCCTTCTTTTGCCCTTTGTGTTCCAGGGCCGCGGTATCTCTTTCGAACAGTCCCGCAACCCTGGCAGGCATCGGTCCTTTCGGACCCCTTCCCGTTTGCTGACATCTCTCTGAGGCGCGCGTGGAACACGAACGCGCCGTCGACACGGCCTGTCGTCATAAGACGGACGGACGGCGAGCTAGCCCATAGCTCACCGTCCACAGAGCAGCGCCTACGGTGGCCGGGGGCCACCACGTGGCCCCCGACGCGGTGCTTCTCCCGCGGCGATTCGATGCAGAAACCACCCGAAACAACCGTGGGTGAGGACCTGCGTCAGGCGGAAGGTGAGGGCGCCGTGGCGCCTCTCCTCAAAGAGGCGACTTATTGCCACTATTGTGGCATGCCCTGCACGGGGTGGCGACAGTCGCTCGAGAAGACGTGACACCTTGAGGTCGTGAACGGAGCGTTATAGATTCGATTTATTATTGAAAAATAGTTAGTAATAGGGACGCTAACAGAAACACACTTACCCAGTTTTGATGAAGTTGTGCCAAAGTTGACGGACAGTTTTCTTAATATTTTGGCTTTTATCTGACATCTTGCTTTCATCTCTTTCTATAAAGTTACCATCCATCACTGCCGTCGTTTGGGCGCAGTGGTTGGCACCTTTCGTGTTTGTGTGTGGCACTACTGGAGCGTCATCATCCACAAACGAAAATTCGTACAAATAAACTTGATCATTGCCAGCCTCCGCGTGTAATTTTGCTGCCCAAAGCATAGGATGAGTAAATAGGACATCTGAAAAGAAGTCCACGTATCCCAAAATGTTGTCATTACCAACAGGTTTGTCGTCGAAATAAAATTCCTTAACCTTCTTGGCTACTTCTTCCCTTTCTTCATCAGATTCAAACGTTAAGTCAGCTGGCAAGAAATCAGAAAACTTTTCATTCATCTTTTGCTTCCAAAATTCAAAGAGATCAAGACGCATCTGTCCTTCCATATTTGCGAAACCGTACAACACTGGCAACTTTCTGTAGTTTCCATTCTTTAGTATACTCAGAGGCGATTCTGTTAGGAAGGCTCCGTCCCCTGTATCACGTTCTACACACGGTGAAAATATGAAAGTGGCATCAGTTTTATCAAAAAATGGATCTGCAGTCAACAACTTCATTGGAGCTGTCTTGTAGAACTTTTCTAATGCATAAATATCGTCCACATTCGTGAAATTCAGTTTTCGGGCATGAGCTTTAGCAATCTCTAAAGGATTTCTCTGAACTGTAAATGCGGCAAGGTTTCCGCCGCTTTCTGGTATAACTCGGTGGAACAGACCTTCGGCTGACTTCGAAAGCATTATGAGGTCGGCTGATGCAGAGCCTGCACTGCCGCCTGCAAGAGTGACATCATCAGGGTTACCGCCGTAGCCAGCGATGTTCTCTTTTACCCAGAGCAGCAGCGCCACCTGGTCCTTCATGCCAGCATTTCCGGGTATGTCCTCGGTGCCCAGACAAAGGAACCCGTGAATACTAAGCCGGTAATTGAAGGAAACAACGATCAAGTCTTTATTCTCCATTAAGTGCAGTGCTCTCATCATTTCACCATAACCTATGACAAATGCGCCTCCGTGAACGTACACCAGGACTGAGAGGTTCTTCTTGTCAGTGTTAGGTACGTAGACGTTGGCGATGAGGCATTGTTCGTGCTGCACCAGATGTTTTGGGATTATGCCACCCATTTCGATCTTGAATTGTGGACAAATGACGTACTCGTCGATGGCGTCATACGGATCTGACCACTTTGGTGGCGGAAGAGGTGCCTGAAAAATAATGATTTAAAATATGTAAAGAATATTGAATGATACGAGAACTCTGCAAGTCATTTCGTAAGGTCTCATCGTAAAAGATTATAATTAAACCGTATTTTTTTAAATATTTAATGGTCACTCTTGCCCACAATCTTGTCCTGAGAACAGAGATGAGGTCGACGCGACGATCTATCAAAAGAGGCCTATTAAATCTCGACTTAAATAGATTGGGGTCAAATGAACTTAGGAACACCGACCGACGCAGGCCGTAATACAATAATTGGCACGGATCATAGCTGACCTTCACCTGCGCAGAATTTGGCCTCTTTGGTGGTTGGCCAAAAGTGTACGCGATGCGCAAAGCGATCCCCACTCTGTCGCTGAGCGCTCAAGATCCGTGATAATAGTTGAAAAAGGATTTTTTTTATGTGGAACTTTGGTGGTCAATAGGCAGTCGTTCTAGGTAAAAAAAATCTAGGCTAAGAATTTAGCTGAATCCGGTTAGAATGGAAGCCTTCCTCAACACAATATGTAGTTGGAAAAAGGCTAAAGTCTAACCTTGAATTTGTTTTCGCCCAAAGGCGGTGTGGCGTAGGGTATATTGTAGAACACGTAGACATCTCCGTCCGGATGCTTGCGCCCACGCACCGGGCCTTGCGGGGTTTTCACTTCCCGCCATTCTTCTTCAGCCAAAACAAATGAAAAACATAAAAATAGCAAATACACCGTCCACATAGCTACTGTTTTTTAACTATGGATTTATCAGATAATAATCGGGTAATATCTACGCAAGGCTACGCGTGCACTGTATCGTTGTGCCAAACCGATTATCTTATCTATAAAAGACTTCTAGCTAATGAGTTTGACTCAATCAATAACATCTATACAAGCCCGAATCACACAGTAAGCAGGTGCGGGCCGGGTCGTGTCTGTCGCGTGAGACGCGTTGTTCATTGCTGTCACACAACGCGGGCGCATGTCGGGCGCGGTTCTGACCACAGAACATATAGAGCGTGTAACAGAAAGGGTATAATCATATGGAATACTGTGGTACGGACCATCAAACTGAACAACTTTCTCTATGGGACCACCATCGAAATCGTAAAAAAATAATCAGCTGTCGTATACAAAATTTCAATACCTACTCGACCCAAATGTATGGGACAGCTGATTATTTTTTTACGATTTCGATGGTGGTCCCATAGAGAAAGTTGTTCAGTTTGATGGTCCGTACCACAGTATTCCATATGATTATACCCTTTCTGTTACACGCTGTATACTCTAGGAGAAGAATAACGAATCCGTAAAAATTTTATATGAGGTAAATTTTCCTTACCGACTAGAGCCATCTATTTTCCGCCCATGAAAACAAGGCAGTAGAATCCAGGGCGGGAATTTCAAAGTACAGTGCATTTTACAGATTCTTTGTATTGAATTTTATGCACAAGTACAGTGCGTTTCTCAATAGTTTCCTTCAAGATGGCGATTGTTGCTCAGCAATAATTAACATCTGATCAACATAGCTATCGAGAAATACTGCACTTGTGCATAAAATGCTGAAATCAATATGGAGCAGTCTAGTAAAAGAAACGTTAGTATTTGACTTCTTTTCTTTTCATTGTGTTATTTTCATTTTTATATTCTCTTTAAACGCCTCTTCCTCTATAAATATATGTATTATGCTTGCACTTTTGCTATAAAATTCTTTGAGGCGTATTATGTAAGAGATTGTTTAACATTTTCATAATTCTTAAACTCTAAAAATTATGCACTCCCTCTGGCGTTTCGGAGACTATTTTTTTTTTACAATTAAAACAATTAATTTTATTTTTTTGAATAATGAAGACACAGACGAGAGAGAGAATAATAATATATTTATTATGCTTGCACGAGTGCACATGCTTGTAGTTCGTTACTTACTTCCTCCAAGTTTTCTTCTAGGAATTAATATTTTCTTCGATTTCTTTTTCGATTTGCAATCAGAAAATAGTTACTTACTTGCATATGTCTGTGGCTGGTGTCAGCAATGTTTTGTTATTATGGCACTGTTGCTATCCAGCTCACAATTGCCTGAGCTAGTGTGTGCCATGTTGCTGATCACAGCAGTTTTTAATCCTGCAACAAATTGTCCAACTGTCGGATTGCTATTGGACCCACAGTTCGCTTGACCTAAAAGATTAGCAGGGTATTTTCTTCACTTACCTGATGTTGAATCTTTGTATGGGTTTACCTTTATTGACACCATGTGGTTATCAGTTAACCCAAAAATAAAAGGATTCTCTTTTAATTCGCCTACTCGTTTCACCCACCTGCCGTGTTCCATCATTTCTACGATCTCCGCAAGGCAGTCTGCGTAGGTACCCTCACCATCCTGCGGTTGACTATCAGTGTCATCGATCATCTTGCTCTATTGCACTGCGTATTGCATATAAAGACAAACACAATTATGATTGTACATTTCGCAGTTCGCAACTTTGCTGATGTTAATTATTATCGTTTGACAGTTAATTATTTAAAAGACATAAAATGCGTGACATGTTGGTTTTGCTTTTTTCCATTAAGTAGCTTGTAAAATGATGAGAAACAAATAACTTTTAAACTGTAGGTAGAGCATTGTAAGTACTACAGGTTGCGAATCAGTTTAACGTCCAGAGTTGAGTAGATTTCTGACTGAATAATTAGTGGTGTTCGGTTGAGAGGTGCACAAAAACGAAACAGTTCGATAATTAAACTTATACTGTCACATAGGGGATATATTCCGTGATTATTAATTATTTGAGCTCCCTATATTTCAACGCTGTTATTAGCGCCATGATCTCGGGATGTTTTAAAAAGTTCGATAATTTTAAAATATTCCCCAATTTGGACCCAAAGTAATCAGGCTTTAAGCTCATTGAAGGTATTATCAAAGGTCTTCTTAATATTGAGACAATTCTTCCAATTCTTTCTTCTTATTCTTATTCTTCTTATTCTTATCTTTCTTATTCTTCTTATTCTTCCACCATCTTTATATAAATGAAAAACTTGGAACAGTGGGATAAAAGAGTCAATAGACGAATGGTACCTATACTCGACATAGAAATCAGGCAACGTCAGCAAAAACTCATGCTGTCTGCAAACAGCTTTTTCGTTTTGACTGGGCTTTCACTATTCTAGTTATTGAGCCTTTCCACATCCTGCCTAACTGGGTTATTTGCCTTATTCTGCATTATTTCAAGATTTAAATTCCGAAAAGTTTGCACACACCTTGAAGTATTTGCTCAAAAGATGCATAGTTGCTTACGAAACTTTTTCTCGTTCAGTTATTTCGTAATAATTGTGCTCTAGGTAAATTAATGCATTTTTTTAGTATTTGGCATTAATCTTTGTGATAACAATCACGTCAGGTATCGCTGTGGAAGGACATTCACAGACAGTTGTGAACATAACAAGCGCTTAGACCTACATAAATGTCTTACATAATATAATATCTAACCAAGTAAATTTAACTGTGAAATCTCGAAGGATAAATAGCGTGAGTCCTTCGAGTCGAAGTCGGAATAGGTCAAGGTTTTTAACGATCTAATCAAATATCAATATTTTCGTGAAATTTAATCTTTAAATGTATATGATAACATTTTAGTAGATTTTTATGAATTTTGTTTAGTCAGGGAATAAAATACTTACATAATGGATTATTGAGATAGTGAGTGAGGGTAGGTGGTGGCGGTAGGTTTAATTTGGCCTTTTAATATTGTTCCTAATTTATTAGGAACAGCATCATAAGTATCTTGGTAATTATAGTACCTATATTTTACCAAAGTATAAAAAAAAAACAGAAAGGTTATATATCTTTCTGTTTTTTTGTTGGCCTACTGCTTGGCAAAGGGGGAGGCTTTTCTCCTCCTAAACCTCTCTATCCTGTGCGGTCTGTCTTTTTATGAATACATTGCTACTACTAGCTGACCCGCGCAACTTCGTCTGCGTCACATAAGAGAGAGACATTTTTCATTGATGCTCCGCTCCTAATGGTCGTAGCGTGATGTTATATAGCCTGTAGCTTTCTTGGGGCTATCCAACTCTAAAATGTTCTTTTAATTCCAACCAGAAGTTCCTGAGATGAGCGCGTTCAACCAAAAAAACAAAAATCGTTTCAGCTTTATAATATTAGTTTCGATGATAACAATAATTCTTGAATTCAGCGTAGTTGTAAATTATTGCTTAACTAATTAATTAGCCTTGTTTATACAGAGTGTAACAGAAAGGGTATAATCATATGGAATACTGTGGTACGGACCATCAAACTGAACAACTTTCTCTATAGGACCACCATGGAAATCGTAAAAAAATTATCAGCTGTCCTATACAAAATTTCAATACCTACTCGACCCAAATGTATGGGACAGCTGATTATTTTTTTACGATTTCGATGGTGGTCCCATATATGTATAAAGTTATTGTGTTGTTTCTGCTACACGCTTTATAAATATAAACAAGGCTAATTAATTAGTTAAGCAATACCTATATTAGGGTAATACTTATATTATTACCTATATTATTATTATATAGGTACATAGTTACATACCTAAGGTCAACAACGTATTTTAAATAATATATATCAATCCATCAAATCTACATTATAAGATCAGATTATAATTTTCAACGTCTAGTCTACCTACCGACTTTTTTAAAGGTCCAAATAACACTGGTAGACATTGTAGAACGTAATTTTAACTTAACTAACCTTAGCTGTGTACAAGGTGTAAGTAGACGCTTCACGAAGCCGCCAACCAAACATTCTGTACATCAAAGAAACTACGCAAAAACTATTGCTGGAAAACGAGTTTTGTTTCGGGTGAAAAATCACGGTTTTTGGTAGAACTCAATGCAACACACTCATGCAAAACATTGTGCTAATGGATGTATTGAATAGTATAGTACTATATGTATAATAGTAACATTAAAAATTTGAATTAAAAAAAAAAAAAAAACTTGTGAAGTTGTAACTTTCACCTTCAATAGCTCCGTAACTCATTTTCATTTCAGTCAATATTAAATGTCACAATACAGCATGTATCAGAAAGATGTGGTCATAATTTAAACAATTTTCTCCAAGGGACCATTATCGTGGAAAATTGTTCAGCTGCCCCATAAAAAACCTAGCCTAACCTAGCTACTACTGGTCCGCATAAAGAGAGTGCGGATCAATCGAAGTAAAACAAAAAAAACAATGCGACCTTTTTATATTATCTTTTGTTTTACTAAAATTCTCAGGCTCTGTTAATGACCACAGATGTGTGACCACCCTTTTTTGACGAACAGGAAAAACACAAAAAAGGACCAATGAAGAGAAGGTTTTTAACTAAGCGCTTTTATAGCGGGCGGATGCGGCAAGCAAAAATAGTCTGTAAGGTCATTTTGGGTCGATTGTCCCTACACTTGCAAAATTCAAAAGCGATTGTCACCATACCATACCATATGTGTACAGTATGATTTCCGAAATACTATCAATTGTAGCAACAATATTATTACAATCAATAGGAGAAAGCAGATGGAGCTTTGTGCATCGCCACTTATGTTTCCGCCTTATAAATAAAACAAGAGAATTTCTTTGCTTCTTGTATTGGAAAATTGAGCCCAGGACCCCATACTCTGCAGCTGCTCTAGCAACTACTAGACCAATGAGGCAGTAAACTATTATAAAGTTTATTATGATAATTAATATTATACGTACATTTAAACAAGAAGTTTGTAAAGTGTTAAAATAAACTACTGCGCCTCGTATTTCCAATATATTTGCTCGTTTATGTACTAATTGGGGGCAAGTTTGCACTGTCATAAATAATTTGTTTAAAAAGTTAAGCAATTAAGAAAAAATCATGTAGGCTCGCTTAGGTAAGATGTATGTATATTATAATGAGCTTTTCTTATGAAATATGGTGTGTGCGCGGTGCAAACGTTTCTAAATAGGTATGTAATGTACCTACTTAATCATTATCTCGGCTCACTAAATTACTACTGAAAAAATGCCCCAATATTAATATTTATAGAGTTCTTTCATAAGGGGACTTCGGTAATTGTCACACGGTGGCACATGCTCAGGCACAAGCTCTACATAACCAGTATAACCTGACTTCGCTTTGGATTAGCTTCCCGTACTATGAGAGATCAGCTTAATTTCGTTTCGCATAGCTTGATTGGCCGCCGTGCGTACTACTGGGATAAAAAGTATCCTGTGTTAAATCAGGTAATAAACTATCTGTGTCGCTTATTTCATCCTTATCCGTTACGTAGTTTTTGCGTGAAAGAGTACACACGGCTACACATCAAGCTATACATTTCCAGTATAAGCTGACCTCGCATTGTACGGAAATCCTATACAATGCGAGATCAGCATAAACTGGAAATGTATAGCTTGATGTGTAGCCGTGTGTACCAAACATCTTGCATCCATCCATCCATCTATCCACACAAACTTTCACATTAAGAATAGTGAAGTATGATAAGATACGAAGTACTACTTACTGAAGGTATTAGGATACTTACGGCCGTTTTATATAACTTACGTATAACGGTTAGTTAATATGCCTTACCTTCTGGCCACAGCCAATCGCGGCGCGGATTGCGGCGCGGCGAGCGGCGCGGCAAGCGGTGAGCGGCGAAAACAAATGGTAGACAATGTATGAAGTAAGCCACAGCTACCGGCGGCGCGAATTGCGGCGCGACCTGCGGCGCGGTGAGCGCCGCGCGGCACGCGGCGGCGACGGGCTGCGCGGTGTGCGATTGAAACAAATGTACTAGCGAGTATCGAGGAGGCCACAGCTCAGAGCGGCGCGCGCGGCGGCAGCGGTGGACGTATTCAACATCGCACGATCGAAACAAATAAATTTGTTTTTATCGGGCGTTGAGCTTATATAAATAATGGATACTGAACAATTTATTAGTGAAATATTGAGTAGATCAGGGGGCCTAAAATGGAAGCTTTAGCAGAATCATAATATGTATCACGTTAAAAGTTTTAAATTCTTAAAATGGTCTTTATGGTTATGAGCACAAAGTCAATTTTAAGAGTTTTAAATTTTTAACGTGATTCCTATTATGATTCTGATAAAGTGGTCATTTTAGGCCCCCAGTAATATAGATATCAAAACATGTTATAAAACATTGTAGGACGAAATAAAACAACAATTTAAATACCGTGCCACTTTTGATAAGGCCATTTTAATAGTTAGCCGTTCTCTAAATACGTCCACCGCTGACGCCGCCGCGGTCGCAGCTAGTCGAGCTGTGGCTTACCACCGCAAGTCGCGCCGCTCGCCGCGCCGCCCGCCGCACCGCGCACCGCGCCGCCAGTAGCTGTGGCCAGGACGTTACTCTAGTAGCTATCGGTGTTCCTATAAACAAAGTTAGCAATTAATTGACAGGAATATCCTATCCACGTCACTTATCTGTCTCTCGGAAGGTTGACACTTAATGTTTCTTTAACTGTTTATCTGAGATAGCAACGCGGCAACGTTCCGTCAACTGTTAGTAAGTTATTGAAAACGGCCGTTATTTAGTTACTTACTATAGATATTTCAGTACCTACCTAAGTAAGTATCGCAAGGAGAGGAGCTCGACGAAATAACGACCGCTTGGACAGTCGTTACAGGTGGTCAGTGGCCTGAAAGTCTGACAACCAGTCTTACCAAGGGAAGTCAGACAGTCAGTAGCTCCATGTAAAATACTGGTATTCAGCTGCATCCGGCTAGACTGGAAGCGGCCCTTAACGTAGTTGGGAAAAGGCTAGGCAGACGATGACAGTAGGTAGGTATCTGACAGAGTCCAGTATCCGGAGCCATGTTCGCAATTCGTCCGTACTGGTAAGACCGCCCTTTAGTTATTTCCTTTTCCTAGTATTTTATCAATAATAATTTTTAATTAATTTTGAGACGTCTGACTTTTTTACGTCCGTCACATCATTATCTCAGGTAAGTACTTATGTCGGCGGCGACGTCTCGCGTCCGGCTTTGGTTCAATCCATGGTCCGGAGCGAGACGGAATGGGACGCCGTCACCTCCTTCTGCGAAGCAGTCATGCTAGCGAAGGAGGTGGCGGAACGTGAGAGGGAGAGAACCTCACGTCCCAGCCGCCGCGGGAGACGCACCGTGCGGCTAGCTCGCCGTCCGTCCGTCTTATGACGACAGGCCGTGTCGACGGCGCATTCGTGTTCCACGCGCGCCTCAAAGAGATGTCAGCAAACAGGAAGGGGTCCGGAAGGACCGATGCCTGCCAGGGTTGCGGGACTGTTCGAAAAAGATACCGCGACCCTGGAACACAAAGGGCAAAAGAAGGAACATGGATGGGTTTTAGTCAGTAAAAGTCTGACACTCCTTCCTGCTCAGCCCAGAGTGGGAGGAGTTATTTGATGATTTCCCATCCGACAAAATAAAAAAGAAAAGAGGTAAGTACCTGCGGCGGCGACCTCTCGTGTCCGGCCCTGGTTCGATCCATGGTCCGGAGCGAGACGGAATGGGACGCCGTCACCTCCTTCTTCGAAGCAGTCATGCTAGCGAAGGAGGTGGCGGGACGTGAGAGGGAGAGAACCTCACGTCCCAGCCGCCGCGGGAGACGCACCGGGCGTCGGGGGCCACGTGGTGGCCCCCGGCCACCGTAGACGCGGGCCTGTCGACGGTGAGCTTCGGGCTAGCTCGCCGTCCGTCCGTCACGTCGTCCGTGACGACAGGCCGTGTCGACGGCGCGTTCGTGTTCCACGCGCGCCTCAAAGAGAGTCAGCAAACAGGAAGGGGTCCGTAAGGGCCGACGCCTGCCAGGGTTGCGGGACTGTTCGAAAGAGATACCGCGGCCCTGGAACACAAAGGGCAAAGGAAGGAACATGGATGGGTTTTAGTCAGTAGAAGTCTGACACTCCCTCCTGCTCAGCCCAGAGCGGGAGGGGTTATTTGATGATTTCCCATTGGTAAAAAAAAAATAAAAAAAAAATGAGGTAAGTACCTATGTATACCTACAGTTGAAAACCAGAATCGAATTGTTTTATTTTTGTGTGCACTTGTGGCATGTGCCAAATAAACCTATTTTCTTTCTTTGACATAACTTACCTAATGGCTATTGTCAATATTGGAATCCTTTGTTCCATTCGAAATCACCGCAAAACTTATTAACTTGAGGTGAAGCTATAATTTGATACTATCTACAAAGGTGTCTAACATGGTATGTCTATGTAATATCTACCTGTTAACCAAACAAAACTAAATGTAGCTCCATCAGCTATCTAGGTAATGGTTTACTGCAGTGGTAAATCCTAACCGCAGTTTAACCTCAAATCATGGCTAAGTAGTTAACTTCTCTGATGAAGCGTTCACGACATCTGACATCATGAAGACCCTGCTTTATGGACGGCTAAGTCAAGAACCTTCAGATGTTCAGAGGCCCTAGTACCAGCGCGCGGTGTAATCGTTACGTAAATGCGTAGATTATTGAATCCAAAATACAATAATTTTATTATCCTATAGCATTTTAGTTCAATGATTTGCAACAAGCACAATCAGTATCCATCCATAGATAATAATAAATTCTTAAAACTATGAAAATCCTAGCGACCCGCCCCGGCTTTGCACGGGTTAGAGTAGAGCATGGCGGCTTGACTTTTTCCGACAATTACAACAATTATCGTCATATTTCAACCAATTTACACAAAACCTTGACAAATTTTAAACTACTTTAAAGAGTCTAGAAATCGCACAACGTGCCATTCTAAAAATCTCTAGTTTTAAGCCTATACTGTTTCCAACAAGAGAGCTATACCAGTACTGTCAAGTGACAACTGTAAGACAAATATTCGTAGAAACAATTCTCCTTAGGCAACACTGCTCACTAGTGTACTACCCTAGTAAAATAAATAAGCGTAGGAAACATGAAGTTTGCTCCCGATCGTACAAACCCAAAACAGCGTATATCAATTATTTTTTTACTTTTATTGCCCCCCTCATGTATAATAAAATAAACAAAATTTTAAACATCTATCCACTGAATTGAAAGTCCATTGTAAGAAGAAAATTCATCACTATCTCCTGGGACTTTCGACTTCGACGACTTATGATCAATGCACATTGGCATCAACTTAATAATAATAATAAGCCTATTATGTTCCCACTGCCGGGACACACCGCGTCCTCTCTATGAGGGAATCTAAATATATTAAAGAAGAAACTGACTGACTGACTGGAACTGGAACTGGGAAATGGGGTTACAAAGCGTGAAAAAAAAAAAGTGAAAAAGTCGGGTACATTACAAAAAAAAAAGATTTTAAGATTGAATGTGGCGGACTGTCAGCGGGTGTCGATTCCGAGATTATCAGGGGTGCTGATTACAAATATGAAATTTATTTTGAGATCCAGAAGATGGTGGATTCAACTTCTATACAGGATTATTGTTGATTTATTGTGATGATTGTGATAACGATAATGATGATTGTGATGATGATGATGATGATTGTGATTACGATGTTATTGATTGTAAAAACGGTGATGGTGATTGTGATAGTGATAGTGATACTGATTGTGATAGTGATGGTGTAGTGATAGTGAGTGCGATAGTTATTGTGATGGTGGCAATAGATTTTGCTATTGTGTCTGCTATCTGTTCGTTGAAGGGGTAATGATAGGTTATTTTGGTGAACGTAGGCACATGATTTAACACGTTAAGTAGGATAATATTTATCCCTTTAGTATGATCCCGTGGGACAGTTACCGAAGTTCACGCGGGCGAAGCCGCGGGCAACAGCTAGTGGGCTATAATCCATCACGCGGGCCCAGTGCGGGGTAGATGTCACATGTCTTCGAATTTATGGTTCTAGGACATATACTTACATTTTTAAGTTCTTTACTACATAGTATGATAGTACTATTACTAACTACTGTCCTTTTACAGTTATGGCCGTCCTTGTGAATGGGCTGCGGTCCCACTCCCAGCTCATCGTCATGCTTACGGTTTTGACCACGGTTTTGACGATTCAAAAGGTCCTTTAACTGTTTTGAAAAAAAATGCTTTGATTTTGATAGAATCAGTATTTTATTATAGGAACAACATCCCTTGGAATCTCTTAATAAAGGCACTGTTTTGAAAGAAAGAAAGAAAAAGCATTTATTAGACTCACACAGAACAATACAACAAAAAAGCTTTTTGCTTAAAAGGGAGGCTCCAAACACGTTTAAATGTAATGTATTTGTATCCCGTTACAGTTTTGGGTAAAAAAATTCTCCTGTGGGCCTCGAAAATGACATTCCTTGTAGACTTTTGAAAGTGATAACATAACACCATGCCTGTAATCCTCGAAGGATTAGGCAGAGGTGTAACTAATAGGTAGTCCCCACATTTCGCCAATTACACGGGACTTGTTCTTGTTATTACGTGCGAAGTCGGCGACTTCCGAAAGTAAAGTCATTTTAGACAATTTATGTGTCTTTTTTGGAAATCGTTTTTTTTTTTTGCAAAATAATTTAGACCGTAAAGGTTTAGGTCTTTACAGTACCTCTATACTGGTGGACTAAAGTCTGTTCTTTAATCTGAGAGACTAACATGAGTACATGACCAAGGAAATTATATAAACTAACTGGAATGATTACAAACAAAATCTTGATATCAAAAAACCGTTTGAAAATGAACTTGTTAGAAACTCTTTCTTCGATAGTCGGATTTCCGGAATATATTATTCATTTTTTTTAGATATTTAATCTGATCAATCATAGACATTCATTTTGTTTAAATTATTATCTGTATTTGAATTTAATAACAATATTTTTAAGTATTGTTATTAAAATTTAAATACTACTGTTTACATTAATAATAAAATACAAGTGTTATCGCACGCACTACTTCCGGTTGTACCATCACGTTTTATTTTAAATGTCAACCTAGGCTGTTTCCGGTAAAAGACAACATGCGGTGGGAAGTAGTGCGCACGATCGTTAGGCAGTCGACGTCGAACGGTTGAAGTGAAAACAAGAGTGTTTTGTTGTGTTGAAGTGATTTTGTTAAAACTTAATAAATATTGTGAAGAATTATCCTGACAAACTGTTTTAATTTCCCTGGACTGTTATAGTTCAGAAGTTGGATATAATCGGGATAGCGATCAATAATCGCCCTCGGTGAAGGACTGAACGCCCATAAAAGGTAAGGGAATTGCTTCTCTTTACTTAACAATGGCTCAAAATGAAAATAACATTTGATTGCTGGTGTATGAGTGATTAGTAGCATTTTAGCTGAACTGGTTATAAATGTATTTTTTTTTTTTCCTCTTCTCTTTTGTCTAATATTTAAAGATACTTAAAATATTAGAAATATTGGTAGGATTATCTTGGGTAAATATTAAATTAAAGAACATTAACTTTTTGTAATTCATATATTTCTAGCAATCATGACTCGCAAAAGAAAGTCTCGACAAAATACAAGGGAGTCATACGACTCTTCAGCAAGTGGCTCTGAGCCTGCTGTGCGGAGACGTCGCAAGACTCGCCACAACCGCAACGAGTCTAGTGAATCGAGAACGAGCGA
Source organism: Eugnorisma glareosa (assembly GCA_947578425.1). Lineage (NCBI taxonomy): Eukaryota > Metazoa > Arthropoda > Insecta > Lepidoptera > Noctuidae > Eugnorisma > Eugnorisma glareosa. The sequence continues at coordinate 4,102,104 of OX387958.1, forward strand.
GTCCAGAGATCGCAGCAGTCCTGGTTCAAGGCGCCGTGGTGCAACGCGTGATGCAATGCGTCATGCAACGCGTGAAGCTACGCGTCATGCATCGCGTGATGCTACGCTTGATGCGCCGCGGGTGCGTGATGCGTCACGATCGCGCCATGCTTCACGGATGCGTGATGCGACGCAAGCTGCGACGCGTGACGCGTCGCGTGATGGGACGCGTGATGCGTCTCGATCGCGTGATGCGTTGCGGGTGCGTCATGTGTCGCGATCGCACCGTGCTTCTCGGATGCGTGATGCAGCGCGGTCTGCGTCACGTGATGGGGCGCGTCATGCATCGCGTGATGAGTCGCGTGATGCGTCGCGGATACGTGATGCGACGCAAGCTGCGACGCGTGATGCGTCGCGTGATGGGACGCGTGATGCGTCGCGGATGCGTGATGCGGCGCGTGATGTGCCGCGTGATGCGTCGCGGATGCGTGATGCGACGCAAGCTGCGACGCGTGATGCGTCGTGGATGCGGTCTGCAGCGCGTGATGCGTCGCGTGATGGGACGCCTGTTGGGGCGTATGGCGCGTCGCAATTGCGTGATGCATCGCGGGTGCGTGAAGCGACACCGAGTGCGACGCGTGATGGGGCGCATGGCTCGTCGCGATCACGTGATGCTTCAGGGATGCTTGATGCGCCGCGGTTGTGCGATGTGTCACCAAGTCGGGAGGTGGCTCACGGTCGCGACGCATCGTGCAATCGTGACATGCCGCGAAGACATAGTCAAGACATAGCGAAAGCATCTCGTTCGGAAACTACACCAGCAGCAGTGGTGAGTCCTTTTGATTCTATTAGAGACACAGATACTAATACTAACATTTTAGTTTCGGCTCTTAAAGAGTTCATGCAGATCATGAAAGCAGACGGGGGTAGTGAACGTTTTCCGGTTTTGAATGTGATACCAGAATTTGATCCCAGTAAACGGACTCAAACAATAGAAACATGGATAAGTAAAGTTAACGAATGTGCTCAGATTTATAATTGGACCGAAAGGCAGACCGTTCACTATGCTCTTCCTAAATTAGCGGGATTGGCTCTAAAATGGTATCAGGGCCTACCTAGCCTTCTGTTTTCATGGGCTGAATGGCAGAGCAAATTAAAATTGGCATTTCCAAGTGACCAGAACTATGGTCAGCTATTAACGGAAATGCTTGCTTGTAGGGCTGATTTTGGCGAATCTTTAGAAGAATATTTTTACCAAAAGGTTGTTTTATTGAATCGCTGTAATATACATGGTAAAAATGCAATAGATTGTATCTTGTTTGGAATTGAGGACAGGTCTGTCAGAACAAGTGCAGAAGCCACACAGTTCACGGAACCTGATAAATTATTAGTTTATCTCAGAAATATAAGAATTACGAAGAAGTTTAACAAGCCAAATTCATCCCTGCGGGCGAGCAACGCTGATAGCAAACAATCAAAGACATTAAAAGCAGCTCAAAATGATCATGATAATAGGAACAATAGGAACTATAGGCTTACAAAATGCTACAATTGTGGTGAAGAGGGACACCCATATTTCAAATGCAAACTACCAATCAAGCGTTGTGATAAATGTCATCAGGTAGGGCACTTAGCTGTGAGTTGTCCGTGCACTAAAGAATCTACTAATAATAAAACAGTTTTAAGAATTTCAAAAGAACCGGATAGTGACTCCAAATATTTTAAAACCGCCATCGTGAATGGTCTGAATTTTGATTGTTTCATTGACTTCGGAAATCAATGTTCTATGCTGCAAGAATCTGCGGCTAAAAAATTAGTTAACTCGTGGTCGGAATCAGAACTACCTGTATTAAGAGGCTTTGGGGACAGCGTTGTCAATTGCTTAGGTAAATGCAGTGTTGAAGTAAAAGTAGATTCAGTCACTGCTACGGTAGAAACTCTTATCGTTCCTGATAAATTATTACAAGTTCCTTTACTACTAGGACAGACATTCACAGAACAAGAACATATTGTGGTTCTAAAAACTAATAACCAGCTTAAGATAACCACGAATATAACTAAAAACGTATTGGTGTACGTTGATAACTCGCTTATTATACAGGGGTATACCCCAGTCAGTATTTATACTAAACCGAGATATTCAGGAGACTTATTTGTTGAACCTAGTTTTTGTCAGGATACTTATAAACAATATGAGATTATTCAAAGTGTGGTACAAGTGAGTAACGGACAGGGAACGATTGTTGTTAAGGGCTTAAACTCTGGGTTCAAATTACTGAAAGACACTTTACTGCTTCGGGCCCTTCCTTTAAGTGAAGTACAAACACTAAATATTGGCAGAATAGAACACTGTCCAGATAATACAGTAACACCCCAAATTAAATCTTGCATGATACAGGTGGATGACAATATTGGATCTGATCACAGAACCAAATTAACTGAGTTGCTAAATGAGTATAGGGACTGTTTTGCCTTTTCAGTTAAAGAGTTAGGGTGTATAAGTGGTACAGAAATGAACATAAACCTTAGTGATACCACGCCTGTGGTGTACAGACCTTATCGATTATCCCATTCAGAAAGGCACGTTGTTCGTGAAATGATAAAAGACTTGAGTGACTCTGGAATAATTAGACAGTCATCATCAAATTATGCATCCCCAATCGTATTAGTGCGCAAAAAGACCGGTGACTATCGTCTTTGCATTGACTTTAGGGCACTAAACAAAAAAACCGTCAAAGAACACTATCCTCTACCCCGTATAGATGATCAGTTAGATAATCTGTCAGGTCATAGATATTTTACTTCCCTCGATCTCGCATCCGGGTATTATCAAATTCCAATGGCAGAATTGGCAAAGCATTTGACAGCTTTTGTGACCCCAGATGGTCATTATGAATTTAACCACATGCCATTTGGGCTAGTTAATGCGCCGTCAACATTTCAAAGAGCTGTTAATAGTGTTTTGGGGAACGCGAGATTCAAGGAGGCGTTTGCTTACATGGATGACGTAATTATACCATCCAGAACAATAGAAGAAGGGTTGCAAAGACTACAGGATATACTGAGCCTTTTCCGATCTTCCGGCATCACACTAAATTTATCAAAATGTAATTTTCTGAAACAATCCATAGATTATTTAGGTTTTGAAGTTAGCGAGTTCGGAGTAAAACCAGGCAAAAAGAAAACTGAAGCTGTGGATCAATTTCCCAGACCAACAGACCAACATAAAATTAGGCAGTTTGTGGGATTAGCGAGTTTCTTTCGAAAATTTATAAGAGGTTTTTCAATTATCGCAAAACCACTAACACAACTTTTAAAAAAGGAGTCTAAATGGCATTGGGGAGACGCAGAAGAATCTGCATTTTTAAACCTAAAAACGGAACTAGTTAAACGACCCATTCTCTCATTTTATAATCCCGAATTCGAAACACAGTTGCATACAGACGCGTCTAAAGTTGGGGTTGCTGGAATCTTGATGCAGAGGCCAAATAAAGAGGTTTCTTTTAGTGCCGTAGCATTTTACAGTAGACAGACATCCCCTGAAGAAGCCAAATTCACGTCTTATGACTTAGAAACGCTGGCTGTAGTAACGTCGCTTCAGAGATTTAGAGTGTATTTGTTAGGGATTCATTTCACAATTGTTACCGATTGCAATTCTCTCCGTGCAACCTTTGAAAAGAGGGACATACTGCCAAGAGTTGCAAGATGGTGGAGCACCATACAAGAATTCGACTTTCAAATAATTTATAAACCAGGCACAGGTATGGCTCATGTAGATGCTCTGAGCCGAAATCCGATTTCATCAGAAATAATAGAGTTACAAGTAAGACGAATTGATACAGATTGGGTAGCCACGGTACAACAAAATGATCCTGAGTTGCAAAGAATTGTTGCTATATTAAATGATAAAGAAAATAGCAATATTATTGAAATTAAAAATAATTTTGTTGTTAAAAGGGGACTATTATACAGGAAAACAGATACTGGTGATCGTTGGGTTGTACCGAAAGGCGTACGATGGCAAATTTTGAAGTCAAACCATGATGAAATTGGACATTTCGGTCTTGATAAAACATTAGAAATAATTAAAAATAATTACTGGTTTGCTAAGATGAAACGATTCACTAAAAAGTATGTTCAGTCGTGTTTAGAATGTGCCCACTCTAAAATACCAACTGGGAAAAAGTCAGGCAAATTGCATCCCATTGAGAAGGTTGAACAACCATTCCACACTGTACATATTGATCATTTAGGTCCTTTTGTTCGAAGTAAGCACAAAAATGCATACCTATTATTAATTGTTGACGCTTTTACGAAGTTTGTGATAATTGTTCCCGTTAAAAGTACCAAGTCTGTCCATTCCATCAGAGCTATTAAAAACTATTTTCACACATTTAGTGTTCCAAAACGTGTTATTTCCGATAGAGGTACGTCATTCACTTCTAAAAGTTTTCAAGATTACTTAAGTTCGTTAGGTATTAAACATGTAATGAACGCTGTAGCGACTCCGAGGGCCAATGGCCAAGTCGAGAGATACAATCGAACTGTTTTAACAGCATTAACAGCTACAAATTATGGCAAATCCGAAAATAAATGGGATGAACATATTTCAGAAATTCAGTGGGGACTTAATAATACACTAAACAAAGGTACCGGGAAAAGCCCTGCTCAGGCACTGTTTGGTATTAATTTAGTGAGTACCTCAAATGCGTTATTACAGCTTAATGTTACAAATGACACAGAAAATTTAGCCACTTCGTTAGAGAACACTAGAAAAGAAATTTCAGAACATATTAAAGAAAATCAAAACAAACAAAAGGAACGTTTCGATAAAGCTAGGAAAGAAGTCAATTATAAGATAGGAGAACTTGTAAGGGTAGAAAGAGATGTTCCATCAGTAGGACAAAGTAGGAAATTAATTCCTAAAGTTAGAGGTCCGTATCGTATTGCAGAAGTTCTTGATAATGACCGATATGTAATTGAAGATACACCACTATCTAAAAAGGGAAATAGAAGATTTAGTGGTATCTTTTCAGTAGATAAAATTCACCCTTGGGTAGTTTTCAATAGATCGGATTCAGAGTCTGAGGTGCCTGAAAATGACAACACAGACTAATTTTAGATTGATTGGTAATGATGCAACTATATTAAAGTTAAGTCTATTACCTCGTCTGAGAATATGTCTGAGGTCTCAGCTAAGAGAGATATTAAGGATATGTATGAGGCCTTGATATCTTAAGTTAAGTATGTATATGGTGTCTGTGGCTTATCTGAGAATATGTCTGAGGTCTCAGCTAAGACAGGTGTTAAGAATATGTTTGAGGTCTTAACATCTTAAGTTAAGTGGCTTATCTGGGAATATGTCTGAGGTCCCAGCTAAGACAGGTGTTAAGGATATGTCTGAGGCCTTAACATCTTAAGTTAAGTGGCTTATTTGGGCATATGTCTGAGGTCCCAGCTAAGACAGGTGTTAAGGATATGTCTGAGGCCTTAACACCTTAAGTTAAGTAACTTATTTGAGAATAAGTAGCAGGTCTTACTTAGCTAAGATAGAGAGGTGTTAAGAATATGATGAGCCGTTAATATCTCAATTATAGTCTAAAGTTTGGGTAGACTTAAGAAAATACACAACTAAGCTGAGTATATTTTACTATCTAATTACGTTATTTAGTTATTTTTATTATTTTTTTTTGTATGAGAAATAATTTTCCCGGGACGGAAAATGTATCAGGAAAGGCCGACTGTTAGAAACTCTTTCTTCGATAGTCGGATTTCCGGAATATATTATTCATTTTTTTTAGATATTTAATCTGATCAATCATAGACATTCATTTTGTTTAAATTATTATCTGTATTTGAATTTAATAACAATATTTTTAAGTATTGTTATTAAAATTTAAATACTACTGTTTACATTAATAATAAAATACAAGTGTTATCGCACGCACTACTTCCGGTTGTACCATCACGTTTTATTTCAAATGTCAACCTAGGCTGTTTCCGGTAAAAGACAACATGCGGTGGGAAGTAGTGCGCACGATCGTTAGGCAGTCGACGTCGAACGGTTGAAGTGAAAACAAGAGTGTTTTGTTGTGTTGAAGTGATTTTGTTAAAACTTAATAAATATTGTGAAGTGATATCCTGACAAACTGTTTTAATTTCCCTGGACTGTTATAAACTTTATTTCAAACAAACACGGAGTTCTTATTACTTTAACTCAATCAAAAGGAGAAGAAACTTCAGAGCGAGAAAGCGACGAGAGTGGATTGTGTCCTTGTCTAACAATTGCTAGTACACAAAAAATAAAAAATATTTTTTCAATACACTTTCTCGAAAACTAGTTCTTATCGCACTACGATTAGGTTCAACATGCAATGTATTTCACACACGTGGATTATTGCGCGGAAATAAAAATTTCCACTTACAGATAAGTCCAAATGGGTTCAATGACTATAACTTTAATTGGTGGTGATTGTTTTTTTTTTAATCTCGGCAAAGAGATATGCATCTATACGGCGTAAATATTTTTTTAGTATTTAAATTGTGCTTATAGATAGAATATCATAGACATAAATAAAATAAATAAATAAAAAAATAAAAAAGCCTTTATTATTCCTTAATTACAATGAAAAAAAATACTTAACATAAATTATTTTAAGTAAAAAATTTACTGTGCATTAAGGACCCCTCGACGGGTATAGGCCTCCTCCAATAATTTCCATAGGCCAATCATAGACATACATGATTATTAAAAACAAATATTTGCTTTTATGAACAAATTAACATTTATTTGTGTTCTAAATGCAAAAATATTTGATTTTTCTTCTTTTCATATTAATAAATATGAAAAGATATAGCGGCATCATACCTTTGCTTCTTTTTCAGCCTGGCGAAAGAAAAGCGCGGAAAAAAAGCAAATTAAATCATAGTTTCATAATAATTCCTGACAAAACTACTTTCTGTTTTAATATTTTATTTCTTCGAAAGTGTATTGAAAAACGTCGTTTGATACGCGTGGGGATTTGTTATTGCAGTTCTCGGCTCCATAACACCCTCGCCTGCAGCTCGGGTGTTAATTCCGCGCTCGAATGCAATAACAAAGTTTCCCGACTTATGTCAAAATGTACTATTTTCAAACTGTAATCGGAAATCTCTTTGATAGCTAAACTAGCACATAAATCGCAACGGTTTTAATTTAATATTCAAATACCAAATATTCAAATTATATTTTCTTGCAAAATTGAATTCTTTATTAACAAATTGCAATTTATGAATGCCAAAATTCATGAAACTTATGTAAAAACTCTATGGTCATGAAATAAATTAAAAAAAAGAAAACACTAATAATATGGCCGATATACTTTCGCGTTGAACTCGTATGTTTGCTTTCTCAAGAGCTTTTTATTGTATTTAAGTGATATCATCCACTTCAAATATAGTAAAATAGCGTTGTGTGATGGTGTGTAATAGTCAGGGGTTTGTTGGATGTGGAATTTCTTTTTTCGGGTAAGTCCTTTTAATTTTGTTTACAAATTACGACTAGGGTGACAATGTTCTAGATCTATAAACGGGGATCATGAAAATATTGTAAAGAATGCAATAATAACTCCTTTCTACGTACAAAATACAAAACAATTTGGCGGCAACTGTCGATTCAACCTTTTTTTTTTATTCGACTCAAAAGTCTCGAGTCAATTCCAAGAAGTTTAAATTAATAAAGTCCTTGGTCATATTAAATACTTTTAATTCATCATTGACCCCCCGCCTCCCGCCGCCGGTGCGAGTTGACGTGTTTTTATACGCTCTGCAGTTTTTATTCATAGAAAGTGGTTTTTAAATACTTTTTCATCCTAAAATTTTTGTATATAGTGAAAAACTGCCTTATAAACAAAACTGTGTGAAGGAATAGCAATAATCAAAGTGACTCCAACCAAAGTGATCAAAAAACGGTTCAAAAAAGTCGTTAAAAAGTGAACTTTGTTGTGTTCTCTTTGTGTTCGAGTGAGCGAGTGACCTTCAAAGTGAAAGGAAGGTTACTCTTCAAAAATTGCCAACGTAGTTTTGGCATCAGTTGGTGTATTTTAACATTTATCGCTGTGACACGCTTGGTTCCGAGGCAATCGTGTGGATTGACGAGACGAGGACTGGCAGTTCGAATCCGACACAACACAGCTCTTTTTGGATGTTTGGATAAATGTTTGTTTACAATTTCAACATTTACTGAAGTTTTTATAGAAAAAAACAGCTTATCTAAAAGCATTATATAATTGTAAACCACAAGAGTAATTATTACCTCTCTGGCGCAATGGCGGTGCCGCGCTCTCCTCCGAGCACACCTCAGCTTAATCCTCCAACCAATATCATACATTACGGCTCGGACTCGGCCCTTAATAACATGTCGAATACCGCAGGCCCGACCGAAAATTATTTTAACATAACCAAGCGCCAGAAACGCACTTTTGATAATGTGCCAACGGGCCACTCATCCGAGTTAAAATCAATGCTCGACCAAATCAGGGACCAACAAGACACCAAGTTCGAACTATTAAATAATGCCCTAGCTACCATAATTAACCAAAACCAGGATATTCAGAGATCAGTCGAAACGCTAACCTCTAAGCACGACGACCTTGTAGCTAAAATCAATCTGCTGGAACAGGAAAATAAGGAGTACAAGAAGCGAGTGTTGACTCTGGAACATACCCTGGAACAACTGGATAAGAACGCGCACGGTTCAACAATTGAAATTCGTAACTTGCCTAAACTGGAAAACGAGAATAAGAATGTGCTAATTGACACAATCCAGCAACTTGGTTCGACATTAGGCCTCGAAACAATACACAAGTCCGAGATTAGAGACATTTTTCGATCCAAGTCAGAAGCATTATTCGTGGATTTCACCACTACTCTCAGGAAAGAATCTCTGATTTTAAAATACAAGACATAAAATAAATGCAGACGTGAAAATAAACAGCCGCAATTGAACTCAGAGCATATTAAATTACCGGGAAAGCCGAGTACATTATACATCTCGGAGTACTTAACAGCTAAGGCAAGATATCTTTTCTACATTGCGCGCTCAAACGTTAAAAACAAAAAGCTTCTGGCGGCCTGGACATCATTCGGAAAAGTTTATGTTAAGAAAGAAGAGGACTCGATACCAGTTCGCATTGATGAAGAAACTAAACTTCACAAACTTCTAATGTGACTAGCTTTGGCTCAATACTCTGATTTTTATTTTGTTGTCTTAGCATGCTTTTCTCTAGTATTTTTATTTGCGTCCGTTATTTATTTTGGCTTCAGGCTCACCATTACATTATTAAGCTTTCATTGTCTTTGCAGAAATACACACACACATCTTCCTCACCACGCTCATCATTCACTCAAGTCAATACCCTCTTTATTCAAGCGAATCGAAACCCTTTACTATGGTGTTTACCCTAGCACACTATCTCTTGCACTATGCCAAATCATTGCTTATAAAGCTACTAAAGTTCCAGAACCGAGTTTATTTGACTTCAAATTCAGCTTTACGTCACGTATTAGGCGTGACTGTATTTTTCTCCCTATTCAATCAAATTACTAACATGGAAACCATTAACCAAATATACTCTGATCTGGACTCTATTCAAGTGGCTAAAACTATCACCTGTGACATAGAAAATGCAAGAAATCATATAAAAATGAACAAATATACTGTCAATATCCTGTCTCAAAATATTCGTAGCATTCATTGTAATATGCCAAATTTCGTAACGCTTCTCCAAAGATCCCAAATACCGTGGGATATTCTAGTACTTACAGAATGCTGGCTCCCATCTGCAAAGTTCATCCCTTCTCTCGACAACTACAATCACATTGCAACTACCTCACACAAAACTCAAAATGAAGGAGTTGTCATCTATTATAACAAGCTCCTTAATGTAATATCCGAAGAACCCATAGTTACTGACGCTAATTGCTTTGTTTTAAAACTGGATCGAGATACTTGCATCGTAGGATTGTATCGCCCACCTAGTCAAACAAACACTGTAAAATTTATCGACTCAATTAACACGCTATTAAGCAATCTAAAAACTTTTAAAAACATTTTCTTTTGTGGAGATATAAATATCAATATAATTCCAAACAGTCCCGATAAACGATCATATGACTATCTGAACAGCTTAGCTGTCCATGGCTTGCTCCCGGCTCATACTCTGCCGACGCGTGGGTTAACATGTTTAGACCACATGATGCTGAAAACTAAAATGGACGCTTGCTGTTTTGTTTTCAAAACATCTATCACTGACCACGAGAGTGTAGCTATTAGTTATAAACCTAAAGCGCGTCTGAAGTATCTGAATAAAACATATTGCTCGGTTAACTTCGACAATCTAGACAAAATAATACCAAACATGGATTACCAACCTATCCTTGACTGTCAAGACGCTAACATATCAGCCGATCTCCTCGTGGCTCACCTATCTTCAGCAGTAAAAAATAATACCAGCATAGCTAAAACCTCAAAAAGAAAACTAATAACCAAACCATGGGTAACTAAAGGACTTCTTCGCTGCATGAGAAACCGGGATAACTTGCACAAAAAATTAAAACGTAACCCTGACGACGACATATTAAAACTGACATATAAGCGCTATCGAAATTTTTGCTCCTCTCAGCTTAAAAAAGCAAAGAAGAGGTATGAAAAACAGGAAATTGAAAATGCAAAGGGTAACAAAAAACAGTTATGGGATGTCATCAAAAAAATTTGCGGGTCTGACAAGAGGGCAGACTTCTCGTCTTCCCTCTTGTCATCTAACAGTCCCGAGGCGGATATAAACGACGTCAACAGTTTCTTTGTGAACGTTGGAGCAAAGTTGGCTAATAAAATTACCACTTCGAAATCGACAGCACCTTGCCACACCCGTCATCACTCATCTGTGAATCCTTTAAACTCGCTTGTCCTTCTCCCTACCGATGAACAAGAAATTTGCAACCTCATTAAGGGCCTGAAGGATAATTGTGCGGTGGGAATCGATCAGATTGGCAGTAAAATCATCAAGAGATACGCAAAGTGCCTCTCTTCTCCCATAACACATATCTGCAACCTGTCAATCTCAACGGGAGTTTTCCCGCAGGCCTTTAAAATTGCTGTCATCAAGCCCATCCATAAGGCGGGAAAAAGAGACTGTGTCAATAACTACCGGCCTATCTCCATTCTACCTGCTCTGTCCAAGATATTGGAACGCCTTATAAATCAGCGTCTAGTAAAGTTCTTGGAAGCAAATGAGCTCCTTTCGTCTTCACAATTTGGCTTTAGAGCTGGCAAATGTACCAATGATGCAGTTCACGAGTTAGTAAACTCTATTGTGGAAACATTGGATGGCAGAAAGAGATGCTTAACGGTATTCCTAGACCTAGCAAAAGCGTTTGACACAGTCTCTATTCCGCACCTTCTAAGAAAGCTCGAGCGGCTCGGTATCAGAGGAATCCCTCTGAAACTGATGGAGGACTATCTTACTGGTAGGAAACAACGAGTACGGATAAATGACAGACTCAGTGACGAGCTCTCAGTCAATTTTGGTGTACCACTTTGGGTATTTCCAATTTGGGTAGTATAATTGGCCCAACACTATTCTTGGTGTACATTAATGACCTTTGCCAACTTTCTCTTCTGAAGGGAAAGATCATTACATTTGCTGACGATACTGCTCTGTTCTTCAGTGGTGATGGATGGAGGGAGGTATTCGATGTTGCGCAACTGGGTCTTAACAGTGTTAGTAACTGGCTGCAAGACAATGTTTTGACTCTTAACGTCACTAAAACAAAGTACATGGCATTCGCTCAAAGATCTAACTTGCTCCCACCGTCATCTCTGAAGATTACTGCCCACACTTGTGGCATTGAAAATACTCAGTGCTCTTGTTCTTCCCTTGAAATGACCGAAACTATTGACCAATATCTCTCCTTTAAACCACACATAGAGACCCTCGTGACCAGGTTGCGAAAAGTAATATACGTTTTCAAAACTCTAAGACACTCGGCCGACCGACAGACTATTAAGATGGTCTACTTTGCACTGTGCCAATCGCTAATTGATTATTGCATCACATCATGGGGAGGTGCCGCAAAAACACACCTCATCGAAGTAGAAAGGGCACAGCGTGCCATACTCAAGGTTGGAGCTGGTCTCCCTTTTCGTTTTCCGACTACTGACTTGTACAAAGAATGGGACACTCTCACGGTTAGACAAACTTTCATACTACTTACGTTACTTAAAAAACATTCCCAGATGCAGTATGACGCTAAATTACCTAAACACAACCGACGAAAGGGCAGGGTATGTCCCACGGCTCAATTCAAATCCACGTTCCCTCAAAGATTCTATTGCTTCCTTGGTCATTATCTTTACAATAAGTTGAATAAATCCCTAAACCTATATCCCAAAACTAGATCAATCTGTATCAAAGAAATAAAAAAATACTTAAAAACCCTAGACTATCAAAAAACTGAAAATATTTTGACCGTTCTGAAATAAACATAATTTTGACCATCCCCACACGTACAAACTGTTCCTCGCTATCGACTCGCTGTACAATTGATACTATTTAAAAAAAAAAAAAAAAAACTCTCGCTGCACCTACTCCACGAAAGTCACCCTCACTTATACCTTGCTCATATGAATTACACACATACATCTCCTACAAGTCTAACACCTCGCACAAGATACATACTCCCACACACACGCATACGCACATACTCACACACATGACTCAACCACAACTTCTGCAATATCATAGGTAGGGATTTTTTTATTGTTATTCCTTCTTCGTGTTTTTTATCATATTGTTTAATATTTACCTTGTTTTTTTTTTATGCCTATTGTTTAACTCCTACTCTCACGCGGTATCTCTGTAAAAGCTAATTCTAGCCTGGAAGGGGCCTGGTGACCTGTAACACAGGTTTTTCCCAAAAACCTACATCAGGCACCAGTCTCTCACAAGGTTGAATTCAACTGAGACATTTCTTTGTACATATTAACTTTAAGTCAGCTTTGTGAAGGGAGAATAAATGAAAATAATAATAATAATAATCATTAATACTAGAAACGGGATAATTACCATGTTTACTGTTCATTTTGAGTTCCTGATATTAAATATCCCGTTTCTATTGTTAATGATAATGTTAGTGACCATGACAGTGTAAAAGCTTATACTATTAATTTATTTTAAAAAAGCACATTATTCTTACTAATATTTGGAAATCATAACATAACATTACCTACGCCTGTAATCCCGGAAGGGTTAGTCAGAGGTGTACGTAACATTACACTCACATTATGGAAATCATGGCAATATAAATCAGTTTTTAAGCATAATAAAATAGCTAAGTTCATAGTCGTACGTAGTAATCAAAATAGTGTTGTAATAGTCACTGTTCGGAGATCACGCTTGTGGTCGGCAGTAGTTTGATGTAAAGTATTAATAATATTGTTGTTTCCATGCAGATTCCCTTACAATGAGAATCTTCAGCAACGGTGGCTTCAAGTTGTCACTTTAAAGAAGAAGTATTCAAATTATTGCCTAGTTTGCAGCCGTCACCCATCATCAGCATCTTCGTACTTAGATTTAATTTTAAGATTACTGACTCTTAAAAAAAAGTCAACAATAATTACATAAAAAAATAAAAATAAAAGAACAACTAAAAACTACTAATAAACTGAACGTTTAATAATGTGTAGTGTGATTAATAAATTTATTAAATACTATTAAGTTGTTGGAATATGCTTCATGCTCATGCTTCATCTATGTACGTATTGCAGCCCTGTTTGCTTTAAAATCTCTCGACAAGTGATGGATGTAACCTAACATGTTGACCACCGTGAAAGAAAATAAGTGCCACTTATGCTTCACATCGTAAACCTATTCCATAACAGAGATTTTTTTGAACTTGGGCACCCTTGGAAAACTAAAGGTTACCGCCGCTACATTGCCGGCAGCAGTAATTGAGGGTTTTTTAAATATTATTATACCTAAAAATAAAGTAGGTATTTTTTTCGAAATGGCTCTGCCTTTGATGAGCAGTATGTGTAGCTTCGCCAGTCTTTTAATACCGCGTAATTTTGAATAAACTGACCCACCCATGAAAATAGGGGGAGCGGGGTGCTAGCAAGTTAAAACAGAATAACTGTGCCGAATGTAATTACAAAAATTGGACACCCTATTAGAAAGGGATGAAATGAAATCCACTCTTGAAGTTTTCTCGCTTGGAAGGCTTTGCATTGCACGTCATCATTCCAGTTTGTTTATATAATTTCCTTGTACACATGCAAATGTCAAACTTACAAATAATGCTGCCAGCTCTTTTGTGTAGTGTTGTACCTACGATACCGGTTTGTTGAATCGTAACTTTTTATATTTATTAGAAAAAAAATACAGATGAAATCAGTGTTGTTAGTACACGGTAAAACGGATATATAAACCCTTTTCTCTTACAAACGGTAGAACTTTTAAAAATTACGGCAATTATTGAATCTTGCCACCATAAAAATAATTACTATTTTAAAAATAATTATGTTAATACGGCATGGCAGTTAACATAATTATTTTTAGTTAGTGTGTGATTATGAATTCGGCAACCCTAAATTTAACAGGAACATTGGACGCCGTTTTATTTACCTAACAAAACGATACTACTGATTTTAGTAACGGCAATTTACGGTAGTGGCTCATCACTATTTAAGAATTGCAAAAGACTGGCAACCCACGTAATGTCAGTTTAGTCTCTGAGATTAAAAAACTGGGGCCACAGACATAATTATGCACCTCGTAAATTAACTAAGAACCGATTAATCTGTAATTTACTGGAAGTTGTTTTTGTTTATTAAACAGCAAATCATAATTAATACAGCATATCGATTGAAATCCTATGTAATATTAGACGGTATGCTATGTTTAGACGAAAGTGTGGCCTCTAGACAAGACCTCGGCGGCGGCGGGTTGTTTTTTTTTTCTCTTTTAAGAACAGTTCAGCTTACTTAATTAGATTCGAATATTTTTATCAAAACAGTATCTGTGTTGTGCAATGATTATGAGACCGTGAATGTATGAGGTTATTCGTAAAACTATTATGTATTAAGTACATATTATACTTATTATCCATACAATTAATTATTATATCTGACATAACATATTTAGGAAGAATATCTACTATGTACATTATATACAGACTACAAATAGGACTAAAATATTGCAGAAAAGAAGACTAAAAGTTAGTTCCTACATAAATACAACGACGACAATAGGACACGGCGTCAAAGTACTCCTCCCCATCGCTGTCATCCGGAAACATGCCCAGAAGACTGGCAGCATTGCCACGTTGAATGGCAATGCTAATTCTACATACTATCTATTTAGAATCTACGTATTTTATGTAAAAAACTAAAGTTGCATTTATTGTCTACCTTTACTGCGTGGTTCTTGTATAGTAAGCAACGGACGTCGACGCGGTTTCCACCATAATTAATAATTCGGTGAAAAGGTACGGAAAAATTGCTGATCTGGCCACTGGAATAAGACAAATAATCTACTGAAGTATAATTCTGTCATTGCCCGCAGCCGATCTGCAATCTGTCGGTATCGGTTTGGACGAACCTTTAGGAAATTTATTCCGGACTAGCTGTTGCCCGCGACCTTCGTTCTCGTGAAATTCTTATTATTAAAATATTCCGATTCACGATTAATTTCCCGGAATCTTAATAATTTTTTCTAAAATAAAAGTAGCCTAAGGTGTTTTCCTTCACCGTTTTGAGAGCAGTGGTGATAAAACAAACTAACAAAAATCTATAAGTATCGTATATACTTATAAGTGCATTCAGTAAAAATCTCTTTTTAATTACAAATAGACACTTCAATTTATTTATTTGTATAGATATAGATAGATAATAAACTAATATTAAACTTGCATAGTTAATAATAGAAATCTCGATGTTTCGTCAAGTAAAAAAACCGGCCGGCGAGTCGTACTCACACGCACACAGGGTTCCGTAGCACCAAACAATATAATAAAAATATTTTGAAGGCTCATTCTTATGTTGTACCTATTGTTTTACATTCAACAGCAAAACTAAATTAGATTTTCATAGTTTTTTAATGAAACACAAAGTTACTGCTGCAGTTTGATGAATGTTATGATGTTATTATGTAGGTAATCTATCCAGAAGTATAGCCGTGAAAAGCTTATTTTTTCTAAGGATATAGAGATCTATACAGATTTTCCTCTAGCTTATCTATACTAATTTTATAAAGAGGTAAAAGGAGATCACCCAGCCTCCATACATTTTTGGGCTATTTTCAAGTGCGGACCAACGAAAATAAACTTATTATTTAGGTAGAGCATAATATAATAAACATTTTTTACTATCACACCGAAGTAAGTCAACTCACCTAGAAGTTATTCAACCACAAAATATCTGAGATCACCCAGATTGGGGTATTTTGTTTTGCCGTCTAACTAGGATAACGAAAAACGCAGTAATTAAATAGAGCTTATTGAAAATAGCCCAATCTGGGTGATCTCCTTTGTTTGTAAGTTTGTATGTAAGGGATCTTTGGATCTACTGAACCGATTTTGAAAATTCATTCACTGATAGGAAGCTACACATTATACCCGAGTGCTATAGGTTATAATTTACAACGTGCCCGTGGAATAAATGCCGACCAAAACGCGAGCGAAGCCGCGGGCAACAGCTAGTTACGAATATTTACTTTGTACCTAGCACCTATGTACATACATAGGTATATTTAGAACAGAAAATAGTATGTGAGTCAATCAATCAACAATCGTCGTCGTTGTCGTCATCAATTATACGGAAATTTTGACATTGAAACTCGTTAATGAAAACATGCTTCAGTGAATCGGTCTTATTTGACTGGCAACGAAATTTGCCCAAACATATTATATTCCATTCGTCTTCTAGAAAAATCAAATCACATATGACAGTCTATTTGTGCACACGGGTACAAAAGATGAAAACCAACTCCAAGCTGTCAAAATCAAGATGGTGCTGCAAGAATCTTTTGGCTCTCGACAAGATGTCAGGAAAGCGCTATTGGTGGACATTTTTGTGAAACAAGATGGCTGCCTTATTTTAACCACGCGCCAACAAGAAACACACCTAGCAAGCTGTTGCCCGCGACCTTCGTCCGCGTGAAACTATTATAAAAATATTACTTCCCTATTTGAATTGGATTTTGTTATCAATATCACGGGTTTTATGTTTTTGCACGGAACCCTCAACTAAAAATAAAAGGACTTTTTATAACAACGCTAGTGTTAAATCATGCCACTAAAAGCCCCGTCGAAACCGGTCCAGCCGTTTCGGAGATTAGCCGGAACAAACAGACAGGAAGACAAAAATATTAAAAAAATGATTTTTTGTTCTAAGTAGCTACCTTATCTTACTATTACTTCCATAATTACGCATTCAGTAAAAAGCTATAATTTTGAAATTAGAAACAGACACTTCAATTTTGGATTGGGATTGGGGAGGCCTATGTCCAGCAGTGGACTGCAGTAGGCTGATGATGATGACTTCAATTTTATTTAGACGTGTACTTAAATGTATGGATAATTGAAGTTTAGGAGTTACTTACATAGCATTTTGAAGGAATCACTTTATGTAGAAATTGCTTAGTTACTACTTACTCAAATCAGAAACGGACAGTTAGGTAGGTATGAACTACGTAAACGCAGTGACTGTGAAATGATGATGGCGCAAAAATTAGTGACGAGCATTGAACAATGGTGGATGCACCTCGTAATTGACGCGGTACACAACAGCACGAAACATTTCTAGCCACAAATGTACGTAGTTAAGATATTTAATTGTAATAGAAGCATTAGCTAACATTAGCAACAATGTTGTCGTTGTAGGGTGTGCAGGATATATGTGAGGTGGTGGATTGAAAAACAGGAACATCCTATCATGTCTATGCTTAGGTATTATGAATTAAAGTCGGTTTTCGGGTCCGTTTTTCTTCTAAAGGGAACAACGGTTTTGCCATCATACAGTGAATTTATTCTGGAAAGTTTTTGGTACTTATATGATTTAAGTATTTAGGTACACTTACACGGCGGCGATATTGGCAGACGACATTGTTGCCATCGCGGGAATATCCTGAATGAGGCCTGGCACAAGATCGTGGAGCTTGGCACAAGCAAAGAGAGGCCTATACCCAGCACTGGGTGAAGTCGGCTGTGGATGATGATGATGAGATACATTTATGGGTGAAGTCCAAAATATTGACGCAAATGACACAATAGTGACACAAAATGTTGTGCGACAGTGACACAAAAGTCGCACAGAAATTTACACTATAGTAGCACAATAGTGGCACAAAATGGTAGCAAAAAACTACAAAGTTGAGGTTACATTAGGAGATTTATAAACCTAAAATTTATAAAAATAGAAAAATAGACATCAACTAACATTTTTGGAAAAATTAAGTACTGAAAATTAAGTGCTTCGACGAAATTGAAACAAAATTATAATCTTGAGCAAGTTTTATTATAACTCCAAAATTTAAAGTAGGTAAGTAGGTACTAGGTTATAACATAAAAAACAACAAAAAAATAATCGAAAATGAAATCCTTGTTAAGAACTATTAAACAAAAATAAAATCAGTTTAAATAGACAACAAATAGGAACTTTTATAGTATAAAGCAAATAAGTCACGCCATTAAGACGTTAGCAAATAACGTTAGCAAATTATTATAATGTTAATTTATAATTATGTGAGCAAGTTTTACTAAGTCCTTAAAATGTAACGTAAAAAAAAAAGAATTTACAGCAACACAAAATTATAGAAAATTCAACATTATGATCTCTTCATTGTATAAAGGATGGCAGGGACATCGACGCATCGACGCAACCTCAGCATACATCCACCCTCTGCATCTGTAGATCAGCGTCACTTCCACCTTTTTTAAATATAATTATGCTTAATATTTAAAACGTAAATTGCACACCGTGTGTGCTGACACAATAGAAAATCGATTGTCTGTTAATTGGCGTGCGACGGGCATATTCATAATATATAATACTATCCCAATACTCAATTATTGATTGCTTTCTCAAAATAATGCTAAACAACTATAGAACTGAGTGTATCCCAACCTTATAATGGTAGCACAATTGTGGTAGCACAGAAATTGTTCAACTGGTGTTACAAAAGTAATACAAAAGTGTCACAATTGTGAGGTAGCACAGTGAGTAAACATTGATTACTCCGAAACTACACTGTGAATCGTATTGAAATGAACATTACACAAAACCCCATGGTTTTATTTACCTAGAGCACTATTAAATCGCTATTAAAACACAAGACTTACCGTAAAAATCGTCAAAAATCCTGCCGAAAAATTTGACTACCGTAAATTACTTTGAGTTTGACATTGCGAATGATTCTATATGGCCGTTAAGCTGTAACTGTCATAGACAATTACGCACAGTGTTTCCAGTCCTCCAAAATGAAATCCTACCTTGTTTCAAGTCTATAGAAACTGCCAATGAAAACGGTTGCACAAAATAAGTAGCACAGTTGTTTAAAATCGCACTTAAACAAAAAGAAACAGTAAATAAGCATAACCTTGCGGTTATTTCCTTACAGTCTTTGTGAAAAGGGTTGCCGAGTATACGCTATTGCTGTAGAATTCAACATTCAGCCTCTAGGTTACATATAACTTGTTCAGAAATATCCTCAAAGTTTACCCTCCAAAATTATTATGCCGTTTTGTACATAATTTGTTCGCGTTAATGGAGAAATTATTTAATTTACTCTGCTATTGAGTATTATTCTATAACTTTGAGTATTTGGCATGCTGGACAAATAACCATTTAATTTAGTATTCATTGTCGTAAAATTCTGTCAGACATAGTTTTCAAGAAAAAAGGTTGGAAAATTTTTGATTAGGCAAATGCGTCAAAATTTTGGTCTTTACCCTTATACAGGGTGTAACAGAACCCTTCACGAAGCCGTCAACCAAACATTATTTGTACTTTACGCAAAAACTATTGTTTTTTTTTATTTGTGTTTCGAATTCCTCCAAATCCGTTCAGCCGTTTTAGCAAGGTGGAGTAACAAATATCCAAACTTTCACATTTGTAATATCAGAAGGATATCGGAACTGAATCTATATGAACGAGACGGTAAGTAATGATAGGTTCGATTACATGCAATTATACCAGAGCAGTAAATTATTAGATTTATAACGATTGCTTCGTGTTTTAATTTCATGATTATTACTTTAGTTTATGTGTTATAGTCAATTTCAAAGCTCCGGCACTTAGTTGAGCTTGCCAAACTTCAGGTTTGACAAAACGAATTTATGTCTAATCCTAGGAGAGACCAACTTGGAGTTGGCCGGTCCAACGCCGAAACCCAATACGATTAAATCGGAGTTTGCCTAACTTAACCTATATATACTACACCCCAATATGGCGTAGTCGAGGAAGCCCTGCTGCGCGGGGCTCCTTTTTCTGTTTGCAGGGTTTAAAGTAACCTGACACGAAAGATCCCCTTCGAACCTAACCCATCCGAGACAGGGTGGCCCAAGTCCTGAGCTCGCTTCGCTCGCTCTTGCATCCTAAGTTTTTCTTGTTTTATTCGTTTATCTACTCCGTATGCCAAATAGCCAACACCGTTTTCCGGTCTAGGTTTGCCTCAAAAATAAATACATCAGTCAAAGGCAGAAATTCAAATCTAATTTTGGGTAAGTAAATGTGCCGCAACCATAATATCTGTGCACGGCCAGTTTCCAGAAGATCTGTCTGTGAAGTTTGAACATATTGGATGAAAAAAACGCAGATAATTATCATACTTTCACCGAGATAAACAGTATTACTCAGGTTATTAAAAATTTGTGTGTCGAATTTCATCCAAATCCGTACAGCCGTTTTAGCAGGGTTGAGTAACAGATATACAAACATTCACATTAAATAATATTATAAGGATATAGGAACTGAATCTATATGAATGAGACGGTAAGTAAGGATAGGTTGGATTACATGCAATTATAATCAGAACAGTAAATTATTAGATTTATAACGATTGCTTCGTGTTTTAAATCCATGATTATTACTTTAGTTTATGTGTTATAGTCAATTTCAAAGCTCCGGCACTTAGTTGAGCTTGCCAAACTTCAGGTTTGACAAAACGAATTTATGTCTAATCCTAGGAGAGACCTACTTGGAGTTGGACGGTCCAACGCCGAAACCCAATACGATTAAATCGAGTTTGGCCTAACTTGACCTAAAGTTCAAGATAAATATTAATATTTTGCAATAAGGCTTAGTCGTTGTAGTCTGCGCGGGGCTCCTATTTCTGTTTGCAGGTTTTAAAGTAACCTAACACGAAGGATCTTTTTCGAACCAAACCTGTCCGAGTCGGGGTGGCCCAAGTCCCGAGCTCGCCTCACTCGCTCTTGCATCCTAATTTTTTCTTTTTATTAATTTCGGTGTTGGGTATTCGGCAATGGCCGTTTTCCGAGTTTTTTTTTCCAAAGTCACCGCCGCGCCGGCAGCAATTTCAACAAACAGCGCTGGTAGCTAAAAAGTAGGTAAGTACTTCTAGGTTTGCCTAGAAATATATCAGTTAAAGTCAGACATTCAAATCTAATTTTGGGTAAGTAAGTAAACGGCTCGCCACCATAATATCTGTGCACGGCTAGTTTCAACAAGACCTGTCTGTGAAGTTTGAACATATTGGATGAAAAATTTTGATTTTGAAAGTGTGATAGAGGAGAGGATAGACTAAAAATGGTCCATTGTTAGACTACGGAACTCTAAAATCTTGCCTGTTAATGCATTTTTTTAAATTGAATCGTAAAGTATAAGTTGCTTAAAGAAATTTATTCAACGGTCTAATCTAATCTAATAAATCTCTCAGTAGTAATAACTAGCTAAACTCTCGACATTACTGTAAATTAAAGATTTGAATACAGGTTAATCAATAATTTGCATAAATTTCAAATTATGCAAATTATTTAATTTAATTTTTACTATTGAGCAAATGGGATGCAGACATGCAATTATTTCTCTCTAAAAAAACCAAGGACTACTACTATCGAAATAAACAGAAAATTAAAATAAAACAAAAAAACTTTCCAAAGAAAGGTCACCTTCTGTGTTCGAATATTTGAATCTACACTTCAGATCTCATAATACCTAATATCCCAGTTTAGCGTTTCTTCGAGTCTCTTTATCGCATCGACCGCCCTATACCAACCCTCTTGCATCAGCCAGATTCGCAGACCAAGGCATACTCTACACTCCTGATGACGCTATAACCTTCCTCCAGAAGAGAAGAAGCGCCAATACGCCGCGTACAGTTTAAAAAGCATACAGGCTCACACCACCGTCCTTGGGACCGTCACGATACGAATTCCCATTCCATTCCCGCCTCGACTCTTGCTGAAGCCAGCCCGCGCCGCTGAGTCAGTATACCTGAAGCTAGTACATACCTAGGTATTTTACGACAGCCTAGCGTAGCGTCGTGTTGAAATGAACAAGTAACTAGGAGATAAAACTGATTATTACATAGTTGAACGGCGGGTATCGTTTTCATTGTAAGTATCATAGAAACTCTTTGGTAGAAATCTTCTTGATAGTTCGCTAAAGGAGGTTTTACACTGGAGTATCATTTATTATTCCAACTATATTGTTCCTACTTTTGAGCTGAATACAAGTATTTTACACGAAGCAACTACAATACCTATCTAACCGCCACAATCCAATTCTTGGGCGATACCTCTGGTAACACTGGTTTTTAGACTTCCGGGGCTCTGACCACCCGAGACATATATAAAAGACCTACAAATGATAGCCGGAGTCAAAGGCTTGAAGTGCTTGCTGAGGAACTGAGGAGTCTGGATAATCAACGGTCCCCATGCATGGAATAGCCTCGGTAAGCGAAGGTTATTCTTCGATCAAAACTACCTATATGTATATGGGTAGATAGGTGGGTAGGTAATCCTGAAACAGTCAAGTAAAATAGTTGAACATTATGATGAAAAAGATGCAATACGTAACGACCTCGTACCGCTTTTGTAAAAATAAATAAAATATACACGGAACTTGTTTTATTGTACTTATGTTAATTAATTGCTTAGCAGCTTTATTTTGCGTTATTATGATCAAACTGCATTTTTTTACTTGAGCAAAATCAGAGATCAACCTTGAAATACGGAAATCCTATACAATGCGAGATTAGCATAAACTGGAAATGTATAGCTTGATGTGTAGCCGTGTGTACATGGGTATATTTAGAACAGAAAATAGTATGTAGGTTTACATCAATTATACGGAAATTTTGTCATTGAAACTCTTTAATGAAAACATGCTTCAATTTCCGGAATGCGGAGGGAAATCTAAAACGTCCGGAATTCCCAAATGAGAGAAAAATAAAACTCAGTACCTAAACCAATATTAATAATAAAGTAAAATTATCTATAATAAAATAACCGTAGGAATCAATAGAACCGATCACTTGCATAGATAATACTTATATTTTTAGCAATGTGCAGCATCAAACGTTTCTCATAACTAAAAAAAAACACGGTTTGAAATTGTAGGTACTGCAATACATGGAAAGTAAAAAGAAAATCCGGGATTTATTACGAATGTCCGGAATGTTCTCCGGAAACCTTTTATAAGATCTGGGAACCCTTGTCCAGGCATAGCTATTATGGTTGCGGGACTGTTCGAAAGAGATACCGCGGCCCTGGAACGCAAAGGGCAACAGAAGAAGTAACGGCAACAGAATAGTCAGTAAAAGTCTGACACTCCCTCCTGCTCAGCCCAGAGCGGGAGGAGTTATTTGATGATTTTCCATCCGAAAGAAAATAAATAAATAAAAATGTATAGCTATTATCACTACCATGGAGAAACACACACCTGACAAGCTGTTGCCCGCGACCTTCGTCATAAAAACTGTTATAAAAATATTACTATATTTGAATCGTGTTTTGTTAACAATATCACAGGTTTTATTTTTTTATGCACAAAGAAGAAGAAACCTCCTCTAAAAATAAAAGGACTTCTTATAACACAGCTAGAGTGGCTGGACGACTGGACCGGTTTTGATGGGGCTCTTAGTGGCAGATTTAACTCTTAAATTTGCCACTAAGAGCCCCATCAAAACCGATCCAGCTGTTTCGGAGATAAGCCGGAACAAACGGACAGACGGAAAGACAAACATATTTTAAAAAATGATTTTTGTTCTAAGTAGCTACCATACCTTACTTCCATAATTACGCATTCAGTAGAAAGCTGTAATTTTGAAATTAGAAAAAGACACTTCAATTTTATTTATACAGCGTGTAACAGAAAGGGTATAATCATATGGAATACTGTGGTCCGGACCATCAAACTGAACAACTTTCTCTATGGGACCACCATCGAAATCGTAAAAAAATAATCAGCTGTCCCATACATTTTGGTCGAGTAGGTATTGAAATTTTGTATAGGACAGCTGATTATTTTTTTACGATTTCGATGGTGGTTCCATAGAGAAAGTTGTTCAGTATGATGGTCCGTACCACAGTATTCCATATGATTATACCCTTTTTGTTACACGCTGTATGTGTACTTAAATGTTTATAATTGAAGTTTAGGAGTTACTTACATAGCTTTTTGAAGGAATCACCTTATGTAGAATTTGCTTAGTTACTACCTACTCAAATCAGAAACGGACAATTAAGTAGGTATGAACTACGTAAACGCAGCGACTGTGAAACGATGATTGCGTACAAATTAGCGACGAGCATTGAACAATGGTGGATGCACCTCGTAATTGACGCGGTACACAACAACACGAAACATTTCTAGCGACAAATGTACGTAGTTAAGATATTTAATTGTAATAGAAGCATTAGCTAACATTAGCAACAATGTTGTCGTTGTAGGGTGGGCATGCGGTATGTGAGGTGGTGGATTGAAAAGCAGGAACATCCTATCAATTCTATGCATAGGTATTGTAAATTAAAGTCGGTTTTTCTTCTAAACCGGTCAACGGTTTTGCCATCATGCAGAGAATTTATTCTGGAAAGTTTTTGGTACATGATTTAAGTATTTAGGTACTTACACTTACACGGCGGCGATATTGGCAAACGACATTGTTGCCATCGCGAGAATATCCTGGATGAAGCTGGCACAAGAATGTGGAGCTTGGCACAAGCAGAGAGAGGCTTATAACCAGCAGTGGGTGAAGTCAGGCTGAGGATGATGATGCCGAGGTACATTTATACAGGGTGTAACAGGACCCTTCACGAAGCCGTCAACCAAGCAATAATATCAAACTAAGTAACTTTATGCAATACAATTTGCTGGGATACGACTTTTTTTTGGGGCGAAAAATCACGTTTTACGGTAGGACTCAAATGTAACGCACTCAAAACATTGTGCTGATGGATGGATTGAATAATACGGGGATCGTGGAGGTGTTTAAAATAAAAATCTAACATTCAAAAAATTAAAAAAAAAAAAAAAACTTGTGAAAAAGTTGAAATTTTGACCAACAATCTTGAACAAAAAATGATAGTAATGACGGGGAGGACAGGAGGAGGAGGGAGGAGGAGGACGGAGGTGACTTTCGGCTTCGTTAAGGGTCTTGTTACACCCTTTAGGACGAGTAGATACGCTAAGTATAGAACTTTATTTGCCAACGTGTAATAATAATGATGATGGTGTGTGTAAAATCAGATAGATAGCAAAAACAAATAAACAAGGCTGGATAAAATCCAGACTGAGGGCTAAGAAGCTGGACATGTCCGGACAAACCCGGACGGATGGTAACCCATGAGAGAGGGACGAGAAGATGCATAACGATTAAGTAATTTTAGTTACTGATAAAGACAGATCAATTTATAAATTCTAATTAGTGAATTCATTCGTTGAGAAACGTAGAGTTTTGCATGACTGCACGCAGTTGTGTAGTGCACGCTAGACCGCATCGCATCGCCGATGTCGATAGGCCTAGCACCCAACTAGTAGATCGTTATTCTGATATTAACTAGGTATTTTCAACAATATGAATGGTGATGACTATAAATCCATCATCCAAATATTGTAACTATTCTGAGCAAAAGATTATAAATGGTTTGAAAACTATCGTAAAAAATCTGTTTAGAAAGATGAGAAAAATGAGATTGAGAATAGTTAGAGACATCCACATATTTGTGTCGTTTATGAGCTACCAGGGAAGCCGCATGCGCAGAAGGAACTAAAGCCAAACTTCTATGTCTTCGAGGTAGTCCCTGATTTTGTAATATGCTTTTTTAATAAGGACACGTTTGATGTAATTTTTGAACTGTCCATCGGTCAGTTCTATAACTGTCTTTGGCAACTTGTTATAAAAAGCGTATACTGTTTATAAGAAAAGATTTGCTAGTTTTAGTTAATCTGAATTTAGGTATTACAATTTCGTGTTTACTGCGTGTATTTATATTATGGGTATCGCTTGTAATTTTGAAAAGCCCTCGTTTTTGCGGGCATATAAAATACATTCTAAGATATAGAGCGAAGGCAGAGTCAGTATATTGATCTCTTCACGTTGAACGCCGCTTTAATTTTTCAGTCTTTCTGTGTGGGCCGTGGGGGACACCGTGTGGTCGACATACAATAGTTCCGTTACACACAACATTACTATTTATAATGTGTTGTAAAATACTGTATACTGTTACTATTTACTTATGTAGTTAAAATCTGGTTAACGTTATACTACATCTGTTAGGGTTTAATTTTTCGGGGATAGTTTGATGAATTAAACTACATGTTTGTGAATCAGAAATATAATAATTATTTATTACAGTTTTTAAATGAAACAAAATTAAATCAGTCTTTAGATTAAGATCAATATCAACGTTACTACACCTATTATTTTAATGAATTTTATGGAAACAATCAAAACAAAGAAATGGTTTGTTAGGGCAGGTTTCACAAAAAGTTACATCTTTTTTCTTCTTGTTTTTGGCTAATACTCGTCCCATTACTTTAGTATTGTCTTTGTAGCACTGCTGACATGTTCGTCGACTATTTTTGTTAGTGCCGTCTTTCTTCGCAAGCTTCATTCATTATTGGTTTCTTCATTCTTATTGGTCTTGAAACCTGACTTGAGGTTTCACCTCTCATTAACAGGCAACACTTGTTTCCTAAATTCAACAATTTGGATTTTGGTCCCGGTTACTGCTTGATAAAATACTAGTGCATTGATAACTGCAGTGTTCAACAGCAAGTTTATGGCAACTTTTCTGTACCATTTTACCCATTTTCTTAATGGCGTGGAATAAGCCCCCATTTGGTCGGACAAATCGACAGCTCCTTTTGCCCTATTATAGTCTAGCACGATTTTCGGCTTGGATACCGCTTTTCCTCGCTTTGTAATTGCCTGGAAACGGTCGGCATGTTTGGTCGAAAAAACAAGTACGTCTCTTTTATCTTTCCACTTCATGATAGTAATTCCATCTTCGCTCTCTCTAGCTATATATTTACCTGTCTTCAATTTAGCATTAGCAACCTCTTTTGGTATATTCCTTCTATTTTTTCTAATAGAACCCACTAGATGTGTTTCATTTTCCAACAGATTCCTTGCTAAATCAATACTCTTATGCCAATTGTCAGTATACAACGTGTGACCCTTGTTCAACAAGCCACTGCAAAATGACATTACAACGTTTGCCGGCGGCGTAGTATTCACTTGATCGTTTTCTTTTCCCGCATAAATTTTGATTTTATATGTATACCCCGGTAGAGTGCACAATTTGAACTCTTTTAAGCCATATTTATGGCGTTTCTGTTTGTTATATTGACGGAAAATGATTCTGCCGCGGAATGGCACACACAACGCTTTCGTCAATGCATATATCTTCAGCAGGAGTATAATGCCTTGAAAAAATTGTGTTCATGGCCTCCAGTAAGTGTCTGACGCGATGTAACCTATCAGACTTGTGAGCATTGTCAAGCCGGGAAAAATGAAGCATTTGAAGAAGCAGTTCAAAGCGATTACGGGACATAATTGTAGCTGCAAACGGGGGACCTGTTATTTCATCTTTTGACCAATAATCAGAAAGCTTAGGAAGTTTTAACAATCCCATAAAAATAATCAATGCAAAAAAGCCTTTCATCTCATGCACGTTAGAAGGAGACCAGTTACGGATTCTTGCTGCTTTTGAAGCCACGCGCCCGGTGATTCTATCAATAGCAAACTGATTTGTATCTTCTACTGTCTGCATAAAAACATCATCGGGAACCAAAAGAGAGTAAAAATCAGCAGGCGATTTCTTGTTCATTGCTAAGCGGAGATTAGTAGGCAAACCAGGATTTTCTGTGTAAGGTATAATTCGACGCTGGTTACCTGTTGGTAGTGTCCATGTGCGTGTAAACGGCGCAGTGTTTCCCGAGGTATCTGGAACTGCATGATATTCTGCATCACTCTCTTCACTGTCTATCACCATAATACGACGACGTTTACGAGTAACTGGATGGATATTTATGTCTTCTTCTTCAGAGCTTACATGGAAACAAACACATCAACAAGGTGAAGGTGGTGGTCATTCAACAAGGTGATTTCTAATTCTTCTATTTGTGATGAATCTTCCTAATTTATTTCGAAATCTTCGAACTCATCCATTATAATAAAGCGATGAATGAAATGCAATAAAAAACAATTTAATTTACGTAAACAAATAAACAGATAATCTCGAATCGATACGTAATCAATGTAAGTAGGTAGCTAGGTAGTCCAAAGTTCCAAACGGTCACGTCGCGGGCGCGCGGGAATCGCGTATCGAGACGGCCGGCAGGACATGAGCCCGACACCCCGATCCCCGCGGCCCCCGCCAACGAACAGCGCGATTTATTTCCGCGTGGGCCATGGGGGGCAACTGTTGAGTGACAGTAGTATTTTGGTAAAATAAAATCACAAATAAGTTTTCTTCGATTTATTTCATGTGATTTGGCACTTTTTCTGGCCCCTAAAGCAATAAAAACTTATACGTAAAATTTAACAATCGGGCATTTTTAACCTGGTTCCTTTTACTAAATAAGTGAGGCCCATATGTTGTCCCCCACGGCGTTTAACATGTTAAATTTTTCTTTGAGGGACTCGCGAGGACCCATTTTATAGACTGCGCGGACTGCCCTCTTTTGTAGAATAAAAATTGAGTCAACGTCTGCTGCTGATCCCCACAGCAGAATGCCATAAGACATAATACTGTGGAAATAAGCATAGTATACTAACCTAGCTGTGGCTACATCAGTTAACTGCCTAATTTTCCTTACTGCATATGCAGCTGAGCTTAACCTACCCGAAAGAGTTCTAATGTGCGCGCCCCACTGCAATTTTGAGTCGATAGTAATCCCTAAGAATACAGTTTCCGCTATGACATCAAGTTTTTTGCCGTCAAGATTTAAATTTAGATCCCATTGTGGTGCATTTGGTAAAGAGAACTTTAGACATTTTGTCACGTCAATTCGTATTCTACTCAGCAGACCCTTTTAATTGATGCTCAAATCATGGGAGTGCATAAAAAACGACTAGTCTGCCATATTGGATTTAGAATAACGTCACTTAGCTAACCATGCATTGTCATCCAAACTAAACGTGTATATGCAAAATTCGGTCGGGGATAATTGTTTGAAAATTCAGTTGCAAGGTTTGACCTAAACAAAGAAACATTGCAAGTTACACAAAAACTTGTAAAAGCAAACGTGCTGAGCCAAAAACGAGCAACATGAGTAAGTAACATCATCAACTAAGACCACAACAGATAAGACATTTGAAACCTATCAGATTAAATGGCCGAGGAAGAAAATAGGTTGGTAAAATGCTAGGTTGGACTTTAACACAGAAAAAAAATTTGTCCGTACTCCGTTACATTAATTATATTGATCAATATAATTATAAGATTAATTCAATTGATCACTATAATTATAGGTCTGTACCGTTTTTTAAAAGCTATTAATAACTTGCATGATAACATCATTTATCATATTTTTATAAACATACATATTTAAATATTCGTAACAAAACATCACGCTGGTTTTCTCGAAAACCAACAGCGTGAGACATTTGATCTGATATGTTTAAGTGCGTA
Organism: Eugnorisma glareosa; assembly: GCA_947578425.1. NCBI lineage: Eukaryota > Metazoa > Arthropoda > Insecta > Lepidoptera > Noctuidae > Eugnorisma > Eugnorisma glareosa. The sequence continues at coordinate 4,132,215 of OX387958.1, forward strand.
TCATGTAATCAGGACGAGCCTATTGCCATCAACCGGGCGCAAATCCCAGATTGCGGGGTGCTACTTAGAAATTCATTCATCCAATTGGTGGTAAAACCACAATCATATACAGGGTGGAAATGGAATCCCTACCGACCAACGCTCAAACGGTTACATTTCCTCCGCCAGCGTATCTTATTATTTTTATGAGAATATATAAATTCTATGCTCAGTTCTTCAAAGTAACTGGTAAGATAAACTTACAGTGAACGTTGATGTACTTTTGTTTTAATAGTAGTGATCTACACATAAGATGTGAGGGTACCACGTATTCAGTTCATCTTTCTAAGCCCATAGAAAATTGTCGACGCGGCGCGTGGTACGGCGGAGTACGTGGTAGCCGATTGTGCGTCGGTGTCTCTTCAGATGGAAGGGATGTATGAATCATAAATGTTGCAAGAGGCTATAATCATAAAGATGCAAAAAATGCAAATATTTTCCATGAACGCGCACGGAAACCGGTTCCGGTTTTTTTTTTAAACAATCGAAACAGGTTTTTATAGTTTATTGAACTTTGAGCCTACGCAGCGCTCACGGCCATGGGCAAAACCAAAAACAAACAGAAACAAAGTAACATGACAATACTCGATGGTGTAAACTTGACATACTTACCTAAATTCGAGATAAAGAATGCAGATACTGTTACAAGTAATACTATCAGGATTGTATGTAATCGATGACGGAAAAATAAAAATGTATGGGTACCTAAATAAGACAAGCTACGGAAGAGTTTGTGTCAATCCCGTTGGCCGTTTCAGATCGTTGTAGAAATACGAGACCTTTTGAAAGCGACTGCCACTTGCTATCTGTGCTTGTATAGACATTTTGTTCCTACAGCAAAATGCATCGACTGCAATAAAAGAGCATTCCTGATTTTCCATCCCTCAGTCAAAATAGCCAATTTTTTTTTAAATTGCGTCCGCTGGTCTGTCTATGAGGCTGGTCTCTGCTTAACCGGACTATTCTGTGGATGCATTGAGTGTAAGGCCTCCAGCCAGGGGCAAAAAACCTGTAGACTAAGCGACAGCTCGCTAATTTTTTCACTGATAGAGAGATATTCGTGGGTGCGTAAATTATATTTATACCATGCATATGAGCCGAACTGTCGCAATTTTTGCGGATGAAGTCGCGGGCGAAGTGCTAGTTATAGATACAATTCTTTACAATGTAAGTTTGCATAGGAAACGCATAATTCTAAGACAAGGCGAGTTAATTGTAAGAAGTTTCGCCTATTTATGTGCAACGTCGCGTTTTGTAACTGATCGATACGCAACACGAACAGCTTTCTACATTGTACAAACTATAACTGATACCGATACATATTATGCAATACTTGCTTCTGCCCGCGACTTCGTCTGCCTGGACTTCAGAAATTAATTCAGAGAGAGTTAAAAACGCGTGAGTAATATAAAAATAAGATTTAAAAAAAAATCGACTGCGTAAAAAATAACTTATCCAGCTAACTAATAACTTAAATAAAACCAGTAACAAAAAAAAAAAACAAATTCAGTCCAGAAGTGTAGAAAGCAATAAAATAAAACAAATAATAAATTCTAATACGGAACATATTGACTGCAATAGTCGGGACCCATATTGGATAGAATGATTTAAGTCTAGATTATTTAACCATCATTACCAAGACGAATCTAACGATATGTTAATTAAATAAATCCGTGCAGCGTGCAGCGGTTTGGAAGATATGAGGTAATAAAGAATATTACATGCATACATACATACAAGATACGCGCGAAAAACATAACTCTTGCTTGGCAGTCGGGACACGAGCGGCCATGGCTGACTTGTAAGTCTTAAAATAGACTCCGGACACAGGGACCGAAGCAAGTAAAACCTGTTCCGGTGGAGATTTATAGATGACTCTGCCCTGGAGTGTAGGTACATGTGGGGTTGCCCCACAAGCGATGGGACACTTGATATCGTGTTCTGCCTGTCCTGTTGTTTGCACATCACAGGAGTTGATGGACGTTACTGAAAGTGACAAACTCATAGCCAAATGGGCTGACTCAATTTAAATTGTCATCTACATGTTAAGCAGAACAGTTATTATGACATGTTATCATACTTTCACCGAGATAAACAGTATTACCCGGGTTCCTTATATGAGTTCGAAATAATATACTGCGAAAATTGTTACATCGATGATTATACATCGATGCCTTGATAATGCGACGTTGTTTTTAGCTACGCTTTGTTTGTTCGCTGTTTCTTAATATCGATAACCTTATATCGAAACCTTGTTTCTTCGACGTTTGTTCTGTGTAACGTTACTAGCGACCCGCCCCGGCTTCGCACCGGCCAAGTGTGAGTCGTACTCACACGCACATAGGGTTCCGTAGCACCAAACAATATAATAAAAATATTTTGAAGGCATTCGTTCATAATTATGTTGTATTGTTTTACATTCATCAACAAAACTAAATTTGTTTTTCATAGTATGTTAATGAAAAACAAAGTTGTTGCTGCAGTTTGATGAAAAAGTCCCATATCTCAAAAAATAAACATCAAATCTTATTCAAACCAATTTTGGTTGAAAGTTTTTTTTACGTTCTATAATCCTATATTTTTTCAGAATTTTTCTCCTCTTACTTTAGAAATTAGAGGGCGGGGCTCTAATTTCAAGAATAACTCTGAAAAAACATCGGATTTTTACCACTTTGGAAGTGTTTATCTTTCAAACGATTGACTTTGAGAGAAAATGGTTTTAGGAACCTCAATGTCATTTTTAAAGACCTATCTATAAACACACGCACCCGCACGTATAGGTTTGATGAAAAAAAAAATAGTTTCAGTTCCATGTATACGGAGACCCCCTTAATCTTATATTTTTTTTTATTTTTGTATAAAAAAAAACCACTTTGTTTTTTACTATGTAGTAATTTCAAAAATATTTCGTCAACGAGATATTGATAAAGTATGTTTATTGCAGTGTTTAATTATTTCTTTTATTAAAAATGTGTGACACTAATTGGGGAAATAGAAAATCTCTTATTATGCATCTATTAACATTATGTTGCATAAACCCCGTAGCGGTTGTTATTCAATATATCGTTCCGCGACGCCGACCGCGACGGTGCCATGGGTGCCATGTTTCGATAGTATTTTGTGTTCTAGCAGCCTCAGTCAGCCTTCGTTCTGTCTATGAATTGACCACTTTTGTCTCTTCGACTTGCAATTGAGGTCTTCCGAGGACCGGCCTTGGTTCAATCCATGGTCCGGAGCGAGACGGAATGGGACGCCGTCGCCTCCTTCTGCGAAGCAGTCATGCTAGAGAAGGAGGCGGCGGAACGTGAGAGGGAGAGAACCTCACGTCCCAGCCGCCGCGGGAGACGCACCGGGCGGCCACCTTAGGCGCGGGCTTGTGGACGGTGAGCTATGGCTAGCTCGCCGTCCGTCCGTCCATCTTTTGACGACAGACCGTGTCGACGGCGCGTTCGTGTTCCACGCGCGCCTCAAAGAGATGTCAGCAACAGGAAGGGGTCCGCAAGGGCCGATGCCTGCCGAGGCTGCGGGACTGTTCGAAAGAGATACCGTGGCCCCGGAACACAAAGGGCGATGAAGGAACAAGGATGGGTTTTAGTCAGTAAAAGTCTGACACTCCCTCCTGCTCAGCCCAGAGCGGGAGGAGTCATTTGATGATTTCCTATCCGAAAAAAAAAAAAATTGTTCCCATCGCAATCTTGGATTTATCATTATATCAAAGAAAAATGTATTGAGCAAATATTTTCGAAGTAACGTTACATAGAACAAACAACCGTCGAAGAAACAAGTGTTCGATGTAAGGATATTAAGAAACAGCGAACAAAAAAGATGGTAAAACATAACTCATATCCCAAGTAACACAGAACTGCATTATAAATGTTCACATAAGGCCCACAGCGTTAATCTAAGCATTTATACCCCCTTATTAGAGTTCACCCGGGCTGCAACAGCTGTTTAGAAAAAATCGAAGCTCACTTTAACGCTGTCTTCTGTACTGTAAATCTATTAAACTCCACAAACACGTCACAGATATCACTGTTATTCAGCGTTCAGTAGAGCAGTACCCTATCAGCTGCAAGAGCGCATGTTTGTGAACACAAATAATGCAGTTACCTGAATAAAAACCCAAGCGTGTACAATAAAACAGTTGCATTTAAATTGAGAACATAAGAACTACTATAACGTCAACAGTTGCTTTGTGAAATTATTTAACAAAGAATTAATGCTTTATGCTGCATACAAATAAACTTCTACCCTATTAGTCAGGGGTTACTATACACTCGAATAACAGCATTTATCTAGGCCGAGTCAGAACTAAAAGTGTACTTTTAAACTTTTATGCACGTACATAGCAGCAAACCTGGCATCCATTTTGTCGTGGGCTGAATAATTGAACTTGCGTAGGCATTTAATCTGCTGATTGAATTAGGTATATGTAACCGTACAACGAATATTTCTACACCAGGCTATTTTGACAACTTGTTGACGTCTTTATATTTTGTTTTAAGAAATATGGAAAGCCAAAAAAGATCCGGTGGAATACGCGGTAAAATTAATGCAATTCTGCAGCGTATTCCACCACTTAAAAAATATAAATCGAAACACAGCTAATCTAAAAGATTTAGATGTAGCAACGCGTTTTTCAACCGAATTTGAAATTAGTTATATACGGGTTCCGTATGTAATATTTATGATATGCGAACGAGATTGTTCCAACGACTCAGATAGTTCAGACACGAGTGATTGTGATATACATGATTAAAGACAGGAATGTCGAAAAAAATGGGCCATATGAAACATATTGAACAAACAGCCTTGAACGACCTAGCAAAAATAATAAATGATTTTGTTCCTGTTATTTTATTTTTGTTGTTTTGGTGAAACACATTACCTAATGACGCCAGAACTATTTTAGGGTCAACCTGAATCATCATTCTAAAAAAAAAGCGAAATGAGCTGAATACTCACACAACAGAATATAGATTCCTTTAAAAAAAATTGCTTCATTGGGATGAGGCTCTAGAAAATATTACATTGAATATAAACTTCGACAGTTTGCCAATTTTTAAAAGTTCCAAGAATGAGTTTTGGGCCATATGGCCCACATCTGTCAACATTTTCGAAAATCCATGCTTCAGGCCTTTTGTGATTGGCATTTATTTTGGACAAAGAAAACCGAAAACTGTAACTGAGTAATTGGAAGATTTTATTAATGCAATGAAACCATTATGTAGTAACCAAATCATTAGTAATTAAGTATTATTCAAGAAACGAAATATAATCACCACTTAATCAAACTACCTATCTAGTTTTTGTCGAAATTGATGCCAAAAAAACTAGACGTATCTAATAAATAAATAGTTAATATATTATCTTTTTAATTAAATTAGAATAGCAGCTACCTATTTAAACTACAGTTTAAATTAAGTACTTGTCGTCTACTACTACGAAAAAGAGAACAAAATGGTTTTAGCAGAACCACAGCGGTACCCTAAAAGCTTGGATCCATAGGTGTTTTTTTTTGGTTAACTAGCGCAAAATGTGAACCACTACTACTCTTCACATCGATCCATGGCTGATTTGTTTCTCACAAGTGCTTAACTAATTTACTATTTTCTGAATTACAGGCCACATGAGAACACCCGTACAGACCGTAACATTAAATTAATATTAAAACAGTTCACTTGCTATCCGCCATTTTCGCTGCGTGACTGTGAATTATTTTAAAATTTTATCTTTTTATTTTGGTTCATTTTAGAAGATATCGATTGGAATTGATTTGGTCCACAAATAATTTACACGTTACCAGCTTATTATCAATTTCTTTCTAAAAAACAATAACATTTATTTTGTTTACTGTCCATTTATTTTCGTTTTTTTCTAGTATTTAGTGGTATTTTAAGAGCGCGTGAAAATTTTGAACTAAATATATATAGTATTTCACAGTAAAGTTACCTCCCCAATAAGATTTCTGACATAATAGGAAGAAATCGAAATTTATACTTACCGTAAATTATATTTATTTTCTCACAAATGGCGCTTGAGATCTTGCACAACACGTATACTTCATGTTTAACAAATTAACAGTTCATATTAAAGAAAAATAAATAATAAAGTTATTGCATTCCACAATTACGCTCAGTGTACTTTCTACTGTGTAAAAGCATATAAAATGTACACATTTGTCTTTTTTGCTGTATTATAGGTAACACGTGTCTTGTTATTCAGGCAATTTTCAGCTATTGGGGCGACTGTTACACACATAAATGCTAATTTGATGTTGATATAATTCGATTATTTGTTAATTGGAATTCTTATACAGCTATGTGCTGAATAATTTGTGCCCAAATTAGAGTTATATCAGCAGAGGATGCGCTGTCTACGCTGTTATACAGCAAGTTTATGCAGCTGATGTTTTCACGGTGCTCTATGAAAATGCTGTTATAAAGCACTTTTGTGCTACTTGGGATAGGGAACCCATATTAACCAGGTTATTAAAAAAATGTGTGTCGAATTTCATCCAAATCCGTTCAGCCGTTTTAGCAGGGTTGAGTAACAGATATACAAACTTTCACATTAAATAATATTAAGGATATAGGAACTGAATCTATATGAATGAGACGGTAAGTAATGATACGTTGGATTACATGCAATTATATCAGAGCAGTAAATTATTAGACTTATAACGATTGCTTCGTGTTTTAAATCCATGATTATTACTTTAGTTTATGTGTTATAGTCAAACTTCAAAGCTTCGGCACTTCTAGGCTTAGCTTGCCAAACTTCAGGTTTGACAAAACGAATTTATGTCTAATCCTAGGAGAGACCAACTTGGAATTGGACAGTCCAACGCCGAAACCCAATACGATTAAATCGGAGTTTGGCCTCACTTGACTTAAATGTAATTATACTATAATACCCCAATAAGGCGTATTCGAGAAAGCCCCGCTGCGGCGCGGGGCTCCTTTTTCTGTTTGCAGAAATTCAAATCTAATTTTGGGTAAGTAAGTAAACAGAAGACCTGTCTGTGAAGTTTGAACATATTGTATCAATAACCTCATTGTATTGTATGAACAATTATGATTTTAAAAGTGTGATAGAGGAGAGGATAGACTAAAAACGCAGATAAAAAATAGTCCATTGTTAGACTACGGAACTCTAAAAACTTGCATTTTAATGCATTTTTTTAATTAATTCAACCGTAAAGTATAAGTTGCTTAAAAAAATATATTCAACGGTCTAGACTAAACTTTCGAAAGGAATATAAATTAAAGATTTGATTATATTAAGTGTGCAGAGACGCAGTTGCAGAGATGCAATTCTAAAAATAGCAAGGACTACTACTATCGAAATCTAATCTAAATATAGAAAAGCGAAAGGTCACTCACTCACTCATTCGTCTATCACGAAATATCGAAAATCGCTTGACGTATAAAGATGAAATTTGGCAGAGAGGTAGTTTATAGTTAGTGGACGTCCGCTATTTTGCGACAATGCCGGATAAAGGACGTTTACGGGCTCTCACAAGTTTGTATGAAAGTCCTTATTTTTTTATGCTACAAACTTGAAATTTGCAGCAGAGCTGGATTAACTACAGGGAGATAGTTTATAGTTAGTAGACGTCCGCTAAGAACGGATTTTGCGACAGGGCTGGATTAAGAAGGTCTAAGGGCTCAGTAGCTAGGAGACATTAGCTAAGAAAGAATCTTGTCACAGCCTGGACTAAGGGCTCTCGCAAGTTTATATGAAATCCTTGGCTTTTTGTACCTGAAAATTGTTAGATAGAATATAGTTAAGACATGTCAAGTTGGAACAGGTTTTATGACAGGGCCGGTTTAAGGGAATATAATCACTTTCGCAACCCTATGTCTTTAACAAACATTTATTGATGACTTATAAATGTAATACAACTAAATTCAATTCAAACGAAGTTAGGTATTTACATATTTTTTTACAATAACATTTACGTAGGTAAGTAGTTTCATCAAGTTATTGCTCGAATATTTTCTTTTTCCCCTGGATACCTCCGTGACGGTTTCCGTGGTAAAAAATATCTTATAGTACGTTGAACCTGGTAATCAATAAGTATCACCATATTAAATACCAAATTCCAAACAGTATTTTGCATATATGTTTGTTTATCCCACATTCACCATTGTTTTTTGTTAAACTATAGATAGAATTTTCGAAAGCCCACTTATAAAATCTTTATTATTACCACTCTATCATAATCAAAAATTCCATCTTTTTAAATAGGTCTAGAAATGAAATGAGTGACATCTCTGATTTAATTCCAACCGATGCCAAGCCAACCCATACAAGTGAGAGGCATTCAACTATGCTTCTCACACGGCCTTCAATTATATGTTGGTTGTCCAGTGCCCAAAACTTGCACGTGCTTGCTGAAAATAATAAGTCATTTAATGTTTTATACAGAACGGTATTAGAATAAATAGCGTCCAACAAGTCGTTTGATGATTGCCCCTGACTGGAGGCCTTAAATTCACAGGATTAGACCGGTTAAGCAGTAGCCAGCCTCATAGGCTGAACTGCGTGATGCCATCATCAAAAAAACACTATTAAAAAAAAATACTATAGCGTCAAAAAACGGTTTTGGTAGCCATAATCATCGTCACTCAACGCCATTTAATATTGTTTCGGACCTCTGCCGCCAAGAATACAGCACCCAAAAGGACGCCTTTTGTAGTCATCACCCACATTATCACATATTTTTGTTATCAAATATTATATTATTATTATATTTTTCGATTTCGTCATTTTTGCATTTTATTTTTTGTCTTTTCGTTATTTTTTATTAATGCACGTAAATCTTTGTCGTAAATCTCTGTTGTTGCTCTAAAATTAAGATTGGCAACTTTTTATTTTAGTTGGTTTTTTGTGTAAAATATATGTATATGCTTGTTCATGTGTTCGAGCGTAGGGCACTCATGGGCTGCAGCTGAAAATCAGCGTCAGGTGGTACTCCTTGTGTGGCCATCTGGCACTATGCTGAGCTGAGGCCCTTTCGGCATTATTATTATTTTTGTTTATGTATTTTGTTAATTTTTATGTGTGTTTTTTTTTTACAATAATGCCGAATAAACACAATTTTCTTTCTTTCTTTCTTTCTTATATTGCTCAGGCCGTCAGTTCTCACACAGAACATCAAATCACGCCTGTAATCCCCGACGGGTTAGGCAGAGGTGTACCTAATAGTACACCCACATTTCACCAGTTATGTTGAAGTCCCATGTAATAGGGGGCGAGCCTATTGCCATCAACCGGGCACCAATCCAGATTCCGTAGCTGCTACTGAGAAATTGCTTATGGAATAACCTTTAAATTATATTTTTTCAATTGCATACATTGTTTAAAGTTAAGAATCGCCAACATTGCCTCACGTATTTAATGGACGCCCCCTAAAACAAGCACTTCGTTGCTTAAAAGGTGATCTTCAAATTATGTGTGCTATAACTTTAAGTAATTATTTTTTAATAATCTAGATACGATTCAGCTTCTCTCTCGTTGTCCTCCTCCAGCGACGACGCCCTAAACGGAGGTTCATACTTCACAGGAGGTGCCTTTGGTGTGTAGTCCTTAAGTTTTTCACCCTGGCTGGAGGCCCTACTCGCAAGGCAACACACAGCATTGCCTAGTTTAGCAGACGACAACCTCTAGGAAGTGGTCGTACACCTGCTTCATGCCATACACAAAATAACACCTGATGCAGATCTTACTTTGTAACTATACACCACACATCCTTGACATCCTCAGGGTGGATAGCAAAGAAAAGAGCAGGTGGCCTACCATGACGTCTTAAAACGAAAAGATGGCGCTAGACGACCTTTATAGCTCTGTCTCTTTCCCACACTGGAATTACTCCTACTTTAAGACGCCATACTCAACGCGTCCTGAACAGAGAGTTGAAAGAAGAAGTTGCAGTACTAAAATATTTTTCTAATTTCCAAGCATTAATCAAAACCATTGAGCTACACTTATTTTATCTGCGTCATATTTATCGTTAAATCTGTCGATACAATTTTATAACTATATGGATATAAGATCCGTGCTTGCACCACTGGGTTGGTATTCAGATGAAGTCGCACGCAACAGGTAGAAATAACATAAAATAGAAATCTCAAACTAGTTTATTTATGTGTCTCAAACAGGTAAATACTCACTTATTATAAAATTACGCTTTCTCAAGACCCTGTTGGTAGCAGGGATACTTACGTAAGCCGTGTAATAGCAATTCCTGCTTCGATTAGGAACACGTAATACATAGCTAAGTTACCGGCCGCGCGTTTTAGTACATACCTAGGTATTTTACGACAGCCTAGCGTAACGTCGTGTGGAAATGAACAAGTAACTAGGAGATAAAACTGATTATTACATAGTTGAACAGTGGGTATCCTTTTCACTGTAAGTATTATAGAAACTCTTTAGTAGAAACCTTCTTGATAGTTCGCTTGCAGGATGTGTTACAAAGGAGGTTTTACACTGGAGCATCATTTATTATTCTAACTATATTGTTCCTAGTTTTCCAGCTGAATACAAGTATTTTACAGCTGAATACAAGTATTTTACACAAATTCTTGGGTTACACGATACCTCTGGTAACACTGGTTGTGAGACTTTCGGGGCTCTGACCACCCGCGACAAATATAAAAGACCTACAAATGATAGCCGGGGTCAAAGGCTTAAAGTGCTTCCTGAGGCACTGAGGAGTCTGGATAGTCAATGGTCCCCATGCATGGATCAGCCTCGGCAAGCGAAGCTTATTCTTCGAACAAAACTACCTATATGTATATGGGATAGATGGGTGGGTAGGTAATCCTGAAACAGTCAAGTAAAATAGTTGAACATTATGATGAAAAAGATGCAATACGTAACGACCTCGTACCGCTTTTGTAAAAATAAATAAAATATACACGGAACTTGTTATAATGTATATTAATAGATTAAGCATTATTTTGAGTTAGATACTCGTTTTATCAAACTGCATTTTTTTGTGTTAATTCTTTATTTTAAGTTTATGTTTCCTTCTTCAATACTTGAGCATTAGAAATCAACCTTGAAATATTAAACAGAAACGAATGAATTTTCTTTCAAATTATTATTTCTCACATAATTTTCTACATGAAAACCTCGTAAATCATATTAAGTATATTCCTGTCTTCTAGCCGAGTGCAATGGGGCTGTCGCATATGAATTCGCCGCTAGAGGCGCTAGTGTAGCGCGGGGGCATCGAAATGTCAGATGTCATAGATTGTTCGCGCGTTGCGTGCTGTTTTAACACGTATTTTACAAATATTCTCGATTGTGGTCTAGATTGAGCCATTCCTGAATTATGACTTGAAGATTTTATGTAGCAACTTAGAATCTTAATTTTTAGTACTTGGAGGTAAAATGATTTTTAAATGTTTCATGCTTGCTCATTTTAGGGAGAATATTGTAAATATATGAACCTGAAGTTTACACTATGTTGGTTTACGTAATAAAATAAACTTTTTATGAAGTTATTGGTACATACTTTAATTAAAGTATAAAATAGAATTATTGACAGGACCTTAATCGACAGTGGCGCCATCTGGTGAGCTCAAAAACGATAGCCCTCATTAGACAAAAGGTGGAACGAAGTTTACAGTGGTCGGATTATCGTGGGACTTTTTTTATTGAGTTCTTAGAGGAGTGGAGAAGAAGGTAAAAAAAATTAACCGCACGACTTTTTAATTTTTTTTTTGCTTTGTTTTTTTTTTCGTCTATGATTAACTTCAAATTCGACGAATTCATAACGTGGCGTAATAGTGTGACCTGCGTGCATCCATTAAGAGCGGCCAACCCGTCATGCTTTTCATACAAACGCTTGTACGTGATTATGCCGTTGTTACACATCTATCTTTGATTTTTTTGAACTAATAGGTATTTTGTGCACTATATCTAGGTTTCTATGGTTGCAAAAAATAAAAAAAGTAGAAACAAATTCAGTATAAGCCTCCAAAAATTGCTGTTTTGCACAAATTTTACCTGAACTTTGACCGTTCATAATGTACTCAAAAACTGTGAAAATAAAGAAAACATCTCGATAGAAACCTTGCACATGTAATGCAGATTCTTAATGACAAATATTTATTTCACAAACTTGTAAGACTTATTCAAAAACACGTATTTCCTGGAACAAGTTTAAGAAATTTTCGAATACTATTTTTCGTTCATTGCCATCGCGTTAGGCGGTATGAGGTGCGTGGGAGGCGAGTTGTGCGGGGTAGGGGCTGGGTAAGACGGGGGAGTTGAAAGAAAATCGCAGCCGTGGCTCTGGATGAAACAACAAGCTTTTTGACCATGCTCGCGTTGCCGATAGACTGGTCGGGAAGGGTCTTAAACGCCAATTTGGCATATTTCAAGTATTTTTTTTAATTTTCTTATTTTCTTCAATAATTGCTAAGATATCGACTTTTAAGACTTAGATTTTGTTTGAAATTGGTAACTGATGCTTTTTCACAGATAACGGGACGTAATAATATTAAAAAAGAAACACTTTTACGAGTAAAGTAACTAAAAATGAATTCACAATTATCAGGAAATCGTCTATGTAAACATGGCCATTTTTCTCAAAATATTTCTACGACGGTCAACGTAAATGTTATCCTGAATTATATCCTGCTCATAAAATGAGGATTTGGACGATAATTTGCACATTGAATTTAATAGAACCATTTCGAAAAAAAAAATACCTTCATTAACATAGAAAGTTTTCTGGTATTTGCAATTTGGATTTGCTGGTTTTTTAGTCATTACACTCATGAATGTGGTTTGCTTGAAAATATTTATGTCCAGTTATCCGTAAACAAGTACCTATCAGTTACCAATTACAAAAGAATTCTTAGACTTAAAATTCGGTGTATTAAAAATCATTGAAGAAAATATTAAATTTTCCAAAAAATACTCAATACATGGATAATGAGCAAAGAATTAGACCAAATTGACGGGTGACCAAATTGGATGCACGCAGGTCACACTATTACGCCACAATATGAATTCGTCGAATTTGAAGTTATTCTTAAACAAACAAAAAATATTCCAAAATAAATACAAAACAAAAAGAAAGTCTCGAGCGGCGAAATTTTTTTTTTTACTTTCTTCTCCACTCTTCCAGAAACTCAATAAAAAAAGTCCCATGAAAATCAGACCACTATAAACTTGGTTCCACCTTATTGTCTAATTGCACTCGACTATTCTACTTTGCACTGACACTACATTGCGCAAAGGTAACACAAACCTGCTTTATACTGCAATTTGATAAGTTAAATTACACCTTATGTCCTAGATACATCTGCGTTCAGGAAAATCAAGGTGAGTGGCTGTTTGGCGCGCGCCTTCGGCAAAGGAAAATGTTGACTGCATTCGTTAATCGAACGCGAAACTGAACGCACCGGCCGGCATTTAAAAGAATAAAAGGTTTGAATTTCGAAACCGTGTTTGGTTTATCTGTGAAAATCAGTGGCGGGAAAATTCGTTGTTAAAGAAAGATGACGATTTACAGTAAAATTGTTCAAATTATTTTAGTAAGTGTGTGATGTGGTTCGGAAAGGAAATCAGGTTTGAAGGTTTGATATTTTTGTGTTTATTTTCTGTTGATGAACTGAAGTAGAATGTTCATACGACATTGTCTAAATTAAATATTTTCTTACCCCAGCTTAACTCTTTTATATGATAAGTTGGTGTTTATTTCCAAAATGTTTTTCTGTTATTTCCTAGATTATTATGATAACGACAAAAAGTCTTCATAATAAAGTTTTCTCGATGCTGAAACAAACATCACTGAAAGCACTTTTTAAATTGAAAGTTTATTTGGATAGAGGGGATTATTTGAAATAATGGGTAATATTTTCTTCGGGATGGTGCTAATGGAGCAGTTAATCATACTTACATAAACTTTTACAGTAAAATTAGTTTTTAATCAACAAAATAATATGACAGACAGATTTGTATGAAAAAAAGTCTAGGCACTAATAAATCCAGCTAGCGTGTTTTAAATTATTTGCAACTTCTACAGCAAACGTATGACGTTCCTACACGATACATCCGTTTTATAAATTCCAATACTGAAAACAGTTATAATTATTGGGAGGAAAGAACTATAGTATAGACTATAGACTTATGTATTTGTGTAGACAGAACAACTTTTTTGTGTTCGTGTTACTGGTACAATAGATACTTTTTGTGCAACTATTTCTTCATCATTGGTTTAGTCTTTTCTAGGCTATTTTCGGGTCTACTTCAAATCTCACCTGATGCATCTGAACAGGTGTAATTGTAACTACTTGTAGGCTCTCTTGTTCTCTGTTTTGTTGTCTTTATCTTGTGTCTAGTATTGTCTTGTAGTCTTTTTTTAATAATTTGTTTTCTCTATATTCATCATTAACAGTACAGAGTCAATTTCCACAACAGAGAGACTGGTCTGTTTTAGGTAAAACCTGTATTACAACCTCCGTCGGACATTTATTTTAGGACATAATTAACTGCGTTCAATTTACATACACGATGAATTTATCACAATAAAATAAAATTAGCAAATAAATTAACAATTTTAGATTTTTTCGATTAAAACATTATTAAGGTAAAAAAATATAAAATTAAATAAAAGTAAACATTTGAGATGATAAGTACCTACGGGTTATTTTTGACTTGGTGGAGCATGTGTAGGTGTGTGTGTCACAAACAAACAAACATGCTGGTGAGAGTGAGAGTGAAATTGTTCTTCACACTATAATCAAATAGTGTGAAAAACTTGTGTATGTGTAAGTATATCGTTCCATGCATTAGTTCAAGGACACAGGTTTAAACAAACGTTCTGTTGCATTGTAATCAATGCCTTGAAACACACATTCTTTTTGCACTCTACCCTGGAAAGGGGATAGATGATCAATGTTTTGTTCATAATATTGTATAAATACGAACCCAAAGTAGAATGAAGTATATGGCTGAGCTTCGATATTTCTTAACAACTATTGTGTATTAGCCATATTTGCAAAATAAAGTTCGATTCTATTCTACAGTATATGAGTGCAGCCACTAATTCAGATTCAAAATACATCTGCATCAACAGTTCTACCGAATCGTTCACAAAATCACTCATAACTAATATTTCGCTGAACCTTAATATTACTACCGTAATATTAAACGGTAAGAGCAAAAAGCACTTAAAGTTTTAGTCCGTGCACAAATTGAAACTCGACTTGAATTACCTACTTGCATCTTAAATGAACCCTACAATACATTCGATTCGTAAGTAGAATAAACCAATTTTGTTGGGAGTTATATGATCGGTCTGTTATGTTAATATCTATGTTAGGGTCAGTGTGGAGTCTATGGAGGAACAAGTTTATCCGGTTAACAGATGTATTTTGAGACACAAAGAGATCTTAATGTCAATCATTGTAGAAATGATCGTGATAATGGTTGTTTGATTAATCCGGTTCCAAAGTTTCATAGCTAGGAGTGCCACACCTAGCAAATGAATTTAGTAAAAATGATAAAGTTGATTAAAAGGTCTTGCCTTTTACTCAACTTTAATAATATTCTTAAGTATTCCTTATATAGTAAAAGAAAAACACCACCTACCTATTTTTAAGCGATGAAAAAAAGTCTTTGTATTTCTTTTCTTTTTTGTCTATTCTTGTTAAGCCAAAGCAGATAAATCTTAATATTCTTTGAAACAAGAAAAAGATGATAATGATTACCTATTATATCAGTTCTTTTTTAATGAACTTTTTTTTAAACTAGCTCAAAACAAGGAGATATGCTCAAAACCAGATTTCCGTATAGTCCTGATTGACCTTTTTGTATTAGCCTTGACCTATTTGCCCGAATGAAAATGTTCAGTGCCTCAATTTGTATTAAGACTACGTTTTTTAGTTTCTACGATATACCTAAAACAAACCCCGAGCCATAAGGCAGAGCCAGGAGCCTAATACACGTTTAAAAGTGGTTTATTCCTACTGTATTGATTTTAATGTTATGTTTATACATGGTATTTAGTAGAAAATAATCGTTATCTCACGTGAAATTCGCTTTTGAATTTTGTCTGAGATCTTCATTCATTCTTCTTCTTCATTTTAACTTACAATAAAATTAATAGAAACTTCTTATCAAACCACTCAGCCACAAAAAAGCATCATAAGGATTATGATAAAGAATCTAAAAATGAACATTAACCAATTTATTAATTATGGACTTTTCCTTCTTCCTTTGAATAGCAGCTTAGGTACGTACATAATTCTCAAAGCTCGTGTCTATGTCAAACGGTAAAAGCAACATATGGTCTTCATTATTTATTGTTCGATGGTATGTGATAATAGGGTTCCCTACTTGAAATCGAATGACTTGAGATCGAATAACACTTGTTCGTTCGAAAACAAAAACTCGATAGTACTTGAAATTAATAAATTATGACCGCGATAGTTCACTACCTCGATGCATCAAAATCTCGAATAACTATTAAACGGAAATGCGGGTGGTCTTTTCTCCATACAAATCTTTTTTTCGGCGGGTGAAAATTTATTGTTGATAATTACCGTCACGTCGTCACGTAAACAAAGTCGAAGGTATCATTAGCCATACACAATGGATCCACCCATGATCCCCTACAAAGCATATATTGTTATACTTTAGTACTCTTTGTTTTTATTTACGTGGGTTTGTTTTCCCGGTCTGCTAATCCGATCTCCACATTTCAGATTTGGTCATCTTAATTTGAAAAAAAAATTAAGGATATCAGCAGGCAATCATAAAAGTTGCTTACTTTGTATATAGCCCGTAAATAGATATCGGATGTTTGGCACTCGACATTTTTGTACTTCCTCCACCGAACAAGGCATATCTGTGGTCTTTCGAAGAATTTGTAAAGTATCTAAAGTAAGATACCTACTTATACATATATGACGCACAGTAAATATTACCATAAAAGCTTACACGACCACAAAATAAATAACATGCATGATTCCACCCATTATTCATATTTATTTTTGCGACTTAGTAGGTATCCGCCGCGATGGTTTGCTTATTTACACAATAATAAGACTATTTTTTTTTTACCGATTGGAAATCATCAAATAATATTCCGCTCTGGGCTGAGCAGGAGGGAGTGTCAGACTTTTACTGACTAAAGCCCATCCATGTTCCTTCCTTTGCCCTTTGTGTTCCAGGGCCGCGGTATCTCTTTCGAACAGTCCCGCAACCCTGGCAGGGGCATATACTACTTGACATTTTGTCGAGTCCTTAAAACTTACGAAGCAGCCTGGATAAAATGTAATTAATTAATAAACCTTTGTGGAAACAATATTTTCGAGCCGTTTAGGGTTGAAACTCTGGGGCCGTGGGGTCCGTGTGCTCATAGCCTGTTTAAGGAAATTTCGAAACGCCTCGTTGACACTTCCCGTCACCCAAGGGCTTGCTTTTACCTTGGCCAGAGGCTAAGTGTTGCCATACAACTTGGCAACGCCGCGCGCCGCCAGTCTCTTGGGCACATTACTGGCTGACAGCGTTGAGGAAGAGTTTTTCGATGCCTTTTTATAGTTTGTTGTTAGTTTATTTATTTTATTTATTAGTTTTAATTAATAATGTGTATAGTTAGTTAATCTATTCAAATAATTAATCATCTAAGCTCCTGCTCTTGATTAATTCTTCTCACTAAGATGTACTTCCCTAAGTGAGTACTTGCTTTACTTTACGGAAATAAATACCTTTCGTATGCCGAGTATATGTATAGACACAACTAAAAACCTATTCTGTCTCGCGTGGATCTACGTTCCGGCACACGAAGGGTTAATATGAAGAATTAACTTAGGTACTAACCTACTAAAAGCGCTTCTTGGGTACTTACCTACCTACTGGTAAGTACCCAAGAAGCGCCTTTTTTGCACTGTATCTCGAGAAATATACCTTCGTGTCTTGTCTCCAATCTAGAAGCCATTATACCTACAGGTTGAGTCTTTCAAGCGGGTGTGGATGGCCAAATCCGAAACTTTGAGGAATAGCGAAAAATACTCAAAGGAGTATCGAGCTCGATTTTGATGAAAACTAAAACTGAATCATTAGATTTTTGAAAAATCTATATTCCTAGCCAGGAATCGAACCCATTGATTTCGGAAAAAAACACACTGTATTATTACATAGTGTATTCGATATTAGTATTCGTTAGTGTCGCTAATAAGGATCAAATTCTGCGAAATAATGTCATACGGCAAACTAAATGAAAATTTTTATTTTTGATTAAAACATTATAGTATAGGTACAAACAATTAGTAGCCAACGAACAAAATCACTATTGGCGCCAACTCACCTGTAACGTCTAATTTCAATTGTTTACGTTTTATTTTTTTTCTTTTATGTGGCCTTTAGCCGCGAAGAGTCACTAAAATTGCGGGTGTCATCAATCTAGGACATTAATTAAGGCTACAGTCCGCTTGTGCAAAACTCAGAAATTCACAGCAAAAACAAAAACAAATCGTGTGCCCCCGCACAAAAACAGACTATAGGAGTCAAAGGGGGAGGTCCCCACCTCCCCCTTTGACACCTATAATCCGAGCATGTGTAAAAAAATAAAAAAAATCATAGATAAAGCATATCCCTTCTTTTCTTTGTAGTCGGTTAAAATAATTAAATATAGCAGCCTGCCTGACATACCAGGAGTGCGATAGCATGATTGTGGGAGTAAGAAGTGAAAAACAATTGACGATGTCCCGGAAAACACTATATGCAAGAAATACATCATTTTTTTATTTCTTAAAAATGCCTTGTATTGCCCCATAAAAACATAGTACACTTGTTTAATTCTCGTATACAACACTTTCTTTACAATTTAATATTTTATGTAACGTGTTTTCGGTGAAACGGAACGCAAACACAAAACGCATTGATTCCGGTAGTGACGTCAAATGCTATGTGTCAAAGAAACACTTTTAGTTAAATAGTACTTAAAGTTTCACTAAGATTTTACTATAATATTGTTATTGCAATTTTTGCATATATGAAGCACTTAAAATATAGTAAAACTATTCTATTAAGGGCAAAAAATTAGATTTAAATTTAAACAACTCACTTGAATGGCCGCGACGTTTGAACTGTCGTAGA
This sequence comes from Eugnorisma glareosa, assembly GCA_947578425.1. NCBI lineage: Eukaryota > Metazoa > Arthropoda > Insecta > Lepidoptera > Noctuidae > Eugnorisma > Eugnorisma glareosa. Next base: position 4,151,385 of record OX387958.1, read on the forward strand.
AAATTGTAGGAGTTTAATTTTTTTTTTGTGCGACAAGCTGTAGTTGAAATTAACTTTTAATTATTTTCTTGGGTTGATAGTACTGCATTTTATTGATTTAAGTGAAAAAAAAAATTACATGCATATTCCCTATTGACGATATTCCGACGTCCTTCTACCTCGACCGGTAGGCGCACAGAGCATCATTTAAATACGGATTTAGAGTGCGAAATCACGAGGTTTGTAAGCCAACCTGTCGTGATTAGCGCCATCTGGAAATCTTCTTCCCAACTAATCGTACTGTTTTACTACTCTTCTTCATTTTCATTTCATTGCTTTTGCATACTTTTTCCCTAATTGTAGTATGATTTATGTAAAACCATGTTTGGTAGCGTGAAATTAGTAATTTGAAAATAAACGCAACTCCACATGAATTGAAATCTAATACTCGCATGGAAAATGTGCACATTTATTATTTTAGATAGTTTGTAAAGGTTAATTTAGTTTTGAATGAAACAAGCTTGTTGAATACTCAATACATAGATTTATTTTTACGTTTGCTATAAATACCTAGGTACTCTTGTCCAATACCACAAAACTTAACTAATAGCGTCTAAATATAGCAATCGGACACCGATCACCGAATTCAGTCGGCCTCCGTCCGCAGATAAACTCTACGCAAAAGTGGACTGACGAACTTTTACGGAGGAGCAGAGGCTCAGATCAACGTATTTGTAGCAAAAAAAAAAACATTAAAAACAACACGAAAACATGCAAAACGTAAAGAATCCGTTTTCTTTTGACAGTTTTGAATTTAGTCATTTATGTTTTTATGGCATTCGATTATATAATTCGATTAACTTAAAATCAAATTAACTCAAAATCAAATTTTAGCACGTAATTTAAGTCTTAAACTAATATAATGAAAGTAAATTAGAAAATTAAATAACAATTTTCAACAACTATTAATCAGGTCTAAGTAGCTTTGTAGAGATATCTAGTACGTCCTATGTGAATTAAAACTTAGGAAGAAGAATAGTAGATGGCGCACCAACATGCGGTGTAACATGTACATGTAGGCAAATTTCCCTCCCCTGGGTAGGCGGTCATCGAGGAAATATGGCAAACGATTCTGTATAAAAACTGTAAGTTTATGGGTGTTTTGTGTTTAAAAAAACATTGTAAACCTGTGCCCTTGGCCCTTAAAAATACGAAAAAACGTAAAATTTATGTTTTTTTCAGTTTGCCGTATGTCATTACTTCCCAGAATTTGATCCTTATTAGTGATACTATCGAATGGTGTAATAATACAGTATGTGTTTTTATTCGAAATCATTGGGTTCGATTCCTGACTAAGAAGTAGGAATTGGATTTTTCAAAAATCTAATGATGCAGTTTTAGTTTTCGGCTCGAGGCTCCTTTGAGGATTTTTCGCTATTCATCATAGTTTAGGATTTGGCCATCCATGCCCACTTGGAAAATTCATTCTGTATAATGTATCATTAAGTTAAAGCAATGTTTATATCGTGCATCATACAAAGAGACGAGGTTCAAGGCTATAACGTGGTTTTTGCGTGTCTGACTCATTTAAAATGATCGCTACCTGCTTGAGAATTGCTGTGATATAACAATTTAGAATTGAAGCCAGCAACTAGCTTCAATCGTGATTATTGGAAGAAAGACGATTAAGTAGGTATGAAACTTAACCTTTCATTCGAAATCTTAGAACAACGTGTAAAATAGGTATACCTTGGAAACCAATAAAGTAAAAACCAGATCCATTAAATAATTGCATGAGTTTTACTTCTTTGTTTTCTTAAAAGACTCGCTAATTTTATTGAAATTCTATTACTCATTAAAACAACGAAAAATAAAACCAATTACCTAGGTACGATTTTGTATCATGCAAAGTACACACGGCTACACATCAAGTAATACATTTCCAGTATAAGCTGACCGGAAATCCTATACAATGCGAGATCAGCGTAAACTGGAAATGTATAGCTTGATGTGTAGCCGTGTGTTACCTACCTTAATACTTATAATAATAATAATTAACCGTACTAAATAACTGTACTAAAACCTTAATACTTAACCGCACTAAGTATTTAGCTAAATATAAACCAATTCGTGATGAGACCCACATATTTACCTATCTATTATTCACACTATGAAATTTCTATTCTATGGTACAACTACATACATAAACGAAATATGAATCAAAAAATAGCTACTGCAATGTCCCTAGAACAAAAGAAAAACTTACTATTTTGAACAAATAAGACGTAAACAACAACGCAGGTGTGGTTAACAAAAAACCCACTGGAAAACCAGTGTGTCATACTTGTTATTAAGTATATGTAGGTATGCTTTTGAATAGATACCTACTGCGTCAGTGCGTCAATCTATCTATCTAGCCTTTTTGTCGGTTAACCTGTATTACTTGTATCTATAAAGTCCAGCGAAGACGATTGAAAATCTTTTGTATTGGTGTTGTCTGGGCTTATGTACAGTCACGAGCAAATACTTGTATAGGTAAAGTTTACCTGTTTCAAGGTTCTAATAGGTTATTTTTCGGGGATAGGTGAAAGTGTGAAACACCCTAGAGTAAAGGTTCACCCCATAAATAGGGCTAATCAGCCTATAATAACCGGTTCACGCACAGAGTTAATTTTTGTAGTTATTTAAAAAATATGCAAGAAAGTCACGGGATTTGCCCGCGCTCGGTTCATTGTCTCTTTTATTCTGGTTAACCAGCCATATTATAATGATTACCCATATATTATAAGGCTTAACCCGTATAATGGGTAATAAATCATATGGGACATCTCACCTTTTAACCTTATTAATACCCTGATTAGGGACTCTTAATAAAATTCTAATTTAGGTGTTGCTGAGTCCGAGTGAAAAATCCACAAACAAAACATAAAGTAGACATTGTTCTCGCACTTTCATAGCAAAAGCAATGGCTGTAATGGCACGTCGCGCATTTAATGCCATACCAAGCGAGCGTATTTATCGATTAGATCGGCCATTACCTAATATACCACTGAGCTGAGCATAGTATAATAGTAACCTTTACACAGATAATTAAAGCCCTACGATGCAAGTTAGCCTTTCTGATATTTATCACAGATTTGTAGCTAAAACAGATGGTTAGACTATGGCAGGTGTACAAAATCATTATAAATGTTTAGGTTTTGTCCGCAACTTTGCCGGTGCTCTGAGATTATCATACAGTACAGAGACGTACACACTGGATTATAAGCGTCCTATGATGTTAGTTTTATATTGCTATAGTTCTAACCCAGGTCATGGTTTATCCCTGTACTAATCTCATCCGAATCCGTTCAGCTGTTAAGGCATAAAAAGTTATTAAACAGACTTACTTGCCCTCGGAAAGCACGTAATTTGTAGATCTTTGTCAATCGTTGAAGCTAGTCAGTGCCCAATAGTCTAACAACCAGTCTTTCCAAGGGGTACCGTATTACCCAGTACTAACCGGGTTGTGGAGATCAGATAAGCAGTCGCGCCATGTAAAATAATGGTATTCAGCTGCATCCGGTTCCAGTTAGACTGGCTAAGCAGATGATAATGCAGTGTTACTTTCGCATTTATCATATTAGTTTTTGGAACATATTTTAATCCAAAATACAATAAAGTTGTAAAAAATAAATTCAAAGTTAAACTACAAAAACTTGAATTGTTTTAGTAGAATTAAACTGGTTATGTTTCCAGGGGCCTTAGTCTGCTATTGCAATAGTGTCAGAATGGTCTATCAGTAATTTAATAAGGCCCCGCGCAGACGAATTACCCTTTGTACGCACGTCAAACGAGTTTCGAACGCGCTTCAATACGCCGTGGGCTAGGGGCCTTATTAAATCAATGATAGACCATTCTGACACTATTGCAATAGCAGACTAAGGCCCCTGAGGAGTTGTAATCATCATCATCATCATTTCAGCCGAAAGACGTCCACTGCTGGACATAGGCCTTGTAATGAAACAACGAAATTCATAGTTCATCTGGATACCACAGTTGAATTAATTATCTGACTAATTCTTGCATACGCTTTTTTTTTAATTGTAATTATTCCTTTACTTCATTTTAGGTATAGACTGGAAGCCGACCCAACTTAGGTGGGAAAAGGCTAAGCAGATAATGATTCATATAGGTTTTTCGATTTATTTCAAGTCCGACGCAATTTAAAGTCTTTTTGCAAAATAACATTATATAATTGACGAGGAAGTTACGCTAAGATGGTACCGCAAAAAGTTACATAGGATTACGTGTTGTAGCAAAACACGTAATGTACGGTTTGTACAAACAGTTTGCACACTTTGCACTATGGACTTGTTAATGAAAAAAGCTAATTCAACCTTCAAGGTCAGTCGTGGAGCTGTGTGTCTCATGAATTCATGATCTACAATCCTTTCAATTTTTATCATTGAAATAAACCTTATATAAATGAGAATAAAGGTCAAAACGAAAGAGTGAAGAACTGCAAAATCAGAGCTAAAATGACAAATGAAGGACAGTAGTTATTATTATGCAGGTCTTTGTTTGTTCAAAGTTTGATCCATGTCTGGTGTCAAGGTCCTAATGTAATAACTACATAAGTACTTACTTTATTTCATAACTATATGTATTATATACCAACATTTATAAATTAAAATAACCTAAAGTAAGTAACAAAATGGCAATTAAAGTAAATAATAATAATTCAGTAAAGTACTTCTTTATGCTCCGCTGACACCAAATAAATTGGAATCCTTGGGCAATAGAATGATGAAGACGATAATGTTGATAGTTATGGTCTTAATGACAGAAACGTGAGAGAAAAGGAAGGAGATAAGGTACCATTTTGTGGATCTATGAAAACGCTTCCGTAGATGGCGGCTATATTGCAATCCAGCATTGTAAAAGTCCAACCACAAATATTAATATTTGGTAGTACTGTGTACCAGTGTGGGTACTCTACAAGTTCTACAACTCGCTGCTTAGTGAAATAAAGGCGGCTAATGAATTTGGACTAATTTAGACGATTAGATGCTGCAGGATCCGCAGGGCGTTACGTTGGATACAGCTGGATTGAGGAATGCTTTGCTGGAGTGCAATCCCTAATAGCGACATTGGCGCCTGTTATCGTTTTTATAGAATTTCATAGAACGTCCAGACGTGTCGCCATTTACTGTGGTCTGTCATTACATTGATTGATTTTTCTGTTGTGGTTTGCATTTGCAATTGCCTTGGGAATTGGTACCTTTACGCACAGCTAACAACTGTTCCTCCACCAGAACGGGGATGAATGGAGCAGGGCGAGAAGATCAGGATTCGACTTAAAGACAAGAAATAGATTTCAACCAATGCGGTTGATCGGTTTCCGCATAGCCAACTGCTGGATAAACAGAAACACATAAGAAAAGAAAAGCTAAAACGTAATAAATAAAGAGCAAGCAGCCTTGAACACAGACGACCTAGTAGACACCGTTGACTGGACAAAAATGTACTTGTATTTCACAATTTACAGTTTATGTAGTTAAAGAAATGAAAACACGATGTCCCCGAGATAGATGGCGTGGTGAAACTTGTACAATGTTGAAACAAGACAAAAAAGATAATGTTTTTGTTATTGTAGGAAGTTCTTTTTGTCTCTACTAAAATGGGTAATTTCACAAAGGGAAATGCTTGTGTTAGGATTATTTAGATATGCGAGACGGTACTGCGACATCTGAACGAAAATGAAGATGCTCGTATAAATAAGCACCACGCGGAAATCACTGAAGATGCTCGTATAAATCAGCACCACGCGGAAATCACTAATAAATAATATGGCCATTATAGATTTAGATTATAAATTAAATTAAATGTCATGATTAGAAAAAAAAACACAAACATCTTTTCATTTAGAAAAAGGAATACTTACAGGACTTTTTTTCATATTTAATTAATCTGCAATAAACCCGCTTTCATTAAAGCAGTCTTTAGTATGGTCTTTGTAAAAATGGCATCAGACAGGTGGGAAAAAGTAATAATATTCAAGTGGTCAATGTAAGTATATTCATGTCATGCGGATATGGAATTTTGGACCCGGTTTTAGCAGATATCTGTGAGATTATTTATCGATTTTTAAAATTCAATTACATGACTAAACATCACGATCAGGTTTAGTACTAACTAAGTACTAAAACATACAATGTTAGTTTGATTGAACCAACTACAAAGTGTCTCAGTGTTCTCACCGTAGTAAAAAGTGGTTACGGATATGGTTACCTACACCAAGTTAGCCAATCTAGAGGAATAGGAGCGTAACTGACAACCTGCATACACGTATCCTTGAATTATAATTAACAATATGGAAATGGCGTTTGCCATGGGAAACTGGCACTATAATGCCGCGCTCATGAAAACAATAGTTGAGAATTACCGGGATTGTCTATTCAATGAGTTTTTATTTAAAAATTACTTTAGCTTGTTAATCGCAGTTAAGTTTCAATTTACTTTAAAACCAAATATAAATTAAGTATTTCAATGAAGTAGGAAGGTTCCTGTAAGACGACATCATTTCCTAGTATGTTTTCTTGAAACTACAATGTGTAACAGAATTAACGCACAACCTCTTAAGGGGTCATTGTACTCATCATTATGAACAACTTTCACTATTGGACCAACACTGAAATCGCGAAAAAAAAACTACTGCCCCATACATTTCTGTGCGCATAATTCGACAAAATGTACTGAACAGCTGTTTTTTTTTTCACGTTTCGGGGTTAGTCCCATAGTGAAAGTTGTTCATAATGATGAGTACAATGACCCCTTAAGAGGTTGTGCGTTTATTCTGTTACACATTGTATAAGTCCGTAAGATAAATACATAATTCATTCGTACATTTTATCAATTACGACATGCAATAAATCGCAATAAATCTATAGCTCTTGGTTGCTGCACCTGTAATTAAACCAAAATCAAACAATTAGGCTTCAAAAGATTGCAAACGTTACATCAATCATAAATTCATACGTTAAGTTAAGAAATGCATCCCAAAAATTGGATCTTATGATGATTGCATTGATTTTCTCGTGGAATAACGATTACAACATCGAACTATCAATATCATAACTAGGTCTTCGACTCATACATAGTTTGTCTCGTATATCGACAACAGTCCACCTGCCAGGGTCCAATTATAAAAACTATCTGTATCTACATAACTACTTAACGTAAGAATCATCCAGGTGAAGCCATACATAAGTACAAAAAAAAACCAGCCAAATTCGAGTCGCACTCACAAAAACGAAAACTATTAAAAGTATTTGGAGGTCCTCGATAAATGTTGATTTTTGCTGACGAAGGTGGAAAGGGGCAGCTGATAAATTTACAATAAAACCGGCCAAGTGTGAGTCGAACTCACACGCACATAAGGTTCCGTAGCACCAAAAAATATAAAAAAATATCTTGAAGGCTCATTCATATGTTGTATTGTTTCACATTCAACAGCAAAACTAATTTTGTTTTTCATAATAAGTTAATGAAAAACAAAGTTACAGCTCTAGTTTGATGACAAAGTCCCATATCTCAAAAACTAAACATCAAATCTTATTCAAACCAATTTTGGTTGAAAGTTTTTCTACGTTCTACAATCCAAAATTTTTTTCAGAATGTTCCTCTTACTTTAGAAATTAGACACACATTTTACCACTTTGGAAGTGTCTATCTTTCAAACGATTGACTTTGAGAAAAAAATGGTTTTAGGAACCTCAATACCATTTTTAAAGACCTATCTATAGACACCCCGCACGTATAGGTTTGATGAAAAAATATTTTTTAGTTTCATTTCCATCTAAAAAATATTAAAAAAATATAAGTTTCCCCAAACTTATATATTTTTTATATTTTTGTTTAAAAATCGTAAAGCGGTTCAGACAATACTACTAAGTTTCATAGTGTGTAGTCCTAATATTTTCGGAATAAAGTGGCTGTGACATACAAAGACAGATAGACAGACAGACATGGCAAATCCATAAGGGTTCCGTTTTTTGCCATTCGGCTACGGAACCCTAAAAATCTGCCGGGCCGTTTAGGAGGAGAAGAATTACGAACACACATTAGAAAAGCCGTCTTTTTATATAGATATTATAGATATTATTATAGGTTACAAAATACGAAGTCCTTAAAAATAAATCAAAAATCAGCTTTAAAAGTGGCTAAGTCGATACATATTGATGCACGTGACTGTACTAACTATTCGTATTAACGCAGTCTTTTTTGCATCCGCGACGCAATCTGGTTTATGGTTTGTTTTAATTTTATTTTAGTTCCAAAACAACCTGTTGTAACTATCTAGTGTGAGGCAACGGTCGCAATCACTCGACAAAGGTGCTGTTTAGCTCTTGCTATCCATTCTTTTGTGTTATTTTTTTGTGGGACGTCAGACTTTTTACTAGTGCGAAATCTGTGGAAATCATTTTTATATAAAGTAATGCGAGGTTGTGGAAATTGTAATGAATGACTGAAAAGCAGTTTTCATGATTGCTGAATGATGACATTCAGCATCTCAGTTTCATTTTATGATGGTTTGATGGTTGGAATGAAATTGATTTCACGAACATTTCGGGATCAATCAAAACGAAGACTATCCTAGACCGTCTAGGATAGTCTTTCGATTGATTCGGTTGATACGTATAGGCTAGACGAACCGACCGAATCAGTCGATCGACTGAGTCTGTCTTTGTTTCTGCTTGGCCTGAAAGTGAGAAAAAACTTTGTAAGAACTAAATCAAATAGATTATAGTCAGAAGCTTATCTCAATTTGATTAATTACTAAGCAATACCTGTGTCACTCAAGCCTGATAGAGAACAGGGTACAACGTAAGTCTTGAAACTTTGTTACAAAATACAACAGGCAAAATAAAAGTAACACTGTTGCCTCTACACTTTTTTTTTATCTTATACACATTATCTGGCAGAAACGTGGCATAACACGTGATGGTAAAATAAAGTGGCCACTACATTATATTTAGTTTGGACACGTCCCATTTTATTGCCTTTAAGATATCGCTCATAGTGTTCTAACGTCATACGGTCATAGTACCATTATTTTGTCCAAGTGAATGGCACTTTCTGTAAATATACTATGTACTCGTACTAAAAGTAGCTGTATTGCATTTACTGTTACACATTCGACCAGCAACATAGACGGATAGTAATTATATATAATTTATTGTACACCAAGATTATTTTCACAGCTATTTGCATTTTGTTTAAACTAATAAATATAACTCTCTACTTATTGGTATAAAATCATCGCTGATTTCCGTAGTAATCTTCATGTTTTTCATCATTCAAGTGTTCACTATGCTTTTCAAAAAGAGAATGTAATAAAAATATTAATATGGCCTTACATTTAACCTTGTATATATATTTATTTCCATGCTCTATTTACTAAAAGGGTGAGCAAACAAAGACTGGGCCCTGGGCCCATTGTTCGTGCGTGGCAAAAATATTTCCTAACCATTCAATTATAAAAATACTATGGGTTTTCTCGTGTCTACATCCTATAGCGACTTTAAACTTATTTTAAAAAGTACCCAATTTTTTTGTCCAAAGTACTATTCAGTAAAGATTAAAGGTACGCGTCCATTGGCCTGCGCCGGACGCACCGCACGCACGACACGCAACGGATTGAACGGATTTACCGATGGCATGCGTCCACTGTATCCGGATTTTTAATTTAATTTCGAGTGTCTTCTTGTCGTGAGTTGACGTATTCGATCATGGAGACTGATAAAGATATTATATTTCATTTATTTATATCTTTACAAATCAATTACATTTTTAAATATTCCTTAGAAAAAACATTTAAAAATATAAAAAATTATAGCCCACCGGTATCGGGAACAGGGTCCAAGCTACAGATCAGGGCTATTATTATTATTAGTTGCTTGTTGAAAGATGAAGAAGATATGGGTTTATGAAATAAATTTGAAGTGGCACGCAACGCATTTTTTGCTCATAAATTTTGGTAAATTTCGGTGCGGGTGGCGCAGATAGTGGAGCAGCGCTATGTGAAATCATTTAAACAACAACAACAACATCCATTTATTTTCAGGCTTCTTTGGCCCATAGATATATACCTTACATACTAACATACATATGATAAAATATAAATTGTGTTAGTAAATAGAACCAAAAAAGCAAACTAAAATCAGTTACGTGCCGTGCGTGCGGTCCTTCCGGCGCGGGCCAATGGACGCGTACCTTAAGTCAAATCGGTACGCCCGTCCCGGGCACTAACAGATCCTTCAATACATTCTCTGTTAGAGACCGGTATCCTCCGCTATTAATTGGTCGGTACCGATACCGGTTTGATAGTACCTTAAATATCGATGCGAATGAAATAATCAAGTACAGGTTACACCGCCAGGTCACCTAACGTGAAGGCTGAGCTAGTATATATGCGGTCTCCGACATCCTTGAAGGCAATCCTTGTAAACCAGTTACTGCCCAACCGGTCCTACCTAATACCAACTACTTACTTACTTACTAAACCTTGATCCACTTGAAAAACGCTCAACTCAACCGCTCTCAAAATAAATAAATACAAACTTTTTTAACAGAAAACTGTGTGCGTTTAGTCAATGAGTATTACGGTGGCGGCATTAAAATTTGTTTGTTTTGATTGTTTACTGTTGTAATTGTAACCCTGCCCCAGTTTTTTCTTTTAGTAATATTATTTGTTTTATTATTCATTAATTTAGGTAACTTTCCACAACAATGTGTAACATTGGTTACTTAAAAATAACTATATCAATTGCATTCTATTTATATAATAATTAGTCATAGTCTGATAGTCTTATTTGCGGTCGTCATTGGTTACCATTTCATTCATTTATTTTATAATATGTATATTATAGTATCACATAACATTACGCCTGTAATCCCCGAGGACTTAGGCAGAGGTGTATCTAATAGTCCATCCACGTTTCGCCAGCTATGTTTTAAATCCCATGTAATTGAGGGCGAGCCTATTGCCAACCACCGGGCACAAATTCAGACTCCATAGCTACTACTGATAAATTCCCGTTGGAAAAACACAATAACACTTTGCCCGACCGAATCGAATCCACGACCATCAGCTTAGCAGTCGCGCTTGCGACCACTCGACCAAAGAGGCAGTTCGTCCAGATTTCAGTACATTATTTGTCAGAGGTGGATCTGTCCACAATGTTCAGTGCCAATTTCACTGAGCCTAAAATATATTATTCATGTTAACATACAAAGGTACCATTATATGCTTTAAAAAACACACAACTATAAAACATTTCGGGGTTAAACTACCATAAGTACTCAATGCCAAAAAGCATCAAGCATATAAACATTACAAGATAAGCAAATATCCTTCTATAGTCAATATTGAGCGTTCCACTCATTCGCGATTAACTCATGTGGGTTTGAATAAATACATAAAAAAGCCTTTAAAATATTAGGCCGCGAAGTATTACAAGGACAAAGGTCAATATACTTTTAATTTTACGTTATTTGATCGATTGCTGCCTAGAAATTACTCGTATGCAAACTACTGGAATAAAATATTTTTTGCTAAAGGCAATTAAAAAGACATCAACGCGTACTACATTTTCTTTATGTTCAATGGAATTTAATTAATTATTAAAACAAATAATTATACATTTTACATTAAGATATTCTATGTCTATAACATTTGCTTTTCGTGTCTTCTGTGTTCACCTAATCCGCGCAATGTATTTTAAGGCGTTTTTTTTTTTTTTTTTACTTTTTAATCTTACATAATTATAATAAAGATACCTTGATGTTTTGTCAAATCGTACAAACCGCACAAACTAGGAATTTTTATAATTTGACTACATTTTATGATGCGACTGTACTACACTGTACTTATTGTACAAGTTACTGTAACTATGCTTGGTTATGTCCAAACTTTCAGCTAATTTGTGCATTCTGAACGTTTTTTTTCCGCTAGATGCGAGACGCACGGGACCGGTCAATGTGGCGATACTTGAGGGAGGCCTATGTCCAGCAGTGGACGTCTTTCGGCTGAAATGATGATGATGATCGTTTGGTTATTTACAATAGTTAAGAATAGTAATTCTATACAGAATCTACTAGTAAAATCGTATAAAATAATACAATGCCGGGCAAATGAAACGTCAATCAGATTAAAAAGAGGAAAAACCAAGTATATATTAAAGTTAATGATAGAGCAATTTTACTTCTCATTGGCTGTTGCAGTTAGGTTAAGGACGCACGGAGGCATAATTACTATCAGTTACCTGATTAAATCTAAGTATCAAGAAGCTCTAAGGTTCTATATAAGTACCTACTAGGTTTTACGACAGGATAAAAGGTTTCATGATACATAAATCTTGAATCTAAACATTCGCGTCGAAATATCGGGAGTTCAAAATAATGAACAATCACGGAAGATATCCCATAAGTGACAGTATAAGTTTATTCGCAATCGCTATAAGGAGGCATCGATTTGTGTTGGGAAACTTTATTGTTTCCTTAATAGTATTTATATTTAAATAATTTCCTAACCGTGTAATTTTTCATGCTTAAGTAAACATGAGTATATAAAGCTGACATACATATATTTAGTTAGAGTGGATAGTGTTGTCAGATGTCAAGATTACTAGGCATGTATGAAAAATAATATCTAAAGATCACTTGTGTGCATTATTATTATAATGCTCACGCAATATGTTAATGAGTAGGTAGATAGGTACTTAAATACTACTACACTACCCCACACCCCCACCCCCCCCCCACTACCTCTGGTACTTTTCTTTCTTTTCTTTTCTTTTCTAAATAAAGACACTTCAGAACACAACTGTATATACGTTTAGGTCTACTGTTAATTTATTTTAAGAAATTATTTCCGAGATAGGAAGTTTCATGTGACATACAACAGGGTCAGTAGACAGACAAACAAACAGTTTTTTTTTCTGGAATCGTAAAAGTTTTAAACTTGTTCCAAACTTTAAAAAAAGTTCCAGTTCCTGTGCGAAGGTGTTAATTTGGTTGCCTAGACAACTTACACGACCTAACTAAACTACACTTAGCCCTAGCCTTTCAACATTTAATTCAATTGACATTTAAACCCCAGTCCAGTGGTAACGGTACCAAAGTTCGAATCCAGGCAGGCGAATTACTTTGTGTAATTTATTTCATCACTGCTCTCTAATCGGCGAAGGAAAACATCGTGAAGAAAATCGGCATGTCATAGAAGCTAGACGTGTGACATCCACCAACCCGCACCGTTAGAATGTGAGGCCTGCATGTGTCCCAGACTTGGGAAATGATGGTTATACTAGGTTTGTTCCTCATTATGGTGACCAAAACTTTTAGAAGGTTCCGTCTGCGCGGGCAATAGGTACCCATGTTTCAAACTTATTTTTTAATACTATGCGGATGAAAAACTACTCTCCTGGGTTTCATCTTGCTCATCCAAGCGAAACGCGAAGACTGGAAATTTGAAATGCCGCAAGTGACGATTGCGCGTTTTGTTGGGTTTTAAATTATCGGCGCTGGGCCGAAGGTTGAAGATATGTTTTTGTGGTACCTGTATCTATAAAAACCTTTTGCCTCTCGATCGTAAACCATTTCAGCAATTACTCTGTGCTGTGTAGAGGAGTGCCCACGGTCGGTGTTGCCCATAAATCATTCTATTGGCTCACTGATTTATAGACTGTCAATACGCACAGCTCTGAAGTATCATCAATATAATTGTTAGATCGAGTTTCCAGTACCCGTACTAATAAATTATGTACTTTCCTATGCAATTACATTGAATTAATTTAGCGTTTTTGGTATTTACCTTTACAGATTTATTAGGAGAGCATCTAGAATGCTCGCAGCCAATTCAATACTTTAATCAAACAGATTTAATTTATACCTACATACATAAACACTGTCTCAATGGCAATCTGCAATTATTTTACGGGCATTACACATTCTAAGTATCTTGTGTACCTAAGTCTTGGGATATGAGAGGCATAAAACAGTTATTTTACCAAGTAGGTATCAGCTCAAACCATACATCTATCGACTCAAATAAGATATTTGGAAACCCTTATTAACCACTAGTCTCTGCTTGGGGTAGGCACTTATCAAGTAAAGATGGTACAAAAACTTTTGCACACACACAAGAACTTTGTCTTAAGAAACTACATATTTATCTACATCTCATTGTAAGAAACTAGCAAGGCTCCAGTCCCCATTATTATCACACTTAGTTATTACAGAATTCACACAGTCACAAGGAAATACGTACGTAAACAAAAAACAAAGTAGCAAATCGTCTGTTATATAACAAAAAACTTAACCGCGGTTAAATCAGGGTCACATTGTAATATTGAACTTGACGTTGCGTTTAATAACTTGAGATCGGAGATAAAGGTCTCTCAAGAATCAGGTTTATTTGCTTATGTCTATTAATAGACAGTTAATTATAAAATGTTTTGGAATTTAATTACGGTTATTTTTAATTTTTATGAGCGATTTACTTAACGGAGGGCATCGTTTTTCTAAGTTATTCTCTGACTCATACTGAATACGTGGTAATGCGTCGATGTCGATTGTAGGTCTGTTTTGTTCCCACTGCTGGGAGTCTACACAGGCCGCCTCTAAGAAAGGCTATAGTAGTTCCACATGTCTTCAAATTTCGCACTAAGACATACCGGTTTCCTACCAGGGCTGCGGGACTGTTCGAAAGAGATACCGCGGCCCTGGAACACAAAGGGCAAAAGCAGGGATGGGTTTTAGTCAGTACAAGTCTGACACTCCCTTCCACTCCACCCAGAGTGGGAAGGGGCCTTTGACGAACTCCCATAAAAAAAAAAAAAAAAAACTACATACCGGTTTCCTCGCGACGTTTTCCTTTATCAATCCCATGCATATACCTAGTCTTTCGCTCGGTCCACCCTATTCTCATCTACAAACCCTTTTCTCAACTATAACAGTGTTGATCGTCTTCATTGCTACCAGTATTAGGTACATGTGACCTCGACTACCACAGTATCCTTAGCCTATTCTTAGTTCGTATTTCGATATGTTTCAGAGGGTATGTCAGAGGCGGTGGAAGGTGGCGCGGCTATAGCGTGGCGGTTGCTCGCGACGCTGGAAGGAGGCTCGTTGCTCATCGCCACCTCTGCGCTTCTGGCTTACACCGTAAGGAAGAAGATCGCAGGACCGCAGCGGACGGGCAGGAATATACGACGCGTTTTGGTAAATATAGTCATTGGTGCAGAATGTCTTTTTAGCCTCGTTGGTAATTGGATTTGTATAAAAATTTGAACCTTAGTACCTACGGACGGTCCTACGGATCAACCTTAGGCCCGGATGCAGTTGTCCCGAATGCCAAGACCTGCGGTGCGGAGAAGTGCAAGATTCGAACAAAGTTCTGGTCGTCTCCTCTCTGCTCCGATCGTCTTTTGCTGAAAACCGGGCCTTATTTATGTCTAACATATAATAAACCATGATCCCATTACCTCACCCCTATTTAAATTACTCAGTCTTCAATACCAATGTGCAATGATTATTGTGACGACTAACGTATTATTAGAAGATGCAGGTTTCTCAGAAGTAGATAATTATTTCGCTTTAAAAACTGTGTGAAATTGTCATAATTACGATTTCTTGTAGATGATTACATGAAGAAGGAAAACAAATGAAGACTAAATAATTCACTCACGACTTCATTGTTTGAACCACAGTATTTTTAGATATAACCAAAACGGCCTTTAAAATAAATTATTGGTCGCCCAATGGTTGACATTCGACCGAAATTCATTCATCAATGCATTTCATGACAAAGGTAGGGAATAAAATGTTTTTATTCATAATGACAACACTAAAGCTAATCAAAAGAAAATGGCACTTACCTAACTATTTTGCTTTTGCCTATTTTTTATAATAATAATTTGTCTCTGAGATCCGGCCTTCGCAGACTTTCGTAGACTTTCGTCATTCAATAGTCATTATGGTTAGTCTCATCCGGTAGGCAGTTTATTATTAGCAAAGATCATTACAGGTAACAAACACGACTAACTTGTTAGGAAGAGAACTGAAGAAACGACTGGAGGAGCGTGGCTGTGAGGTGGACACAATAAACCAAGGCGCGAGCCTAGCGAGCAACGAGGCGGTAAGCGGAGCGAACTACTGTGTGAGCAGACCAAACGCAGCTGAAGTCGACGCGATTGTGGTCGTAGGGGCAGAACCCAAGGCAGATGGCCTAGACGGCATGGCCACCCTCGTTACTGAAGACGTTTACGATAATTTAAAGGTATTTAAAACGTAGTCAGAGCGAAAAACTATTGTAATTGCTACTTGATAGTTATGTATCCTATTGATCAATTGATCGTGGCTCTGATTAATTGTTACGGAGTTTATTAAGGGTGATAAGATAAAGATAGTTTTATTTGTCAAAACATGCATATACGTACTTACATGAAAATTAAGCATGCAGGATGACACAATATTAATATTTCGTACGGTACATGTTAGGTGAAGAAGGAGTGTTTTACATGTTTATTAGTTAAATTGTCTCGAAGTAGTCTAATTTGGGTCAAATAATTAATGAGCGTGCTTAAGTGCATGTATAATTGGTTCTTCGTTCAGTAAACAAGTAAAATAAACAACCACTTTATGTTAGAGACAGTAGATGTACAAAACTACACACCAAATTATGGATAAAATAGGGCATTGCGCACTTACGACTTTATCCTTTAAAAGTTTCGGTCTAACGGTTACACCGAAACTTCAGATTACAGGTTGACAGCTTGTGTAGGGTCTGTTTACACCCTGTATAAAATTCTATTATAAGTCTTAATTTCAATGGTCTATACACTATAAAAATCTAAACTTGTAGATACGGACATAATTTGACCATTTCATATCTCACCAATAAGAATCTACTTCAATACTGTTGAACTCAATGGTTTCAGATACAAATCGTTTCAACTACAATTTCTATTTTAGCTCCTTGAATCGTTATCCTCCCGTGTCCGTCCCGGTGGGAGCATCGCCTGGGCGTGCGCAGGTGACGCGGGAGGGGTGACGGGAGCCTTCAGCGACGCAGGCGCAGCCTTCGACACGGTGCTGCGGGCCAGTCTGCAACATGTCGCTAAAGTGTAAGTATGACTTCACTGCATGGTATAAAACAAAGTCGCTTCCCGCTGTCTGTCCCTATTTATGCTTAGATCTTTAAAACTACGCAACGGATTTTGATGCGGTTTTTTTTAATAGATAGAGTGATTCAAGAGAAAGGTTTATATGTAAAACATTGCACCCGTGCGAAGCCGGGGCAGGTCGCTAGTTTAGAATAAAATTATTACTCTTTAACCCCGCGTCCTAATCAAAGCGATCAGTGGCACAAATTCACAATCGTAATAAATCTCGTTATTTTGTTCGGAAAACCGAAAGGCGGTTGTATTGATGATTTTAATGATTACTAGCTGTTGCCCGCGGATTCGCTCGCGTTATGGTCGGAAATTATCCTTACGGGCACGTTGTTAATGTAGCCTATGACACTCGGGGATAATGTAGCTTCCGTTAATGAAATAATTTTCAAATCGGTTCAGTAGATCCAGAGATCTACCCTACAACTTCCCAAACTTTACCTCTTTAAAATATTAGTAAGATAATTCTGTAACTACATCTACTATTTATATGTCTGTGAACTACATACGTGTTAGTGGCGCGAGTCGACTCGTTTTTCATCAACGCAACCTGACACTGACCCAGTATATACATATATCATGCTCTGTGTACTGACCCGCAAATTGCAAAAAAGGTAAAAAAAAAAAAAAAAAACGCGGGCGCCCTGTGTATTGTCTTAATGTCTATGGGCTAAACTGATAGAGCTGACTGGTACATCTATGGTCAAAACCCCCAAAGAAGCTAGAGATGTACCGCTAGCAGCCATTATTCCTCTTTGCTAGCAGCTAATCTGCACCTAATATTCCTAAGCCGTGATGCTCGACGATTTGTAAATAACGCAATGAATATTGTTGATAGTAGACTTCTGTAGGTTTTCTAAAAAATCTGAATGAAGTATCCGAATAGTGAAGGAATTTAACTCAACATCATGACCAATGCATTGTCACCTCTGCCTATAGAAGCCTGAACCTACTGTTTTGTAACTAATTTCTATTATATTGTGTTCCAGTTCTCAATGTGAACCTATCTGGGTAGGTCGGTGCGAGGGAGCGGAGCAAGCGGCCGAGCGAGTGGTCGCCACGCTACTCACTAGTGACAACGCGCCATTATCTTCTAGATTTTCCGTCCGGTGACCAAACCTTTACATTTTAACATCGTATTTAATTTTATGTTTCAAACTGACAGCAAATAAGCACTAGCCTCTGTATGTACATACAATGCTATTAGGATATTTGGCGCTCCAATGAGGTTGACAAAGGGGTGCTGTTTACAATATCACAAGTTTTCACAGATGTGAAATTTTTGTTTCTATCTTGGCCGCACATTAAAAGATCCTTGTAATGGAATATAAAATACATGACATGCTGGTTTATTTTTCATATGTTCAGCTTTCATTCGACGACTTAGTATCAAGATCAGATTCCAACTCGCTTCGAGTTAGAATAATGAATTGTCAGACGGAATCCTGCTGATTGAAGTTAATGAGACTATCAGCATTTGATGAAACTGAAATCTGTGCACTGAATACCTACATACAGTGTGATACAAGGATCTTTTAGCGTCCGTATTACGTTGAAAGAGGGCCGCTGCTAGTGAACATTGGTAAAATACTTAGTTCCAAATATGGCCACGCGCCAAAAGATCCGTGTAAAGCTATACAATCTTAATCCTACTTTCAACATACGATTTAGTATTTAATAATAACAGTATTCAATCCTATTTTACAGAAACGTCGCTCATCGAATGGGGGAATGCCTGTGCAGGTGGTTGAAAATAGTTTCGTGATACTTCTACCTCTCCATCTTGTACTATGAAATGAACTCTTTGTAAAACTTTATTGTTAGTTTGGATGTGAATAAAAATGTATTTTGTGTAATTAAATAAATTAAGTATTTTGTAAATTAAATAAATTATGTATTTTGTAAATTAAATGAATTATTGTATTGTAATACTTATAATACTGTTTCATTAGAGGAGTCAAAATAAAATACGTCCTAATCGAATCCAAGGCAATGTAATACACAAAATGTATTATACTGCTCAAGGCAATTTAGGTATAAATTAAAATTGTACCTATATTATGATGTTTATTGCCCAGCAAATTGTTATGTAGCCTGATATTTAACTTTCGATGAAAATGATGGCTATCGTTTTTGAGTTCACCAGATGGCGCCACTGTCAAGAAAGGTTATGTCAATGATTCTATTTTATGGATTAGTAGAATGTAAAATGGGTTTTATGGATGAGTTGTACACTCTACTTTTCACTTCGATTGCGAGGAAATGAAACAGCAATGATGATGAATTACAATATTTACAATATTGTAAAAACTAAAATTGAAAGTTGCAATAAGGCAATGAGATTAATATCCTTGCCTCGTTCTTAAACGAATTAAAATAGTATATGAAGTTGAAGTTGTTCGTGTGGCTGTTGGACCGATTGCCTTGGTCTTCGACAAAGATTTTACTTTATGCTTTAGAGCCTAAAAAGCGATTTTACGTCGCCTACGCATGACATAAAGACGAACTTTTAGAGCATGAGAAGTGAAAAAAAACATTTTAGCTCCAAGTACTAACTAAAAAGATCCTAAGTTGCTACTTAAAATGTTCAAGTCTTAATTAATCGGGATTAGCTAAATCTAGACCACAATCGTGAATTATTAGTAAAAAAATACGTGAAAAAAGCACTCAACGCGTGAACATTCTATGAAATCTGACATTTCGGTGGCCTTGCGCTACAGTAGCGCCCCTAGCGGCGAATTCACACGCGATAGCCCCCATTGGTTAGAATAAGATTTGACGTTTAGTTTTTGAGATAACTTTTCAACAAACTGCAGCAGTTAGTCAGTTTTTATTAACATACTATGAAAACCAAAATTAGTTTTACTGTTGAGTGTAAATTGACATTAATAACGAGCGTAAAATATTGTTATTACATTGTTTCGTACTATGGCACCCTGTGTGTGCGAGTCGGGCTCGCACTTGTCCACAAATTACATGTTAGTCGATTTTCTTATTAGTAACTTGGACATCTCTATTGTTAAAATTACCAACTTAAAAATGTAAATGCACCATGCTTCTTTTTCATTATTATTTGTGGCAACCCTGAATGTATCTGTCACCTTTCGCAATGGAGTATTGGACGTGTCCGTAATAACAAAAAATCCTTTTTATTTACTTGTAATGCTGTCACCACTTTAACAGTTATTCCAAATACCATTTACGATTATGTTAAGTTCGTGTGGAGTTTTGTTTAGTTCAAATTCGCTGCCGAAACATGGAAGAGGTGAGTGGTTAGGTTACCAATGTTACCATATTTTTGTTGTGTCACAATACACCGAAGATATTGTGTGGTTATTTTGCAATAATTATTGTTTTTTTTTAGGAACTTAACGAGCATGATTTGGAGGAACGGCTGTATGCTATGCTACATCATGTGGACGAGACAGAGGGTAACCTAGCATCGAACCACAGTGATGGGTTGAACATAGTGGAGAGCGCGCCCAGGAGCACGGTGCGTCGATATTGGCGCACGAGTGAGCCCACTACTCCGTATCAAAAGGTGAACGTTCAGAAAGCCCCCGCTACACCGTCAAACAACAACAAACAAGCTGATGTGAACCAAACTAACCAAACACCAAAGCCCAAAGAAGAAAAACGTGAGTCAACCCCCAAGCCTTCTGCTGCTGATCTGTCTATATTCCAGTCTTCTGTACCCCACAACTTTAAGAGAACCATTGAAATTATTGAACAGGATGATGAGCATGTAGTGCTTGAATCTAGTGATGAAGATGATGAGGTCATTGAAGTGGCATTACCTCCCAAGCCTACCATTACTATTGAAAGCTCAGATGAAGATGATATCACTATTATCAACCCAATCTCCCCAACGAAAACCCAAGTTAATGTAGAAAAGTCGACTACAAGTGGGGAAAGAGACGTTTCAGCAAGTCCTGCTCCCTCAGCAGTATCGTCAGTGTCTGATGAATTCATCCGTGGTGATTGTATAGCATTGAACATCTCCTCCCGCCATCAGGACAATCCCAGCTTTGATTTCAGTCTTCATGGGTCAGATCTACTTGGACAAAGTACTCCAACAAAAAAAAAGAAAAAAAAGAAAACTAAGGAAGCTGTGACATCTACTCCAGTTGTTGCAGTGACACCAAGTAAGCCCACCTCTAATGATGAATGTTTTGCCACACCAAAAAGTAAAGCCAAGAATAAAAGGCAGAAAACCAAATTGTATGCTGTGACAGAAAAAAGTATTCCGAGTGCCGATGTGTATGATTCTGATAGCAACCAGTCAATGGACACAAATAAAAACAGGAACTCATACATAGTTACAGAGAAAAGTCTACCCAGCACTGATGTGTATGAATCTGATTCTAACCTGTCTGAATCTGCTAAAGAGATTTCAAAGCAAGTACAGAAAAATGGTGTTAAGAATTCAGATGTAAGCACGTCTGTGAATAAAACAAGTGAGCAACCCTCAAAAACATCAAAAAAGAATGAATCCAGTGTCTCCAACGATCCACTTGACATGGACACCGTTTCAATTGATTTGACAGGCAATGAAAGTTTTGTGGATCTTAGCAACTCAAATATCGAAGAAAGTATTGTTATGGGAAACGTATCTGGATTCACAGAATATGAAGACTATGGAGATGTTAGCCTGTCTGATGACATTTCCAAATTTGGCTCGACAAAAATACCTTCGATTTTGAACGAGAACCTAGATTTTGACAATTTGAAAGGCAAAGGCAAGGTTTGCAAAAGACAAAGATACTCTCTGACAACTCTTCGTGCTGAAATGGAGAAATTCTATAATGAGAGCTGGGGCGGAGAGAATTTTAACCACAGGGAGATACAGAAAAGCATGTCACGTAAGTGTTACCTGTAGAATCTCACTATTTTAAGCAATTTTTTTTAAATTACATTAAAATTGATTTAAGGGATTACGGGTTATGCCAAGTTACTGAAAACCAAACAGCACCCGTAATAATATCATTATGTTGTTCACACTAAAACATTCTTTTACAATAATAGTCTATTTATTAATTACAATATTATTATTAATTATAAAGACACACTCAATAACGATTCTTAAAACACATTAAAATGAGATTAACATTACTTATTATAATCATCATTATACAACGTGTAACGGAAAGGGTATAACTATCCTTAACCACTAAAGATTACAGCTGGTATAGAATCACTCTACAAAGTTTCAGCTCAAAATAAAATACTCAAAAAATTGATACCAAATTTTCGGTTTCACTAAGTTTCTGAAATCCAAATCATAAAAACGTGTCACCGCACTACGGGGGTCAATAACTTTAAACGTTACTTGCCATTATCACTCTCTCTCTGTCTAATGAATAAATAAAATCTCTTCCGTAATTCTGCGCGCCTAGTACCATACTGTTTAGTAGCCTAGCAGGCGGTGTCTTTGTCGGCGCGAACTGACGAAATCAAACAAGCCGCCGGCGCCGGCCGCGCGCCGAGCCGTGCGCCGCCGAGTGTAGGTGCCTACTTTACCGTGATGTAAAAATGATTATTGCGTAATTTAATTTTTGTTTTACCATTACCGTTTACTCGATAATATCAAGCCAGAAATTTCACGTAAAAACTGAGATACTAAAAGTTACGTAATAAAAAAATCAAAACAAAGTTTAGGTAGGTTAGCTAGTTTCATCCTATTATTTATTAAAGAGTAAACAGTAAAATCTTAAAGCTTTGCTTAATTTAGTAAATTAACTTACATTTTTAAAGGTGGGGTTCGATGTGGTGTCCTTGGTATTGTATGCACAAGGCCGATCGCTTGTTCATGGACACCTGAACATTGCGTAGCATTTCTGGTGTCACTGGCACCGCACTTTCATTTGGTCCACTGTATCACTCGGCACTGCGTACACTACGTTTTAATGTACCCCCACAAAAAAAAAGTCTAACGGGGTAAGGTCTGGGGACCGCGGAGGCCATGCCACGGTTCTACTCATCATCATTTCAGCCCGTTGTTGTCCACTGCTGAACATAGGCCTCCCCAAGCGATTTCCAAAGTGTCCGATCCATTGCCACCTGCATTCAGCGACTCCCTGCAGCTTTAGCAAGGTCGTCGGTCCAGCTGGCAGGTGGCCGTCCCACGCTGCGCTTTCCAATGCGTGGTCTCCACTCCAGCCCGGACGGACGGGCGCGAAACAAACACAACGAAAACAATAACAACAATTAGGTTGTAGTAATTAATTAGTAGCCGTACTGAACTTATGCGCGTACTCGTATCACACGGATAGGAATGATGTGCATCACACGCGGAGATGTCGACGACTGACGAGCAAATAAATTATTAACAATAATGCAAAATAAAGCTCCTATTCCTTGCTATCCTGGTAATAGGGTAGGTGTCCCAATTAGTGTCCACCACTATTAAAAAAAAATGTTTTACATCTTAATAATAATTTTAACTAAACTCCAATAAACATTTAAGGAAATTTAACAGACCGGAGCAAAAATAAAATAAGAGTTAACTACGTAAATCATATTCTAAATTGAAAAATTGGTACATTCGATCATAATTATGTTGTACGTTTATTATCCGTGAGAATCTGAACCCAGAGCTTTTATTTCAAAATAACAAATAATAATCTTTGATCAAAATATTAACTTACCTAAGGTATTTTGAAATCTGATTAGAAGTTTAATTTACCAGGAGTAATTCAAACTACAGGACTGCAATTGGTACGTCTACCCTAAAACCTAAACCTGGTTACATACATACACAACGATGATTGACTATGTGTGTGTAACGACGAAATCAGGGTTCTGTGAGCAAACGATTTTCAATTCGGCAATAGCACTTCTTGTTACTCATGCGGTCCTGGTACTTTTATTAATTTCTTTCTTCAGTTAGATACAGTTTTGAGATATTTTCTAATGACTTCATTTGGATTATGATAAAGACTAAACGTGCTCAAACCAATAAAACTTATGTACCACTTAAACAGCAACTTTCGACAGAGCGTGAATAATTTAAAATGATGAACGGAACCCACTGTGATTTTATTTGTACTAGGAGATGCATAAGTTGCATAAAGATGATGTTTTGGGTTCAGTTGGACAAATTATGGTACTAAATCCTTTTTTAACGGCAAACAATAATGTTTTTTTAATAAATTGATTATTTGGGATTGAATAGTAGGGTGAATCAAATCTCCTGGATGGTATGTGTAAAAAGGCGTATAATTTAGTTCTTTGCCCAAAGTATTGTGCTGACAATAACAAACAGTGAATAGGTAGGTTTATCTCATATCAAACAGATCGGTCATTTGGGAATCAATAAAAAAATTAAAGCAAAACATCATTCATCCATATGGCCACCAAAATAAAAGGACCTAATAACCTTCAGAAATTTACAGGAATATTGTTATTAAATTAGGTATTTACTGTGTTGTAGGTACGATGGTAAGGTGGGGTGGTGGGTGGAATATTATCTAAATAATAATTATCTACAAAGTAATCTTCAACAAAAGAAAAACTACGTAAAGACAAATAATGATACGACCGTGACAATGCAAGCAGGTATCAATATTTCATTAAATTTAGAGATACCTAGACAAATTAATAGTAGCTTGTTCACAGACATAATCTAAGTTTAGGAAAAGTCTGCAAAAATATTTTGCAAACAAAAAATAAACATGCGGAACCCTTTATTCGAAATTACCAGGAGTAAGAGGTTTATTCTTACTTACAAATAGTTCGCTGACACCGATCAGCTGAGTTATTGCTAGTGATGTCTTTATTTCAATTTGAAAAGATTGGTTTCTGGTATCAATGAATTAAAAAATATCATAACTTCCGAACATGTAGAGATGGGTTTAAAAAACCCTTGCCTTATCGTTTGTTATCATCCAAAGAAGCCGTGCCTTTCGGATGTATATACCCTTTCCGTTACAGGCTGTATACACAATTAGTGAATGAGATAAGTATATTTATTGATTTAAATTACTTCATTTTTAATTTTTAGGTGATAAGAGTTTGTGGGTGATTGATCCTAAGGATAGGGTACCTTCACTGGCTAAAAGGAAAGTCACGTAAGTATCTCATCTATCATTCTAGACAAAATTGCTACCCTGGACATAATCTATACAAATAAATAAAATTTAAGTGTCTGGTTGCAATTTTAAAATAACAGTTTTCTACTGAATGCTTATGAATGTATATATGGTACTTATAACAAAAATCTGTCTGTCTGTTTGTTCTGGCTAATGTCTGAAACGGCTCGACCAATTTGGCGGGACTTTTACTGGCAGATCGTCGATGGTCTATGTAGAATTGTAGAACTTGGGCTACTTTTATTTTAGAAAAATATTAGGGTTCCATGCAAAAAAATGAAAACCCTTGAAATTGTTAACAAAATCCAATTCAAACGGGGAAGTAATATTTAGATACTAATTTCACGCGGATGAAGGTCGCGGAGCACAGCTAGATTAGTATTTAAAACAAAACATGGCAGTCAGCCAAAATAAAATCGAAATTATTCATTAAATAGTTAATTCTGAAATTCTTATTACAGTTCTTAAGATTTCATGCCAATTAAGTATTCAATATTTTTTTAATGCACAAACATTAGCAAGTTTTCTTCCATCAATCTCTTCTGAAACTATTCTTGTTACATTACATGCTTCATGACACGGTTCATGTTACATTACAGCTGCAACTACTGCAACCGCGCGGGCCACCGAGACGACACGTGTCGCATGAAGCCGCCTGTGTGTTACATGTGCGGCTCTACGGGACACTTCGAACCCAGGTGTCCTAGGAAGATCTGT
This sequence comes from Eugnorisma glareosa, assembly GCA_947578425.1. Classification (NCBI taxonomy): domain Eukaryota; kingdom Metazoa; phylum Arthropoda; class Insecta; order Lepidoptera; family Noctuidae; genus Eugnorisma; species Eugnorisma glareosa. Next base: position 4,177,387 of record OX387958.1, read on the forward strand.
GTTAACGTAAGTACTTTGTTTTAAGACCTCGCCTCTGATGAATGAGGTTTTGGGTTAAAATCTGGGCAAGTACCAATGTGACTTGTTCAATTCATATGTGCTTTCTAAGCTTATCTTGTACATCAGAGACATCGGTGAAGAAACCTGGACTTATAATTAATATAAGCCTGAAACCCCTTCAACCCGTCTTGAGCAAGCATGGTGATCAATGCTCGTGCCTTCTTTATATGAGAAGGGGCCTTTGCCCAGCAGTGGGGCAGTATCAGGCTGGTATTACTCGGGATTATGAATGTAACTTCCCATTAATGAAACAATTTTCGGAATTGGATCAGTAGTTCTAAAGATTACCCCCTATAACCAAACAAAACTTCTTGAAAGACCTTTAAGTTTAGAGATCATATAAATATAACAATAGTACAAATGCGCAGAGTATATGCGACTTAACATAAATTCGAACGATTTTAAAATTGAAAATACTTTTTTCACACACATTATGTATATTCAGAATTTCACACATATATATACAACCTTAAATAAATATAAAATTTAAATATTTACAAAACAAAAAAGGACTAAATTAATACTAAAACCACAGAAGAAATAATAGTACTAACCTAAAACTAAATAATAGGTCACTAAAGCATCAAAGTACTCCTCCACATCGCTGTCATATGGGAACCTGCCCATCATATTTGCTTAACTTTAGCTTAGTTTTGAAACTTGAATTAACTGCGGATGATACTAATTTGTTGAGCTTGCTGCAAAACAAAATGCTAAAGCATTAAAGCTTTCAACTTATACTGACACAGACTGACTGACTGACACAGAAACTGTCACTGAAAGAGGGTAGACAGATTTGTCTGCACCTAACAATTTATTTTCCATTCACTCGCATTCTCCAGTCAACCCGCGATCATGGCGCTTGCAACAGCGTTGAAATATCGGGAGCTCAAAATAATTAATAATCACGGAAGATTAAGAAGAATATACAGAATAAGTTTTAATGCTAAAGATTAGTTGTATTTCTAGAAAGAAATCGTTTACGTCATGCGTTCGTACTAGTGCCTCTTGTCCGAAATCAAAGTCATAGTCTATACTTGATATATTATTATAAAGAGGTAAAATTTGTAAGTTTGTATGTACGGGGTAATCTCCGGATCTACTGAACCGATTTTGAAAATTCTATCACGAATAGGAAGCTACATTATCCCCGAGTGCCATAGGCAACAATTCAACAAACAACAATTCAATTAGGCAATATATTGACAACGTGCCCGTGGGATAATTTCCGACCAAAACGCGATTGAAGCCGCGGGCAACAGCTAGTTCGTAATAATTTAGTATTTTCTTGTTTATTTGCGTTTCTACTAAGCAGAGCGACATATGACCACAGTTATAAATACTTCTTTATAAACAGATTACGCAATCCATAGCAACCCTTTTTATTCTCTAAATATATTTCAAAATCTTTTCCCAGATATTTCAAAATAATACATTACATAATAACAAAATATGATGCAATAATTTTGAGAATCTTGGGAAGTTAGTAGTTGATGTTTCCGTTGGTCTAGTAATCGCAAACGCGACTGTTGAGCTTAAGGTCTTGGTTTCGATTCCCAGGTCTGGCAAAATGTTACTGAGTTTTTCTTACGGCATATCTCAGGACCGGCCTCGGAGTCTAATGTTGTACCCATACCTTCGAGCCGAGCCACTGATGGAATTTGAACTTCATTCCGACAACCGTAAAATTCTTTAAACATAACTAACAACTTAAGACTCGGGTTTGACCTTAGTTTTTGAAAATAGAATCTTGTTGGATTAAACTTCGAAATTCTAATAATATCGCTCTATGGTTTTTTGCTTCTAAATATAAGCCTCGTTTCATAATAAGGCCGCTGTTTTTTAGTGTGAGTGCCAGGACTACTAAACTATGACCTGTATTATAACTGACTAGCCGGCCCGCACTTGCTTCACCCGGTGACAAATTTTCATACAAACTTTCAACCCCTTTGTCACCCGCTGAAGGGTTAAATTTTCGAAAATCCTTTCTTAGCGGATGCCTACATCATAATAACTATCTTTATGCCAAATTTTAGCCTGATCCATCCAGTGGTTTGTGCTCTACAAGGAAAATTAGTCAGAAAAAACGATTTATAATTAGGATAATCAGTGATAGATAGGATTATTGTTGACCCTATTATAATAATTTCACAGTTGGGAATGTATGTTATTAAAACATTGTTATATTTACCTGCATCTTTTCTATCCACAGTGCGGCTCTCCGAACCAGATGTACTCCAACATGTGCCGCAACTGCTGCAACTGGGGCGCGCTGCGCTGCGCCGAGTGCGGGCAGAGCGGCCACCCCGCCAGCCACTGTCCCGACACCTGGCGCCGGTACCATAATACTGTGAGTACTTGCAAGTGTCTACAAGACTGAGCAGTCATTGAGACTGTACCTGATGTAGCTGCTCGGGGTGGGAGAACGTCGTCACATCGCCCGCATCGCCCTCTCCCGCTCCACGCAGCTTCGTCAGACACGGATCTAAGCTTTGTCTAAAAACTCAAAATGGACTTTCCTCCGAACTAAAGGTCATGGTTCCTTTGCCCACTTTGCTCTATTAGCTATAGTTTCGGATTTAACTCTGATGAGCTACCGTAAAAATCTTTGTATTAGCTGTTTAACTCAGTCTGGACTGAGTTTTGAGCTTTACCGCCGAATTAAAAAAAGCACCATTGATCTATACATTTCGGTCATTGCTTTTGTTGCGTTCGTGAATCGCGGCAACCGATTCGGCAACTTCACGTCAATGGTAACAACTTATTATGGTCGTACAGCCGTGGGTTTGACCCCCACATAAGGAAGATAGCTATTCTGGGTTTCAATGGAAAAGGCGATCTCAAATCATAACAATCTGAAAAAGCATCATTCTTCTTACAGATTGATAACAACTCTCCCTTGGAACGCTGCAACCAGTACAAGAATCACCTTCAGCTGTATTGCAGCGGCTGCACCCGGAAGGGCCACCTCGTGCACACGTGCCGCGTGACGCTGCCATTCTCCGGCCTGCCCGTCAACTCGCCCTACGTGTGTCTGTACCGCCCCCTGCACCTTCCCGCCCCCGCCTCCGCCCCTGCTCCCGCTCCCGCGCCTCCCACCCCGCGCAATAAGCGCCAGTCCAAGTCCCTTGTCATGCACGACACACACAGCAACAAGAAGAGGAACCTCTCGGCGGGTGACGAACATGAACGACCCAACACTAAAAGCCCCGCGCCGCGAAAGACCTCCCTCAGCAAAGATGCGGTGGAGGACACCAACAAAACGACGGAAGCTAAGAGAAATGACCAGAATGATAAGAGTCAGGGTGCCACAGAAAAAGCACCCGACTTCATTCCAATCTCCTCCACTAACCATGACAAGAAAGGTAACATTATTCAAGACAATGAAATCTCATCAGACTCAAATGAACTTTTCGCTTCCGCCAGGATATATATCACCAACGAAATTATTGATAAGCTCAAAACTGAAGAAGGCAAGGCCTGGTTGAAGGCAACCACGGATAAACACTGCATAGAAGTGGAGAACGCAGAAATTAATTCTTTTTTAAGTATTAAGGGCAGGCTTGAAGACCAGGAGGCTTTCCAAACGGAGCTTCGCGACTGGTTCAAGCCCAACTCGCGCGACGATCGGCCCAAACCGAGCAGTGAGGGCGACACACAATACGAGCAAAATGCGTGGCACATTTTACCCAAGAACAGAAACAACCTGTTGCGGCAACTCAGCAACGCACTCAACGCTTTAAAAGAAGACTATGGCGACCCTGACGCGCTATACAAGGAGTTGACGTATCTACAGAACCGTCACCTTAAACTTCTGAAACAAAACGTGATCAGCCCTCAACAGCTGGACAACAACCGAGGCAACATTAACGAAATGCTTAAGAAGCTGAACATGGTACTCATCGGCCAGGCTGGCCTCGCCGACGGGACTGCACACGTCACTGAATTGTACTCATTTCAAGAGAAACTTATGAATTCTAGACAGAAAACTATATCTAACAACCTACGAAAGGAGATCGCACAGCATTACGCTCTTATATTTACCGCGCTTCCTAGGAACGACTATTCAGATCTACTGAAAATGTACCACCTGTCGAAACAGGTGACGAGGAGGAAGAAGAAGAAGGCGTTGAAACTCAATCCTAAAATAAATAGATTGAAGATAAAAGCAAACAGCATTCCAACACAACCTATACAAAACGGTAAGGAGAAGAAAGACGAGCAGACGGGTCCGTGCAGCGACCCGCGCATGCTGCAGAAGCTCGCGTTCTACCACCGGCGCCTGATGAGCGCGCGCCTCGGGCCCGAGCCCGCGCTCAAGAAGACGCGCAGCCACCTCGTGAGGAGACTGCACAACTTCATCGCCTCGCTATACAAAAAAGACAGAATGTCTTCAAAAAACACGAAGAAGGTCAATAAGCTGCAAAAACAGGTGCAGCTGTTCTTGTCTAATGTATAAAATATAATTAGGAGATAAATATTTTATGTTGGCGCCAATCAGAGGCGTGCTCGGCATAAGACGAGCCGGCATGTACTACGTGTGTTCCCCGACTGGGATCACTTTTATGTTCGTCTAACTTGCCGGTTTGGTGTAATGGCACTTTATCGTGCATGTGAATTATTAAACTTCTTAGTGTAAAGCAGTCCTTTGTTTACTTTATATATACCCTTTCAATTCAAACAAAATTTAAAGGCTTGTCAGATGTCTGCTACCCCACCGAGGTTAGGGCTAAGCCTGAAATCCTCCCCCAAAACTACCACCTACTAACATTTAAGTTTTTGGCGACCAAAAACTAAATCTAGTTATAACCCGGCTGCTTGTTAGTAGTACATTTAAAATAAAAATAATTTTCTGACCGGAAACCAATCCCTCACAGATACAAGCAAAACAAGCCTCCATTACAATCATTGATAATGTTTCCCCAATCAGTCCCACTCTGATGGATCAATCTGACTTAGAACTTTTCTAGATCTAAAACGCAGTGACCTGAATCTAACGTAGATTTTCTATCCCCTTGTATGCATCAGATTATCCAATTGACTTCGGCAAGTTTTATTGACGGAACATCATTTGCACCTATTGAATTCTCAATTGACTGTTACAATGTGACCCAGTACGAGGCCATTTCGCTACAATAACTAAGATTTTCATTCTAAACCACACAGTCAGACTTGGCATTACATTTGTGATTTGATTAAATTATAGGCGACCGTTTTCAGTAAAATGTTAATATACAGAGTGATTTAGTAAGTTTCAAAGATATTATGGCACATCCCTAGAGTGGATACGTCTACGTCATCATCAAACAAAACTTTATAAAACCATACCGAGGCCGTACCGTACGTCATTCGTGATAATTGTTAAGCTTCGTACTTGTTGATTTGATAAAAATAATTTTGATCAATAGCAAAACAAAACTTTTTAGTTTGTGCTCACAAAATAGATAATGAAGTCATACATGTTTACTGTTCTACCAAAATTCCAGTTAATTGTCTTACTATGCATCATAAATTCGATTTTCGGACGAATGGTAAGAAATCGGCAATATTTAATTTATTTAATATATAGGTACCTATTCGTAACTATAGGAAATTACAAACTGTTTTTTATTGCGTGCAGTTTGGTGAAGAAGGTTACTATCCAGCCGGATATTATGATAGCCAGCAAGCTCAGTACGAAAAAATAAAAACTGCGCTCACGAAATTAGAGCATGGTACGTATATTTTTGTTGAATCTAGCGCAACGATTAAACTTAATTGCAGTAATTATTATTCACACGATTTCTATATAATTTGTTGCTATTGTATACGTAATAAATATATGAAAATAAATGAAAGAAAACAGCCTTCTACTCACTGTGGTTCAGGTAATTTCCCTTGGGTATTCCTGAACCGCAAATTTAAACCATTGATTGTGATAAACTATTTCTATGTGCTTCGAACATTTCATTACGAACTCAAACTATTATCCAATAGTTTTGATACTGTTATGCTATGTATTTTTGTTGTAATAAAAGATATTATTTAATTTAATTCTAGTGGTCCATATAGTTTTCCATATCTTCTTACTACAATCAAATTATACATCTGATGAATCAAATTCAAACCTTATTTTTTCTCTAGCCCCACAATGGGTAAATGACTGGCCAGACCCGTCCATCAGAATGGGCCAGGTATCAGGTGTGGCCATCGACAACTCTGGCCAAGTATTGGTGTTTCACCGCTCACACAATGTGTGGGATGCAACCACGTTTAACAATAGAGATGTGTACCAGGGTATTGGAGAGGATCCTATACCAGAACCCACTATATTAGTGCTGAACGATACAGGGGAGCTTGTTGACAGTTGGGGACAGAAACTGTGAGTAATTTTAATATTCCATTGGTAACTGATGAAGACCAGGGCGGTCCACTTGCGCAGCGGTTTCTTGTTACCCTTCCTAATTATTTAATTGCTCTTGAATACTTGGTGTGAGAAACATCATGACACATTCGTTTACCAAGGATTCAGGACATGATTTTAGATCCACTGAACATTTTTAAAACACTGTAATATACTCAGAGATAATTAAGACCTATTTGTAAAAGATTCTTTCTATTATAATAGAGTTCTTATGTAGAGATATTAGAATCCTTGTTTACATTAGGGGTTACTCAGGAAAATGAACAACTTTTACTACTTTTACTTCGTTAAATTGAAACTCTGCCACTAAGACGACCTACTGACCAATTTCCTTTAGGTTCTACATCCCGCATGGTATAACAGTGGATTATGATGGCAATGTGTGGGTGACAGATGTGGCCATGCATCAGGTCTTCAAGTTTACTCCTAATGACAGACTGAAGCCAAACATCACCTTGGGGGAGAAGTAAGTTTTTCTTTCTTACCTTTTAATTGAAAATATGAATCTTATTCAAATAGGCATTTCAGGTTTAGTTCATAAAAAACGAGTTGGATTATTCAAGCAAACACCTATACATTATACTCGTAGTATAAAAAATTAAAAACTATCTACAACATCAATATATTTCTTAATTGATTCAATGCTTTTGACAGAGTATTCCACAACATTCCTTAATGAAATTGTATTAATGTGGTAAGTAAGTAAGAGATACTTACTGTAGTTTTTAAATTGTCGATATTATATTACAGTTGATCATTTAGCTTTATTACAAATCTGTATAATTGAACACTAATTCTCAAATTTGTTAGTGATGCCACAGGGCTCTTATCTTGGACCGATACTAATTAATTAATTAAAGTTTATAATGCATGATGTGGTAAATCAGTTAAAAGAAATAGCATTGGGTAGAAATTCTAATAATTGCCCACTCCTTGGAAGAATGGATTGTCATCATAAAAATTATTTCCTCATGAGAGGTCATTTTCTCCATAAATAACACAAATTATTTTTCAATTTGAATGAATGAAAACATTCATTTGTTAAACATGTGTACCATATTTATCGATCATAATCCTCGACCTGTCCAAGGCTTTCGACCTGGTCGCGTACGACGTTCTGTGGAAAAAACTGGAGGACATTAAGTTACCACATGAACTTGTGGGAATCTTTAAGTTTTGGTATACGCACCAGGTGAACAGCGTAAGATGGGCGGGGGCTATGTCGGAGCCATATAAGTTGGAGTGTGGCGTGAGGCAGGGCGGATTGACTTCCCCAACCTTGTTCAACCTCTATATGGACGCACTGATCATCGCGCTCAGCAGTGCCCGTGTCGGCTGCCATGTTGATGATGTTTGCGTCAATAACCTTAGTTATGCTGACGACATGGTGCTGCTGAGCGCTTCGGTCTGTGGCCTGAGGAAGCTAATGGAAATCTGCGAGGAGTACGCGAGTGGACACGGCCTTAAATATAACGTGACCAAAAGTCAATGCATGGTCTTTGAGACGAGTAGTGCGAAATGTCCACGAAGTGTACCTCCAGTTTACCTCAATGGTGTTCCCCTAGACTGGGTGAAACAATTTAAATACTTGGGGCATTTGGTCACGGCTGACCTCAGGGATCATGCGGACATCGAACGGGAGCGGAGGGCGGTGTCTAGAAGAGCGAATATGTTGGCACGCAGGTTTGCACGCTGTTCTGATCAAGTTAAGATCACACTTTTTAAAGCATACTGCACATCTTTGTACACGTGCAGCCTGTGGGCTAGCTATACTCAGGCGAGTTACAGTGCCCTCCGCGTCCAGTACAACAACGCGTTCAGGGCGATACTGGGGCTGCCCCGCTTCTGCAGTGCCTCGGGCATGTTTGCGGAAGCGCGCACCGACTGTTTTCACACCACCATGCGCAAGCGGTGCGCGTCCTTGGTGCGCAGGGTGCGGGCCAGCTCCAATGCCGTCCTAGCTATGATCGCTGGACGTTTGGACTGCCCTTATATTAGGAAGTGTTGCAGTAGGCATATAGCCAGGGCGTGTTAATGACTATTAAACATTATTGCTGAGTTTTGTATTATTTTAATTTATGTTCTATTATATTGTATCCAAATTCCAAAATTTGTATTTGTATCTTAAATTATTGATGTAATTTTTTTGTGTGACATTGACTTTAATTTGATTTTCTTGACATTGTATTTCTAATTTGTTGACACTGTATTTATTATTATTTTATTTTTCATTTTATTTGTATTTTTAAATTGTGATTTACGATTGTGTCCTAATAACGTGTATTTTTAATATGGGGAAACCTGAAATAAATGGATTTTATTTATTTATTATTTATAATTACTAAAGAACATATTATTGTTTATCAAATGTAGTTAACACAATTATTTGTTTTTTTTTAGGGTTCCGTAGCCGAATGGCAAAAATCGGATCCCTTAAAGATTCGCCATGTCTGTCTGTCCGTGTATGTCACAGCCACTTTATTCCGAAACTATTAGGACTACACAGTTGAAACTTACTAGGAAGATGTATTCTGTAAACCCCATACATGGAACTGAAACTAAAAAATATTTTATTCATCAAAACAATACGTGTGGGTGTCGTGATAGATAAGAGGTTTTCTAAATTATATGAAAACAAGTAAATAAATGATAAATTGAAAAGATCATGAATTATAATAATTGATGATAATGATGACCAATATTTATTTTTAAATCTGTTATAACATGACACATATTTTTTTATATTTTTGGAGATCTGTTCCATGTGACATCGAAACAAATTCAAAGGTCACGACATTATCTTGGCCAAATTTATGTGGACACGACAGAACCGCACAATTTGAGTGAATGTGTTCAGTCAGTGCACACATTCACATTGAAGTCATAAAATGCATGTTAGATGATAGTTTAAATGCAAATGTAAATTGATAGTTATTTACTATTCATGAATTCACGACACAGCTCAACATAACTAATATCTTATTGTCATGTATCTTTGTAACTACTCAAGTATGTAAGTACGATATGGCGACTTTGAATCGACGTCGCGTCGCCTAGGAATACACCGCACTAATCGACGGGGAATCGGCTTGTTGTGGTCCTGTAGAGTTTTATTTTCATACAATAAAAGCGAAAATAAATCGCTTTTTGACGACGAACCCGACCCCGCGTTAAACTAAATGAGACGATACTGGATCGGTTCAAACCGATTTTTCGTTGATAACTGCGGTAACTCCCTCGCTTTTCTCTTATAGGTTTATACCCGGCAATGATGACAAGCACTTCTGCAAGCCAAGCGCGGTGGCTGTCCTGTCCACTGGCGACTTCTTCGTGGCAGACGGCTACTGCAACCACAGGATTGTCAAGTTTTCTGCAGATGGGAAACTTATATTGCAGTGGGGGATCAGTGAGTACCTACTTAGATTGTATAAGTAGCTGGTGTATTTTTATTTTTAAGTAGTTATTTTATTATTTAATCAGCTTTTTAACCAAAAATTTACCCATCATTCCACTTCAGTTTTTACAGTGTTACAAATGTTGTAGGCTTTATTTTCATTGATAATAATATATCGTCATTATTCTACGTGCGCGTTACTTGGGATCGGCGCTGCCGTCAGTTCTATATTCACCCTTTTATCACGAAGTTGTCCATTACGGCTTAATATCAATATTTACAGTTTTACCTCATACCACTAATAAAGATTTATGATTTTCATCCAGTAATTAATAATGGATAAATTCGATAGCAGACCTGGATGAAATCCATATCTTTAGTAGGTAGAGGTATGTGATACAGAGTGAAATGTTCCTCAGTTCCTCATCCTCCATAGAAAAAGGATGACCCTCCGACAAGATGGTTGAAGCGTCCTTGCATTTTCGAGTTTATCAAGACAATTCCCTGTTTTCTATATTCATATTCACCATCCCACAGGTCACGGCAACTCTCCGTTCGCGTTCAACGTGCCCCACGCGCTCACACTAGCGGAGGACCGGGGCCTGGTCTGCGTGGCCGACCGCGAGCGAGGGCGCGTGGCTTGCTTCCGACACGACAACGGCACCTATGAGGGCAGCTTCAGCAGTTGGCTGATGGGCGGCAGACTGTTTAGTGTTGCTTACGCTCCTGTGCATGGTGAGTCGTCATCCTTAGACTTTCTGGTTGGACGCGGAGATGGTGAACGGAGCAAAGATTTGACGGAATGGTGGTAAAAAGCGCTGTGGGTTGACCATATCGTCAAAGTCAAGAAAAGCCGCCATAACAGTCATGACGGCTACCTACATACAGGTACTTTTTATTCCCTAAAAAAGTAAGCAAAGTTTGTTTTTACGCGAGTGAAGCCGCGGGCATGAGCTGGTGCTTTAATATAAGCTCGCTGGTAAATTTTCAACATTTATCGTTGAGCTGAAAGTAGAAAATCCAAAAAATATAATAATATAATATATAATTATACTACATTAAGATAGTGGGGAGTGGGGACTATCTTAATATATTATAAAGATTTATAATAGAACTCAAACATTTTGCAAAAAAATAGTAGTTATGCAGAAAAATGTAATTATCTAAGATGAATCGACAACTGTGAAATTGCCGATTTACCTTTGAAATAAGGTAGGACTGTGACGAATCTGCGTGTGAAAGGTACCTATCAGGCAGGCCCTCAGGGCGTACGCTAAAATTAGTGATGCGAGTGAGGGTACACCCTCGCGTGTCTGTATTGAAAAATAGTATGAGCAGCTCTAAATTGCGCGGGCGTGTTTGACGGGTTTTCTAAGGATAATTTAACAGTACGTCCGGAATGGACATCCGCTCCGTGCACCCACGCTAGTAGCATGCGCCCTTAGTAGCAGCGGTAATGACTTTCCATCTGGTAAGGCCCGACCGCTTGCCTGCCCTTGTTCCATATTACTTGACGTCTGCGCTCTGCGCATCACGTTTTCGCTTCCATTCTCTCCAACCTATCATCCACTTGCACTTGTTTCATTCTACATTCTTCGTTCATTTCTTTGATCGTCCTCTCTGTCTTCATCCGTCAACATTTATATTTATCGCTCTGTTAGCCACATGCTTTTTGCGGTGTGACTTTATCACTATACGCCCATAATTCCGCAAGTTATCTTTAAGTCTCATGTACTATGGAGCAAGCGTATGGCCATCAACTGGGCACAAATCTTTCGTGGCTGCTACTGAGAATTCTTAAGGTGGATGCGCAAGGGTAGCCCGCGAAATTTAAATTTTCTTACGTTTAATGCAATTTGCAGGTCAGTGTCAGGTTGTATGTTGATGAAAATATGAATCGCGCCAGTAACACGTATGGGGTTACAGAATTGTAATCATTCAAATCATCAGTACAACCATCCAAGTTCATATAATTCCAAAGAGTGACTTTTTCATGAAATAGCTATAGAATGGGGTTATATGAACTTAGAGGATTGTATTGATGATTTCAATGATTATAATTCTGTAACTCCATACATGTTACTGGCGCGATTCATATTTTCATCAACATACAACCTCACACTGACCTGCAAATTGCAATAAACTTGGGAAAATTTAAATTTCGCGGGCTACCCTTGCGCTTCCACCTTAATGGAATAGCTCAATAACTATTTACTCAGCAGTGGCTCGGCGAGTTGCCACCGACACTAACAAGACTTACTTACTTCACAGGAGGCCGTCTCTACGTGGTAAACGGACCCGACAGTCCCTTACCAAACCCTGTACCAGTCCGCGGCTTCGTGATCGACTTCGCCACCGGCCGATTGATCCAAACCTTCGCCCCGGATGAGGGTCTACAGAACCCCCACGACATCGTCACCTCTGCTGATGGGTCCAAGGTTTATGTTGCTGAGTTGAACCCTTTCAGGGTGTACAAGTTCGTGGATGAGACGCTGAGGAATGAAAGCCGTTTGGAGAAGAATGTGACGTCTCATGTGAAGCCTACCGCGACTGTCGGTGAGTAGGTTTGTGTCTGTTCGTTTTGTTTTGCTTTTGTTTGTTTTTATGCGCATGGTTTTAAAATCAAAGGTTTATTAAATTGACGGTCGTACTCCTCCAAAACGCCTGCCAGCACAAATACTAAGAAGAAATGGCGGAACAAACTCCCCATTTGCCTGGTGCAACATTTAAGTGTGCAGTCGCGATGAAAACATTAATTTGACTTGTTCTTTTTCTAACGACGAATGCTAACTTTAGTAATGCAAAAGATAGGAACCTCAACCTTAGGAACCTTGATCGAACAGGTACCTTGTTCGAGCAAGAAATGTATTTACGTCTCGTCTTTGTACATTTTTTTTTGCTTTTCGCTTGCTTTTGTCTATTCTGATAGTCCAAAGTCAATCATGACGGTTATGTGTATTAATTGCAATTTGTATAGTCATGTTTTATGTTTGTTAATATTGTTATATTGCATCATAAATAACTTGTTCTGTTTAGGTTAAAATTAATCGTACTGAGGAATAATAGTAATTCTAATTTTATAGGAAATTATCAGATTTTTAGTTAGAAGGTATGTTATAATTTGTTTGTACCTATGCAGTTCTTTATACTATTGAGAGTTCCTAATACTACTTGAAATGTTATTTAAATTGCGTTATAAAACTTCTGTTTTTTATTGAAGTAATGGTTAGGTCACACAAGTAATTTCGGGTAATTGTGCACCGGACACAGGGAGTAGATAATGTACTAATTTATTGAAGTATCTGGTGTCCACAGTCTGCTATCTGTCTGTACCAGATTTAACGTTAGTCAGTGTAGTTCTGTCGCCGTATAACCATAAGTTACAGACAGGGACTGTACCACCATGTCTTAAAGAAGTATTATTTAAATCTTACTTCAGAAAGAAAAGGTGGAAAGAGGTAAAGTAGTTTCATCTCTATCCCACATAACAGATGACAGAGAACAAAAACCTGATTCCAGAAGTGGTAGGCAGCGCGCACGTGGGGGGCGCGGGCGGCGGGGGCGGGGGCGCGTGGGAGTGGTGGAGCGGCGCGCTGGGGGGCGCGGGGGGCGCCGCCGCCGCCGCGCTGCTGGCGCTGGCCGCGCTGGCGCTGCTGCGCGCGCGCAACACCGGTAAGGGGTACGAGGCCGAGCCGCTCGTGCATTGACACACCACACGAACATCACATACATTAAACAGGCTAATTGGTCAAACGTAGGCAATATTTTAAGTATTCATAAATACGAGCAAGTTTTACTATGGGACTCTGAAATATGAACATTGTTTCTAGTTATGCGACCTTGTATGGAGCAACTGATACTTTTTTCGCAATTCCGTGGCTGGTCCCATACTAAAAGTTGTTCATTTTCTACTACACGCCGCGAAACTATTGCCCACGTTTAACAAATCGCCCAGTATATAATTATATGGTACTAAACTCGCTCCCACTAAGGATTGATATAACTGAGACAAATACCTAGAAAGACACGATGTGCGCATCGATTAACGAAAAAAATTGAGGGAGTGACTATATCTCGTCGATAAAACGTGTTCAAATTAGTAGACACAAACAACGCAAGTGAGTTTTTCGCCTCACTTTGACCAGAGCTTAATAAAATGGAGTAAAATTACAACCGGTATTAATTAAGTCCAGTATATCCTAAAATTGACTTTATTTCTGATTTAATAATAAGAGGGTAACATATTGCTACTGAAAATTGGCCCTAAATTACTTTAATTTTGTTTTATTTTGTTCATAACAACACTAATAACATTTTTTTTCTACAAAGGGAACTGCCCTTTGTAGAAAAAAAATGTTATTAGCGTAATGACGCTGAGATTCTTTAAATTTTGCTTGCTAAGGGTATATGCGCAACTCATTATTTATCTTTATCATATAAATCCCCAATTATTCGAATAAAACTCGATAATTATTTACCCAATTTAAAAAAAAAAAAACATGTTTATAACATAACACCTGTAATCGCCGAAGGGCTAGGCAGAGGCGTACCTAATAGTACGCCCACCTATCGCTGGTTATGTTCTTTTAAACATTTGCTCAAATTATACATTACATTATAGAATAATACTTTGGGTATAACACCGATAGAAACATCACAATTAGCCATGCTTATATTTTTACCGTAGATATCATAATTTTACCTTTTAAGATTATGTTTTTTTTTTTTGGTTTTATGAAAATAATTTAAGGTGGATGCGCAAGGGTAGCCCGCGAAATTTAAATTTTCTTACGTTTATTGCAATTTGCAGGTCAGTGTCAGGTTGTATGTTGATGAAAATATGAATCGCGCCAGTAACACGTATGGAGTTACAGAATTGTAATCATTCAAATCATCAATACAGCTCTCGCAAGTTCATATAATCACATTCAATAGCTATTTCATGAAAAAGTCATTTTTTGAGATTATATGAACTTGGAGGGTTGTATTGATGATTTGAATGATCATAATTCTGTAACTCCATACGTGTTACTGGCGCCATTCATATTTTCATCAACATACAACTTGACACTGACCTGCAAATTGCAATAAACGTAAGAAAATTTAAATTTCGCGGGCTACCCTTGCGCATCCACCTTAATAAAGTGTGGATAATCCCAAGCGATAGTAAAGGACTAAATATTACAAAATATTATTATAAAAAATATACTGAATAGATAGGTAAGTTAATAAATGACAAAAATATCATATAACCAAGTATTTTAATGGTTATTTTCTGTGATTAATTTAACGAAAATATACAAGGCTATATTCTAAAATTATATATGAGTTGATTGGCTTTTGAAATAGACATCCTTAAAGGATATGATGATTATAAACAGTATTTATAATAAATAGCCAGACTATCTCTGGATTGCGATCTGATGTTTAAAAAAAATATTAATTATAAGAATAAATACTTTTAATTATGAAAACATTTTTATCAGTGCCTAGTGATCTCTAATCACAATGATCTAATATGGTTATTTCTTACTTGTTATTATTTTCCTTGTAGCTCGAATACAGTAGTGTTTTTTTATTTATTTCTGTATATTTTGTTCTGTAGTTTTAAGTTCACTACCTTCAAGAGATTATCATGTAGTTGCAAAAGAGAATGGGTGATTTAGATTCCAGTGCTCTATCAAGTTGAGGTAGGTCATAAAGAAACACCCATTCTCCTTTAATAATTGGTGTAAAATAGTTCCTTAAAACTTGCCAAGAGCTTCTTACTATATTATACAGTGTATCTTTTAATCATAAGTAAATGAACTATATTACATCAAACCACATCTTACAAAGGTTACTAAGTATTACTTTTCGCCGCCATCCAAATGAAAAATCTATTAACAACAAACCTAGCAATGGACATTACTGCATATTATAATGAAAATAATTGATTATATTTTTATGATGTCTAATTATTTGGTTGGCAGTGTGTGATAAGAATAAGGCAGCGGCTGCGCTGATAAAGCAAATGCGACGATTAAATTATGGCAAAGTAAATGCGACGTTTAAATTAATTACTGTTAACATACAAATACGCAATGGTCGCACATATCATAAGCCACGTACATAATCGTTTTGTTCTGACACATCGTAATATTACTAGCGGCCTCCGCCTTACTCGTTACTCTAGCTAGTATAGCTGTACAAGGATCTTTTGGCGTGTGGCCAAAATCAGAACTAATAATAAAACAAATGATTACTACCAACGTCTCCCTGTAAACGACATTCGAGCGCCAAAATATCCTTGCAGAATTGTTGCTAGTGCATTTATCTCACTATTCCGTTCAGTTATTTACTTTTACACAGACTCACTTTTATGTTATTTTGCGCTTTCAAATATTGTGATTGTAAAGAGTTGTGATGTGCAATTATACCGTTGTTTTGTTAAAATATATTTATTGGAAGCAGCTTCTTGTATTTTTATTTACGCACCGATGCATGCTACACCTTTTTAGTTCGGCTTTCAGTATTATGGTCACTTTTCCTAGTAAAGCACACTACGCTAATTTTGGTCATTGATGTAGTTTTTGGAAGTAGGTACCTATGTGAGAATCAATTGTTTCACTTCTGTTTTACTTTTTACTACTCACTAAGGTGGTCCGTGAATTTGAAATCGCGTGCAAAACGCCATTTCTGGACAGGTCCTGATTATAATATTTAGCACGTTTTCTTTTAAAATCGCTCTCGTAAAAATAATAATGTTACATTTTAGGTCGAAAATAAAAACACTAAAAACAGGGTTCCGCGTCTATTGGTACCTAATTTATACTACAGCGCGCGTCCCCACTTATACCATGATTGCCAGCAAAACTTCGAACATGAGTAAAATGCAGAAGCAAAATGTTCAACCATTCGAAACTCACAGAAAATCACGTTTTCTCGAAAATTTCTATTTACGACTCAAGTCACCATGTTGAAAGCATTAAATTTAATTAAACCAGGTCGGCAGATCAGGGCAAAAACGGCCATTTGTGTGCCGTAAAACGTGATTTTCTATGAGAGTTTCAAAAAACAAACATTCATTGTAACTTTGTATCTTGTTTTTGCAAATATCTCAAGAACTGAACGCCTGGGTCAATAATAATGAAAGATGAATTTTTTGACCTGCCTACCTTACGCCATTTTCTTGTATTTGCATAAAACGTCTATCTGATATCACTTGAAACAAGTATTGTATGATAATAATCTTCTAAAGCGTCACGGGTCTGTGTACTGATATATACCCTATGGTTGTATTGGTGGCAGTGATTGTATTGATACCAGCTATTAATTACTACAGGTTTTATGCTAAGCTGATATTTTAAAAATAAAATGGCGAGGTTTAAGCAGGCCAGGCTGCATACAAAAATATTCCAACTCCTTTTTATCCAGGGGGTGATGAAAAGTACCATTTTTCAATTGATCGGTAGAAAGACAATTTTCATCTGAATTGCACTAGAATATGCAATAAGCAGCCGAATGGTTGAATTTCACCCAATTATATCAGTAAGTCAACTAACACATTGGTAGGTCGCAAGGGCGTGACCCGTCGCCGCTGGGAGTACGGGCACGGCGAGTTCAAGCTACGTCGTCTGCTAGAACGTCGCCGGTTTACCCGCGTACACTCCGATGACTCCGACGAGGAACCGGCGCCCATGCTGCCGCAGACCGTCCCCGCTAACGCATGATGCCCATGCAAGCGCCGCGACAATCAATGCTATATGTGAACCAAGCGAGAACGTAGGACCTGACTCTTGAAAGCGAATTTCACTAATAGAACTGAACAGTCAGCATATCAGGAAATCCGCTAATACTCGCGTGGGGTGTATGCTGTCAAAATGTCCATAGAAGAATAGTCGCACGCGTTCGCGCGTTTTAGTACTGCTCATACATTATTTTTTCAATAGAGATAACGCAAGCGTGCACCCGTACCGCGTGTTTTGGCGGAAGCCCTAAACCGCGTTCGATAGCTGTCAATGACGCAAACACTGATGGTTTTTGAACGCGGTTTAGGCACATGTGCTGATAATGTTTACTATCAATAGTGAGATTGGCCCTAAGCCCCATTTACACGATGAAAGTTTCATACCTGTGAGATTCAATAAAATTGAAGTAACTATGGGTGTACCGCAGGACTAATCGGCTTGAGCTGCATGTTCTAAATGGTAATGTCAACATTGTTTAGACGTTGGAACTTCTATTGTTGTTTCAAATGATTTTATTCAACAGGCAATGAAATTGCACCGTGTAAATGAGTCTTTACTCACTTAAAACGTGGTTCAACTCTGGTACGACTACTTAGGACTCTTGAATCCTGATGAATACAATCTGAAGTCAATCACAATTCGACAAGAAAGGAGGTGTCTGGTGATTGTACAAGTAATAGAGAAGTATGGAAGAAGAAGACATGCTGCGCCGACCCCAAATAAGTCGGGATTAGGGCAGGAGAATGATGATGATGATGAATCACAATTCGAGAGACGTGATTGCTGATTGGCTGTTGATGATTTGGATCTATCAAAAACAGCTGCATACAGTTGTAAGATTTCACAGCGTGCTAGTTACCTATTTTTGGGGGTTGATTAGCATTTCGGAAACCGGGTATTTGTCACAATTAAACCAAGACACGTTGAACCACGTTATGTAATTAAAAATAATGTTTGTGGACAAAAGAAAAAAGCTTCGATAAAGACTCGGACAGTCTTTATCAAAGCTTTTTGCTTGTTTCAAAATTTTTGTTGATATTTTTTTTCAGCTATGTTTATTTTTATTTACAACTTTCTTTTTTTTAAGTAAATGTGGGTTTCTTGAACGCATTTTAGTTATGCATAAACACCACATTTAATCAGAAAGATATTTCCTTCCAGTTCCTGAACAATTATTATTTAATTTTGAAAAAATATTTCGCTCTCACTTGTCTGTTTGTAAAATTGAAAATTAAATTTAAAAAGAAAAAGTTCAGTCGTACAATTATCACTAGTCTAATAAATACGAGCTTTGGGTGAATGTGAAATCTTAAATTATTCCGAGTCTAATAAAATTAACTAAAGAAATTCCGCAGACGTGAAGTATCGATGAAAATACGACCTTGTATAATAATAATGATGTAGCATTTCATTTTGTTAGACTACCTTGTTAATGTTTAGGCATGCAATGTATATAATATTATTTATTGAAACTGTGAAGGTGTGCATTTTACAAATATTTTTACTCTTGGTATTGTGGAATGTAGGTAGGTATACTATAAACGAAAGGTCCTAAAGATTCTTCGGACAGGCCTATTCTGATACTTCAAAGAGAGAGATACTTTATCAATTATTTTACAGCTTATTATGACGAATGTATTATAAATATATTATATACTACTTACGACATTTAAAAAAAAATATCACTTTTCATTAAGTATAGCCTTTATGCCATATTTATTTGAGACGACATTGCAACCACATAAGCAAAATATTGAAGTGCACTTCAAAAAATCACTATAATCTTTTTGCTATTATAATATGATTCCTGGGCGACAATTTTGGATCGAACACTGGTCGGATCTCACACAACAGACCTGTAACAAGACAATATGTTTATTTAAATACTCACCATAAGTTTAGTTTTCTGCCTAAACTGCCCGCAACCAATTGATGAAAAAAAGTTAAGTTTCTGTAAAAGGCAATACTGACATAGGGTGCATAGACCATTCCTTAACATCACGCAGGTAATCCCGGAAGGATTAGGCAGAGGTGTCGGTGTCCCTAATAGTACACATGCATTACCCTTTGTCAGTGTCTTTTTTTTTTTCAAAAACTGACTGACGGAATTGATGTTTTACATAATCAAACAGTTATAGTCTAAAGATAGAATTAAGTTGAATTAAAACAGTGTCCAATATGTCTGCCTGTACAGGGGCGTGCCGTCCATAGAGGCAATTAGGCCTAGCCTACCCTACCATTCCTACCAACAACGCAACAAATGCATTTATTATAACTATATTAATAAAAAATAAAAAACTCCTGTTATAATACTTATAGCAACTTGTCGCAGCCGTGTGACGTAACTGATAAATACTACGACGTTCGCTCCCGGCCGTTTAGGCAAGGCCGCAGCCGGCCTAATTTCCATTGATAAATTTACGCACACTGATCGTTATTTTCGTGTATATGAACGGCACACATAGTAAATAGGGGCGTAAACTCCTGCGAGTGTAGCTGGCTAGCTGGCCACTGATTGGCTGCCCCACAAAGTATTATCCGGCTAAAACGGTATGCAGTGATGCAATTATATTTGGTAGTGTTTTTTTATCGACAAAATAACAATTGTATTTTTCTTAGAAGCCATATTTGTTTCATGTGACTAGCAAAATTTATTTCGCGATCTTCAGTGTTTTGATTTTTATAATATCTGACGTTTGTAATTCGTTTTGAAACGTATAGTAGTGTAAATATTATTTGTTGTATTTGTTTATTAACTTAGAAATGGTGTTCTGTTGTGAAGTTTGCGCTTTTAGTGTGTATGTTAAAAGTTAAAAACAGTAAGTATTCACAATCGTTTAATGATAAGATTCAAGTTGTGTCCAAAGAAAGATGTGTAGGTACCCGAATTACGAGAATTAACCTAAAATTCATCGTCATTTCAAATTAATCTTTCTTCTGTTTGCATTGTCAGTAAATCGTGATTTGAACCTTGATTAATGCAGAGTTCTTGTATTTATAACTTTGGTTTTAATAGGCTTATTTTAAAGGTTTGTTTTTCAAATATTCCGGTCAGAAAACTCTACCTTTTTTTTGTTTACAGCGCTCTCTGTTTTATTTTTTAGAATTTTTTGTAGCGGAGCGACATCCTTCGTTCTTGTATTGACAGAATTCCATTGAAATTCCTGATATTTAAGCTAGATGGCGTTGTTTCTCATAAGTGAATATATCAATAGATGTGAGTACTTTGAGGGTCATCTTAGCGTGGCTGGCCTGCCTTCCGCGGAGAACCACTGCACGCCACTGCCTGTTTATACATTGGAGTGGAGCGAAAAAGTGTACAAACATTAATGAATAAAATTATTTTTGGAACCCTATTGATATTTTCCTAGCTCTGCACATTTTCGGTTTTTACCGCCACACCCTAACATTTTCTAAGTGTGCCTAAGTTTCATGTTAACTCGGTGAAATTAATTCAAATTGACACCTTTCGTCAATTTGAATTCATACAATTTTCAGAATATCACAGAATATTTACCTAAGTTGGCAGTGAATTTGCTTAGCAATTTCAATTTCCCTGACTATACATTGATAAAAAGTATTTATTTAAGAGTAGGTACTATACGTATTTATAATTAAGAATGTACGCTCGTATCAGCTAAGTCGCCAATATAATTGGTACACCTATAACGTTATCAAAATATTTGTTTATGATAGGAATTACCTACATAGTTTAAAAAAAAACGCACAATGGAGACCACGGTCCTGAAGAGAAAATCAGAATTGAATTAACCAAATTGTATTGTAAAGGCGTAAATGATGCACAACGCAATTTCGTTGAAATTCAGCTCTTCAATGAAAAATTGCATTATACATCTTCAAGACGCATCTCCCATTGTTCGTGTTGGGACTAGCGTACGCCTAAACTAGGCGCAGCGTGGTTTCACTACCAAACAAATATCCACAGTGCTTTTCTTGAAATAAAGCCGAAAATAAATAAGAAACTTATGACCGTGGCTTCCTTGTGGTTCAATACCCCTTGCACATCATTGTACAAATATTTCTATGTGCCAAAGAAAAAAATCTAGTCTTAAGTTTGATTTGTCGCTTTCTATCACTCGTGTATGTATTCCTATGAAGCGATGTCTGTACATACAAGTTGTATGATGTGTAAAACTGTGAAGTAATTCAATGTCAAATAAGTGTATTTTTGTCTCCACCATTAAATTAATTTAGTTAAGAGAACTTTTGGTTTTACTTCTATTCAGTAGTTTAGAGACGCGATCACCCATAATGTTTCAGTATCTCCTAACCTGCGGGCTTAACCACTCGCATTCCCAATTTTTACGGTGTCGAGCAGATTTTTAAACATAATATGAAAAATAATACTAGACGATAACTAAATGCAAAGCTATACAAGGTGGAACATAATCAACGCAAGACCTGCCGTGTGGTCTCTCGGACCATGAACCTTAACAACTTTTGTTCTACGAGGTTCAGATATTTGCCAAAAAAAAACAACACGGTAAGGTGAAACTAAAAAAATATTATGAATTTTCAAAAGTCATAGAACAAAAGGTCTTTAGTTTCATGGTCTCAGACATCACACGAGAGGTATTGCGTATATTATGTAATTTTGTATATAAGAGCCTTATTGGATTCTACAGCACCATTTAGGTCTCATCTACATGCAGTTTCAGTGAAAACAGGCATTAGACTAACTTAACATTGGAATTCTTTCAACAGGCAATATCGATGTGAAATGTGTCGAACTCTACTACCACGCGCCGCCCGTGCAGCGGGCCACGTTGGTAGGGGAAGGCGGGAAGGTGCCTTCAGCACTTACCTCTCTCCAAAACATACAGCACTCTATCTAGCAGCACCACAGTCTCCACAAGCGGGGCCAGTGCCAGCCGCAGTGTGTACACCACGACCACACGACGCCATTGCGCCAGGTCGGCTAAGCCACGCGACCACACAGTGGGCGATGTTGGTAGGGGAAGGTGTACGCGCTCTATGGCTTGGGAACAGTACCTGTATTTGAGTTTGAACACAAGTAATCAATTATATTTAATTTTGAACGAAAGGAGTGACTATATCATAATATACTGAAGTGAGCTGTATATTAATAGAAATTATTAAAATATCTTACTTTTCGAAAGTCATGGTATCTGAATGTTTGATGCTCCTGACTGGAGCATGTCGTAGTTTAGGGTCATGTTCCACTAATATTCTCTCCAAAGCTGCCCTGTATGCATGTATCTGTAAATGAGAAATACAGAATAACATCACATCACACCAGGGGCCTTAGTCTGCTATTGCAATAGTGTCAGAATGGTCTATCATTGATTTAATAAGGCCCCGCGCAGACGAATTACCCTTTGTACGCACGTCAAACGAGTTTCGAACGCGCTTCAATACGCCGTGGGCTAGGGGCCTTATTAAATCAATGATAGACCATTCTGACACTATTGCAATAGTCGACTAAGGCCCCTGGTTAGGCAGAGGAGTACTTATGGATCATGATCCCACATTTCACTATTTTTAAGTAATGGGGCGAGACTATTTCCATAAACTAGGACCAATCCAGATTCCAGACTACTACTGAGAAGTTTCTGATGGAAAAACCCCATTAGCCAACAACTAGATTAATTGAATTAAAACATTTTCTTTTTTTACCTTCAGATCTCCATAATTTCCTTTACGAAGCCTCTCACAATACACCTCGATGGCATGACAAGATATTTCTCTACTCGGAAATGATAGCTTACTATTCAAACTCTTCGCAAAGTTACTCATGGGATACCCTTGGTCTGGACCATCACAGGTCAGCTTCATAAAACAACAACCAACGACACAGATAAACTTTATATTAGAAGATTCAACAAAGTGTTTCAGTAATAACGGTCCCAAGTCTCCACAAGGATGGAGGCCTATTAAACCGTATTTCTGCATACTGTCAGGTAGAGGCAGTGACAGAAGCTGATGGTGACTTGATAAGGTCACGTTGAAGTGTAGAGGGCGCCTCAGTTCTGCTATGGCTTCAGAAGAAAGATGCTTTTTGACTGTGTATTCCAATTGCAAGTCAAGTTTCCTGAAAAATTAAAACTTTACTAAAGACAAATTGATTTCTTTTTACAAAGGTTAGATTTTTTAAATGTGTAGTCAGAATATAGTATGTGCAACTTGCACTCAATATACCATTTCCATTAATACATACCAAGGGTACAGACCTAGCCTCCTCAGTCAGCTGCGTCTGGCACTCAATCCCTGCAGCATACATGTCATCCCTGTAAGCCAGGACTCGCACTAAATGTCCCAGGCCTGAGCCAAAGTCTATCACAGAGTTACAACCACTTTGAAAGGCAGTATCCACCACCACATCAGCCATCAGGCTTATCTCATGTCTCTTCTTTAACTTCACATGTTTCAAAAACAAATTCTTTAACTTCGGGTGATATTTACATGTGTCTAGGGTAGTTGATTCTTTTTTATTATTTTCTTTTTTATAGTCCCTTTCTCTTGGTAAGGTGAGTGCCTGTACAGTCTTTATTAAGGCTAAGAATGATAGTGGTAGTAACTGGTTCGATGGCCTGTTAGAGAGAATTATTCCTAAGTGCTGGGGATCCATATGTTCGAAAGTATGTCGCCACGTATCCGGCAATTTATGCCAATGATCGTCAACGAAGAAGTCCTAAAAAGTAAAAGTATAGGGCACTTAGATGATGCAAATAATAATTGGCCGTTTACGTAGAATGCTTATGCCCAAATCAATATTATATCTGAATGATATTATTTTGTAAAATTGTCTTACTAAAACAAACAAGTCCAACAGCCAGTCGTACATTCGTATAACTTTTAGAGACATCTCAAGAGCAGATTCCACACATTCTTTTTGCGAAGACATGAGAAATTAATATGGAAAAATTGCAAATATTCAACAACAAACCCACGTTACCCAGTTTGTTATGACAGCAATGTCAAAGTAGCAGATGACATTTTTTTTTCTTTTTCTCATTAATTTTATGGCCTGATGTAGCAGATGACAGGTCTGCCCAAATACCTAGTGGTGGAAACAGCGGTATGTAGTCGATTAATATTCATTAATTTACAAAATCACAAGAAACCATATTTCGAGTCAAAACTTTCAACAAGGTATTAATAAGATGTGCCAAATGGCTAAAGTCCCGAATTTAAGCTCTATTCAAAAACGTTTACATATTAAAGAGCAGGGGCCTTAGTCTGCTATTACAATAGTGTCAGAATGGTCTATAATTGATTTAATAAGGCCCCTAGCCCACGGCGTATTGAAGCGCGTTCGAAACTCGTTTGACGTGCGTACAAAGGGTAATTCGTCTGCGCGGGGCCTTATTAAATCAATGATAGACCATTCTGACATTATTGCAATAGTAGACTAAGGCCCCTGCTCTATTAAGGTGGATGCGCAAGGGTAGCCCGGGAAATTTAAATTTTCTTACGTTTATTGCAATTTGCAGGTCAGGGTCAGGTTGTATGTTGATGAAAATCTGAATCGCGCCAGTAACACGTATGGAGTAACAGAATTATAATCATTCAATTCATCAATACAACCCTCCAAGTTCATATAATCTCAAAAAGTGACTTTTTCATGAAATAGCTATTGAATGTGATTATATGAACTTGGAGGGCTGTATTGATGATTTGAATGATTATAATTCTGTAACTCCATACGTGTTACTGGCGCGATTTATATTTTCATCAACATACAACTTGACACTGACCTGCAAATTGCAATAAACTTGAGAAAATTTAAATTTCGCGGGCTATCCTTGCGCTTCCACCTTAATACTCTGCTCTTAATAGTGGCCTAGCGTGGGTTTTGCCGCCTTCGCTATTTACATGAATAGGTAGCAAAAACCGAAAATTTGTAGCAGTTTAAATTCTTAATTTATTACACCAAAAAAACTCAACAGAATCTTCTATACAATTTTAAATGTCAGTATAAAATGTACTTAAGTCATATTGGTATATGTATATATATTTTACACTGCAAGCTTTGCAATTGATGATGCCGGCGGCGGCGGCGGCAGGTTAGACGAATATAGTAGTTGTATTGTGTAAGGACGGCAGCGGTAAGCCAGCTCGCTTGCCACCCGGGCCATGGCCCCTCTGCGCTACTGGCTCATTACTCGCGACGCGTTGTTGAAATATATTTCAGCAGGGGAGCCTGGTCACCTCAAAATATCGGTCTGAGAAGAATTGTACTAATACAATTAAGTGAATTCTCCTAACAGGCTTCAGTGAACCACTACATCGTGATTATTGAAGTCCCTAACTAAATTAACAACAATTGACCTTTGGTCATCCCCTAACTGGCACTAGAAATGTTGCTTCTCTTTAATTAAGCTATCCCACAGCCATCAGATTCCAACATAATTAAGTAGATTTAACTTGAGATTAGTTCTAGAGAATTATTCTTACCCTAGGCAGCTTATGTCTATGAAAGATAGGGTGAATTCCGTAGTTCAAATGTTATCACCGCCGAGCGGTTGACGTGACTATAGTTGTAAATAAACCGTTTTAAACCAAAATCAGTGGTTTAAAACCCGTTTTAAATTTGTTTAAAACGGTTTAAAACCACGACCACGTGGGCCGTACATTGATTACGAATTACTTAAAAAAAATAGTTTAAAAGGCTAATTGAAATCATTTACCATTTTTATTAATATATGTGAAGTCATATATCATATTTATACTACTATTTAGGATTAGACACTGAAAACAATCATGTTTTGGGTATTTATTAAAATAAAACGGCAATGCCGCATTTTTATTTTTCACTTTGCTACCAAAATCGCAACGGGGAGAGATGGGGCAGGTAGGGATCGATTTTATGTTTGTCTGTCATGTTAATGAAGGTTATTTTAAAACATTTTTATTTTATTTTCCTTTTATATATTCTAAATCAGGAAGGAGGTGTGGTCTAGATAACTTCGTATAAAGCCTCAGTGCATTCCAAAAAAAAACATTCTAAACCATATTAAACCGCTAAGTGTGGTTTTAAATCGTTTTAAACCAAAAAGACCGTTTAAAACCAAATGGTTTAAAACGTTTAAAATTCGTTTTGCATCTCTAGACGTGACACAGAATTTGCAGACTATTTTTAACCCTAATTTTTTATGAGTTCACTAGTTTTTGTTTATTGCTTCATTGGTCTAATGGGTGGTTAGCACTGCTGATGAGGCCCTGGGTTCAATCCTCAAGGTCGCGGTTGATACTTTTGATAGCAATAGGGTCGCCCCCTACAGTTGGGGAAAATAGTCGGGATGATCACAGATCACTAGGTTACCCAAAGGAAAAAAAAAATACAGCATAATTAACAAAGATGATTTTATTGGTAGGTAAACACTAACACACTAAACCCTATGTTTTTACACAGCAATAAGCAGTCCGTTTACGTAAATATTACTTTAATAGTGCTGCATGGTACTTTTGGCGTTTGAGTGACATTTCCCGGGCGCTGTTGGTAAATAATTGTATCTGTGAAAATTGTAGTTACTGAAAAAACAAAATGGCGGCGTTAGTTCTGACTAATATCACGCGCCAATAAACAAAAAAAAAAAACATGCAATACTATAAACATATTGTTGTTGAAGATTCTCAAAATGCATCGTTAATTAAAATGTTTTAATTATCACATGTGAAAAGATATTGTAATTCAGTCACTTAAAAATAAGTTAATTTCACACTTTCGACCTTAACACTAAACACAAATGCCATTATTAAATACAATTCAGTGCCTGTGATGTATAACAACGAGATGTAGGTACAGAAATAATCTTACAAATTACAATCCATATAGTTGATCAATATTGAACCTTATTACCGCTTCCTAGGGTCGCCAGTAAAACGTTAAGTACTTGATGAATCCATACTACTGTTTACAAAAGGACATGTATGGTTTCTTAAGCTGCAAACTACATAATTATATATTAAAAACTAGCTGTTGCCCGCGACCTTCGTTTGCGTGAAATTATTATTAAAAAAATATTACTTTCCTTTTTGAATCAAATTTTATAACCAATTATAAGGGTTTTCATTTTTTTGCACGGAATCCTATTTATTTTTCTAAAATAAAAGCAGCATATGTTAGACCCTATAATATCAGCTATCTGCCAGTAAAGTCCCGTCAAAATCGGTCCAGCCATTTCGGAGATTAGCCGGGACAAACAGACAGATAGACAAAAATTATTTTAAAAAAACCTGTTTTTGTTATTAAATACGGTAAACACTGTTGCCTATACACGTTCATTTGCATTCAGTTAATAGGTGTTGTTTTGTGATTACAAACAGACACTTTTCAATTTATTTATTTGTATAGTGTTCACAATATAACAGAACAGAAATAATAAACAGAAATAAATTTGAAGGGTTCCGTTGCTAAATGAAAAAAAACGGAACCCAGATTCGTCCTATCCGACTGCCTGTCCGTCCGTATGTCACAACCCTTTTTCTTCGAGACTGTTGAAATTTGGAGAGTAGGTGATGTCAAAGTTATGAAAAAAATAAGGGGGATTAATGAATAAAATAAGGGTGGCTATTCCCCTTATTTTTTTCGGTACAAGTAAGGTACAAGCGAATGAGGGTAAAAATCTACGTATAAAAAAACTTTCAACAAAACTTGGTTTGAATAACATTTGATATTTAATTTTTGAGATATGGGACTTTTTTGTGAAACTGCAGCCAGTAACATTGTTTTTCACTAACATACTATGAAAAACTAATTTAGTTTTGCTGTTGAGTGCAAATTGATATACATAATATGTATGATTTTGGTTCTAAGGAAACCTTTGTGCGCGAGGCTGACTCGCGCACAAATTAAATAAAACATGATAAGCCATGTACTTAGTATAAAAATTGTAAAAAAATAACATTGTATAGTATATACAGGCATTTACATACATACCTAGTGAATATATTTTGTAGAATTATTTAATTTCATCAAAAACTTAGATAAAACTTAAATAAATAAATCTATATAAAAGTAAATATATTAAGTAAAATGCATGTGATTGTAAGTAACGACAAACGTGCTGGAATACATAAAACCTCAATGGTGTTAGATGCTTTGGCATTATTACCCAGTTTCCTTTCGAACTGGACAAACATCTCCAAAATACTGTCAAAAACGAACTTCGTGTTCGAATATTCTTCTAAAAGTAAAGTTTTATCCAATGCCAGATAGTAGTTTGTACAGACGCCAGCACATCAAGCTACCCGAAACTGTCAAATTTTCCCAATCAACATTGAACCGAATGCTTTAGCCATAAAGTTGAAAATCCATTGAAGAAATTTGACAGATTGTAGTAGCTTGATGTGCTGGCGTCTGTCCAATCGAAACATTTGCGGTCGACCACTTCCACCCGTATGCCCTGAGTTATAAGGTTGAACAGTGGGCGACCGTCACTGAGTGCGATAGTACATTATAATCGCTAGGTTTTCTTATGATAACATAGCGCAGGCACATCACTATGAATTATTAAAAGCAGTTAGCGGGAATGAGGCGGTTCGATATTCTATTTTAACTCTACAGTAATAAAAATAGTCCTTTTTAACTTAAGGTGGATGCGCAAGGGTAGCCCGCGAAATTTAAATTTTCTTATGTTTATTGCAATTTGCAGGTCAGTGTCAGGTTGTATGTTGATGAAAATATAAATCGCGCCAGTAACATTTATGAATTATAAAAAAAAGAAATTTTAATCGTTAAAATTATCAGTATAACTCTCCAAGTACACATAATCCCAAAGAGTGACTTTTTCATGAAATATCTATTGAATGGGGTTATATGAACTTGGAGGGCTGTATTGATGATTTAAATGATTATAATTCTGTAACTCCATACGTGTTACTGGCGCGATTCATATTTTCATTAACATACAACCTCATACTGACCTGCAAATTGCAATAAACTTAAGAAAATTCAAATTTCGCGGGCTACCCTTGAGCTTCCACCTTAAGGATTTCAGGAAGTGCCAAATTCAGATATCTGTAATATTCCTTACATGGTAAGTAACTGATTTAAGCATACAGCCTTTGATATTATATAATGTCTAGATGGACCGTCGCTACAATAAAAACAAAGAAAACCAATAATCAACAATCCAACAATCTCAAACATGTGTGCGTGCGGCAGCGTGCAGCCGGTGTACAGAGACAATAGACATGTCTCTGTGTGCGAACTTATAAGCCAACAGTTGGCTGATATTTTTTGACACGTTTGCGCACATTTGATGCTCTATCTAGACATTATATAATCAAAGCATACAGCCTTTTATAAAAATGACGCTGGTATACATACACATTAATATAAAATGTATTTGATGATAAACTTAATTGAGCACAGATTAACAAATAATTATAATTAGGCGATAAGTACACGACTTTAATGAATACTTACCATTATTTGTTGCACTTATTTACATATTGCTTATCGAAATTGTAAAATCGACTAAAATAACTTAGATTCGAAATTTCGTATCCGGTTTGACCCTATATATTCTAAGACAAAACTTTTTCAAAAAGCATGAGATTCTTTGTAACATATTTAGATCTACAGCGCGAGATTCGTTCGTTCGTACTCTCGAGGTATTTTCGAGACAATACTGGTCATTACGCGAGGGAAAGTTTGGGAATGCTTCTGTACAAAAATGGGGGTAGTAAGAAAACTCTTCGATTAGTTCAAAGTAAGGGTATTTTGCAGCTGCCAACCGAAGGTCTCGCTCCAGAGAGCACGGGGACGCAATATAAAACCTGTACTTCTTTTTGTAAGCATGCAGTAGCTTCTCAGCGTTTGTCAAGACGTCATCGACTTGTAAAAATAAATTCTGCATTGGCTTTGATCCATATTTATGTATAAATGTGGTGGGAGCAAGTCTATATTTATGTCCTGTCTGCGTATCCCGGTACACTTTGGTTGTGCTCTCCAATTGAAGCAAAAACGTTGGTATGCTGTAACTGTGTGTAGTTATGACGTGGGTATTGACTCCATAGTTGTTCTTGATCTCATAATAGAGGCTATTGGCGAAAGGGAATATGCCGCCCTGGTGGATGAACCCGAAGAATAAAGTAAATAAAGCGTTCAGCGCATACCAAGTATAACGAAGTGTTGTTTTGAGTCTTCTTGTTTTTGGTCCATCGCTTTCGTTGGTGTGCAGATGGTTTCCGAAGAGATATATTAGGGGGACAAGCACTGGGATGATGAAGCGCGCCTCTTGGTGTGGGAACAGTGACAGCACAGCAATCGGGATGACCAGAGAGAATAGCATAAGTCCTGTGATGCTCTGGATTTGCGGTAACTTGCTGTACTGGCCGCGAACAAACCTGAAAAAATGTCTAACTACTTATTTGTACAGAAGAATAGTAAGAACTAGGAGCCTATTATGGAAATATCATACAAATATCAGTGGGCGTTTACAAATTATTTACAGAAAGTAATTTGAAGAATAACTAGCAGTATTCTTCAAATTACATTCAAGTCAAAGCGAATAATTACCTATTGTTTAAGGAGTCGTTGTCTTAACTATTGTAAAACCTCATACAAATGGAAATACCATTGTTCTAGCGACGTTCTTATCATGCTTTGGAGTGAGCGACGACGAGCTTGATAAACGACCGTCAAGAGTTAGTACGGTAATTTTTTTAAATGCCTACCCCCTAGTGTCTTCGGTTAGGACAAGAAGTGGCGGAACAAACTCCCTAACAACACACATCATGTTTAATCTTACCTGTAAGTGTTGACGGCCAGTGTGACGACGGCGATGACCCCCAACACGTTGAATAGCAGCGGCACATTCACGGCGAGGTGCAGCCAGCGCGGGTGCAGCCCATGCTGCGTCAGATTTCGCATATCCGAGTTATATCGCAGGAAGTTCAGTGGCGTCACCACCCAGTTGTCCCACGACATCTTCAGTGACTCAATGTCCGCCATCGTGATGTACCCGTAATACCCAGAGTCCACCAAAATCAGCAGCAACGCCGTCGGAACACCGCACATTATAAACATAAAAATGCGATAGTGGAAATCCTTAAATCCCACAACTTTAGAACCCAACCCTCTGTGGAGCCAGAAGAAAACTGGCGGAAATGCAAAGCCTACGAACGTAGGACGATTAAATATGCCTATGACTACAATAGTAGATAAAACAATAACTTTGTTCAAGGAATGATTGGGCAAATGGGTGGCCAGTTTATAAATCTTCACTCTTTC
Organism: Eugnorisma glareosa; assembly: GCA_947578425.1. Classification (NCBI taxonomy): domain Eukaryota; kingdom Metazoa; phylum Arthropoda; class Insecta; order Lepidoptera; family Noctuidae; genus Eugnorisma; species Eugnorisma glareosa. The sequence continues at coordinate 4,209,198 of OX387958.1, forward strand.
TACAGTCGACTCTGCTTTCTCATATTTCTCTTTAAGAAACTCTTTGTGATAAATCACTTTATCTGATTTCAGCATGCATTCGGCAACTATTAGCAGGATCATAGAGAAGAAGATCATTTCAAATGAGTTCGAGAAACTTCTGCAGCAGTAGGCGAAAACTACGTAAGAGCTTGCGAAGATTGTAAGTCTGTTTCTGAAGTTTTGTCCGTATAGGACGCAAATTCTGTACAAACAGTAGTCATTTATGAGCGACAGAAAACATATAAATAGTCGCGGTATGACCAGTAGATAGTATGGAGTCCTGAGATCCACATGAAGATAGAATTTGCTGTAAGGGTTGATTAGGCGTATGAAGAGGAGAGGTGGACCGAGTATCATTTTCGGTACGAAGATGTTCCTGATTGGAAATTTTGGGTTGAACTCCCATGTTCTTGCGATATCGATCGCGAAAATGTCACCTGAAATAAAAACATTTGTTAAATAATTTGTTGAGGGTGACAATTTCTGTACTATTGCCATTACTCAATAGGGCTTGGCAGTCTCAGAGCAAAGGTACGGTTTTGAAATCTATACTAACATTATAAATGCGAAAGTAACTGTCTGTTGGTTTGTGTGTATTACCTTTTCACGTCCTATGCTGAAAACACCAGGGTAGCCCGCGAAATTAATTTTTTTAAATGTTTTTTGCAAGTAGCAGGTCAGTGTCAAATTGCATGTTGATTAAAATATGATTCGCGGCCGTAAAAAATATGGTTTTACAGAGTTATAAAAGTTCATTACAATTCTATTGAATGACTTGGACGGACGGAACAACCAATTTGGATGACATTTGGCATATGGATAATCCATCACCTGAGTTAGGATTTAGGATATTTTTTTATTCCAATAAGTGGACTGTAGGTGTTTCAAGAGGAGTGAGGCAATGGGCCAAAGCTAGTATAATATATTTATGCTCCAAGTAACTACCAAGGTAGTTAGTTAAGCTAGTTACTTTTTAATATTGCTTCAGGACAGTGAAAATCTAACAATATTTCATGTTCCAGTGTACATTATAGCCAATGATGTATTGATATAATGTATGTATGATTATGATTCAATAGTTCATTTATTTTCCTGAAATATGGTATTTTACAGATTTTATAACACATTCACAACTGCCATTCCGCCTACTAAATTCGGCCTGCAAATTTTGCGACATTAACAATGATTCTAATTTAAACAAGATTAATTAAATTCCAATGTCAAAAAATAAAGTACAAAATCAAGAGTTGTCTACATAATCAAATTTTACAGATGTCAAAGAAAAATAATTAAATTACATATTGTCTAAATATCAACTTACAAATTACAACCAAAGAAATTAAACTTCAAAATATGTCAATAGCTTAAATAAAAATGTCAAATTTAATTTTCATGATCAGATAGGTAGATTACTACTTAATGTAACATAATACAGTGTGGAATGGACATCAACGCAAACACAGTTACCATGTGTTCTATGACTTGATGTATTGTGTGTGACTTACATGGCAGTCACTAGTTTTGATTGTACACCATAGTAAATGAACTTACACTTCTAATAATCCAATTATTGTGTGGACATAGATGAGGATATTTAATGCAGTGATTACTCAGTATTATGGGCATCATTGTTTAATCAACCATTCAGAATAACCGAGAGGATGTTATTAAGTATAAGTCAGTACAGTTAAAATATCATACTGTAGACATAAATACTCAAAATATATATGTATGTAGTAGTTTATATTTTGATGATTGTGGAAGGAGGCTATCAGTTATTATTTGATCCCACGGTCTTTTAGTGGTTTATCTTCTTGTAAATTAAGAACTTACAACATCATTAAAGCATTTATTAAATAAACTTATGACTTTTAAATGTTTCAAGTGTAATCTAACATTGCATGCAAATTAATGTAAGTAAATATTGTGTTGAAAATAAGGATTCTTCTGTTGACCCCTTCCAAATCTTGTACTGTGTATCAAGACGTGTTTAAGGCCTTTTGCTTATTCTATCGATTTTAAAAAGCAATTAACGAATATTTTCTTGAATGATAAGAGAAAATCACGTTTTTGAAGTTAATTTATAGTAATAGTTCTCGCATTATATGTAAATTAATTGTATTATTTGAGTTATCCAAGATGACCGTCTGACCTTTATTATTAAAAATACGATTTTGTGAAAATAAACCAAGCAGTTGTGTCGCCGGTAAATAAATGGTTAAATTTTTAATACTTATCAAAAAATAATAAATTTAGAACATTTTTTATAAATACAAAGAACTCACCTGCAATGACCTCAACATTTTGAAAGAACTCGTCAGGGTGTATATAACCGCTTTGCGGCAGGAGCGTGAGCGCAAATCTAAGAAATACCAACACCCAGTACGAAAAAGGTAATTTTACAGGATTCTTAAATGAAATCGCTTTGAGTATCTCGGTCTTTAGAAACATGTTAATCTTGCTCCAATCAGGTATATATTTTAAGTAACTTCGTTAGATATTTTTCGTTAATTTAATATTGTAAAAAAAAACATTTTTGGGACGGACGGGCACCTTTTCCTTCTGTTGTTGTATTTTTGACACTGACAGTTACTTTTTTTGTCTTCAGATGTCAGAAGGGATTAGCATTAGAATTGAAGAATCAAGTCGAATAATCGACTAATTCAGAAAAAGAAAAGGCATTTACTGACAGTATTATAACTTTTATACAACGGCTTTTTTCCTTCCTCCACCTTTGCATAAATAAACGCTTAGGTAGCCCGCAAAATACAAATTTTCTTGTACGTTTCCAAAGCGGAGAAGATAGCTTAGGAGCAAGGGTGTATCCACCGAAGCTGTACGGAGATGCGTACTAGCGAGACCGGAGCAGAGATGTGTAAAGCTACTCACGGCGTTTACCGCGATTTAACACGAAAGGCAGATGCCGCTCACCGCTCAGGTCACGTCTAAGGCTGGCCTAAACAAATATTATGTCACATATCCTCTCCTCTCGTCTCTGCTTTGGTAATGTCACATATCCTCTCCTCTCGTCTCTGCTTTGGTAGAGTCGGGGCCATAATGTCGTTGCTGGCAAAGGTAAAATAACTGGGCAGCGACTCTTGGTTTTCTACTGTAAAGTTTCGTCTTAGCCAGAATTTATGAAAACGCTGTACCACTGGCGTTTGCAACTGTTGGTTATGGAAGAAAACAAATACGTGCAATATGATATGATTTTATTATTGTTTTGTTAATACATCGTTGGTTTTAGTTATGAGCAACTTTTTGGCACACTAAATTGCCAATAATTAAGAATGACAAAATTAATAAACTTTTTACAATTTTATATATTTATGCGTAAACTTAATTAATACATTAGTACTTTTGGTAATAAATGAACAGTTTCGTAGATTCATGGATTAAAATTGTATTACTATGTGTAATAGTTTGGAGTAATCCTATAGCTTATTTAACTTCTTTTGTTAAGGATAACAAAAGAGCTAGAGCTGATTTATTTTCTATGTGATTTTACTATTTATGGCAACATTTATATTTATTTTGTAAGTTTATTAGGTGTGCATTATTTTTATTTGTGCATTTAAGTCAAAAAACATGAACACCTAAAAGAGCTGATTAATATCGAATGCATTCAGATTATCAACATACAAGTTAGTAATGTAGACATTAAAAACACTGGTTTAATTACGAGAATGAAGAATGAAGAACTATCGACTAACGTATACTAAAAACTGGCCGATTATTCTAAGGTACATAATTATAAAAATGGATATAAGTATAAATAATGGTTATTTACATAAAATTAAATACATAAAGGTGCTGCACAGATAGCGCTTAGACGGCCTATGCCCTATGTGGTCTTACTGGGATGTGTCTTACACAAGCCTAATCTGTCGTAAGTAAGTGAGATATGCATTGATACTGCTTTTATATCCAGCTTTTCAGTAAATACCGAAGTATTTAAAGCAAACTATACAATTAAAAATCGAAATGGTTTTAGTCGAGTGGAATGTTAAAAGAACACTATTACTAATTGTAGGTCTAACAAAAGTTAAATTAATAACATACAATAGTACATTAACGATAAAAGTATAAAATTCTTACAATATTGTAAGTGTGAATAAAATATAAATTAACTGCCCCTTTTTTAATGCAATGGCTTTTTCTAATGATAAAATTAACTGTCTAAGGACTTTTTAGGGCATCGGATACCAATATTATGAAGATCGAAGGAATCGACACAAAATAATTCGTTAGCAAAATAGACAAGGCTCCTATATTACAACAAACTTGTTTTAAACATTTTGCGCATCCTTTTACACCCTCCTAAATCTTATATACTTTCCTACTCCTGTAAATATCATTATTGCATATGTATATCAGTCTTATAACACCAGGGCATGTCTTCTCCGAACTTGCACTTGTGTGCGTTATTCTTGGCGTCGTAGAGTAGTGAGTTGTCGACGTAGGCATCGCAGACGTTGCACCACACCGACAAATCGACTAAGGACAACACTAGTGCGTGGTCCGTGGCTGTGAAGTGAGCTTGCATGTGCCCGTTGACACTTCGCGCGCAGGCGGTCTGAAAATAAGAAAAGATTTTGTATTTTAAGATTGGAAATTGAAAATATTGTGGACACAATATTTGCTGTTCCTAAATAAGTAGGTTTCACCTTCCAATCTAACCGGATGCAGCTGAATACTGCACGCAGTGGATAAATATCATGGCCTCCATCTCATACAGATACCGCTTGGTAAGACTGGCTATCAGTCTTTCGGGGTCGTGACTACCGACGGTTAAAAAGTACAAATCTCAGTCAGGACCTACGGCCCAACATGCTTACTGAGACATGGAACTATTTCGACATGTAGGTAATGGCACCCACCCACGGACTGGCCTCGGCAAGCACAGTTTGACATTCGATTGACTCTTATAGTTTTTATTCTTAGCTAGAGGGGCTAGCTAATTCAATATTATTGAACCTAAATTATTGTTCTAAATATGTCGTGACATTTCATCTCTTGTATGGTTAGTATTTACCAAGTTACGAGAATTAGCACTTTGTTTTGTATTAAAAAAATACTATCGGAACGACAGACTATAAACCCATTATAAGCCTATTAAATACTCACCAGATAGCAATGCAAGCACACCCAGTTCTCTTCAGTAGAATCACAGTCTACGCATTTGACACCCTGCTCGAACTTCACTTCATCTGGTAATGTGAACAGCGAGTCCAAATGCGGACACCACTGCAGAGGTATCACCGCAAACATATCACCATCGACTATCGATTGCATATTCTCCGTCAAATACTCGACTAAAGTTGCCTTTTTCCCCGCACTAATAGCTTGTTCGCAAGTTTGCGGGTCCTTTTTAGAGGTCGTTGGTTCGTTACTAGTGCTGCCGCCGGCAACGCCTTCGTTGGTCTTAGAGCTTTTTGGTTTATCATCTTTTCCATCATTTTCGTCATCTGAGCCACAATGAATGCCGTCGGAACACTTGTTTTCTATATTCAGGTTTCCCATGCTCGCTTCAAGCGATGTTTCTAGGTTATTTGCACTTAATTTGGTGGAATCGTTGTGTAGTATGGTATCTTCGCTGCAGGCGGATATTTCTAGATCATTCTGTTCTATGATGAGTCCTCTGGACGGTAGGGGAGGTTCTAGTACATTGTCTGTTGGTAAAGCGACTTGGAATTTGAGACATTTCCAGTATTTCTTGTGTGTGTTGATGACGTCTTGTATGGAGTCGTAGGCGGACCAATTGCAGGGGGCTTTGGGATCGTAGTGGTGGTGAATGGGGTCCCCGAGAAGGGCCTTAGTGCACATGGTCATGGAGTAGGCGATGCTTGTGATGTTGTAGCCCCCCTCGAGGCACAAGATCACTCGACCTCCAGCTAGGCCGCGTAACAAGTGACTCATCCTACCGTAGCACTCTGGTGTTACTTTGCAACCTAGAATAAAATAGGACTCATTTTATGCTGTCGACAAACCGTGTCTCCCAAAATTACCACCTTTCATCCCCTATTTTGAATTAATCTTGTGCAAAAGTTCAAACTTCTTGAGCCAGCTGTAGCCCGTGCATTTCATTAGTGAATTTAAGAATTATATTCTGTGGATTGTTTAATTTTGCAACATTAGAATAGTAGTTGAAATAAAGTCGGCAGACGGTACAATGAATTAATTAAAAAGCGAAGTGGCATAATGCCAATTCACCAGTTACCTCCAAGCGGGTCCCCCACGCAGGCGTCGAACCCGGCGGACACGATGACGAGCTGCGGGTTGTACGCGCACGCTATCGGCAGGATCACCTTCGTGAACGCCGTCAGGTACTCCGGGTCGCCTACGCCGCGCTGTACATTACACAATTTGGGCTTTGGCGAAACATGATAGGAAATGAAATTGTTCATGTGATAAAGGTAATTTACTTTTTACATTAGGAGTAAATTAAAATACGAAGGATCCGGCATAATTCACAAACTTATTTATATGTTACCGGAAATGTATGAAACCTAGGAACTGTACAAAATTCCTAGGAAATATATACAATTCCGAGCCTACTTAAGAAATGTGTAAAATAATGTTTCAACGATTCTTTAAGACACACATTTCCTGCGAAATGTATATATTTCCTAGGAATTGTATGCAATTCCGAGACTCTTCTAACCCAATCTATCCGTGACGGGGTGCCCCAAGTCGGCCTAGACAAATCTAGTTCGTCATCAACCACCTCATTAAAATTTGGTGCTCATTTACTATTTTATGTGATAAATGTTAGTGGTCACAAAGTTATTGTTGGTGGTCATTATATTTTCCCCCCTTAAGAACATCAAGAATGTACGAGTTATACATTTCCGATCGCTATTTAGGAAATGTATAGATTTCCTAGGAAAAGTGCTTATTACAAAATATTTCATAGATTTCCTATCCATTTTAGGAATTGTACACATTTCCTAGGAATTGTATACAATGACGGATTACATATTTTTCCGTTAACATATACATCTGGAACAAATGATCTTTTTTAAAAACCGACGAAGTTAAAATGGGGTGGGTCTTGAATCTTGTACACTATATTCTTCTTGTATGGTGTACTTATTAAAGAATAATTATACTATCTGTTCGAGCGCCTCGACTGGGGTCTCATTCGCTCTAGACATCCATTCGGTCAGCATTCATTCTTCCTATCGTTCGCCATCTACGACCGCGCTAACACCTTGTGTGCCATTGTAAATTACCATAATTATATCAGAATAAACGCAATTATTAAGTTGGAGTCAGATTATAATTCATTTTGGAACCCTGGAGCATCCCATGCCAGAACACTATCTATCTATCTTTGTCCAATAATCCGCAATTTACTTTAATTTAAGTGTAAACGAATACATAATTCAGGAATTTCTCAGTAGCAGTCACGGAGTCTGGATTTGTGCCAGGTTGATTGCAATAGGCTCGCCCCTATTACATGGGGCTTAAAACATAATTGCCGAAATGTGTGTGTACTACAAGCTACACCTCTGCCTAACCCTTCGGGGATTACAGGCGTGGTGTTATGTTATTGCAATAGGCTCGCCCCTATTACATGGGGCTTAAAACATAATTGCCGAAATGTGTGTGTACTACAAGCTACACCTCTGCCTAACCCTTCGGGGATTACAGGCGTGGTGTTATGTTATTGCAATAGGCTCGCCCCTATTACATGGGGCTTAAAACATAATTGCCGAAATGTGTGTGTACTACAAGCTACACCTCTGCCTAACCCTTCGGGGATTACAGGCGTGGTGTTATGTTATGTTATGTTAGCCCAAACGAGATTATGCGAGCGTGTTTATGTCGATATTCATACAACTTTATCAACGTAGTCATAAAGTTTATAATTCAACGTGATGAGTTAATCCTGAGCCGGACTATGTGGGCGCGTTTTCTTTATCATGTGCAACGTCATTTAACTGTGTAGTTTATGTGAATGATCATAAAGTTTATAATTCAATGTCATCAGTTACCGTGTTCCACGGCACGTTGACGTTGTACCCCTCCCCCTTCCCCTCGCCGACCGCGGTGTGGTTCGCGTCCTTCGAGTTCGGGAAGAACAGGCCGTGGTCGTAGCGGTGGATCGACATGTATAGGATCTGAGACAAGGACATAATGGTCAATTTTCACCATCATTGTAAGAGAAAGACACGTGCTATTGATGCTCACAATTTTTGACATTGATATATTTATATTCTCATGAAGCTAGCATTACTGTAGTATTTCATGTCAACCATTCAAGTTGATTTCCACAATATAAACATGTTGATGAAAACAATGTGGTGTAAAAATTTTCACATTTTTTTACTATACAACTTTGATAGGAAAATTAGTTTATTTTAAGAGTATTACATTTTATATCTATACCACAAGTTTTGTATTGTATAACAAGCTGGTGTCCAACTCCACGTTCAAGCGTATTTTGCGTGCGGGTATATACATATATACCACATGTATCAGAAAAGTGTACAACAGAACAACTTTCTGCAGGGGACCAACATCGTGATCGCAAAAAACAGCTATCCTATACATTTGGGTCGAGTAGGTATTGAAGTTTTGTAAAAGACAGCTGATATTTTTTCTTAACCTTTTAAACGCCGTTGTCACATATACGTGACAAGCAAGCGCGTGCCCTGTACCCCAAACGACACAAATATGTGACAAAATTATAGGTGAAGTTGAGGCTTGGCGTGAAGGGCACGCGCGTGCCTTTATGTTAAATAAGAACCATACCTTTCCGATACACGCAGTATACTACAACTTACTCTATCGTCGTCATAAGTGATTCTCTGCGTGCCGTTGCCGTGGTGTACGTCCCAGTCCAGTATGAGGACCCTGGTGAGCCCATGCTTGTGTATCGCGTACTTGGCAGCCGCTGCCGCGTTGTTGAGCAGACAGAACCCGCTGGGGATCTGTTTGTCGGCGTGGTGGCCGGGCGGACGGATCACGCACACCCCGCTGCCGACCTCGTTTGAGAGAACTGAATCTACCATCTATAGGAATATGGTTCATTTTAGAATGTATTAAATTGGACACAATAATGCCAAAATGTATCAGACCATAATCTTGATTTATTTTCGTTATTGATCTTTAATTTAAAATATCCCATAGCTGATGTAAGACGGTTTAGGCGCTTGAATTTTATGATAAATGATGTTTATTTTGCAAATAGGTTTTTAAAAACACTTTTACACGTCTCTTTTTTAGACTAGATGGGGCCGGTGTTTCGTACCTGACTACCCTGAGAAGAAACAGCCGAAACAAACTCAGAGTTATGTCATAGTTTCTTTTATAGTCCAGACACAATCTTGGTTAACTCACATGAGGACTATGCAGATTAGTGTCTGAGATGGTCTCTTGAAGAAAGAACCACACAGATTTGAGTGGACCTGTCCAGTCAGTGCAAGCATTTGTCAGTTATCGTGTAGCTCGACTTGATAACTCAAGGAGCTCAACGACACGACGAACTATACCAAAGAAAGACATTTGGGTAGGTCGCTTATAGTACTCAAACTGCAAGACAATAGGGTATATGCAAGAAATACAAAACTTTTTTTATTTCTTAAAAATGTCTTGTATTGGACCATAAAAACATTATGGTACACTTGTTTAATTCTCTAATACAACACTTATTTTACAATTTAATATTTTAAGTAGCGAGTTTTTGGTGGAACGGAACGTAAACACAAAACGCATCGATACCGGTAGTGACGTCAAAATCCATGTGTCAAAGAAACACTTTTAATTGAAAAGTACTTAAAGTTTCACTAAGATTTTACTATAATATTGTTATTGTAATTTTTGCTTAAATAAAGCACTTACATTTTAGTAAAAACTAATCTACTAAGGGCAAAAAATGAGATTTAAACAAGGCAGATAGAGGTAAGTGACATCAAAGTCCTGACATGAATGGCCGCGATAGTCATGGACGTTTGAACTGTCGTAGAAAATTGCAGGAGTTTAATATTTGTTTTGTGCGACAAGCAGTAGTTGAAATTAACTTTTAATTATTTTCTTGGGTTGATAGTACTGCATATTAACTTTGCAAGAGGTCATTTTAAAAATCGTTTTTGTCAATTTGTTCCCTAGTCTCTCAAAGCAACCCGGAGGTTATATACGTGACCGGCTTCGCCCAAATTACATGGGACATAAAGCAGGATATAACGTACCGAGGTTCTACCGTGCATCAGAAAGCACTATAAGCCGTTGGTCCCGGCTGTCATTTATAGATCTTTGACAGACGTTACAGGTAGTCAGTGGCCCAAAAGTCTGACAGCCAGTCTTGCCAAAGGGATATCGTATTACCCAGGACTTATTGGGTTGTGGAGGTCAGATAGGCAGTCGCTCCAAGTGAACTACTGGTATTCAGCTGAATCCGTTTAGACTGGAAGCCGACCCCAACTCAATTGGGAAAAGACTAGGCAGCTGATGATGAAAGTTTGTATCGAGATTTGTATTTTATGCCGTTACCTGCAACACGCAGCCCGCAGCCACAGCGGCGCTTTCCAGCGAGTCGGGGTGAAAGTACACGGAGTCATACGCATTCTTCTGTATGTGCAGACTTCTTAGATTCGTGGAGGCCAGCTCTTTTAGTCTGTGTAGAAAGACATAAATATTAGCGCCTGAAGTAATCTGTGTACTGTGCATTCCAGGAATATACTACACGATAGCTCGCCAGAATCGTGCCTGGTTGTTGGAATAAAAATGATCAACGCGTCAAAATTAAACACCGCCCAAGTGATGATGATTTCATCTCTCATCTTCTTGCCTTTGTCTCATGTTCAGTGATCGGAATAGGTAGAGCTAATGTATCTGAGGTTCAAGCCAGAAGCAGAAACGAAAAGTGTTCCTTGCGACAAAAAATTTTTGTATACTTGTTTTATCGTTTATTGGATCTGCTTCAAATGACCACCTATCTTAATTATTGAGGTTGATTTCTGTTTACGTTTAGTTCCAATAATGCTACAAAATGAATAAATAGTATGAAAACCTATAAATTGTTTTTTTTTTTTACCTAGTTAGTTCTAACTAATAAAGCTGGTATGAAAATTAAAATTAGCTTCCGCACTTACTTACGGCGTTCAAACGAAGATAAGGAGATTACCTTTATTTTTTAAACAATAAAAATCGTGCTCTTTTTTTTTAAAAAAAGAAACAGCAAATGTATTCGATAGTTGTTTTGCTTTATTAATTTTTAAATTTACTTTTTTTTCCGATATTCGGAACTAATATTACGATAAAAAAATCGTAAGGAAGTCTCCACTTTTCGTTTCTGTTCCTTGAACTTTAGGCACATTAGCTCTACCTATTCCGATCACTGCTCATGTTACTTGGGGCCGCCACAACAAGTATTTTTTCCTTTCATTTTCGTCTGCCAGCGGTCACAGTATCATTAACTCTTTCTCTTTCATATCATTCCATAAGCTAACATATCAAAATAATAATTGTACCTGTTCAAATGTTTCTCAGTATGTACTGCTAAAATCTCTTGATCCGTAGCAGTTCTGGCATTCAACTGATGTACTCTGTCCAGCAGACCGAAGTCGCGGTGTCGCTCGTGTATGCGCAGGATTCGCTCCGGGCACTCCACGTGGCCGCTGCAATGTGGGCTCTAATTTTACGTGTGTAAGGTTCAATTTATATAGCAGGTGAAAACAATGTCTCTGTAAACTGATGCTGTTGTTATTTCAGCCAGCCAATCACAGCAGTTAACATTATGAAGTCTGTTTGGTATTTGCGAGTCTTCACACAAATCGATTGTTTTACTACGATAGTCTTTAGTCGAATTTATACTCTAAGTAAGTGAATTAGGCTTTAATAACTTTTGAATGTTTCAAAACTATTCAAGAATAAACCAAGACATACCAAGGGAGAGACCAAGGGTATAGAATTTATGTGGTCGGTTGAATTTGTATTTTAAAGCTGTATGTATAAGGTTGCATTTTGTCCAGATGACCAGCTAGACATGTGAAATATTATGTAAATACTCACGGTTCGCATATGTTTTTGTGCTTCAACATCGCCTGGTCGTAGATGTAGCCCACTGCGTGCTGCGGTAACGACAGATCAGTCACTGTAACAACAAGCATAATCAGTCTACAATGTCCCCACTGCTAGGACACACGGCCTCTCTATGAGAGGGAATGGGCTATAATCCAATACTGTAACAATATAATACAAATATTAAAAAGGCCCTCGACACGCTTTGCTTGTGCATTTTTAGCGCAATAAAACTTCAATCAACAAATTAATTCATCCTATTGGTGTCCACAGCTGGAAATCTAAGGTCTATCCGAAATTGCGCCACAACAAGCCGACCTCCGCCGTCCACCGCCAGACTGACCCAGCAACCAAACAAGCAATAAAATTTGACACCATTCAGACCGTATGTTTTGCTTAACTGGGACTGTTGCCTCCATAGAAATATAAAAAAAACAGGAGAAGTGGCAAGGGGGCGTATCGGTGACGCCGAGACGAGCGCACGATAAGCATGTCATAGGGCACATGGCCGTCTCCGCGAACTAGTGTGCTTTCGACCGCGATCGTGACAACTTATAAGAATGCCGTGTTCTTCAGTGGTTTCCTGTAAAAATCGAAGCATAAACCAAAACTTTATAAACCATAGAATCACTTAGTATGTACAAGTATTTTACTATATTTGTCTTTAACATCACAAATCGTAAAATATTTCTTGCTCTTACTATGTTATATTTGTTTTCAAAAAACACAGCGACTGTACAAGTTTTATACAATAAATACATTGCTCCTTAACCACTACCAAAGTTTGTCGCTAAGTAGTCACTTAGCGACAAACTTTGGTGGTGGTTTGGTGTGATTTTTAAGTATATGCATCGCGTAGTACGGCCGCTGCTTCTTGCGACGAGTGATGTGCTTGTGCAGATTCAACTAACGTAGGCTATCGAATTCGGATTGACAAAAGAAATATTGCTATTATAGTTTGTTTTTCAATTTTATCAACCATTATATACCATATTTTACAGCGTACCAAATACGTAACTAATTTTCGTAAAGTAAGTTAATTAAATTTCAGTTTAATAATCGGTGGAGTGTTTTTGGCTTTGAATGATCCTGCCCAATTCCTGTTCTCACTAACACTAAGTGTCACCTAACTCAATGCCTAAAACGCGTTTTCACCAACAGTAAGTGTCGCTTAACTGAGTGCGCAATTCCTGTTTTCACCAACACTAAGTGACACCTAACTCGACGCCTTAAGCCCGTTTTCACCAACACTAACTATCAACTAACTGAATGCCCAATTCCCGTTTTCGCCAACACTAAATGTCACCTAACTCAATGCCTAAAGCGCGTTTTCACCAACACAAAGTGGCACCTAATGAACGCCTAGTGCCTGTTTTCACCAACACTAAGTGACACATAACTCGACGCCTTAAGCCCGTTCTCACCAACACTAAGTGTCACCTAACTCAATGCCTAAAACGCGTTTTCACCAACAGTAAGAGTCGCTTAACTGAATGCCCAACTCCTGTTTTCACCAACACAAAGTGGCACCTAACTCGATGCCTAAAGCCCGTTTTCACCAACACTAAGTGACACCTAACTCGATGCCTAAAGCCCGTTTTCACCAACACTAAGTGACACCTAACTCGATGCCTTAAGCCCGTTTTCACCAACACTAACTGTCAACTAACTGAATGCCCAATTCCCGTTTTCGCCAACACTAAGTGTCACCTAACTCAATGCCTAAAGCGCGTTTTCTCCAACAGTAAGTGACGCTTAACTGAACGCCTAGTTCCTGTTTTCACCAACACAAAGTGTCACCTAACTCGATGCCTTAAGCCCGTTCTCACCAACAGTAAGTGTCGCTTAACTGAGTGCCCAATTCCTGTTTTCACCAACACTAAGTGTCACCTAACTCAATGCCTAAAGCGCGTTTTCACCAACAGTAAGTGTCGCTTAACTGAGTGCCCAATTCCTGTTTTCACCAACACTAAGTGTCACCTAACTCGAAGCCTTAAGCCCGTGTTCACCGACGCAAAGTTACACCTAACCTAACTGAATGCTCAACTCCTGTTTTCACCAACACAAAGTGGCACCTAACTCGATGCCTAAAGCCCGTTTTCACCAACACTAACTATCAACTAACTGAATGCCCAATTCCCGTTTTCGCCAACACTAAGTGTCACCTAACTCAATGCCTAAAGCGCGTTTTCACCAACACAAAGTGGCACCTAATGAACGCCAAGTGCCTGTTTTCACCAACACTAAGTGACACATAACTCGACGCCTTAAGCCCGTTCTCACCAACACTAAGTGTCACCTAACTCAATGCCTAAAACGCGTTTTCACCAACAGTAAGAGTCGCTTAACTGAATGCCCAACTCCTGTTTTCACCAACACAAAGTGGCACCTAACTCGATGCCTAAAGCCCGTTTTCACCAACACAAAGTGGCACCTAATGAACGCCTAGTGCCTGTTTTCACCAACACTAAGTGACACATAACTCGACGCCTTAAGCCCGTTCTCACCAACACTAAGTGTCACCTAACTCAATGCCTAAAACGCGTTTTCACCAACAGTAAGAGTCGCTTAACTGAATGCCCAACTCCTGTTTTCACCAACACAAAGTGGCACCTAACTCGATGCCTAAAGCCCGTTTTCACCAACACTAAGTGACACCTAACTCGATGCCTAAAGCCCGTTTTCACCAACACTAAGTGACACCTAACTCGATGCCTTAAGCCCGTTTTCACCAACACTAACTGTCAACTAACTGAATGCCCAATTCCCGTTTACACCAACACTAAGTGACACCTAACTCGACGCTTTAAGCCCGTTTTCACCAACACTAACTATCAACTAACTGAATGCCCAATTCCCGTTTTCGCCAACACTAAGTGTCACCTAACTCAATGCCTAAAGCGCGTTTTCACCAACACAAAGTGGCACCTAATGAACGCCGAGTGCCTGTTTTCACCAACACTAAGTGACACATAACTCGACGCCTTAAGCCCGTTCTCACCAACACTAAGTGTCACCTAACTCAATGCCTAAAACGCGTTTTCACCAACAGCAAGAGTCGCTTAACTGAATGCCTAACTCCTGTTTTCACCAACACAAAGTGGCACCTAACTCGATGCCTAAAGCCCGTTTTCACCAACACTAACTGTCAACTAACTGAATGCCCAATTCCCGTTAACGCCAACACTAAGTGTCACCTAACTCAATGCCTAAAGCGCGTTTTCACCAACACAAAGTGGCACCTAATGAACGCCTAGTGCCTGTTTTCACCAACACTAAGTGACACATAACTCGACGCCTTAAGCCCGTTCTCACCAACACTAAGTGTCACCTAACTCAATGCCTAAAACGCGTTTTCACCAACAGTAAGAGTCGCTTAACTGAATGCCCAACTCCTGTTTTCACCAACACAAAGTGGCACCTAACTCGATGCCTAAAGCCCGTTTTCACCAACACTAAGTGACACCTAACTCGATGCCTAAAGCCCGTTTTCACCAACACTAAGTGACACCTAATGAACGCCTAGTGCCTGTTTTCACCAACACTAAGTGACACATAACTCGACGCCTTAAGCCCGTTCTCACCAACACTAAGTGTCACCTAACTCAATGCCTAAAACGCGTTTTCACCAACAGTAAGAGTCGCTTAACTGAATGCCCAACTCCTGTTTTCACCAACACTAAGTGACACCTAACTCGACGCTTTAAGCCCGTTTTCACCAACACAAAGTGGCACCTAACGAACGCCTAGTGCCAGTTTTCACCAACACTAAGTGACCCATAACTCGACGCCTTAAGCCCGTTTTCACCTACGCAAAGTTACACCTAAACTGTCACCTAACTGAATGCCCAAACCTCGTGCTATTTCCTTACTTTTTTATGTTTTTTTTTTGTATTTTAGCTTAGAATACGTTATAGTAATCGGCATGGTTCAGATAATATAATAGTGATTTTTGCTTACAATAAGTCAACATAATTATACATGCTATTTATTTGTTATGTATGTTTGTTTTCATTTATTTACATTTTTTTTCCTTTTTTCCAGCATTTTTTTTTATAATAAAAATCTATTACCTGCGAAGTAATTGCGTAACACACATTCAGTAAGAATCAATTTCATTATGTCTACATTCTGTATGTACAACAACTTTCATTGATTTACTTGAACACCTGAATATTCAATAACTTTTCGATTTAGTCAATCACTAGCGTGGGTATTCAATTAAATTGCTTTTGCACAGCACAACGATACCGACCGAAATTTTTGTGTGGCCGTGTGACACACGGCGACACATCAAGCTATAAATTTCCAGTTTATGCTGATCTCGCATTGTATAGGATTTCCGTACAATGCGAGGTCAGCTTATACTGGAAATGTATAGCTTGATGTGTAGCCGTGTGTACATGGTAAATACACGCTGTGTTTGATAGGATAGTGTTTATTATTGATTGTGTAGTACGTTCTGTTTTAAGAATTGCGGGTGTCTGCGCGACTGCGTATCAATTGCTTTTACTGAATTGCATGTGTAGTAGTTGCCGGGTGGTGGGAGAAAATGGAGACAGTAGGTTGCGATACATTTTCGTATAACGGGCATATCTTCTTATTTATTATTTCTATGGTTGCCTCTGTAAATCTTTTTTTTTTGGATACTCCCGTGCCTCGGTGTGCACGTTAAGCCGTTGGTCCTGCACCTGATCTCTCTCCGGTCGTGTCGGATTACCGTCGCTGAGGACTATGAGAGCAAAGGAACAGAGAGTGCACCTGTCTGCGCACCATAATATCTCCAGCGCCGATGACTAATCTGCGCTTAGATTGGCCGCCGTGGCCGAATACGGTCAGGAGGACTATTATTATTATTAGATCTTTTTGTTTTTGACAGTAAGAAAAGCCTGCAATTGGTATTTTTTAAATGAATGCTTTAATTTTTAAATCTTCATGTAACAATTTTGTTCCACTCACCTAATCTAAGATGGTTCAATCTCTCAGCGATCCTCATCTTGGTCTCAGTATCCTGCAGCGGGTAACAGTCCCTCGTGGCGAAGGTGTCAGGCCTCGTCTCGTCTCCCTCCCACCTCACCGTGACCGTATGCTTCTCTTTCTGTTCGTCGCACACGTTCGGCGGCCCGCTCGTCGAGTACGTTGGCTGAAAGTTGTAGCAGTTCCAAAATGGCTTCTGTGCGTATATGCAGTTTAGGATTGTGTCTCTTATTCTGTGGAGGAAAAGATTCTATTTTGTAGTAAATCCTCTGTTTCAAGTTTCTTTAGGATTGAGCCACCCCCAACTTATGCTCTATTCATTTTTTACAATTTATGTAATTCCACATAAGTAAACGAATATAGTTCAAAACACACCACAAGCTCCTCTTCGGAGTCATGTGAGTATTGCTAATGATCACTAGATTCGGTGAAGGAAAAACATCGTGACGAAACCAGCATGCTTGAAAGATATTTCTCGACGATATATACAAGCCAAGTCAGAGGCCCATGGGCGGCATAAAACTCTCGACACCAGTTTAGGCACTAACTACACGGTAAAGATAGAACTATTTATTGAAAAGCTATGAAAATGTTTGAAGTTGACCTTGTATAGACCACACCTAAGGTACTTTGCTTGCAATTAGGTAAATATCAATTCATTAGCAGGAACAGTGTACAGTCGACATCAGTAGACAACCGACTTTATTCTTCGTACACCAAAAATGTAATACTAACTCGTCGCTAGGCTCCGGCACGTCCTCCAGGCCAGGCGGAGGGTGTGCCAGCAGCGCGCGCAGCGTGAGGGCCGCGCCCTCCGCCAGCGACGCGAGGCAGTACCCGCCCTCCAGCACCACGCACACGCGCGCGCAAACGGACATCAGCAGGTGCGTCAGGTGCGCGTACACTGCTGGGGTTAGCTCCATTTCACCCTATAATGAAAAGCCTTAAAGGTGAAGAAGTATGTGCCAGTTGTTTCCCTCTCAGGCCCGGGTTCCAGAAATGAGCAAAGCGGAGAGGACACCAGGCAAGGAGAAAGGAGAGGCGCGATGTGAATTTTAACCAATGTGACCAGTCAGTTTGTGCAAGAAATACAAAACTTTTTTTATGTCTTAAAAATGCCGTGTATTGGCTCATAAAAACGTTGTGGTACACTTGTTTAATTCACTAATACAACACTTATTTTACAATTTAATATTTTATGTAGCGTGTTTTTGGTGAAACGGAAAGAAATTAAAAACGCATCGTCTTCGATAATGCAGGTAGTGACGTCAAATACTATGTGTAAAAGTACTTAAATTTTCCCTAAGATTTTATTATAATATTGTTATTGCAATTTTTGCTATATTATAGCACAAACAATTAGTAAAATTATTCTATTATGGGCAAAAAAAGAGATGTAAACAAGGCACAAGTGACGTCAAATACTATGACATGAATGGCCGCGACAATCACGGACGTTAGATCTGTCGCAGAAAATTGTAAGAGTTAGAATATTTTTTTTGAGCGACAAGCTGTAGTTGAACTTAACTTCAATTTTTTTTTCTTGGATAGCTAATACTGTATTTTATTGATTTAAGTGAAGAAAAAATTACATGCACATTCCCTATTTCTGCATGTCTCCTCTCCGCTGCGTTCGTCTCTGCATTGGTGGAAACCAGCGACAGAATAGCCCGCGAAATTCAAATTTTCTTATATTTTTGCAATTTTTCGATTCATTTTAATATTGGTAAACAAGCAGGTCCCTAATGCTATGAAATCCGCTTCCAAAGTCCTTTATTCATTGTGTACCAAATGTTACAAGAAACATTTATGTACAACTTTGTTTCCCCATTTAAATATGATTATGATAGATGTAGACTTAAAACATGCCTGTATTCTTTGAAGGGTTAAACAGAGGTGTACCCACTATACATATATATATACAATTGAAGTTCTAAGTAATTAGGGGTGTTAAGCAGATGTAGGTACCCACATATCGCCAGTAATGTTGAAGTTCTATGTAATTAGGGGTGAGCTTATTGTAGTCAACCGGGCACAAATCCAGAACCCAGGCTGGAAATACCCAATGGAACTTAACCCGTCAATCCAGCCCAAGGCCTAGCTCAGCAGTAGAGCTTGCAACCACGCGACCACCAGCCTATGAACATTTTACGAAGCCACATTGCCAAACCAGACAACACAATCATTACTTCAACTTAATTCCCAACCTTTTCGTCTCCTAATGCCGAGTCGAACCCAGCCGACACGATAACGAGTTCGGGGGCGAACTGAAAGAGACAGAGAGATACAAAACGCTAGTGTTAGAAAAGGACGGGTATATGTACCTCGGGACAGCCGTACGCCGCGTCGTAGCCAGCTGATATTATGATGAGCTCCGGTTGGTACTGTTGTAACAGAAACATTTTATATGAGGGATATTATTTTATAGGGAGAAAGAGATAGAAAAATAAATAAAGAGATAGATGATAAACATTTGTATGACTGATAAAGAAAATATAGTCGTCCTAGTTGTAAATATGACACAGGTTTTAGAAAGAGCAAGGTCATACTGTCTCTTTCTAAATGGTAGCGTATCGTCATAGCGTTGTCTCCGTCACTCATATGGTGATTTTAATATTTTAGTGCAACATAGGGAGATACTTCATAATCGTAATAATATTGAAGTATTTATCAAAAAAGACAAATATTAGAAGGCCATGTGCGACGTTGCCAACTTATAGAATGCACACTCTTAAACTCGATGTGGCATAATCTCATCTAAAGCCAGGTTGGTCAGCAACTAAAGTAGATTTATTTCTTCTTTTTAGCAGTATAAGTACTAAAGATAATCCTATTTACATTTATTTATACTGACACTTAAGGGATATCATTCGTGATTGTTCATAATTTTGAGCTCCCGATATTTCGACGCTGTTGCAAGCGCCATGATCGCGGGTTGACTGGAGAATGCGGGCGGATCGAAAATGAATTGTTAAGAGCAGACAAATCTGTCTACCCTCTTTCTTTGTCTTTTGCTACGCGCACTCCTGGAACTCGACACTAACTCACGGCAAAACACAGTCACAGTATCACCAGGTTATGTGGAGTTTTTATTACGATGCTGGCTGCTACTTTTGAGCATACTCAAAGTCAAAACTGGATTCCACCACCCGCATTCTCCAGTCAACCCGCGATCATGGTGCTTGCAACGGCGTCGAAATATCGGGATCTCCCGCAAGTGACAGTTATAAGTTTGTGAAAAAAAAAAACAGTGTTACATTTATTTGTTTACTAGTACTTACTTCCAAAGCCATAGGCAGCAACAACTGATGCCATATAGCCAGATAGTCCCCGTCCGTCATGCCGGTGTTGTTGAGAGGCACGTTGAAGTTGTACCCCTTGCCGCGGCCGGCGCCCACGTACTGGAAGTTGGACTGGCGCAGGCTGGGCCAGAACGCGCCATGCTCGTAGCGGTGGATTGAGAAGTACACTACCCTGGAGTTTATACAAAATCTTAATCTGTTTCTATACGGGGTGGAAAGGACACCCACGCGAAAACGGTTACTACGTATTCAGTAAGATGTATCTTACTGAGCGAAAAAAAACTGCTGTTACATACATTTTGACCGTGTAGGTATTATACTTTTGCAGATTTTTTTTTTAATAACCAATGAAAATATTCTGTGGGGTTGGGGGGGAGGGCTCAGAATGATGTACTGTGTTATTATAACCCAAGTACTGTTTATTTTATTTTCTTATTCATGTAATAGTAGATTATTAACCAAGGGCTGTATGACATCAATTGCATGCGCTAATTAACCCGAGGATGCAATTGATGCTTACGCCCGAGATAAATACTCTGCTTTACATATCGATTGTGAGGTAAGTAAACAACAAGACAGCAGGTTTCAATGAACATTTATTAAGAAGAAAAAAATGTGTATTTAATTAAAATTAATAGTAAAATTATTACAATTTGTAAGAGATATGGTCACGTTCTTTTTAGGTATATTTATAGTTTGAATATGAGTTTGTGATGATAAGACTTGAGTTTGAGTGACTTGAGGTTCTTGCATCGTAAATGGCGGCAGTTGACTGGTACTATTTTCTTCATTAAAAAATGGCTCAGATGATGTGCTTTGACGTGGTGATTTTAAGTTTATATTTTCTGTTATTTTAGAAGTAATTTTGCTTTTGTTTGCCATCGAATCTTCGATATAACCTTCGGCCACTTTGCTGGACTTCCAGCCGCCGTGCCTTTTTAACAGAGTGAGGTTGGCTCCCGAATCAGCCAATAGAGTCGCTGATGTTCTGCGAAAGCAATGCCCGGTGTATAACTCTACGTTACTCAGTTTTAAATATGTGGCTATTTGCTTTGGCATGCCTTTTTTTTTTTTTTTTTTTTTTTTTTTACCGATGGGAAATCATCAAATAACCCCTCCCGCTCTGGGCTGAGCAGGAGGGAGTGTCAGACTTTTACTGACTAAAACCCATCCATGTTCCTTCCTTTGCCCTTTGTGTTCCAGGGCCGCGGTATCTCTTTCGAACAGTCCCGCAACCCTGGCAGGCGTCGGTCCTTACGGACCCCTCCCTGTTTGCTGACTCTCCTTGAGGCGCGCGTGGAACACGAACGCGCCGTCGACACGGCCTGTCGTCATAAGACGGACGGACGGCGAGCTAGCCCATAGCTCACCGTCCACAGGCCCGCGCCTACGGTGGCCGGGGGCCACCACGTGGCCCCCGACGCCCGGTGCGTCTCCCGCGGCGGCTGGGACGTGAGGTTCTCTCCCTCTCACGTTCCGCCACCTCCTTCGCTAGCATGACTGCTTCGCAGAAGGAGGTGACGGCGTCCCATTCCGTCTCGCTCCGGACCATGGATTGAACCAAGGCCGGAAGCGAGAGGTCGCCGCCGCCGATCGCCGCTACGAGGATGCTTTGGCATGCCTGTAAATTTGTTTTTTCCTATTACTTGTCTGTGGCATTTTCCTTTACTGTAATTAAGAAAAAAACGATTTGTATCCACGTTTTCAGGCCGAAGAGCTTGATATTTTTCAACATAATTTGCAAATTCTTCATGCACAACAAATGACCGGTCAATTTTAGTTTTCGTGTTAGGCAGTTTTATGAGTAGTAATTTGTTATGTTTTTCTACATTTTCTATTGTCAAGTTTGTCAATTCCACGGTTCTGCAGGCTCCCGATATCCCAAAAATTAGAACAACCTGTAAAAAAGACATAAGTTGTATTAAAGGCACCAAATTCGCATAGTATTTTTGTGAAATATTTTGGTAACTTATTAAAAAGGGCAAGTAAATACGTAGGTACCTTTATTGCTAAATAAATTTCATCCGGAGCTTCATTTAAGAATTTCTGTACTTCTTCTGCAGTAAATACCTTCGATTTCTTGCTTTTAAAGCCGTCAGACTGCCTTTTCAAGAAAGCAGTAAGTTTAGAAAAATCTTTCAAATTCACGTCATGTTTTGTCATCATTGTAGATTTTAGCATGGAATAAAAGCACCATAAACTGGAAGGTTGTAGCCTCTTAGATAATTCATCAAAATATGATATAAAAACACTTTCAGAAAGAGATTTCACTTTTTTTTCTGACCGCCATTTCATAAATTCGTCGTATGCCTTTACATATCTTTCTTTCGAGTTCGGCGGTAATATATTTTCGACAACTGTTTTTGCCCTTTCTTTAATAAAATCGGGCGTTAGATCTATGTCTTCGTCACTAGACATGTTTAAAACTTTTGAAAAAGAACTCAAACAAGAAAATTAATTATTTTCGCGATGCTTTCGCGCCTACTAGTAGACTGCCTTATTTTTTTCACGCACGCAAGCGCGTCAAATCTTGCTGGCCAGTTTGATTTTTAAATCGATTCCATCTAACATACGATGTGGAAACAAATACTTAGTTCCATATTTAAAATAAAATCTTTATAAAATAAATTGTCTAGATTCCGATTCGAGTAATTAATCGATACCGAGAAAAAAAAAATTAGCTTTTTAAAAATATTCTTCGTGCAGTATGAGTATGACAGTTCTTTTTTCAAATTCCAAAACCTATGCTGTAATGATATTCATACACCCCGGCATTCAGGGGTGTAAGGGTGTACTTACAGAGCAAGAGATATGTAAAAATATTTATGCTGTCGTGGCTTTCGTACGTTTTTTCATGGGTGACCACTGAAAACCAGCGCTGTGCTGAGGGTCCCCCATAGCACAGCATCATGCTGAGTATTAACCTGCTTGTCGCAATCACGACGTGCAAGCTGCGAACGTTTTTATTTAAAAAAAAATTGTTATGCTTTGTATGTTTAATGTTTTTTTTTGTTTCTTTTTTTTTACTTTTTATGATGCACGTCATGTCCCTGCGACAAACAAATATTTTTTCTTTCTTTTTTTCTTTACTGAATATGTGGTAACCATTTTTGTGTTGATGTTCTTTCCACCTCGTATATGCTCGTACATTTAACCAATCATTAAAGTCGGTTTTCGTCTGATCGGCGGCAAAACCTTATGTATATTTTGTATCGAATCAGGACGAGCCACATATTAGGTTCCCATCTGTAGAGGGGCGAACTTAGCTCAGCTGCGCTTCAGACGAAAATGACCCTTGTTTGCATAAAGTTAATGTTCTTATTCGTATGTTATCATTGATTGCAATCGTTTGTAGGAATATGCACATTAATTTTATGCTAATAAGGTTTATTTTCGGCTGTAACGCGACTGCGCTAAATCTAAATTAGCTGTGTAGATGCAGCCTAGTCGAGCACACCTCACTTACCTAGGGTCGTTGTAGAACATCTGTTGTGTGGCTTGTCCGTGATGCACATCCCAGTCCACTATTAGTATCCTGCAAAGTAATCACATTTACAGGTTTCAGCGGGATATTATAATGTTTGCTGTAACACATAAAACTCGACGATATTATAACACAATGATAATAGACTTTAACTAAACCAGAAAAGCTTTTAGTTTAATTAGTGTATCGAGAAGCGCAGCGTTACCCACCCCACCTAGATGGACCGACGACCTTAAAAAGGTGTGGCGCCGTTTGAGAGAGTATGTCCAGTAGTAAGCTGCGATGCACCGAGTTGATAGATTGATTTGATACCTTTCCCTGAGACCTGTATGTTTCCTTGTGCTACGCTAACGGGTCTTGAATGTCCCAAACACTATCCTAGCAATGTGGGCTATCGCGTATGAATTTGCCGCTAGAGGCGCTAGTGCAGCGCGAGGGCACCGAAATGTCAGATGCCATAGATTGTTGTCAGTACTTGGAGGTAAAATGATTTTTAAATGTTTCATGCTTGCTAATTTTAGGGAGAATATTGTAAATAAATGTATCTGGACTTTACACTATGTTGTATTACGTGAAATAAAATTACTTTTTATGAAGTAATGGGTACTTTATAGTATGAAATAGAATTATTGACAGGACCTTAATCGACAGTGGCGCCATCTGGTGAGCACAAAAACGATAGCCCTCATTCAAGTCATTTATTCAAATTAAGCTGAAAATCAGACAGTCCCCCAAAACGCTCGCCCTTTGCCACTGCCTAGTGTTTCGAAGTGGCAGAACGAACTCCCCAGCCAGATCCATCCTGAGCTCCAGCGGAGGTCTCTCACCTGTTAACACCTCGCTGGTCGATGGCATGCCTGGCGGCCAGCGCCACGTTGTTGTAGAAGCAGTAGCCGCAGGGCTCCGCCGTCATGGCGTGGTGTCCGGGCGGACGGACGAACGCCGCGCCGTTCTGGACCTGTCCGGACACTATACTGTCCACTAGGTCGATGGTGGAGCCCGCTGCTAGTAGAGCTAGTTCGTGGGTCGTCTGGAATAAAAATGGACGAAGAAAATTATGATGTAAAAGGTATAAAAACGAATTAACCATGGACTGATCTGGGATTGACTGCCCAGTGAGATGCACTCCCTAATACTTAGATACTGTCCATTTAAGTATCACAACCTTTGATGGTTTGTTTTTAT
The DNA here is from genome assembly GCA_947578425.1 of Eugnorisma glareosa. Classification (NCBI taxonomy): domain Eukaryota; kingdom Metazoa; phylum Arthropoda; class Insecta; order Lepidoptera; family Noctuidae; genus Eugnorisma; species Eugnorisma glareosa. The sequence goes on from OX387958.1 coordinate 4,234,194, forward strand.
GAAGAGACGTATTAGGCTCGTCTTCTATGACAAGGGTTTTAAAACCATAACTAGCGAAATGTGGGTGTACCTAATTATCGGTTCACCTCTGCATAGCCCTTTTTTTCGGATGGGATATCATCAAATGACTCCTCCTGCTTTGGGTGTAGTGGAAGAGAGTGTCAGACTTGTACTGACTACCTAACCATCCATGTTTCTTCTTTTGCCCTTTGTGTTCCAGGGCCGCGGTATCGCTTTCGAACATTCCCGCAGCCCTGCCTAATCCTTCGTGAAATACAAGAGTTAGATGTTATGTATTAGAGAATAAAGAAGAAAATATTTCCTACTCACTGGATGTATGTAAACCGCGTCGTACTTCGCAGAGATCTCCTCCAAATACTCCAGATTGTCGTTCTGATGAGTCTTCTCCATCATGTCGTAGACAGACGGACAGTGTAGAACACACAACTCCTCTTTAGTCGCCGCTCTGGGTGGGTACAGTTTACATTGCTCTATTAAGTTTAATTCATGGCACCTGAAATAAAAGAAATAATAATAGAGATAACATAATCCACTTATACAGCAATATTCTACATGATATTCAAGATAGCGCGCAATTACATACAGAAATATCTGACAACAACGGTTGGGCATTAGCCCACCAGACACAACACCCGACTTGTCGGAGAATCCTCCCTTTTAAATAAAGGATTAGGAAGTGTACACCCTGTACCTCATAATTATAGAACTCACGGAATGACCTCATAATGCCTCATAATCATACAAATAAAAATTTGTTTTTGCAAAAAATAAAACCAACTTCAAAAACACAAAAAAAAGTGAAAAATAACTTTTGCAAAGATATAAGAATTTTGCAAATCATATATAACGGATCTCGAGTTATGCCCGTCCATACATTAAAAAAAATATATAAACATCCGAATTGAGAACCTTCTTCTTTTTGAAGTCGGTTAAAAAAGGCATCGAGTTTTAGTGAAGCATCATTTAACTGCATTCGGTTAGACTGGAAGCGGACATAGTTAGGAAAAGGATAGAACAATGTGTTATTCACCTCTCTATAACGCTAGTCAGTCGCTCCGGACACTCGGGGTACTGATCGTCCCACAGACACCTGTGCTCCGCCATGCGAGGCTCCGTCACCAGCCCTGTCTCTCCCTTCACCTTCGTCTTAGAATCCATAGCCTAGAAAATTGAAAAAAGATGTTGTTCAAAATGATCAGTACAATGACACCAAAAGAGTGTTAGCGAACAACAAAATTAAATCTTGTAACTAGTCCAGGTGAGCAGAACTAGGCACAGTTAGATGTGAATTGAAAATAAGACTAAAGGTACAATTACAAAGGCGATAACCGTAGCGGCAAATCCCAATCGCAATGAAAAACCGCAGCATCACTAACGGTTGTTATATATATATATATAACACGCGAACGGTCATAGGGGCCAATGTCGCATTCGACGCGTTTCTTTCTTCTATTCGTCACTGCGATTGGGGTGGCTTTGTCGCTTTGTTTCACGGTTGCATTTGTACCTTAAATTGAGAATTATTTATGAGAGAACAAATTAAAATCTCCAAACCTTTAACTGTTTCTTTGAGTAATTTAAAATTAGCATGTTCATACAATAAAGGTAATTAAATTATATTTAAATTACACAGTGAAGCGAGCTAGCAGTCATAAACATGTTCATCATTCATTATAGAGCCATAAAATACGAGGGGTGATGTAATCTACATTGTTTTGGTTAATGATAGGTACAATTGTATTTTCGTTACGTAATAATATACTGATAGACAAGAGTTAAGTTTAATTTATGAGAAGAAACAAGGCAAGAAAAAACCGGCAAGTGCCAGTAGAACTCGCGCATGAAGGGGTAATTTTTAATTTATTTTTTGTTGTTATAGCGGCAATAGAAATACACGTTCTGTGTAAATTTCAACTGTCTATTACGTATAATGAGATACAGCCCGCTGACGGACGGACGGACAGCGGACGCTTAATAATAGGGTCCCTAACAATGATCTCTTGTCATATGTTTTATGATTCTGACGGAAAATAAAATACGGGAAAATGGTACTGGAAGAAATAAGTACCCTTTTTTTTAACCTAGATCATGTTCTTTCTCTGTGCTTTTTAGGGTGATAGCCTAGTGGTGTGACCGTCGGACTGCCTAGTCATAGGTCACGAGTTCCAACCCAAGGTACGCTCAAAACACCGTAAGGAAACCAAACATGCCTGAAAGGTATTTCTTGACGGCATCTAAAGCCAAGTCAGAAACCCATGGGTAGCGTAAAAACTCTGACACCCGTTATGTTCAGATCAGCATTTTCTTTCATCTTTCTATCTGTCACTTAGAAATTGTAACTCGAGAGTGACTGGTCCAGCCGCAGGTTAAACTGGCTTGCAGTGTGAATGAGCAAATGAGATAAATAAGCACAAAATATACTACACGGCTACCGTTATCAGGTAACAGACAGACAGAGATACTTTCGCATTTATATGTATTATTATATCAGTATGATATATGGATGATGGATGGATGGTGATCAATGCTCGTGCTTTCTCTGTTGAGAAGAGGCCTTTGCCCAGCAGTGGAACAGTAATAGGCTGGTATTATTATTATATTAGTATGAATTTTAAATAAATAAGACCAGGGTTGCGCATTGGTTGAAAAGTCACTGTTTCTTCTGCTTTGCAAGTGTGCAATGGTGTTACGTATTGAATTGTGGCGAATCGTATAAGAGTTCTTAGTGAAGTGTAAGTTTATTACTATAAATAATACTGTTGTGATACTTACAATTTGATAATGATCCCGCAGTTCAATGTGGAAGCCGTGCTTCTTTTTCTGCTGTGCTTTCCGCTTTGCAGCTACCACTAATGCAGATGGCTGCAACACACATATATTTAATTGAAACATGATAACCACTATAACATTCTAAATACACTTAAAGAACAATGATTTTCAGTATTTCGAAGTATACTGATCAATGTAACATAAAATAAGTTTGGCATTTAAACTTTTATTGTATTTCAGTAAGGTAAAAAGAAATTATATAATAAATATCTAAAATGTTTTGAAGTTCATTCATCAATACTTTGGAAACTGACAGAATAACAAAAAAAAACTCAGGGGAAGACCATAAACACAAATAATATAAAACCCTTTCATCAACCAGCTCAAACATACCAAAAAGGTTTGAACTATTCCAATGGCTCAAAATTAAAAATATCGTTTATTTACTTTTGCTAATCAAGTTATTCATTTACTACAAGCTGCAACGATTTGCATGCATTTTCTTCAAATAATTTATGTAAATGGAAAATCATTTACAAAACATCTCTGTATTGTGTTTGCTTTATTATTTTCAGCATTTTCAATTATTTCTTATACAAATTTGTATAAGAAATAATTGCAAAATGTTACTAATTACATACACATACATAAATTCAAGCCTTTTTCCCATACAGGTTTGCAGAAACTATTGAACAGGTACTTATTTACTAGGTATGAATGTGTACATCACAAACAATATCAAATCAATATTATATTATTTTATATTGTAAACAAAGTACTATAATAATTATACCTATTTATCAATAGTTTTATAATGTAACTAGCAACCCGCCCGGCTTCTCTTCACGGGTGCAATGTTTTACATAAAAACCTTCCTCTTGAATCACTCTATCTATTAAAAAAAACCGCATCAAAATCCGTTGCATAGTTTTAAAGATCTAAGCATACATAGGGTCAGATAGCAGGAAGGGACTTTGTTTTATACTATGTAGTGATGATAAACCATATATTGTACTCACATTTCAGTTAAAGTGGTTTCAATTAAAATCTGAATTAATTTCTGAATATTACATTAATTTTCACAAATTGTTACGACATTGTATGCACAACACAACGATATAAATAGTATTATAAGATAATGTCCTCTCATATCGCCATAAAGATAACACTATGGTATCTTTACAATAATTACTGTAGATATAATTTATATGGATGTTTTATATATTATCTTCTAAACAAATAACAGATATTCTACAAATGGTTGATAGTTCTGCTGTTAGAGTGCAGTGTTCCAGGTTCAATACCTGTTTTATTATTGTTTTAACATTAATTCAATGTAAATTATGTATAAAAGCTCTTTTAAGCTTTCAAATCTTCTTTCAATTTAAATAAAAGTACAGTGAAAGGAAGAAAACCAGGTTACCAGCCTGCTGAATTACTGATAGATTCTTATAAAAACAGAACTTTTCACACTAAAATCATTCTCTATTGAATAGCCATACAGAACCTGGAACCAATCAATAAGGCATTTAGCTGTAGGCTGTAGTACTATTTGTAGTTATAGCATGAAATGTGTCATGTCACGGCCCTAGGTGTAGGCGGCGCCACACTATATACGCTAATTTATTACCTTAGCCCCAGCTGACATTGCACGAGTCTGTATCTTGGCCTTGCGAGCACCATTTCTGGTCACAATACTCGAAGCAGGCGGAGTCACCTTTTTACTCTCTCCAGACGAACGTCGCGGCTGCGGCGGCGGTGGGGTCGACTAAAACATATCACACCAATATCATATAACAAACTTCCACGCTCGATAGCGCGCCAAGTCTAAATATACACGAAAAAGTTTTTAACCTCACCATTATGTCAATAAAACAAGTGAATGTTCACGAAAAATTTCACAGTCACTAAAAGTAGCCGCTAATTACGTGGTCATTGTTAGTACCGGTAAGTAGTAATCAAAACAATACACATTGCAATGCAATCGGTACCCCAAAAATTGCGGTGCCAGCCAGTGTGACTTGAATTTGCATATGACTTTGACAGTTCACACATCAACAGATGTCACAGTTATTAATTGGGCAGACCCACAGGCCAGACCTATATTACTTTACTCTATGGGCAGACCGTTCAAATCATTGAAAGAAGAATTCGACTAATGGTAATTTTTTTTGTTACTATAGTATCAGTACAAAACAAAATCGCGCGAAAATAAAAGTAAAAGTAATTCATTTCAATTGTTACTTCTAGGAGCCCGTGCCCGTGGGGAACCTACACTGACCTACACCAAGAAGTTTTTAAGGAAGAAATATCAACTTATTCTGAATTTTTGTTTGGTCTGTGACTTGCACTCACTAGTTTCACAGATAACTTATTAAATTAAAAAAATTAAACAGAATTTCGAAAGGTGATTTCATTTCAGGAATAAAATGTTAATTTTGAGTTGAAAGGTGTTTAATTTTATATGTTGTTTACATTTTTTACACTATATTACAAAATTTGATTTGTGCGAGGATTTATTTTACATATTTGGTATGTTATGATCTAATACAACCTATGTCTTTTTTGTTTTTGAATACGCTAATTGAATGGAAATCACTATCGTAAAACATTTATGACCTTACTGGAAATTTCCCATAATGAATGGTTTTTTTTTATAATTATTAACTCGAGGAAATTATAAAGTTGTACCGTTAACTTTTTTGGCCTTTCTAATTTAGCCTTTATGAGTACGCAATACAATGTATTATTGCATGTGAAAGTTGCTCAATAATGCATGTCAATAATAAACCCTCTGGCTATCGGAAGTTAATTCAGTCAGTTCATGGATTGTTTTGGAGATACTAGACTTCTTCTAACTGTTGTATTTTTATAAAATTAATTCCAGACTTCAGTGATTGAATCACCTGGGAGTCTGGGAGGTATGTTATTTTAGTTAAGATTCTACGATAGCCATGTAAATTACTGGTAGATCTGGCTCATAACACATTTGAACTTTTCAATAATGGTTATATACCCCATCTGACAACCAGATCCATATGCGGCCAGTCTTAATCTTCTAAGATAACCTTCTAATCATGCTTTGTAATTCAAACATATTTCTTTTCAGCCACAAACTAATTCAAAATGAAGCTCATAAGACAAACATGGCCTTTACGGTATGGTCATAGGAAGAAAGCACACCGCAGTGTCAGTACATGGTCTCCACTGGCAACTGCCTTTAACACCCGTCCAACATCTAGACCCATGTTTGACTCAATGAGGGAAAGGACTGTAAGTATTTCAGACTTAATTTTAAAGCTGCATGCATTTAGACAAAAAAAGGTGCTATGACGTTTAGTGGTCGCATTTTTATGGAACGTTTTTGTTGAGCTTCTACAGATGTGGATAGTCTAGCTTAAAAAGAAAACTTGAATGATTTTTGCTCTTAACCTTTTGACCACCTTAGTCCCATATACATGACAAGCAAGCGCATGCACTGTATGCCAAACAACACAAATATGTGACAAAATGGTAGGTGAAATTGTGGCTTGGTGTGGAGGGCATGATTGTGTGTTTATGCTCTGGCAGTAAAAAGTTTATTTTTTTTTTGTTATATTTTTTTCTGATTTATATTGAAATCCGCCATACCATGGGTGGCAGGGATGACGGTACCATGGGTGGCAGGCCTGAGGTCGTGGAACAAGACATCCGCACATTAATTCCACGTCTCAGGGAGTTGGGCCTCGAGGTAAACTCTGCTAAATGTGAGTTCTTCCCCTGTGGTCCTGAAGCTGAGCCAACATTCTCGCACTTTTTGTCTTTTCTTCCGGGTCTCACTATGCTGTCACCTAACCCCTTCAGTCTCTTGGGTGCCCCGATCTTCCCTGTTGCGGTCCCTGAGGCCCTAGAGGATCGCAAGCGTAATTTACTCGTCGCCCACAAAAGGCTCAAGGATCTTTCTGCCCACGTCGCTTTAGTACTTTTGCGCATGTGTTTCGCGGTACCAAAGTTAACATACTTTTTGCGGACTGCCCCGACGTGGTGGTTTCCACAGTCTCTCTCATCTTTTGATGAAGCTCTTAAGGAGTCGGTAGAGAGTATTTTGAATGTTTCGCTGAACGAAGCTCAGTGGGCGCAAGCGGCTTTGCCGATCCGGCATGGAGGTCTGGGGGTTCGTCGCGCACGGGATGTCGGCTTGCCGGCCTTCTTAGCGTCTGCACATGGGGTTACTGACCTGGTCGCTCGCATTCTATCTCTTGATGGCGAACAAGTCAGTATCCCTTTCGCAGCGGACGCTCTGGCGGCCTGGTCAGGTCATTGCCCTGGCGGTATCATCCCGGAAGAGCCTCAAGTGCAGCGCTCCTGGGATGATATAGGAGCGAAGGCGGTTCTAGCCGGACTTATAGACCGAGCGGAGGGGGTGGATATGGCGCGCCTAAAGGCAGTGTCGCGGTCAGAATCAGGAGCGTGGTTGCAAGCGCTTCCTTCACCTCACCTGGGAACTTTACTTGACGGTGACTCTTTGCGGGTGGCGGTGGCTCTCCGCCTGGGCTGCGATGTCTGTGAACCACATTTATGCATCTGCGGGTCCAGAGTGGAGGCCAACGGCCACCACGCGTTGAGTTGCTGCCGGTGCTCAGGGAGGTTTCCGCGGCACCATGCTCTCAACGACATTGTCCGGAGAGCGCTGGTTGCCGCCAATATCCCTTGTGTCCTGGAGCCGCCGGGTCTCTGTCGGTTAGATGGCAAAAGACCGGATGGCCTGACTTTAGTACCCTGGCAAAAGGGTAAGTGCCTACTTTGGGACGCAACGTGTGTTAGCACGTTTGCCGCCAGCCATCTCCCTCGCACAGTCAGGTCACCCGGTGCTGCGGCTGAATCAGCCGCTCTCAAAAAGCGGGCCAAATATGCTGCCTTAGAGCCGAAATACTTTTTTGTCCCACTGGCAGTGGAAACCACTGGTTGCTGGGGGTCCGACGCTATTAAAGGAGATTGTCAATTTCGGTCCAAGTGTGTTGCAGATGTACATTTTACCTTAAATGCAAGGTGTCACCGAGTACAACATTTTTTTTTATGGCAGTAAAAAAAAAAATCCCTGAGGAATTGTTATATTTGCATTTGTATTTATGTTTAAAAAAACAGTAAAAAGGGTGAAAGAAGAAAGATAAAGAGGATAAAATGTTATTTATTATTGTTATAACTAAAGAAAAAATAAATAAACACCACACACAAAAAACAAACTAAACAACAAATAAAAAAACAACACAAAACAATAAATAAACAAACAATAAATATAATACTATTCTTCATCGATAACGTAATCTAAAAACTCTGCTGGGCGATTAATGTTATCTTCGTGTCTGGCCCACCCCAGAAACACACACATTATATGGGCACAGCAGCCCAGTGTGCGTTTCCCTATAGGGGCATGTGCTGTAATAATGTTTGATTCGATTTAAAACTTGGTCACTTGCGTTTATCAATATGTAGCAGTAGTATACTTTCGAAGATGTATGCCTGCTGTTTATTCTGATTCTCAACAACCATACATTGGTTTCAGTAATGTTGTAATCACTTTAGTCGTTTAATTGGTCAGTATCGCGATAGACTTCAATTGTATAAAAGCCATGCCGCTCATGCTCGATGCAGTAGCTCCTTGCCAACTTCAATTGGTAAGTGCCTAGTGCGAATATTATTAAGTCGTCCTCTGACAGTAGTGGAAAATCTTGCAATTGAGGTAAATCCCCTGATATGCTCTCAAATGCAACTCTTTGTCTGTTGAGGTTATTGGCAAGTACATAATCTGCTAAGTTATTTGGGCTATTTACGCGACTATTAATAATATCAAGCTTATATCATGCTTCTTCAAGAAGGGCGACAATGCCCGGCTGAAGAACTATAGGCCCATCTCACTTCTAAGCCATGTCTACAAGTTGTTTTCAAGAGTCATCACGAATCGTCTCGCGCGCAGGTTTGACGATTTTCAGCCTCCCGAACAAGCCGGATTCCGAAAAGGCTTCAGCACCGTAGATCACATACATACGCTGCGGCAGGTTATACAGAAAACCGAAGAGTATAACCTGCCTGTCTGTTTAGCGTTTGTGGACTACGAGAAAGCCTTCGATTCGATCGAGACTTGAGCTGTATTGCAGTCTCTCCAACGGTGCCAAATCGACTATCTTATATAGTTGAAGTGTTTGTACAAAAACGCCACCATGTCAGTCCGACTTCACGACCAAATCTTGGAACCTATCCTTCTGCAGCGAGGTGTGAGACAGGGAGACGTCATATCTCCGAAATTGTTCACCGCTGCACGGAGGATGTCTTCAAGGTTCTGGACTGGAGAGGGCTAGGTATCAATAATAATAATAAAAAAAGAAGATAATTACAGTACATTTAATGATGCTTGTATACTAAAAGCTAACTACATGTGAACTATATATATATACGTATAGGTACATAGGCTGTTATGATGATCTATTATTTTACTATGTAATAATATCAAATGATAGATAGTTACCTGTCGTGGTACGTGATACGTTGTGCTATGGCATCTACGATATCACGATGTCTACCATAAAGGCCTTGTGTTTACACGTCGGCTCTTCTTCGCAGCACAGACCGATCACACAGAATACAAACGATTCAACAAACAGCAACAGGTTGGAACATTATAAACACAATAAATAAAATTAATTAATTAATAAAAATTAATAAATGAATTAATTAAATAATTGAATTAACAACATAACATAATTATAATCATTGAACGTAAGAGCCCTATTACCATTTTTTTAAGTTTTCTTTTGTTTTCTTGCTTTTTTTTTCTTTTTCGTTTGTTTAGTGCCTGACCTGGTGTCAGAGAGTTTTTATGCTGAATATGGGCCTCTGACTTGGCGTTAATTGCCGTAGAGAAATATCTGTCAGGCACGTTGGTTTTTAATGTAATTACAAATGCAAAAATGTCAATTCCTCTGGGATATTTTTATTTGCTACCGTAATAAAAAATGTTGTACTGGTTGAGACCTGTCATTTAAGGTACAATTCATATCTGCAACACACTTGGACCAGCACCCCTTGTAAAACTGACATTCTCCTTTGTCGCGGAGATCGGCCGGCGACTTAGAGAAAGGGGCGGTGACCCACGCTCTGGTTCGTTCCTGGTGCAAAGGCTAGCCCTGGCAATTCAGCGCGGAAACGCTGCAAGTGTCATGGGCTCCTTTGCGCCAGGAACAACTATGAGCGTCTAGTGACGTAAGGTTTTTTTTTTTATTTTTGAATTTTGTTATTTGACATGCTTATGTAATTATATTGTGTTATGTAAAATTTTAATAAATATTTATCTTTTGAAAAAAAATCCGACATATTTATATTCTGGCGTAATAGTGCGATCTGTGTCACCTGTTTATTTATTTAAATTGAACACAAATGCAACCATTAAACACCAATTTGATCTCTTTTACCATTTTTTGCTTTCAAATAATTGTAAAATACACAAATACATTTTTTTTTCCACTTTCTTCTCCACACTTAAAAGAACTCAATAAATAAAAATTCCCATAAAAATCCAACCACTATAAACTTTTTTCCACTTTTTGAGTATTTTTTGTCTCATTGCGCTTGGCTGTTATTGCATGTTAGTCGTTTATGGGCCCTCATTTATATTGTGAAGTGACGAAAGAATACTTTTTTTTTTCGGATGGGACGTCATCTAATAATTCCTCCCGCTCTGGGCTGAGCAGGAGGTAGTGTCAGACTTTTACTGACTAAAACCCATCCATGTTCCTTCATCGCCCTTTGTGCCGGAACACAAAGGGCGATGAAGGAACATGGATGGGTTACGGTACCACGGTATCTCTTTCGAACAGTCTCGCAGCCCCGGAAGAATACAGTCCTGTCATAGTTATTTGCCTGCAATAGCAGCAACTTTATTGTAACAAGCTTTGATCAATAATAGTCTAGATAAAGGATCACAAACTCTTGTTCGTCAACACACGCACAAGTGGCCACGGTTACACACACATAAACATTTGTATATACATATAACATTGTATATTCGTAAAGGCTTTAAAATATAAACAACTTCGGTTTAATATAAACATTATTTCTCTAAATATAAAGTTCAATTACGTTTGCAATACATTTATCTTTAAGACCTGATGTCATCGGAGAAATGGCATTTGGCAGTTGGAGTGTGCTCTCCAGCGAGAGCAGTTGCTCTCGCTGGATAGCACACTCATAGGTTTAGCATGTATTTATGCTACTCAAGAGGGTACCGATAGAATTTCTTTTCTTTTGAGATGTGTTTTGTATATATTATGCATGTTGTCAGTCCAGCGGCCAGTTCATTTGGATGCCTCTTCAGCCTTTCCAAGTATGATTTGGTTATGGCCAAGATTTCCTCTTTCACCGATTTTATCTGAAGTTGGTTGTGCATTTCAGTATTTGTAATGAACCAAGGCTCATTGTATGTAGTTCTCAGAATCACATTTAGCATTCAATGTATAATGGAAATATTAGAGTTGCTACAGCTCTCCCATAGCTAGATGCCATACATCCAGACAGGCTTTAGAATCGTTTTATATATATGGAGTTTGTTGTCAGTCGATAATTTACTGTTGCGCCCTAATAGCCAGTGCAGGCTTTTGTAGCTCAAGTTGAGCTCATCTCTCTTTGTCTTTATGTGCTTTGTCTTCCACGTCAGGCGGCAATCGAGGTGTGGTCCTAATTATCTCATACAATCTTTATGTGGTAGTAAATTGTTATTTAGCATTACCGGCGGACAATCGCCTCTGCGTAGCGTAAAAGTGACCTGTACCGACTTAGATAGGCTGACTGCTATTAGCTAATTTTGGAGCCAGTCTTAGTCTAGACATTTGTGCAGCGTTTGTGAAGCAATTGTGGGGGTCATGGTTGCTAGCTAGAATTGCAGTATCATCAGCAAATGTACCTGTAGTCAAAGTCACGCTCACATGAGACGTGCCAACAGAGGACTGTGTTGGCACGTCTCATGTGTACAATGTGTACAGAATTGGCCCCAACACCTTGGGGGACGCCAGCCTTTATTTCTAATATCTCCGACGTTGCCTCAGCTTCTTTGACTTGAAACAGTCGATCTGTTAGGTAACATTAGGTCATGTAGGTTTCATTAGCTCATAGAAGTTGTGAGGAAGACAAGCCTTTAACTTATAAAGTAAGCCCTTGTGCCAGACGCGGTCGAAAGCCTGTTAAAAATCCAGGTAGACCGAGCAATGTAACTCCCTTTCCTCCAGTGATTTCCTAACCCTGTCGCACACTCTGTGAACCTGTTCGACGGTGGAGTGCTCAGGCAGGTCTGAATCCAAATTGGTGATAAGGTATGGTGTTATTTTCCATTAATATTGGTTGTATTTTACAGAGCAGGAGTTTCTCATAGACTTTCGACAGTACTGGTAGTAAGCTAATAGGCCTGTAGGATGTCACCACATGAGGTGGTTTATGCACCATGAGTATCTGTGAAACCTTCCATTCCTATGGAAAGTATTGCACTCTTAGGACCCCATTGTAAACTGTCGTTAGAAACACGATGCCTTTTTTTGGTAGTTGCAGTAAGACTTGCTTCGTGATTAGATCAAAGCCGGGTGCTTTTCTACTACCGAGGTTTTTTATTGTAGCCCAGACTACTCTGGCAGTGGCGGACCGCGATGGAGGTGACATTCGAAAATTTTGTTTTAAAAATGAGTTGATTTCTTCAGCTACGGTATTTGTTGCCTCGTTAGAACGGAATACACTTGCCAAATTCTCAGCTAATTTATCAGCCTTTTCTTGAGGTGTTCTTGCCCAACCTAGGTTCCTTCTGAGAGGTGGTACAGCTACGTGAGGTCTGGTATATTGCTTTGTGAACTTCACAAAAAAAGGAACACACTCCATAGCTCTCAGGCCTGCTTGACAGTTGTAGAAGGGCGAAATCAGTGTCAGGCAGCTGTCATTTTCAATAAACTTGTGCTGTTTCCACTGCTGGCACATAGGCTCCTCTCTGTAAGAGTGAGTGGGCCGAAATGCACTATATGGGCCCAGTGTGGGTTGACAGATATTACAACTTAGAATTTTTGGTTCTAGGTCATGCCAGTTTCCTTTCAATGTTTTCTTTCACTGTGTTCTGATCTGCTGGTGCTAACTATTGGCATCTTTCCAGGGCCTATTCAATAAACCAGAACTGGTTAGCTTCGAAGGATTCTCTAACTTAAAAGAGCAGGCAATCACATCTACAGACCAGTTGATAGAGGAAGCTACATCCAACCCCTCCCGGCCTATGGTGGAGATCTTCGACGAGCTGTCGGACACCCTGTGCAAGGTCGCTGACCTGGCAGAGTTTGTCAGGATTGCTCATCCACAGTCACACTTTGCGAGCGCTGCTGAAGACGCCTGTATTAGTGTTAGCGGTGTTGTTGAGAAGTAGGTGCTTTTTAATATTTTTTTTATTAATTTAGTAATTTAATTTAACTAAGACAACCTGAATGCTTACCGCGACCTCTGATTCGGGAGTGATGCAGAAAGAGAATTCCAGGAAAAAAAGTCTGAATAGCCAAATAGGGCAAGTCTTTGCCCAGCAGAGAGACAAACAAAGAAAAAATAGTTTCCTTGGGATACCAATGCTTTAGCTAATTTTATGAGTGACCACACTTATCGACTCGGAAACGGCTTATGCCGTCAGAAAGAGCTTTACCTTCATGCAATAAACTCGAAAAATACATCGGTCGCCTCGTTTCGGTTCGGAAGACGCGACTCAACGCCACGCCGCCGATTGAAATGCGACGAATTTGGTGATAGGATAAGTGTGATAAGTCTCTAAACTAACCCACAGGTTGATTATAAATAAATACAGGGTGTAAGGGACAGCCCTCCGCAGACTGATGGGGTGAATTCAGTAAGTACTAAGATGACTGGTACAAGAAATTATTTTAAGAATGTTATGAGAATCCAATAAATTTGTTTTATTTCCTCATACACAATGTATCGTTACTCTGGCAAAACGCACGTAGCCAAACGCAAGAGCGACGACGAGTTCAATGAACTCTAGCATGGCGGAAAGTGAACAGCTGATTTCACGCGTCATTCGTTAAGAGTATTTCAAGTCAACATCCATTGTTGGTTTTTGATTTTAGCCGTAATATTTACATAAATGGAGTGCTGCGTACAGAGAATGTAATAATTTTAATGTAATAATTTTAATTCAAGGAATATTAACTGAAAAAACGATTTAAAAAATGAAAAAAAATCCTGAGAAAAATGACGGAGGAATATGATTCAAAATAAGGAGCTGAATGCACCCTTTCAGTTTGCTTAGAGCTGTCTGTTTCACTCTGTTTAGTACCCATTTTGCACACTTCCTACCTTTTTTTCAAAACCTGTCAATTCATTCTTAATTTTCTATTGTCCAGATTAAACACACACAAGGGCCTTTACGAAGCGCTACGGGACTCCGTAAGGCGCGGCACATCGGGAGACCAGCATCTAGCAGAGTTGTTCCTGTTTGACTTCGAACAGAGCGGCATACAGTTAGCTGAGGAACGCAGGCGGAGGGTGGTGGCTCTCAATGACCTCATCCTGCAGACTGGACAGAGGTTCATGGCAGGGGCTGCGAAACCTAGGAGAGTACCACGGAGTGCTGTGCCTGCTAACGTCAGACAATTGTGAGTAGATGAAATGTTGTCGTCCTCCATTATCTACAGATCTCCCAAGAAAAGTACGCGCTTCGGCAATCGTCGTCGATCTTTCGGAAATAAGAACGCGGTATGGTGAGGTCCTGTTGCATCCATATTTCCTTAATTTGTATAAAAATAGTTAGAAAACTAGAACTAAAGATAAGCTGGATAGAATTCCAAAAAACATATTTTTAGTGATAGATGACCAGTTGCAACTGGAACAGGTAATTCGACTGAGAGAAAACTTACAAAAACACGCAATGATAGGTACATTATCAAAAAGCGCGGCAGTATAAAGTTTTCTCTTTGGCTAGTTATTATGTGTATGTGTATACAACGTTCGTATTAATTCGGATCCCGAAGATTACCGTAGTGCAAGCCCTTTCTGGTTTACCTGTACCTAAATTTAATCTCAAAGAATATCTGACAGGTGTATCGATGAAACCAAACAATGGTTTTTGTGCAGTTTTTACAATCTTTAAGAGAAATATTACTGGCAGGTTTGTGTGTGGTTTTGGATAGATGTAATTATAGTATCTGAGGATGAAAAAGTTCGTTTCTGCTGTTTCCAAGAAGGCTGATTGAACACCACCTACCTCCGTTCGACCAGGGGGCTGAAGCTCGGCTCCAGGCATACACGGCACGCCACAGAGTCCAGGGTGGGTTTCCAGGGTAAGCACGGCTGACCTAGGTTCAATAGGTCTCGGAAGAAGCACACTACACGGCAGTGAGTTCACAAACACAATAAAGTTGTTATAACGTATAACGATGAGGTTTTGATACAGTCAATAAAGGGAACGTCAGTTCAGTTCAACGCTCATAAGCTACCTGAGCCCACGAGTAGCTCACCGCTGGCGATTGAGTTCAGTGGTGCAAATCTACCCTCAATTCAACAGCATAAATATCGAACATACCCCCCACCGAAATCAATATGATTGATTTCCCAAAAATGAATGAGAAGTGTAGGGTATATATAGATATACAAACATATGGAATTCAAATAAACTTACGAAGCTTATAAATAAAAGTAGTGTGTAAATTTTTCCAAAAGTGGAGTGTACCTAAGTATGTGTACTATTTAATAAACGTAATATAACTTAACTAAATATATTTTTAATGCAATGTTATTAATTTGCGTAGGGTAATGGACAGACTTTATTAGTCGGTCTCTGAATTAAACCATTTTTGGTTCTTAGAGTTAAAACGCGGTTTACTTTGTCAACGCCACTATGTACTTTGTCAATTCTAGCTAAATTCCACTGAAGAGGTTTAGTCAGATTTGACTTGAGCAAAACTAGATCACCAACGTTCAAGTTTGGTGGAGATTCAAACCACTTCGCTCTCTGCTGGAGAGTGTGAAGGTAGTCATCTGACGCCTCCAAAATGACTGGGAAGCCTTCTGAATGGATTGCCAACGTGACAATCTGTTCTGAGGAACATCATCCAAGTCATATTCCGGTACAGCTAATAAACATTGACCTACTAGGAAATGACCCGCGGTAAGAACATCGAACTCATTTGGGTTGTCCGATAAGGAACACAGAGGGCGTGAATTTAAAACAGCTTCAACTCTGCATAAAACAGTACTCAACTCTTCAAAGGTGAGTGCCCGATCACCTACTACACGGTACAGGTGATGTTTGGCAGATTTTATTCCTGCTTCCCAAAGTCCACCCATACTTGCTGCATTGGGCGGGTTGTTACGCCATTCTACGTGACGAGTTGTCAGTCCATTGATAATCTTATCATTGTTATCTTTACTATTTAAAAAGTTTACGACTTCTTTCAAATGTTTTGCTGCCGCAATAAAATTAGTGCCACAGTCTGAATACAGGCAACTGCAAAGTCCGCGGCGAGCCACAAAACGATCGAATGCAGCTAAAAAACAATCGCAACTTAAATCAGTTAAAACTTCTAAGTGCACAGCTTTTGTTGAGAAACAAACAAAGAGGCACAAGTACGACTTGTAGACCTTTGCATTACGCCTCAAACTTTCCTTCACAAAAAAAGGCCCACCCAAATCACAACCAACGTGGTTGAAAACCTTATCTGGTTTAAGCCTAGGCGCGGGTAACATACCCATAGCGGGCTGAATTGAGCTTGGACGGCATCGAAAACAAATCTTGCACTTAGATAACACGGATCGAATGATACTACGAGCACTAACTATCCAATAGTTTTTACATAGCAAGCCTTGTAACGTACGCGGCCCTATGTGTAGGTATAATCGATGAAAATATTCTATGATCAACTTGATCGTGTGACATTTAGGTAAAAGCACGGGATGCTTCATATTGTAAGGTAGGTCGGACTGCACGAGCCTACCCCCCACCCTGAGGAATTCATTGGAATCTACGAAGGGTGAAAGCTTACGCAATGAAGCTACATATTTATTTTTACGCAACAATGCGATTTCATTGTGAAAATGATTCATTTGAACCACCCGAACGATGGTGTCATGAGCTGTCTTCAGCTCTGATGACCTGAGGGGTCCACCTGACCTATCAGATTTTTTAGATTTTAAGTTCGACACAAATCGATGGCACCATGCCATAACACGTTGCAATTTACTAAAAGATGATAATTTATTAAATGTTTCTTCTAAGTCATTTTTTAAAATGATATTTTTATCATCCCAGGAATTTAAAACAAACGTATCACAATTTGATTTTATGTCAGGAATTTTAAAACTGTCTTTTACATAAAATGATTTAATTGGCCATTTTTGTCGATAGTCATACAGCCACTGGGGGCCGTGAACCCACCCCGTAGCACCTTCCACGAAGCGAGCCGGCATCGCACCTCGCGAGCAAATATCGGCAGCGTTATTCTCGCTGTTCACGTGAAACCAACAATTTGATGGGACTACAGCGGTCACTTGACTAACACGGTTAGCCACAAAGGTTTTTAATTTGTAAGGTGGTGTTTGTAGCCACGCCAAAACGTTGTTCGAATCACCCAACGCGGTGATCGAAACTTTAAAATCACATAAGTTTTGTATGACAAAACTAACAAGCTTAGAGAGGAGCACGGCTGCCTCAAGTTCAAGCCTTGGTATTGACAAAATTGGATTTAGAGGCGCGACTTTAGATTTACTCGTCAGCAACCTTACTTTTACATGACCATCCCTATCTACGCTACGTAGGTAGACACACGCTGCATAGCCGCGCGATGACGCATCGCAAAATGCTATCAGCTGAACTTCATTGAAGTTCGATATTAAAACATGACGCTCAATTCGCAATTTACCTAACGCTGATAACTCGGTAATAAACCTGTTCCACTGGGAAGTCAACTCAGATGGTAACTGATCATCCCAGCCCAATCCAAGTTTCCAAAGATCTTGCATTATACACTTCGCGACAAAAGTACAGGGTGATATAAAACCTACCGGGTCGAATATACTTGCGAGCAATTTTAAAACAGAACGTTTAGTTTGTTTCGCGTCAGTCAAGTTGTAATCAAAAGAGAATGAGTCACACGAGGGTAACCATGTCAAACCTAAAACTTTGAGAGATGACGATAACGTATCGTCTTGAAAGTTGATAGCAGTAACCTGATCCGATTGCATTCTAGTTAGCAACTCAGGACAGTTACTTGCCCATTTTCTTAAATCAAAACCTCCGCTTTTAAGTAGGGTGGTTAAATCATCTTGCAACGTGCAAGCTTCTTCCTGGCTTTGACACGACCACAATACGTCATCAACGTAGGTCCCCTTCTTTAGTATCTCTGCTGCCTTGGTTCTCGGCCGTTCAGTGTGACACAGCTCACCAGAGGCTAGCTGAGGCGAGTTACTAATCGACTGGTCAACGCGAGCCAGCTCATCCGACGCCAGCTGGTGTAAAGTACGTACCGCGACAAATGGTGCACTACGGAGGCCATACGTATTTCGAGTAAGTTCGTAGGTACGTACTGGTTCCGTAGGATGGTTACGCCAGAGTATGTGCTGGTACTTTCGGTCCACCTGATTTATTATGACAGCTCTATACATTTTAGAAACGTCAGCAGTGAAGCATACATCGTAAAGTCGGAAGTTAATTATTATTTTAAGTATGTCCTGATGTAACTTTCTGCCGGTTAAAAGTGTATCGTTGAGCGAAGCACCGGAAGTAGTTTTGGCAGAACCATCGTAAACTACGCGCAAGGGAGTCGTAGTACTCGACGGACGTAACACACAGTGGTGTGGAATAAAATAACCTGAGGGTTCTGTACCCTCATAGGGTTCCATGTGACCGAGGGTCTCGTACTCTGTCATGAAGTCGACGTAGGCCTTACGAAGGTCCGGAGATCAAGCCAGTCGGCGCTCGACCTGAGTGAGTCGCTTCAGAGCGGTGTCATACGAATCACCAAGTGGTTTATGCTCAGGGTTCAATAAAATCGGGGAAACATATCGGCCGATTTCATCACGATAATGTTGTTCAACATAAATTCGTTCCGCTAGTTCTTCCAACGGATTGATGGGAACTTCGCACGGCGAAGATTCCACCTCCCAAAAACGTTTGAGAGTCTCATGAAGTGAATTCTCTTCAACGGTGTACGACACCAGCGATGTTGTAGACGCTACAACATGGAGATTGGATTGGAGATGTCGCTACTGTGCGCACATAAACAAACAGCTCCGTACAATAAACTTAAATAAAACAGTTCATGTGATCATTTAGTAAAGATATAGTGATTTAGTGAATACTTATATGACATATAGTGAGTGTAATTGAAGATCTTGTGAAATACCCAGTTAAACAGGAAAAACTGGTAAAAAGTGCCAAGAAAAATAACGAACTTTGAATTCAAAAGATCCAGTACAAACATAATGTACTACTTCTAAAACTGCATCATTCCAAAACAAAGAAGGAGGAAAAACCCCATAAGGTACAAAATAAATGCCAAATATGAACATAATCTGCAATATTTATCTATAAATCGTAATTTCACCTCGACATAACTGGCTTCACCAACGCCATCTATTAACAACATATGGACAACAGACAATACATCGGGAACTTTTCGCTACTCCACACTAGAGGTCGTCATCAACAGCCAATTAGTAATAACTAAACACCCCACGAGATGGCACCTGCTCCGGTCTGCCCAGGATGTCAACAAAAAGTACCGATAAGAGAGAACCTAACTTGTGTGCTATGCAAGTGCAGATATGATTTGGAATGCGCTGGTGTCTCTAAAGATCATTATATTAAAACAATGACTTTGGAACATAGGAAATCTTGGAAATGCCAGGCTTGCGTTTGCAAAATACCAAAGACAGGCAACACTGACACGCCTGTACGTTCTGCGAAGGACCCAGAATATACCCAGTACCCAATCACACCAGTAGAGGGAAACAATATCACCATGATGAAAACAATAATAAACCCAAGCGATGACACGACTTGCTCAGACAACCTTAGTTTTATAGGAGATACTCTGCGAACCCAAGAAAGTATTGAATTTTGTAAAGATACACAAACCCAACTATCGATGCAAAGTTTAAGTGAATTAATAGTACTACGGTTGAAAGAAAATAATAAATCTATAATAGAAGAACTGCAAATTACTATACAAACTGAAATAAAAAAAGCAATTGCCGAAATAAGACAAGATTTCGAGCTGAAGATTAGAGATTTAACCGCGCAAAATAATGACAGAAAACTAGAAATAGAAACAATTAACACTAAAATAGAAAACCTTCGTATAGAAAATGAGGCACTTAAGAAAGAAATAAAGGAATTGCCAATCCGTCCCTCCCAATCACCTCACACTCCTGAAATAAACCACAAAAAAATAGTACTGTACGGTCTTGCTGAGTACTTTAGAGAACCCCAAAGCGAACTTTATAATAGACTTATAGAGCTATTCCGAGATATTGCAAACATAGACCTATCAGGGTACATTGAAGATATGTATAGAGTGGGAAGAAAAGGCTCAAAGAACAGACCACTAATTATTGAGTTGCTCAGCAAAAGAATGACCAAATACATTGTGAGCAACAACCAATGTTTTAGGGGAACTGGACTGTTTGTATCTGAGTTTTTAGATGCAACTGCACGGAGAGAGAGAGCTCAACTTAGAGAAGAATTATTGAAAGCCAGGAAAAATGGCCTTCATGCAGTAATAAGGAACAACAAATTATATATAGACGGAAAATCAACGAAACCCACCGACATTATAGATACCCAAAAGAAAAATCAACAAATAAATTTAAGCTACCAGGGAAATGATATAACAACAATAAGCAATACCAACCAAGTTTGCCACACATCCATAAGTGATGAAACTGAAAATTATACTTTTCGTAAATAAAATTGACAACGATACATCTTTTAAAATACTGTTCCAGAATCTGCAAAGTCTTTACAATAAACAGGACATTCTTGAAGCTTTCATTACCGGAAATGTATCATACAAAGCACTAGGAATATCAGAAACATGGCTTACGCAAGAAAAATTAGACATTATTAAATTTAGTGGATATAAATTCGCAGCATCCTACTGCCGCAGCACACGAACAGGAGGAGGAGTCTGTATCCTACTTCAGGATCATATAGACTGCATCCAGAGAAACGACATTACGGACATGTCCATAGAATATGTTTTAGAGGTATGTGCTACAGAACTACCTAAAGAAAACCTTTTAATTATAACCATGTATTGGAACAAAAGACAAGAAGAAACGTTCTATCAACAAATACAAAAAATTCTAAGATATGTAAACATGAAATACCCTACGCTTAATGTTATTATAGGAGGCGATTTTAATATTAATATCGTACCTGGAAACTTAAAATCCAACCAATTCTTAAATGTAATGCAGGAATTTAGATTCACACAGCACATAAAAACCCCGACACGCATAACGCCTACTACAAAAACATGTTTAGATCTCATATTTACCAACTTCACTTATAAAGATATGTACACAACGGTAGAAGAATTAGGGTTTTCCGATCACAATTGTATAATTTTACATTTAATGTTAAACCAGCAAACAAATAAAATAAATTGGTACACAACAAAAAGGCGATTCAACAATACAAATATTTTGAAATTTAAATCAAATTTGCACGAAATAAATTGGAATGATATAATAACGGCTGAAAAGAATATTAATGAAAACTATGAAGCTTTTAACGAAGTCTTAATCAGCATCCTAAATCAATGTATCCCATTACAAAAATACAAATTAAATACAAATTATAATAAATGGCTCACAAAAGGTATAAAAACCTGTTGCAAAAATAAAAGACTATTGAAGATACTAACTACCAAAACAAAAAACCCTATATTAACAAAATACTACAGGAAGTACGAAAAAATATTAAAGAAAACTGTTGTGACAGCTAAAAAACAACACTTTAAACATAAAATGATGAAATCACGCAACAGAGTAAAAACAATGTGGGGTATAATAAATGAACGCACAAACAAAAATATGAGACGCGAAAAACTGAATATAACTATACAAATCAACAATAATAATATGACTTCAGAGCCCAAAGAGATAGCTAACATCTTCAATAATTTCTTTGCTTCTATTGGGAAAACTAGTACGAGCTCCTCTGGCAATACACGAAAAGAAACACCTAAAATGTCCACTACAGAAAATTCGATCTTTCTGAGTCCAATTGATCCCTATGAGGTTAATGCATTAATAAAAAACTTAAAAAATAAATCAAGCTATGGCATTGATGAACTTCCACCTACATTACTGAGACAATGTGCAGATGAGTTAACTCTTCCATTCTACAAACTAATTAACCAATCTTTCGAGGAAGGTACTTTTCCCAACCTCTTGAAAAAGGCCCTTGTAAAGCCAATACATAAGAAAAATGCGAAAACTGACCCAAATAACTACCGCCCAATCGCTATCCTACCAACTGCATCTAAATTATTTGAAAAAGCCATGTGCAACCGTGTCAACGCTTATTGTGAAAAATACAACATATTTAATGACTGTCAGTATGGCTTCAGAAAAAACCGATCCACAACCCTCGCCGTCTATAAATACATACAAGAAGCCCTCGATATTATTAACTCCAAAAAATATGCAATAGGTTTACTGCTAGATATGACAAAAGCTTACGATAGAGTACAATTCAACATCCTACTAAACAAACTATATGACATAGGGATCCGTGGTAAATGTCATGAATGGTTCGCGTCATACCTACAAAATAGAGAGCAATTAGTGGAATTAGAATATTTTAACCAAAAAACTAACGAAATAGAATTGTTCCGATCTGAAAACATACCTATAAATGCTTCAATCCCACAGGGTAGTGTAATAGGCTGTTTCCTATTTTTAGTCTACATAAACGACCTCCCGAAGTATATCAGTGAAGCTTGTGTTTTGTTTGCGGATGATATATCTATTCTTGCTTCATGTGAAACTAATCTCAACCTTAATGATAAATTAAATTCAATACTTGAGGATACAACTCATTGGATGACGGAACATAACCTAGAAGTAAATTATGATAAGACAAAATTAATGACATTCCACCCAAGACAAAAAAAACCTATACATATAAATTTCAGTTTTAAAAGTTATAAGATAGAAACGGTAAATAAATTCACCTTATTAGGATTAGACATAGACACGCATATAAATTGGAAATCGCATATCCAGAAAATACAAGCAAAATTATCAAAATTCTCATACGCCCTTCGGGAAATCAAAAAAACCACAGACATAAATACTGCGTTGGTAGCATATTACGCGTATGCCTATGCATGGCTCAAATACGGAGTCATATTATGGGGAAATAGTATAGACTCGCCCAAACTATTCACCCTACAAAAAAAACTAATCAGGATTCTAGTAAATATTGAACAAACGGATAGCTGCAAGCCTCACTTTCAGGAACAAAAAATTTTAACCCTACCGTGCCTCTACATCTTTGAGATCTGTAAATTTGTACGTAAATACCCGAATTTCTACACAAAAAGAGAAGACATTCAAACTAAAATTACTCTAAGACATAAAAACAGATTAAACATACCTACATCCCGATTAAGAATACACTCTTCAAGTACTTATGTCATGTCGATAAAAATATATAATAAGTTACCAGAAGAAATGAGAAATATAAATACATACAACATCTTTATTAATAAATTAAAATTATATCTAATAAACAAGAGCTATTATAATTTGAACGAATATTTTAATGAAAGATTATAATTTAATATACATACTCATCCATATATTATACTTTTATTTAATTAAACACAAAGTTCAGCTTTTTAACTGCTTACCAAATAATTGAATAGAATATTTTTGTTAATTGTGTGTTATGTTTTTTGTGAATTATATATAATTATTTAGCTGTCACATTTAATATAATTTTAAATTTTATTGTGTATGACTGACATTTTTAACTTTTAATTTTAAGTATATTGACATTTAGTTATATTGTTTTATTAATTGAGATTTTTTTAAGTACTTTTATTTTAATTTTTAGCTTGTAAGTAATAGATTTTGCTGTGCCCTTACAGGGCCTACAATGGGTCCTAGCTCTAAGCTTTTTATAACACCATGTTTTACCTTACCTTGTGGAATGCAAATAAATAAATATGAAAAAAAAAATTGTTGCTAGAAGATTGCATTTCTAGTCTTCCCGTCACAACATACCCAAAAACGCTACCTAACGCGATTGGAATGTCGGTATTAATAATTAATTTCTTTCCATCATAAATATAGGGAAAAATGTCAGCAGCTAAAATTATGTCAATCGGAGATTTTTTATAGAACCACGGATCAGCTAATTCTAAATCCTTGTAATGATGAATATCATTGTTAGGTATTTGAACAGTAGGTAGCTCGGAAGTTAAGCGAGATAATATTACCGCATTTAAATCAAAAGAGGGAGTCGCGCAGTTCCGCGGCTTAATGGTACAAGATACCATCCCGTTTGTTTTTACAGTTTCGCCACCTAGACCATAAATATTGTACGGGCAATTTTGAGCAGATAATCCTAATCGTTGAAAGCAGTCAAGTGTCATAAAATTCGATTGCGCGCCAGAATCAATTAGAACGCGGCAAGTTTGGTAGTTGTTAAACGAATCCTTTACATGTACAACGGCTGTCCCTAGAATAACTGCATAGTTATACGTAGACGCAAGGTGGTTGTTACTACTGAGTGCGGGCGCGTGATTATCGCTTGACGACTGCTCCGTCGCAGCTGACTCGGAATAGTAAACCGGTTTTGGTGCACTACCGCTCGCGCTCGACTCGCGATGTAATAGTGTATGATGCGACTGTTTACACACGTAACATTTAAATTCACTTTTGCATTCTTTTGTCGTGTGATTAGGTTTTAGGCAATTGTGGCATAGCTTCAGGTCATTAGCACGGCTAATGCGCTGATCGTTGCTCAGATTACGAAACTGATCACAACGGAAAATCATGTGATTTTCTCCACAATGCAAACACGCAAGTTTTGTGTTAGAAGAAGATGCATGCGAATAATTATTTTTACCCTGCCTAGGTACAGTGGATTTTCGTTGGTTAGTTTGTTGCACGCTTGAACTAGCTGAATAGGATGAAGAATGATCTAAGACCTTGATATGATTTTGGACGAAAGTTATCAAATCACCGAAAGTTGGAATCGATTTTTGATCTAATTTCTGTTCAAAGCATTTACGAGTGTAGGGATCTAGTGCCCTCAGTGCAACATGACACATTACGTAACTGCTCAAGTTATCAATATGTAATGCTTCTATAGCTTTGTATGAATGGTCAAAGTTCTCAATGAATGAGTTTAAATTAGCAGCAGATTCTTTTTGAAGCGGCGAAAAGCATTTTATCTAAATACCTACCGACCAACATTCTGTTATCTTGATATTTATCAAGGAGACCTTTCCAAACGAGTTCATAGTTACTAGCAGAAATAGGTACACTTTTCACAATATTTAACGCAGCACCCTTTGTGCATGATAACAAATAGTGGAATTTATCTATTTGCGGAATACTCGTTTGATTATGAACCAGAGAACAGAACGTCTCGTAAAATGTATTGAAATTTTCAATGTTTCCATCAAATGTAAAAAGTTCTAACTTTGGAAGACGTGGTCGAGATTCTAATGAGCGAGCGGGAATTTCATCCTTATTGCAATGCACACTAGGCTTACATTTCGATGCACTAAGCTTGACTCGAAAATATAATTCATCAAAACTTTCCAACTCTTGACTACGAAGTGATGACTTCGGGTCAACTACAAGTTCTTCTTCTAGAATTTGAAAGATAATGCTTTCGAATGAACTACGTAATTGATCGATTAGCTCCACGTGCATCAAAAAGAAATCAATCGACTCAGCATCCGAAATATTGATTGATAAATCATATGCTTTTTGCATTTGCTCGAACATTCGTTGTTTCTTTTGAATTAACACGGTTAACTCATGACTATAGAACTCCTCCGGTTCATCAAGCTTTTTCGCACTCCTAGTAGCGGGAGGCGCCATTTTGTTTAACTAACCACGCAGTTTGCGTGGACAAATAAATGTTTAAAAATAACTGAGATTAACGAATGAAACGATGCAAATGAATCACAAATACACTAAATAATATATGTACGACAAATATATGTGTGTGTTATGTGAAAATATATAAATATGAAACTGCCAGTGAAAGACAAAAGGGGTTATGACAGTTTATTTTAACAATGAGTTTTACAACGTAATTGTAACAAAATAAAGGCAGTAAAGAACGTCTTTACGTCGTATTATCAAGCTACAAGCTTGTTAATACACAATTATGAATCTGATACGATCAGAAGGAGAAATATAGAGAAGTACAGAACGTCTGTAACTAACACCAACTACGAGTTAGGTATGAAAAAATGAATCTAGCACGGCTAGAATAGAACTACGAGTTCTAGACACACAGAAACCTATCCGGGACGAAGGACCAAATTGATTGTGCAGTTTTTATAATCTTTTTTAAGAGAAATATTACTGGCAGGTTTTTGTGTGGTTTTGGATAGATGTAATTATAGTATCTGAGGATGAAAAAGTTCGTTTCTGCTGTTTCCAAGAAGGCTGATTGAACACCACCTACCTCCGTTCGACCAGGGGACTGAAGCTCGGCTCCAGGCATACACGGCACGCCACAGAGTCCAGGGTGGGTTTCCAGGGTAAGCACGGCTGACCTAGGTTCAATAGGTCTCGGAAGAAGCACACTACACGGCAGTGAGTTCACAAACACAATAAAGTTGTTATAACGTATAACGATGAGGTTTTGATACAGTCAATAAAGGGAACGTCAGTTCAGTTCAACGCTCATAAGCTACCTGAGCCCACGAGTAGCTCACCGCTGGCGATTGAGTTCAGTGGTGCAAATCTACCCTCAATTCAACAGCATAAATATCGAACAGTTTTTGCTCAACATTACTTAGACACGTTGCATAGCTTTGTGCTGGATCTTTTTACACCATAGACGTATTCTTTGGTCATCAGCTTCAGCAGTGAAGGCGACGACATAATAGTAAGCGGAGTATACGCGGAGTGCGGCGAGGCGGCGGCGCGCGAGGCTGCGTACCGGCTGTACCTCGCGCCCGACAAGTCACAACACCAGCTACTGTCGACCACACTCGAGGCACGGCACGAGATGGCCTCCATATGCGGCTTCCAGAGCTACGCAGATAGGTAATAAAAAAAAACGAAAATTTAAATTCGTGTGGTGATCTCTTGCCCTTTTCCCAATTTACTTGTAGTTGGTCTTCTTGTTCCTTACTTCTCTTTTAGTCGTCATCTTAGTAATCACCCCCTTTTTAGCCATATCATAATTGATATTTCACGTAGTCCATCCATCGATTACATACATCTATGCAACAAAAACTGTCCTCACGACATTGTTAATTAAATCATGCAATCATCAAAAATTTAAATACATATTAATTGACTGAGTTTTTATGTAATTTACATGAAATTTTCTAAATTACACGTGAAATCAAGAACTGTCTAATGATGACCCCACAGAGAGTAAAGATAGTAACACACATTCAAGTTCATCAGAAATTCTACATCTGTAAGTAAAAACTATTTTTCCTCACAGAGCGATAAAAGCGAGTACAATGGAAACATCAGCAAACGTGCGACAATTTCTCGACATTCTCTCAGATAATCTCTATGACCGAGCCAAAATCGACTTTGATGCCATGCTCAAAATGAAGAAACAAGAAACCCCTTACCAGGACAGTCTGATGTGCTGGGACACGCCCTACTTCACGCATAAGGCGAAGACACAACTGCTCAATGTTGCTAACTCAGACTTTAGTCCGTACTTCTCGCTGGGCGGGTGTATGGAAGGCCTTAATATGCTCTGTGAGGAACTGTACGGAATCAGTTTGAAAGCTGAAGAAATGTTGCCAGGTAAGTGCGACTCGTAACGTAATCCGTAAATAAGATCACACACCGAAACTATTTTCTATACTAATATTAAAAAGAGGTAAAAAAAAAAAAATTGAAAGTAGGGGGTAATCTTCGGAACTACTTACCCGATTCCGAGAATTCTATTAATGAGAGGCAAGAAACGACAACGCGGCAGGCCTAGAACAACACGGCGGGATAAGTCGGACTCTTTCTCAAAGGATTGGCCTACAATCGCCCTAGATCGCGAAAAGTAGAAGGAGGGGAGGGTGGCTTTTGCTCTGCAGTGGGTCAATGTGTCCAAAGCTGTTTATGATGTTCCCTTGGGATAATATCTGACCATAAAGCGAGCGAAGTTGTGGGCAAAAGTGAGTACAGTGCAGCGAGCAGTTACGTGTGACACAGTGAGATTAAGTCCTACCCCACCCATAAACCTAGACTTTTTGTTACCCCAGGTGAGTCATGGTCTCCGGACGTGTACAAGCTGGGCGTGGTGCACGAGACCGAAGGCCTGCTGGGCTACATCTACTGCGACCTTTACGAGAGGCCCGGCAAGCCACATCAGGACTGCCACTTCACGATACAGGGCGGGAAGCTGCTTCCAGATGGCAGTTATCAGGTGCGTGGAGACTTAGGCCGAATTTCTGAGGTCTTGAACGCGGTTTAGATGCGCTGATGATCGCATTTAGTAGCATAATTTGACATATAAGTTATAAATTTAAATAAATCTTTAAATTAATCACTACATAGTATAAAACAAAATCGCTTCCCGCTCTGCCCCTATGTATGCTTAGATCTTTAAAACTAGTTTAGTTTTAGTTCCCTTCAAAATGGTTGAGTTGAATGGTGCTGATCTATGCGTCATGTTCGTGAACGGGCGCTGTCAGTGTGACTGGTCATCTCTTAGTTGCCACGGCTTATTTGAATTAATTATTTTTATTTTTTTAATTGTCTTTTTTGTTTTTACTGTGGACACTTTTAATTTGCACATCTTGCTACATCGTTCTCACATAATGTACCATCTCAACATGAATGATGTAACCAAGATTTTGTAACAATTTGCTGATTTAAAAGAGTGTCCATGGACTTTCTTGCCCGTTCTTCTCCATAGAGATCTACGATAGGGAATGGGCAACTACAGTACTTTCACAGTTTTTATGCCTTGTGACTGGGACTGTAGCTACATTTAGTTGTTATCTTTGTTTCGGCAATTCAAAAGTGCCTGTAACTGGCCTACTTGAAATAAATGCTTTGATTTTGATTGACTACGCAATTAAACTAAACCAACTACGGATTTTGATGCGGTTTTTTTTTTAATAGATGGAGTGATTCAAGAGAAAGATTTGTATGTGTAACATGCAACCGTGCGAAGCCGGGGCGGGTCGCTAGTAATTTACAAGAATGAGCATTCATAAGAAGTAATTGCTAATATTGGTGCGAGGTCGTTAAGTTGGTGGTTTTAAAAGTAGGCCCCTTATAGACTAATCAAGAAGTTCAATTTATGATTGACTGTGGGTGTACTATTAATACGTATACCTTTGTCTAATCCTTCGAGGATGATGGTCTGATTTTATGTGCTAAATTCATAAATAGATACATTTCTTGTCATGTTTTGTTGATGGGGGCATACGGCTTTACCTTTTTTTTTTTTTTTTTTTTTTTTTATCGATGGGAAATCATCAAATGACCCCTCCCGCTCTGGGCTGAGCAGGAGGGAGTGTCAGACTTGTACTGACTAAAACCCATCCATGTTCCTTCCTTTG
Source organism: Eugnorisma glareosa (assembly GCA_947578425.1). Lineage (NCBI taxonomy): Eukaryota > Metazoa > Arthropoda > Insecta > Lepidoptera > Noctuidae > Eugnorisma > Eugnorisma glareosa. Next base: position 4,263,779 of record OX387958.1, read on the forward strand.
CCCTTTGTGTTCCAGGGCCGCGGTATCTCTTTCGAACAGTCCCGCATACGGCTTTACCTTCCGTTGTACTTTTAAAACTATAGGTATAGTCCGAATGGTTTTGAAACTTTAAATAGGCTCTTAAGAGCGGACAACCCGTCATACTTTTCATACAAACGCTCGTACGAGATTATGCAGTTGTTACACATCTATCTTTGATTTTTTGAACTAATAGGTATTTTGTGCACTATATCTAGGTTTCAAATTTAAGGGACCAAAAAATAAAAAAATGTAGAAACGAATTCGGTATAAGCCTCCAAAAATGGCTGTTTCGCACAAATTTTACCTGAACTTTGGCCGTTCATAATGTACAGTATAAACACAACAAGTTTCATAAACTCTAAAAAAATCATGATAGAAACCTGGCACATATAAGGGAGATTCCTAATGACATATATTTATTTCACACACTTGTAAGACTTATTCAAAAACACGTATTTCCTGGAACAAGTTTAAGAAATTTTCGAACACTATTTTTCGTTCAATGTCATCGCGTTAGGCGGCGTGAGGGGTAAGACGGGGGAGTTGAAAGTAAATGGCCGCTGTGGCTCTGGATGAAACAACAAGCTTTTCTACCATGCTAGCGTTGACGATATACGGGCCGGGAAAGGCCCTCTTAAGCTCTGAATTAGTTTTTCACAACAGTTTTTCTTACTAAGATTTATAAATCACACATTTCTCCAGAATCCAATCGTCGTAGTGATGTTATCGCTAAGCGGCGGGCACAGATCAGGGCCAGCCTTACTATCAGCGGGTGGTGTAGACAACCTGTTCCATGAAGTGGGTCACGCTCTCCATTCGATGCTGGGCCGCGCCACACACCAGCATGTCTCCGGTACCCGCTGTGCCACCGACCTCGCCGAGGTGCCCTCCGTGCTGATGGAGTACTTCGCCAGTAGCCCGCAGGTAACTGTTTCACAGTGGACCACTACACTCCATGCCGAAGTATCAATGCCTGTATTTTACATGAGGGGTCTGCCTATCTGACCTCCACAATCCAATTAGCTAATTAACACGTTACCCCTTGGACAGACTGATTGTCAGATTTTGGGACTTTTGAAAACCTGTAATGACTGTCTATGATCTACAACTCACAGTCGGGACCAACGGCTTAACGTGCCTACGAGGTTCGCGGTGATCTTGTATGTCATGTATTCACCCATCCGCGGTCCGACGTCGGCAAGCGTGGTTTAACCTTGAAGACCGACCCGAGCGGCTGGCACACGCACTAAGTACCATGTCCTAGTTCCCATGATCCCCGGCGCAAGTATTCATGAGGATTTCCACCCAGGAACCTAAAAAAGGAACTAATTTCCATAATAATTAACTTGCAGGTGATCCGTCGCTTCGCTCGTCACTTCCAGACTCGTGAGCCGATGCCTGATGATATGCTGCACCGACTCTGCGCGTCTAAACATCTGTTTGGAGCTAGTGAGATGCAACTACAGGTATACTTTACTTTCAGACGTACAACGTATCAGTATGGTGTAAAGCAATTATTATTAAGCAATCATACAAAGAATATTATTATAGTTTGGGTAGCATGACAATATTGTCGTGACACATCATATTCTTTGTATTCTAACGTTGGAGAAATTAATTGTCTCATCTTCGAAAGTTATAAGTTTAAGTAGATATTTGCCAAACAAGACGATACAATCTATCCAGTAAAACTGCCTTCGAAAAGGTAAAACTACCTTTGGGGTGGTAAAACTGCCTTTGGGAAGGTAAAATTGCATTCGAAAAGGTAAAACTGCCTTGGAAAAGGTAAAACTGCATTTGAGAAGGTAAAACTGCCTTAGAAAAGGTAAAACTGCCTTGAAAAGGGTAAAACTGCCTTTGCAATGGTAAAACTGCCTTTGAAAAGGAAAAACTGCCTTTGAAAAGGAAAAACTATCTTGGAAAAGGTAAAACTGCCTTGGAAAAGGTAAAACTGCATTTGAAAAGGAAAAACTGCCTTGAAAAAAGTAAAACTGCCTTGGAAAAGATAAAACTGCCTTGGAAAAGGTAAAACTGCATTTGAAAAGGAAAAACTCCCTTTGCAATGGTAAAAACCGCCTTTGAAAAGGAAAAACTGCCTTGAAAAAAAGTAAAACTGTCTTGGAAAAGGTAAAACTGCCTTGGAAAAGGCAAAACTTTATTTGAAAAGGTAAAACTGTCTTGGAAAAGGTAAAAATGCCATTGCAATGGTAAAACTGCCTTTAAAAAGGAAAAACTGCCTTGGAAAAAATAAAAGTGCCTTTGTAAAGGTTAAACTGCCTTTGCAATGGTAAAACTGCCTTTTAAGAAGAAAAACTGCCTTGGAAAAAATAAAACTGCCTTTGTAAAGGTAAAACTGCCTTTGCAATAGTAAAACTGCCTTTGCAATGGTAAAACTGCCTTTTAAAAGGTAAAACTGCCTTGGAAAAGGTAAAACTGCATATGAAAAGATAAAACTGCCTTGGAAAAGGAAAAACTGCCTTGGAAAAGGCACAACTGCCTTGTGTGGTATGTTTACGTTTTGTTAATGGTTGTAAGTGTGTATTGAATAATAAAAGGTAAAAAAAAAACGATAAAACTGCCTATGAAGAGGTCCTCTTCATTTTACAGGATAGGATGTGTCGTCTAGTTCAGTGAAACAGTAGGAATGACGATTTTTAAGTATTTTCCGTTGTAAAAGTAATGGTGTTAATTTAGCTAGGTCCAAACATCGTCTTTAGTTTAAAATCTGTTAAGGTTTTTTTTATTTCAAAATAGCTTGACGTCATTGGTCAGATTGGGACCTAGCTATAGCCACCCCATCACAATGAGCTTTGACCGGCCTGTCCCATTAGCAATCCTTTTGTGAAGGTCTAGTCACCCGCAGGTGTTCTACTCAGCGCTGGACCAGCACTACCACGGGCCCGACGCGTCGCTGCGCTGCTCCACAACAGAAGTTCTGCAGCGAGTGCAGAAACAGTACTACGGGCTGCCCTACGTTGAGAATACTGTGAGTTGTAACTGTCCTAGGGATCAATTACTGTATTTTTAAAAGAACACCAACATTTTTGACAACGATGCTGATGATTTTTGATGTATTTTGGTGGAATAATATGGAAAAAGTTGGGTATTGTTCCTAAATCATAGATTTTATAAACAATTCTGTGACTAAGAAGAAATAATCCAAAATTAAGGAAGTCTATTACAGTGAAACAATTTTTTGCACAAAATAAATTTAAACATCCATAAAGTAGGTTTTAAAATCGATGGTTTATAGTTTTGAAGATATTCATGGTATAGGGCAATAAATGGATTAGTAAAGACATTCCGCAAACTTAGTACTTTGTGCTACTGGTGAAACAAACGGGCGAGGCAGAGTGAAAGTGACGTGTAAAGTGTGTGTTATTTATGAATCCTGTTTAATTTCTCTGAGCTAAACCGATACTTTCTATTGGCAGGCGTGGCAGCACCGCTTCAGCCACTTGATCGGCTACGGCGCCAAGTACTACTCCTACCTCATCTCGCGCGGCATCGCCTGGTCCGTGTGGCACAAGTACTTCCAGCAGCAGCCGCTGTGCCGCGCGGCCGGCGAGCGCCTGCGCCAGGGACTGCTGCGGCACGGCGGCGCTGTGCCGCCACAGGTACGCACAACTACTGCCAGGCGACTACTGAGCAGGAGATCCTGGGATCAGATCAGGCAGGAATTTCTCAGTAACAGCCACACTCTGTGTTTGCCCCGTGTGCCCAGTTGTTGGGAATAGGCTCTTCCCTATTACATGGGACTTGATCATAACTGGCGAAATGTCGGTGTACTATTAGGTAAACCTCTGCCGAATCTTTCGGCGATGACAGCGTGATGTTATGTCGTCTTTTTATTTGGTCTTCTGCAATCGCTCATTTACATTACTGCTCCTAGTACTTTTCATAGTATTTTTTTTTTTATATCAGCCTGCTATGACCCACTGCTGGGCAAAGGCCTCCCCCATGGTTTTCCAATCCTGTTTACAATTTGCCCTCTGGCCAATCTGTTAAGAATGTTGGGTCCAGATCGGCACGCCAGCGTTTCTTGGGCCTGTCTCGGTTACGACGGCCGTCTTCAGGCACCCACTATGTGACTATCTGCGCCCATCTATGCGACTTCATCCTAGAAACGTGACACGCGCAGTCCCCACTTCAACTTCGCAGACTTATCCCCAACTTCGGCGATGCCTGTCTTTATTCGATCGGAGAGTCTAATATTTAGAATGCTACGTTCCATCGCTCTTTGGCAAACATTAGTTTGGATTTCCGAGCTTCAGTCAAAGACCAAGTCTGAGCGTCATAGGTTAGGATAGGCAGGATACACATGTAAAAAAATGGTTTCTACGAAAGTAATTTTTCCATTGACTTTGCTTTACCACTATAAGATAACACATCACGCATATATTCCTCAAAGGGGCAAGCAGAGGTGTAACAATGGTACCATTTCGCCAGTTAGCTATACTAATATTATAAAGAGGGTAATAAAATTCTTTCACTAATAGGAAGCTACATTATCCCCGAGTGCCATAGGCTATATTTACAACGTGCCCGTGGGATAATTTCCGACCAAAACGCGAGCGAAGCCGCGGGCAACAGCTAGTACTCAATAATCATTTTCCCGTCGTTCCTACAGATGTTACTCCGCGACTACTTACAAGAAGAGGTGACGCCGACCTCGCTCGCGAACGCTCTCGCTGAAGAATTAGACCACCACAAGGATCACCTGGACACAGTGTTCAAAATACTACAGAAATGATCTACATGCACACCACTAACTTGAACTACTTAATTGACATGAAACCAGAAATTTGGCACATATGTCCGTTTTTACTATCACACTAAATGAAAGCGTGATTTTGGATTTTCAACTTTCCGCGCTTAACAGAGTGTTGGGAATCTATTGTATTGTATAATGGGCTGGTGTCCGCGACTCCACGTCCAAAGCGTGCATTTTGCGTACGGTAAGGGGCTTGGGAATGTAACAGCGCGCTTCTATTTAGGTATACATTAAGGTGGCGTCTAATTTTAGTAAAAACGGGTAAGTTTTTTCAAAAAATTCGACGTATCGCTTTGTTCTGTCACCCATGTCCAGTGATGGTCACTTCCTCAACCAACCAGTCCTGTGTGCCAATCCTTCATCCGGTTTCTGACATTTGCTATTAGGTGGCTTTATCGCACGCAAAATACGCGCTTGGACGTGGAGTTGCGGACACCAGCCCGCTATACAATAGGGCGCTGTAGAGTGATGCATTTATTGTAGTACGTCATCAAATGCTTCCATCATATAGTATCAACTATTGACTGATATCTGATCTGTATTTTAGCAATAATTGTGCCTGGCCAGCATTTGTAGGCAACTATAAATACGCACGCGTGCACTACAAATCCTTAATGTGATCGCTAAACATCATTCTGTCCATAGATAAACCTAGATAACGCACCTACTTCGTGATTTAATTATTTCGTGGCATAAGCATACTGTCGCAGCAAGCTTATTTGTTTAAAACAACAACGTTACAACACAAGAACTTAATTCTAAAACAAAAACGTAGTCTATTTTGTATAATACAGTAGTAGTATTGTGTCATATTAGGTAGCAAAAAAATGACATGCTTGGTTTTCATACGGATCGTGATATTTGCGTTATCTGGGTATATCTCTATCTGCGATTCTGTCTCAGTCAAGTTCAAAATGATATAATAACTACTTATAATTTGTGGTGCAAGCCATCATTATGCCTATTATCATTTACATAAGCCGACACAAAATCGTTCTGTTGAATCTTCAGCAAAGAGAGTTTATTAGAGAGTTATTTATTTAGCTGTTCTTTTGGGTGTTCCTTTGTGGTAGTGCAAAATGGCCATTCGTGTACTTTTTTAAGTAGAGCTCAGTAAAAAGGATTAGTTATCGTGCAATGTCTTCCTGATTCAAATTGTTTAATTTATTTGTGTAGCAAATGTAATTATTGTACATATTTAAATGTAAAAATAAATTATTTTTAGTTTATTTCGTTACGTGGAATTTTTCTTCAGTATTATGTGGCGAATTTTTTATTTATAACTCTGACGATATTTCAAGTAATTGATAAAGTTTTCTCAGCTCATCATAAACTAAATAATGACAAGAAAAGAGACCAGTAAAAAAAGTTTACTCAGCTTTAGAAAATGTCTAATTTAATTTCTTTAAGACGTATACATTACTGATAAATAGACAATTCTTGCCCACTGTACATACACGAGAAAGACAAATAAAACAATGACGGAAAATTATAAATAGTTTAATTTAGTGATCCCTCCTGAAACTGACAGAAAACACAACCCGGACATCACGATAAGCACAATGCTAACACGAATTGTGATATTTCATGAAAACGATACGATACATGGAGATAAAATGAGTTTGTCAACTTCGCTATACCTTGGTCAAGCTAAGATCGTGTATTCATTGGGAAACTATTGCGCAACGCAACAACTTGTGTTGCAGGCCAAATCTCTTTGTTGCCAGCAACGTTTGATGTTGCGCAACTGTTTCCAATTAAGACACGGTATAACATGCGCAGTTCGACAAAATCTACTCATACGATTATCAAGCGCTGAAACGAGACCAGGGGGTTAATATGAAGTCTTAAAGCAGGAGTAATTCCAGTGTGTGAAATAGACGGAGCTATACAGGTCGTCTAGCGCCATCTCTTTCCCACACTGGAATTACTCTTGCTTAAGACGTCATGGTAGGCCATCTTAAAAAGTTTACGCATAGCCATGTCTCACTTCGGCGCGTGACACAGCAAGGATAAAATCTTGTCGTACGCATAATTTTCCTAGTCACTTTCCTTATCCTATTAAGTTCCAATCTAAATAACCTTAACGTATTATAGGAATTATATATAAGTAAATCTAATCCCCGTTTAGACGAACACTGAGCAATACCCGTCGTCTTGATGCCATAAGAGAGCGCTATTTTGGATTTTGGTTAGGTATCGCTTGGTGTTGGTTAAAACAGGTATAAGCGCCACGGTACAGCGAAGCTGACATGTGATCCGAGATTGAAAGGAAATAATCAAGAGGCTGCAATCTGAAAGTTGTCAACGTCGCAAACAGCTGCCAAATATATCGCTATTAAAATGGAATGTCGCGCTGCGTAGCACTAACATTGACTATAAATTGCAATAACTAATTTAGTTACACTGAATATTTAGTTTAAGATGCAATAAAAACTTTGAAATCTTCAAAATGCTTTTTTTTACGTCTGAAACTGTTAGGTACACCTTAACCAATGTTATTATTGCAGCACTTTGTTAAAAATTTATTGTGACACTGAGCGATATTTAATTCAGTCAAGTTAAATAATCAAAACAGCGAAATATTAGACAAGTATTTGCGACGTTGTCAACTTTCAGAATGCACAGTATCGAATTGACAGTAATAAGTCATATTATGTTTTTATTATTATTATAATAAACAAGCCCTGCAATATTAATTTATAGAAAGTATAATCATACCGTTTTATCTAGCCATACATCATCACAGCATTATTTTTTGTTTTATCATGTTTCAAAATCGAAACTCCATTACGTTCGCGGAGTTCCGCCAGCAAATTTAACTTGACCTTTGTATTATTGAAATAATGCAACTTATATGGTTATTTCCTGTATTATTCACGGGTCTATTTCAAGCGGAGGGTACTCGATTCTCTAATATCACACTTTATATTTCTAAGGTGTAATTATTTTATATTTAAAATATGCGCAGGAGTCGGGTACTGAGCGGTACCTTTTTTTGCCCTCATACCGTTGCTCGGAAAGAAGAAAAGTTTTTCTACTCTCAACGAATATTGTTTTATTACAGTTTCTTTACTTTGTGTCTTCCGATTTTGTGACATTCATGTCAGGTTTCATAAACTAAACAAAATCTATATGAGTACCGGTACCTAAATAAAAAATCAAACATTGCGCTGTTTGATTTTCAACGCTGTACTCGGCGCCGAGAGTTGCAATTCCAAAAGTTCAGTCGCCAGCAGATAAAGTTACCACAAACAGTCGTTTCTCCAATGATTTTAAACCCAAAAAATGTTGATGGTTAAGTTCAAAATTGAATGAGAAAATTTGACAGTTTTTGCGCTGGCGACTGTACAATAACATTTCGACATTCATTAAAGTCTTAGAGGAACTGAAAATGGACATAATTCCACCGCTTTCTTATAAATTGTTAGTCGCTTTGAGTGCAGAAACTGCGATTTACTTACGAGCTACGAAATAAACTATCAGCCTGTCTGGAAATAAATCTGAAAGTTTCGTGTCCTATTCGGGAACACATTCTTGGAAGTCACCACTATAGTTTGTTTCAATAACTTACTATGATTGGAGTACTCTGTTGAATAAACTTGATGCGCAGGTTAAGGGAGTAATCAAACTGATCGACACCGAGTAACTTTGAGCCGATGATGTATTCGTCGTGCAACGTTTGTAGGATTTAGTAGCGCACTGTTGAGTCGCGTTGATGAATCGAAATTAGGTTAATGACGTCTTTTCGGTTTTATTCCGCAGACAAAAAGCTCGAACAATTCCGCGTCGATAAGTATGGTTACTCCCTTAATAATAGGAATAATCAGTCATAAATCATGAAGTTTTTATTAATCACTTGCTTCATTTTACCAGAAGAAACCACATAGTCTCAAATAATTTCGTTTCTGGTCAATTTCAATTCAATAAACTATTGATCGTCGCTAACATAAATAACTCAACACCAACGACGAAAGAAATTTTGTTAGTACACGGGCAACTTTACCTTAATGAACATACGGTATATTTTGTAATACATAAGTAATGCGAATATTTGGGCGATGAATGACAGCCTATTATTCTCCAATGTATGATGCGTTGCCAAGGCGTCATCAAATATACCATAACTGTTCGGAAATGTCGTCACTACGTCACACGACATAAAGCTCCCTTTTGAATGATTTACTTTGAGTGTAGGTATTGATTTGTTGTTTTACGGTATTATGAAACTTCGGCAGTGTTCCTGTAAGCTGCTCGATCTACGTACGTTGTCTTTTGTATAGAGGTAAAGCATATGTCCCGCAGCCGGCGATTAGCGACAAGCGCGCACAAATAAAAACGAGTTATTTGTTTGACAGAATTCTCAACGGTGTGAACAGTCAGCCATCAACTATTAATATAAATGTATCTCTTTACTTACACTTTAATGTCGCTTCCTCGCCGGTGGTGGGCCAGATGCCTAAGGTCGGTGCAGCGCGGGCATTGACACTACGACACGCCAGTAGGTTACGCTTGATGACTAGTTGGTCAGTCTACTAGCTGACCAAGTTAATTACGCGACTGTCAAGGGCCATCTTAGGGCTGACGTTATTCGACAAAGCCGCCCGGCCTAATTGCAAGTGGGCATATTTTCGGTAAAAAGTCCGTTAATTGCAGACATGTCACGGCACATTGATCGATAGCGTTCAACGGTCTGGGTGCCTAAAATGGAAGCTTTATCAGAATCATAATATGAATCACGTCAAAAATTTAAAATTCTTAAAATGGTCTTTATGGATATGACCACAAAGTCCATTTTAAGAGTTTTAAATTTTTGTCGAGATTCGTATTATGATTCTGACAAAGCAGCCATTTTAGGCCCCCTGGTCCTACAAAAAAGTACAAAGTATGGCAGCGTGTTCGCTACGTCGCGTCGGCGCGAAAGGATGGGTGCGGCGTCACATACTTTGTGCTCTTTTTGTATTGACATACCGTTGAACGCCGTCGATCAATGGGTCGTGGATCCTTATGACAAACTGAGTTTACCGATCGACATAAGCCGAATATTTTACGGGTCGGCAATGTTGTTTATTGTGGATGCGCAAGGGTAACCCGCGAAATTTATATTTTGTTACGTTTATTGCAATTTGCAGGTCAGTGTCAGGTTGCATGTTGATGAAAATATGAATCGCGCCAGTAACACGTATGGAGTTACAGAATTATAATCATTCAAATCATCAATACAACCCTCCAAGCTCATTTAACCCCATTGAGTAAGTTTTTCATGAAATAGTTATTGACCTGCAAATTGCAATAAACGCAAGAAAATTTAAATTTCGCGGGCTACAAAGTCTATAGAATCTGTCCACCCGAACATGTATGTACTAACTCCAAGCCATCGCAAATATTTGACGGATTGGAACAGTATCAAGACGAATGCCGCTAAGAGTGGTTCGCAGCACATCCATGTAGTTGCCAAATTATCTTGGTAGGCTAGTATCCTGTTCCCAAGCTAGATTCTTCTGCTATTCTAACCTGATGCAATTCAATCAGTACTCTGACCTGTCTGCTTTTCTAGCCTGACCTCCGACATACCAAGAAGACAGGAACTGATGGAATGCTGCAGCAGCCGACTGCACGTCAAATATATTTTTCGTAGAAAATGTTACATAGACTTACGGTCTATACTCTCGACTGTATAAACAGACTGTCTATTCCTACCCTTAGGGCGTTTCACAATGTCCGAATAGCCACGACTCTCCAAATAAACAAATAATGTTACGAAAGTAAGAAATTATATGCAAAGTAAAGAGTTTCAATTTTTTCTATTGAAACTGGCGTAGCCACACCATCGCCGTTTATTTAGAGGTAAAAACAAATAACTCAGCAAGACGTCACTTTAGGGCACCAGATCTTTGGTTATTTTTTGCCTCTCCAATGCCAGTTACATCGCGCACCGCAACTTTAAAAAAAAAAAAACAAAAATGTCAGTACTGTGACTACACTTCGGTTTTATGCCTTTTAATGCGAATTTACTCAAAGGTGGTGACTCAGACCCTTGGACCTTTTAACCCTGTCCTGAACTCCTGTTTCCTAGATGGTAAGCTGTCACGTAAGCGTATGTACCACGAGGTCCACATGATAGGCTCGCCTATCGTTCAAACATCGTATCATCATGAGACATTTATTAGTGAACATTGTTGGTGTCGTAGTGAGAACGCGGTCGGGCGGGCGTGGCCGCAGTGGGCCGGCGTGGCCGCGAGAGGGCCAGCATGGCCGCTAGTGGGCTACTATTACGCGACGTAGTTGTACTGGTTCGGGTTGTCTTTGTCGCGCTCCATGTAGTCGCGGTCGATGAGGGATTCGATGCGCTTCTTGAGGTCTGCCGGCTGCAAAAATTGACAAATATAGCATTACGCTTGTGTTCTTCGTCAGTTTTGTAATAGGGCGATACTATGCCCAAAATTATATATAAGGTACCTTGACGGGAAACTTGAGCTGGTTGTACAGTTCAGATATGAGCAGGTTGTGTGAGAGCGCCTTGCGCATCTTCATCACTCGCACGATGGCGGCGTCGATCTGGTACTGTCTGTCTTGGAACACTCGTTCTTCTGTCGCTTTCTGTTCCTCGCTCTGTAATATTAACCACAATAGTTAGTTTTTGAGTAATATAAATAATAATAATATCAGCCTATTACTGTCCCACTGCTGGGCAAAGCCCTCTTCTCAACAGAGAAGACACGAGCATTGATCACCACGCTTGCTCAAGACGGGTTGGCAATTTCAGACTTTTATAAATCTAGGTTACCTCACGATGTTTTCCTTCACCGATGTCTGTGATGTCCAAGATAAACTTAGAAAATACATATGAATTGAAAAAGACACATTGGTACTTGCCCGGATTTGAACCCACAACCTCATGCATGAGAGGCGAGGCCTTAACCTCTGGGCCATCACGACATGAATAATATAATAATAATTTTGACACAAATGCTGACACAAAGTATATAATGTTTCTAGTTAGTTTGGTAAATAACCTGCTTTAGTCAGTAACAGTTAACATAACTGGCATTTTTAAAATGTTCTAATTTAATTTAATTTTATCGGAAAACAAGGTGTTTCAGAATCAACACAACAAAAAACAGTTGTTCTTAAAAAAAAAAAACGATTTTTTTACTGGTTCAGAGAATCATGAGGAGTCTGTTACACCATATTTTTGATGCTGACTGTGAATAACGACTTCAGATCCTCAGATATATTTCTTGACGGCATGTAAAGCCAAGTCAGAGGCCCTTGGGCGGCCTGAAAACTCTGACACCAGGTTAGGCACTAACCACACGATAAAGAAGAAGATGACTTCAGATAAATAACTATGATTTTATCATGATAGTGTTGTTGGTTTATATTTTTATCATGCATCTCTGTGAGGTTTCACAAATGAATTTTATGTAAGTTAGTAAACCGACCGTCTCTTTCATCTGTATCTGGTTGATCTTGATGCGGAACAGCTTGTTGGTGAAGTCAGCGTTGAAGGCGAAGTGGTCGGCGTCGTCCACCTCGCGGCCGCGCGGCGACTTGCTCAGCACGCGCGCCTTGCCGCACGCCAGCGACTGCAGCGTGCGACGCAGCTCGCCCTCCTGGCACAACCGAAATCTTTAGTCATCATCAACTAATACAATAAAGCTGAAGAGTTTGTTTGTTACGCGAAACTAATCTCTAGACTAGAACTATCAGTCTGATTTGAACATAGGTTTTTTATCATCACGCTACGACCCCTAGGAGGTGAGCAAAAAGAAAAAAAAAGTAAATAAATAGCGTTCCAGCAGCAGTTTCAACTGCAAGGCATGTTCTCATACTCGGGAAATGAGGAAGGAGGCATGGGCATGAGCTGAGTATCAAGTGATTGACTCTCGGTGCTGAGAATGCGTCGAAAGTCAAAATATGATTTAAGCATTAATTGAGGTGTCTACCTAGTGTACGTGAAAAGGACATAAAACTTTGTTATAGTGTAAGTAAACGATGCTTAAACATGCGAGTGCAATAAATCACCAGGTGATCCACGTGTCTCAATGGTTAAGAAACTTATCTCATGATTTCCAACTTCAGAAATATTAATGTAATTTTTACACAAATCTCAAATTTCTACAGTATCCTGTCTAGTTAAAAGCGAGTTTTAGGACAAACAAAATATCTTTGTAGTACAGCCGAAATATGTCTTTAATCATTATGTTCTCACCTCAATATTTGTAGCAGTCTTGATATCTTCGAAAGAGAGATTGTCTCCATCGTTGAAGAGCAGCAAACAGAGCGCTTGAAACAGCGATACTTGGAGCTCTTTGTTACCCTGAAATTTTACACATTATTTGTTATTTTATTGCTGACTAGCCAACGAAAGAATTTGTTCTGACCTTTGGGGTAACCATCCATCTCATATCGAATTCCCCTCCGTGCCTCGGAACCTCGGAAAGCACGTATGCCGATGGTCCCGGCCGTCATTTGTAGATCTTTGACAGTGGTTATAGGTAGCTAGGGGCCCGAAAATCAGAAAACCAGTCTCACCAAGGGGTATTATCCAGTATTTTAACTGGGTTGTGGCGGTCAGATAGATAGCCACTTCATGTGAAATCCTGGTATTCAGCTGTATACAGTTAGATTGGAAGCTGTTCCCAAAGTATTTTATTTATTAATTTAATAATATTAAATTTAAGGCTCGGCAGATGATGTTGCTAACAAAATCAGTGATCTATATCCTCTTTACAATAAGGCTGCTGTTTGGTTGCTGCGGTCAGGGGTAAAACAACTAAGGTTCGATTATGTTTAAAAAAACAAAATTGATCTGATTGCTTAAATCGTTCACTGGTAGGAAGCTAAACTATTCCTCAGTGACAACGGACACTGACCACATCACGTTTTAATCCAGAAAAAAAAATAAGCGGTTCCTGTGTAGGTAAAACCGCTGGGTACGTGGGCTATGAAATCAGGGAATAGTTACTCAAGCTAAAAGCATTTATTTCAATAAAGCTTTGACAGGCACTTTTGAATTTTGTCAATGAGTCGATCACTTAGTCAGAAAGTTGAAGATACCTGTTCCAAAAGGTAGATCTCCATGGAGAAAAACATACATGCATACATAAACTCACGCCTTATTCCTTATGGGGATAGGCAGAAACTACAGAGCGCCACCCGCGCCTCCTTACATAGTCCTTGCACCTCGTCCACGTTTATACATCTGGTCGCACGTGTGGAGTAGGGCAGTACCTGTGTGAAGTGCGCGCGCAGCACACAGTGGCCCAGCGTGGCCTGCCACTGCAGCTTGCGGCCGGAGTGCTTGGCCAGGTAGAACTTGGTGAAGTGGTCCTGGTGGCGCGTGAGCTCGGGCGGCAGGCGCACGTCCACGGGCGGGTAGGTGGGCCAGAAGCCCATCGTGAGGATGTACACGCTCAGCTCCAGGCCGCCGCCCTCCTGCGACGCCGCTAAGTGCTACACACACATTTATTATGTCGGACACACCACACGGTTATGGGGAGACAGTATTCCGTAGGCGCTGCAGTCTGCTCCGTCCGTGCCCTCTGCTGGCTGGCTTTCCTTTTACTTGGTTGCTGCATTTTGTTACACTTTTTATTTACCTGTTGTCTGGACTTTAAAAGAGACCTTGCCCCTTGAGTTTATTATGTAATTTCTTCTTAGGGTAGTCAGATAAACATCTAGCTTATGTTTAAAATATGACGTGTTAAAGTGATTCTGATATCTCATTAGCCTGTCTCCAAAAATCTCTGGAAAAACTGGGAAAATTAATAAGATAAATTCTCACAACTTACGTGGTGGTTCATACATACTTGCTTATAGGTAATATTAATATCCTTGGAAAGTTCCATGTCCTTAAACATGCCTTCTAGTTTGCAGGTGAAGCCACCGCCGCATTCCTGCTTCAGTTTACTTAACATGGACTTCTCTGCGTCTACGGACGCTGATTTGCCGACCAGCAACCTTTTGGCGAGGTCCTACGAAGAAAGAAAGTAGTTGATAATGACATTCTAGCGATGACATGTTTTTATATGGCAGTGAAACTCCATAATTCGAATGAAGTTGTGGAAGGCCAACTGGATAATTAAAAAGTAATTCCTTAGTGAAGTATGGCAAAACTCAAGCCTCTATTACTGTACAAAGAATATTATTTCTTCACACCCGAAAGAATATCTCTACACTGAGGTTTCGTACACCGTAGACATTGGCGATGCGTAAATGTACGTCATACAAACCTTTAAAAACGACTTTATCGAAAATACATCGCGTTTGCGTAGTTACACACTGCGTCTACGTTTGGCATACACCTAAGCTGTATCAACACTAAACAAGATGGCACGAAAATGAACATTAAGGCCCTACCATAGTAGCTTGTAGGTTAGGTTCAGACGACAGTACCATCCAACATAGCTCTGCTACGCCTGATCAGTGTATGGTAGCAGGGTGCAAAGGATCCTATAAGTAAGTTCATCATACCTTCTTGTAGAAAGCCTCGAACACGTCCTTGCCGTGTATAAACCGGAACAACACCATGATCTTGTCGAGCAGACGCTCCAACTCTTCCTCCGTGGCCTCCTTGTTGCCCGCGCGGAGTTTCACGTCCACGAATTTGGCTGAAAAAAATAATTGAAAAATAATTTATTCGAATTGCGCTTAAGTATCCAAGGATATTATTATGTTGAGTTACACTCTTTTTAGGGTCGGAACATTCGATTCGACATTATTTTGTGGAACAACAATGCTGACCCCGGCAATGGGGAAGGCAGTCAAAGCTGATTGCAGATGGCGTGTCCATAGCTTACTCCCAATCTGACCAATGAGGTCAAGCTATTTTGAAATATGAAATGACATTGACACATTTTCAACCAATGACTATGCTTGGTACATGCGATGCTAGCGCCATTAGTTACACAGTTGCCATCCTCATTACTACAGATATTCGGCTTTTATTCGGCATCTACCCTCATCATCAAATCATGTTCGGGTCAAATTGACTCAGGTGACAGTTTCAAGTGTCCTAATACGGATCATGAGATACAGCCCGCTGACAGACAGGCGGATAGCGGAGGCTTTGTAATGGTTAACCAACCATTACAAAGCCCTTCGGGTACGGAACCTTAAAACGAAGCACGGTCTGTCCTGTTTCCTACTCACCAATAAGTTCGGCCGGCTTGTTCTGTCTCTGGTTGATAAAGTACTCGAAGGCTTCCCGCATGGAGTATAGGAACTTGTCGTTCCTCTGGAAGCAGGTGTTGACCACATGGTCCAGCTGCTCCTTGAACTCCAGCAGTTCGCCTACCATCGTCTTGTCGCGCTCCGGCTCTATCACTATCGTACGACCTTTTTTCTGTAACAACATAACAATACGCTTGTATTTTTTGGAGGATAGGGTCTGTATACAAACAGTCTCTGACATTTGACTTCCAGACGTGTTAGGCACTTTAGTTTCGTTTTTAAGCACAGGATTGTCTAAATAATTTTGGGCGCAATTTTTTGGGTTCCAAGTTATTAGGTTTTTTTGGGGTCACTACAGGTAGTGCAGTTACTTGAAATTTTAGTTTCTAAATTAGTTCTTCTTTATGCAAACTTCACAGACGTGGTAGCACATACTTCATGTTAACTGCACTACCTGCGGTCATTAACCTCAATTTTTATATTAAAATCTTGTTCAGCAATCAATAAAGACGGTGTTTCACTAGCTAATTTATTTTTTCCCTGTTTAAAATCTTTTTTTTTTCTACAGTTACCACGTCTTTCTCAAATTGCCAAATCCGGGCATACTGACCTTAATATACGCATTAAAGTGGTTACAAAGTTCCGTGAGCCCGTCTTTCACGCGGCTAAAGAGCCCATACAGCGTGGTGAGGTCTGCGAGCCGCGGCCCGTCCATCAGCGCTTCCAGCCCCTTGCCCAGAATGCCCGACAGGTGCTCGCTCAGCAGCTGCCGCTCTATCGTGTGGATTAACTGCCATCTGGGGGAGAACGTAGTTTTAGAATGCTAAAGAGAAAGACTAAAGGTGGATCGGTGGTGAAACAGAACAGGATAGGGGAAAAAAAACGTGATGCATGTAAAAAAATGAACCCTCAAAACAAAAAAAAGAAGAAGTTAGGGGAAAATATGCGTCATATTCAAGCAAAACGGCAGGAACGGCTATCCAAGATTCTTCTATTTTTTCCCTCGTCTTCTGCAACATGACCTTCAATAATTGAAGTCAAGTCAAGATATCCAACTATTTCGTATTGTAGATATTACTGCCCCTGAACTAATTTTCATTACAATTTTTTTATATGTTATATTGTAAGGATGGACTTTGGAAGTATGCCATCTTTACCCATTTTTTGTTTTTTTTTAGATTCTTCTCTTTGCTTTAGGACGTGGGTGAATATTGATCCTTCTTCTTTGACACACAGGTAGTTTATAACCTGGGTTAACACATGGGAGACTTCAATCCTGGTAGTTCGATCCTGCGGGACAAATAACGATCTCGACGCGACGGAGGCCGCGGGCATAAGCTAGTTATTAATATTACTTACTAGTTATTATTTGTGGATGAACAGACATCCCATCCCTCCACACTTTATCAATCTAGCAGAACATCTTCCTCCTGGACAGGAACTGCAGTGGCCAATCTGGAAATCTCTTAACCGTTTGCGGGCCCAGGTTGGCCACTGTAGAAATAATCTGGCCAAATGGGGTATCATCGATCCATCCCAGATACAATGTCAGTGTGGAGCTCCTCTGCAGGATATGCCCCAACTCCTTTCCTGCCCAGCCACCTGCACCTTCCAGGATTTAAACGAAGCCAACGACAGAGCTGTGCAGGTGGCAATATACTGGTCGGGTATTATTTGAGTTTATCGACACGCTAAGAAGAAGAATATTACTTACTTAGTAGACGGGTCTAGGTAGTGCAGTAATCTCTCGTTCTCTTCTTTAAGCCTCTTCTCAACGTGTGCGAGGTACTGCGGCACGGCCAGCTCGCGCATCAGCCGCTGTCCCTCCGCCGCGTACAGGCGCTCCGTCGCTTGGAGGAACCTAACGAGTAAAGGGTGTGGTTATGGACTGGGGGTTACTATGACGTCTTAAAGCAGTTGTAATTCGAGTGTAAGAAAGAGACAGAGCTATACAGGTCGAGTAGCGCCATCTCTTTCCCACACTGGAATTACTCCTGCTCTAAGTCGTCATGGTAGGCCACCTGGGGCCTTAGTCTGCTATTGCAATAGTGTCAGAATGGTCTATAATTGATTTAATAAGGCCCCTAGCCCACGGCGTATTGAAGCGCGTTCGAAAACTCGTTTGACGTGCGTACAAAGGGTAATTCGTCTGCGCGGGGCCTTATTAAATCAATGATAGACCATTCTGACACTATTGCAATAGCAGACTAAGGCCCCTGGTCTTACATACAGATAAAACATCGACGTAGTATAATCAAATCAGCCTATAATGTTCCCACTGTTGTATGCTGCACTTCTCTATGGGAGTGGGCTGTCATCCACTAGTACGGGTTGGTAGATACCGAAACTATGACCTACAATTTGTAAGTCGGGATCTTACAACTAGGTGAGTACTATCAGACAAAATGGGTGCCCATAGATTGATAGAATACTGTTTACTATGTACAGTGAGGGATAGCAATTAGCTGACCCACCTTTGCATAAATGGTTGAGATTTTTTATAACACAAATAGATAGAATTTTACAATTCCTTTATATTTTACTAACGGCCCGTCCCGGCTATGGGTATGTTACTCAGGGTGAATGTAGCTTTCGAACGGTGAAAGAATTTTTGAAATCGGCGCAGTAGTTTTTGAGTTTATTCATTACAAACATACAGACAAAAATACAAATCTTTCCACTTCATAATATTAGTGTAGATTTACTTTGCTCAAATAAATAAAATATAAAAGAATTATAAAATTGTGTACAGTCATGAACACTAAGATGTATTCACTTACCAAGATTCGATAACGATTTTCTCGTGGAATAACGATTACAACTTTGATAAAAGATCTATTTCATAATTGTACGGGATCCAAAATAGTATGTTTGTAACTACATAAAATTACGATCAAAACGTCAGGAGCAAATCACATTGAAAAGTTGCTTCGTGTATACTTATTAGCGCCCGTAGTACCTGTAACTTGTATGGTGTACACCATACAAATTACTGGTATTACAATATAGGACTTATAAATAGGGTGACACATCACACAAATGGGCGATCCATTTCATTATCCCATGGATAGTCCATTCGAATTATTATAACACGCATTTAAACCGTTTATCCGCCACCAAGAAACCTGTGGTGTTATTGCGATTGAGCAGCTTTAGCGCCAGCGGCGTTTAGTTTCGCTGTCAGAAAAAGAATACGTATTAAAAAAAAACAACCTAAGCTTACTCATTTCAATTACTTTGAAAACAAAATAAAATACACAATATAAATTTATTTTTACTGATCCTGCATTTATTTTCGCAAAAGTTTTCATCACTTATGTGATGAAAAGTTTAAACTACGAACATAATGTTCGTAGTTTATGTTTGGTTACGGTAATTCTAAGAAACACGTTTTCTGCTCACGTGGTGGGTGGGCGCAGCAACTCGTGACGTAGCCGCGTGATCCGCGCATGAATAAGGGCTCTGTAGTTTTAAAACTATTCGTGTAGTTTGAAACTAACACGTGTCTAATAATAGATTAAATATAGACTGCTGCTTTATGTTATTACAGGCAATTTTGAATGACACTGAATCAAATTGTCTTAAAAATATGAAAACCACCATTTTCGGCTGGCTTTACCATGTCACCCAAGAATGTTTTCCTGCAGCTTGTAGTTAGACTACTTGTAGGCTACTACCATCTCAAATTTTCGTAGAGAACTCCAAAAAAAGTTTTAAGAAAAAATTAAGTACACAAACATATTTTTTTCCTAAAATTTTGTTTTGTTTGCACTGTTGTGCATCATGTATAAATCTCAATTCTTCTGGTATTATACTTACCAACATTGAAAAGTCGAATTAGGATTGTAACTTTCAGATGAAAGACCTATCTCATAAAATTTGGGTTCCGTAATACTTTCAAAGTACTAAAAATACTTTTTGCAAATATATGGTTACGACTTTCAAAAGTTGCGTGTATAGATATTGGTGCAGTGAAAGTACTAAATGAATACTAACTTGTGTTCAAAAGCATCCTGATAGATCTGCAGATCGGAGAGCATCCGTAGCAGCGACTTGAGCAGCGAGATGTCGACGGCGTCGCCGCCTCGTTCCCGCTCGATCAGTGTGAGTAGTCCGTCCACTGTGCGCGTCTGGACTAGAGTGTTCATTGCTATGTGGTGCCGGAATAAGTCTAGACCCATGTCCCTGGAATTATTTTGAGAGAATTAATATAAATTTTTGAGACTTAATACAGTGAAAGCTTGGGTAGAGGTGTATGCTCATTGCAACTACATTAAAAAAGTGACCACCCTCGACCGATGCAGAATTGGCTTGAGCCCGACAGAAATGTCGCAAATTGTGATCCTGGAATGAGTTACGATTTGTCTTTTTATGTTAGCCTGATGCAAGAGACAATTTAAATTATCATGACTTTAATGATGGGGATCGAACCCAATTGAGCGGCGAGATTTCCGCGGCAACGCCGCTTCGCTCCCGCGAGTAGTTTAAGTCCCATGAAACAAGGGCCGATCCTATTGCCACGAATCGAGCACAAATCAAGGGATTGACGAAGAAGGACATAAAAGTAAAAGGTCTCACCATATAGAATGTATGCTAGGATTCTGCAGTACATAGGTGCGGTCGAGGTAGAGGAAGATGCTGCGGATCATGATCATCTGTCGGCAGTGCGCGCGCCAGCAGTCATCCATCCTTTTGAGGAACACCTGCCGGTCCATGCTCTCGGACAGGAACTGCTCGATGTTGGCCTTCACGTGGGCCTCCACCAAGTTTGTTAGGTTTACGTACAGTTGTGACGCCATCTGGATAGGGACAGTCTTTTACATATTAGAGATGGTTTTCACTGTTGTGATTTAAACATCCACAACATGCTGGTTGTATTAGGAGAATCAATGTGCAAACTGTTTCCATGAATTCAGTTAGTCAGTACCAGAAGCAACAAAATATTTTGTTGGTTTTTAAAATGAGCCTTGACCAATGAGATGTTTCATGACGGAACAGGTATTGTTTTTTAATAACTAATTGGAGGAAGAATTATGGTCAGACATCAATGAACAAGTTTGCACTTCAATGTCCTTTAATACCATGTTTAGTCAATAGTATAAGACACAGGGCATGACGACACCGAGTTCTGAAAGTCTATATCGGTAAAACAGCCGGTTTTCATGTCTATATGAGTGACCGCTTAAATCCTCCATCATTTTCAAATATTACTTTACAAAGATATAATATTCCTAATATAAATAATAACTGTTTAACTCAGATACAGCATAGAAATTTTGCAAGTCGCCACATAAGCAAATTGCAACTGTGGGAAACTGGGAACTAGGTATGAGTTCCTAGTTCATTATATTTTCTAAAGCATGCATTGTACAACAATTACAATTGTATTTTAAAATGAATCATGCTAAAATATTCTAAGAAAAAAGTAATAACACAAAATCACGAAAGTAAAACTGGAGATAAAATATTGCCTACCAACCAATTATAATAAATACAAGTCTGATCAGTGTATTAATGCTGTTGCAGACCTACTTTTCAACATCGTGCAAGTCATACCTGAAGATTTGAAAAAAAAACAAAAAAAACTTACTTCTTTCTATTCATCTAAATGTTTGTAGTTAGTTCAGTTAAGCTAACATTTTACCCTTACTTGGGAAGAGACTGGACCTCACGACACACGGTATCCTAGTGTGGAGTCCAGGGAACGAGTAATAATCTAGCGCTTAAGGATCATTGTCTCCTGTAACTAGCTTTTTATTTACTGTACCTTGTTATGCGAACTGAATAAATTTATTATTATTATTCTCATTTATTCATTTTTATGCATACTCTTTATATTTTTACATATTTTTTCAAAACACAAAAAAAAAACATTTAAAAATATAAAAAATATTATATTATTATTATTTGGTTAGTACCTACTAATGCAATCATCTAGCATCAGGTTTACAATAGCTTATAGAAGATGTATATGAGCCATTTATACAATTCACAATGGAATGGGTGTTGATATGACCTGATATGATTCATAAAAAGATGAAAATGTCCCAATTATTTTATTGTTTTTATACTTGAGATGCATGAAGTTACATGCATTCGGAAATATGATGAGGAGTTGTTTAAGTCATCATGATCAGCATCTGCCTAGCCTTTTTCTAGCTGTGTTGGGGTCTCCTTCCAGCCTAACTTAATGCCTAGAATTGTTTAAGTAATTAAATTAAAACCCTGAGGCACTTGAAGAGAAATTATAAGTTTATTCTTACTACATATCATAAATATCACATATGTAATCCCCAAAGTGTTAGGCCGAGGCTTACCTAATAGTACACCAACATTTCGCCAGTTACGTTTAAGTCCCATGCAAATGGGGGCGAGCCTATTGCCATCAACTGGGCACTAACCCAGTCTGGGTTAGTGGCTGCTATGGCTGCTACTGAGAAATGTCTGATTGAAACACCCAATAACACTGTCCAACCTGGGAATTGAACCCAGTTCCTCAAGTTACAACCTACAACTATTATTACTTTAATTAAAGTCCTGACTTACATACTCACTGAATCATCAATGACCATCTCAAACCCATGGGTCAAGAATGGGTAAATTACAGGGGTTTCCCTTTATGATGTAGACAAGGTCAGCCAGGTTTTTAGAAATTTTCATAGTATTTGGAATTCCCAGGTAGACAAAATTACCAGCTGTATCTAGTAATATCACTTGTTGCTAGTTAATTGAATTGGCAAAATGCCTGCATTTACATAACATTATTTGGTACTTAGGGTTTATAGGATGATTTTAAGATGATATAAGAATGCTGTGACTGCTCATCCATACTCTAGGGCCTAGAGCATGGATGTTGAAAAATTCATGTTCAGGTTAACTATTAGCCAATGCTGAGTATGGTGACTTTAATAAGTTTTTAAGTGGTTGGCTCTTTGTGTGTGAATTTAATTTTTGTAAACACATCCATGATACGGGACAATTTTATAGTGGAACATGGTTTAAAAACAAAAGAAAAGAAAATATATTTGGGTGAACCTGGTGTGTGTGACAGCTTATTTATCCTAGTTACATAATATGCTGGTAGCTGGAGAGTGTTAAAGACGGCTGAGACCCATGATAGAGCACCTTCAAGTGATTGATTTGTGGGTTTTGTTTCTGCTACATCTAAGAATTTGTGATGTCTTATTATCTTATTTGATTTGGCTATTAAGATGAGCAAATGTTGTTACAGCATGCATTACTTATTTGTGCCAAGTTTTATCTAAGAATTTGATGCTATTGTCAGGGACATCTTTGACCTTTTGGGGGCCTGTTGCATTTTAGGATAATGCACGATTGAGCAAAAAGTTTGAAAATTTTTGAATCCCTCTATGGATAATATAGGTTTTCTTTTAACCTTTCGTATGCCGAGTATAAAGGCACAATTAAAAACCTATTGTCTCGCGTAGATCTATGTTCCGACACACAAAGGGTTAACAACCCCTAGTAACAATGCTTACAGGAATTAGGCATTTGGCCAGAGCGGCCAATGGAAAAGACGGGCCCTGGCTATTGTGGCTGGTTTTCAATATTGTAATACCCAGGAAGAAATAAAGTATTGTTAAGTGTGAGTGCAATATGTTAACAAAATTGTGTTAGTAATAAGAAGCAGAGCTTAAAGCTGATAAAGTGTTGTTTTGATAATTCTGCAATGATGTTGACGTTGTGCTACTCAACAAAAATAATGCTGACTGCCAAATGATAATAAAACTTCATCTAGCATGCACACAGATGGCTGGTAGCAATCGGCTCACTAGTTGGGGTTCCGGCGTGTTTTCAAACTTCACCTTGTGACTACACATGTTCTCCACCGCCTGGTACAGCTCCTCCAGCGAGTACGCAATCGCCTTCGACGTCTGGATGGCGATCACCGCCTCGCGTAACTTGCTCCATGTCGTCTCCTGATAGTTTTCCGGAAGGTTCGGCTTACCTAAAAACAATACCCAGCCATTACTTCTGCAGATGTCAAATAGGTTATAATCATGACGACTATGATAAAAGCGTAAACACACTTTTAAAATTCTTTATAACCAATTTCTTCGTCGTTGCACCAGGCTTGTTCATTGATGACGACGTCAACTTAACCGTCCCATTGGTGTTGGGAGTCAGCATAGAAAAGTTTGATTTCTTCTCATTGGCACTCATTTCGTCGGATTTTGTTCTTTTAATATTGCACTGTTCACTGCTGGTGTGGAGAGATCGTTTTCTACTCTGATTGTTTCCACCCTCCTCGGCCAAAACTGGCGTTTTAGCTATGCCCGACATAAGAAAGCATCATATGGCCGCAGCCACAGCACTAAATATTACGATTAATGCTAATTAATTAGAAAATACAAATAAAAATAGAAGCAATCAGTCGGTAGTTTACTAGAATCACCACCATTAGGATGAGTTTTACAATTTTATTGATAGGGGGCGCACATGTAAACACAAATGTCAAAATTGCACGCAACGTCAAAAAAAGAAAAGGTGCGTTCATTTCTATAGAAGTAGAGAGTGGGTTTTTTTCGGACTTTTCTAAAATATGCGGTTGGCCTACATTTTTAGGTGTGACTCCAAAAACTACAAGTTCAAGGCTTCAAGGCCTTTCTTTTGCAGGCTATATTGAACATTTTCATAAATACCACGGGTGACCATTTTTGTTGTTGATACAACTTATTTTGAAAACTAGGAACACTAAAATGGATCTGAATAAAGTGACATCTAGCGGAATTTAATATATTTCACTGAATCTTAGTTCATAATCTGATGCAATAGATGGCGCTCAAAGCATAATTATTTTGTATGTTGTAGCTGTAGCCTTTATCGTAATACCCTATCTCTACTCACTTTGCCAGTTGTACTTACAATCCAGCCCTAAATCTGGGCTTTCTGGGAAATTCATTACATACAATCATTTATATTTGCCTGAACTGGGAATCAAACCCAGTTTTTAATCGAGGCCTTGATCAGCGATGTAATCATGTAACCAAATTAAAATTATATGTATAATTCCGATTTTTTTTGACGAAACATGTCACCTATCTAATATATCTAGTTACCTAAACGTAGGTAGGTAATTTGTGATTGCCTACTGTCTAACTACTAATAACTTAAATAGGGTTGTGTGTAATCCTAATCAATTTCTTATGCTTAGAAACTTATTATTGTTATATTAATTATTGTTATTACACACACATTATCATCATCTGCCTAGCCTTTTCCCAACTATGTTGTGGTCGGCTTCCAGTCTAACCGGATGCAGCTGAATACCAGTATTTTACATTGAGCGACTGGCGACTGCCTATCTGACCTCCACAACTCACGTAGGTACCTACTAGTAACACAATAAGTAGAGTACCCCCAAAGATGATTAATTTGCCTGTATACCAAATAGCTTGTTTGACTGAACTTAGATAAAGTTTGCAGTTCAGCTTCACCAAAATCTTAGGTACTTTGTCTTCCATTAAGTTGCCACTATGAGGTATTGTTTCACAAGATTTAGCTTAGTGCTATGTCGTTACCTGGCTACCCACAGCATTCGTGGTAAAACTCAAACGAAGTAAGCACATAATGAAAATTCTATCTAGAAAGAAAAAGAACTCTGCAGCTGTGTACAGTTATCTCACCATCAGTGATAAAACCATGATAGCGCCTTTATGATGGGCGTAGCAAAAAGGCCGAGTTTGTAGTGCAAGAGGACTTAGCATTCCGGTCAATGTCGCCCAAGCTAGAAGTAACTACATGGAGAGAGCATGACTAAATCAAAGCGCGTGTAATCTCTACTTACGATTTGCCTACCTATGTTTTCTTTTACATTTTTGGCTCAATGCCCAAGTGTAGTGAAACCGAAACGATTCATACAGAGGCGTAAAGCTCCCAAACCTACGTCCGACGTACCTAATGTACAAACGGCACATCTGCAAGCTACCCGAAACTGTCAAATATTCCTCTCTTATAGAAAAGGCCGTATGTCCCAGCAGTGGGAACATTATAGGCTGATTATGCATAATCTCTGTGCAATTGGCGCTGTGTTAATTAAACGACCGTTATTCTTGTGTTAAAGCTGTTGGTTCTCCTATACCTCCTAACATAAATAATATGCAGCTTTCAAGATCTGTATTCCAATTGGGTGGGGATGTTTCTATCCAATAGAAAAAAAAGGAAATTCATTAATGTATTGATTCACTGTGTTTAAAAAAAATGTCTGCTCAACAACGTAATTGACGCAATCAATGATGTGGAATTCACAACATGACTGTATTGGGTATGGGATTGTGAATGATACGCAATTAATTAGGGGCCCACGTGTGTCTATCTAGTACGCTTTCAAATCATACCAATATTTTAAATGAAAATGTAAAAGTTAATATTATGTTTGTTACCTTACACTTTGTTAATCACGCCAAAAACGACTGAACGGATTTGGATAAAATTTGGCACAGTGGCACACAGATACTTAGATGCTTTTTAGGGTTTCGTTCCACTGTCCGTTCGTCCGCCCGTCTGCCTGTCAGCGGGCTGTATCTCATGATCCGAAATAGGTAGACAAATGAAAATTCTAAAAAGCAATTCACAGAATGTATTGCCGCTATAACAACAAATACTAAAAAAACGGTAATTATTAAATTAATAAACCCGACTGCGTAAAAAAATAAAATAAAATAAAAAGCATAGAACATAGCGACTTAACAGTCGGAGCCCATTATAAGGACGATTTAAGCCGGTCTATATATGTTAATGGGTCCCGACTGTTAAGTCGATATGTTCTATGCTTTTTTTTTTGACGCAGTGTCACTCTCACTGTAAATACGAATCTAACGACACCTCTCAAGCTAAAATCCATCGAGCCGTTCAGGCCACAGAGCGTGCCAAACAATTATACATACATACAACCCTCCTTCTGGCAGTCGGGTAAAACTAATTTAAAAAATTAAATAGATCCGCGCCAGTCAGACTTGCACTTGGCCCTTTTGTTTATCCGGAATAATTTAATTCTGAAGTCTACGCAGACGAAATCGCGGGCAGGAGCTAGTCTGTATACCTACTATCGACACAGTACACGGCGAACATAACGAGAACCGTTTAAGATCGTGTTCCAGCTGACTTACTTAGAGACATTCTTCACACGATTGCAGCTTGTTAAACGACTACTAGTAAACAAAGGAATCATGTTCGTTAGTGCCACACAGAGGATTCATCTCCTCTAAGTGAGTATTACTGGCCTTTTTAACTGACTTCAAAATAGAAGGAGGTTCTTGTTCTATGTTCGGCTGTTTATTTTAAAAGTATGTTCATCGATATTTCCGTCAATTATGGACCGATTTACGAAATTCTTTTTTTCATTTGGTAGAGGAAGTTTGCTCATTTATTGTTCCATTATTGTTCCTATAGCTATTAAGTTAATTAACCTGAGGTTTGTAAAAGAACTGTACATAATTATCATCAGCATACAGCAGTTTACTGCTTGAAATAGGCCTCTTCATCACACGCCACTTAGCTTGATTCTCGCAGGGTTGCGGAGATCTTCACTCCACCTAGCCTGAGAGCGTCTCCCACCTAACGCTTGCCGATTCGCGGTCCTCACTCAAGAAGACGTCTACCCCAACGGTCATCGGTTCTACGGCTTATATGGCCGACCCATTGACACTTTGTTCTGCATGTGAGCTATGTTGACAACTACACCTACGTAGTTTAACTTACATTTAGTCAAACAAAAGACCAATGACTCAGTCTGAACCTTTAGTAAGACTTAGATTAGTGAATTTACGAGCGCCCCTGACCGTTGCGGTGGATGGACTGACTGATCAAATTGTGATGCGAGGGCTTGCCTGCGCTTGATTGGACACCGACCTTAATTTTTGTCAAGAAACATATCGTCACGCTTGGACTTCTGTAAGGGTAAGGCAGGATGGTGTATATTATGGACACCTTCATTTCACCAGTTAGATAGGTAGTACCTGTAATAGGTCGTGCCTAACTACTAATTCATTGAAAAAAATGCACTCCAATCAAGTGACTTTTTAGCTTGGTTGACGATATCTTGTTTAG
Source organism: Eugnorisma glareosa (assembly GCA_947578425.1). Lineage (NCBI taxonomy): Eukaryota > Metazoa > Arthropoda > Insecta > Lepidoptera > Noctuidae > Eugnorisma > Eugnorisma glareosa. The sequence continues at coordinate 4,291,821 of OX387958.1, forward strand.
ATTAATAAAAATCTTAATTGATCATCACGACATGATTGCAGCAATACTAGTTCAAATGATTGAACGCTCAAACAATTTTCTCGATTACCCTTAACATTACATGAAATAGGTTTTGTGATAACTCCAATCAAGATCCTGTTTCAAATCTCAAACTCCAATCAAATAGAAGTAGTAGCTGTGATCATTGTGCTTTATAGGCTCAGATGCAAACAAGTTGCTTATTCAATTATTTGATTATTGTGAATGTGAGGACCATGTGGGTTTTTTTTTTTTGTTTGTTCCTTTTTTATTTTTTCCACGATTGTCTGGCAGTTTGAGTACTATAAGCGACCTACCCAAATGTCCTTTCTTTGGTATTGTTCGTCGTGTCGTTGAGCTCCTTGAGTTATAAGTCGAGCTACACGATAACTGACAAATGCTTGCACTGACTGGACAGGTCCACTCAAATCTGTGTGGTTCTTTCTTCAAGAGACCATCTCAGACACTAATCTGCATAGTCCTCATGTGAGTTAACCAAGATTATGTCTGGACTTTAAAAGAGACTATGACCTCTGAGTTTGTTTCGGCTGTTTCTTCTCAGAGTAGTCAGGTACGAAACACCGGCTCCATCTAGTTTTAAAAAAAAAGAGACGTGTAAAAGTGTTTTTAAAAACCTATTTGCAAAATAAACATCATTTATCATTTATCAATCTAAACAAAATCTTAATTGTGGCAACTATTTTTTTTTCAGTATTGCTATAATCCATGCAAAGATCCGGACTGCTACTGAGTATGTAGTGCTACTAACTAGGGAATAGTTGGGCTTGCTTAAGTCCCGTTATAGAGGTCGAGGTTTTATAGCCAGGCTCATAGGTTGACCAGCGAGACTTAAAGGTCACTCAAAAAAGAAATCGAGGATTTTGCCATAAAACCACGCAAAAATCCCAATTCAAAGCTGCAACTGAGCAGACTCCTAATGGACAAACCGTAATACACATTGTCCAACGTGTTTGGTACTTCTAAAATGACTTTTGTCAGGAATGACATGTTTTTCGCTAAGTTTTGTCAGTTTCAGACTAATCCGACAGTGTTATCGCTAAGCTCCATTATTATTATGTCATTATTTGTAGGATTTGAAAATCGAAACCTCACGCTCAACATTCGTGTTGGCCAAAGAGACAGTCGATTTGAAAGACTTACCAAAATAAGTATTTAAGTCGCTATTTTTCAATTTCACCAACTCCTAACTGGATTCAGGCATATAATCTTGTTTCCGTCCTTATTCGAATCTTGCAGCTTTAGGGACTTAACAGAAGCGCGGATTAGGATCTCGGCGGATTACATCGTTCAAGTCACCCTCGAAGCTGGCTCCGTTCGCGTTGTGGAGTATTTACGACGAGACTCTTACGCTAACTAGGAATAACCGAAGTGTAATGTAAGCACTTCTTTGAAGGGCCCATTGTGTTGTCACACGCTTCTATTTCGAGGTAAGAGATGTATAGAGTAGGTAGGTATGTATATAGTGGTACTTTACTTAGGTACTTAAAGTTTTCGCTTTGCTATATATTTGCAGTCTATTGGTGACGTTGTCAATTTTAGAATGCAGATGCACAGAGAATCCATAATAGTATGTGGTGCGTCTAGGTATTGTTGCTCAAGTCTTCCTGTTCTCCTTCCATTTACCAAGTCAGTATTAATCAAGAAAGTCCTCTCTCATTAACTACTTATGTTATCATGAAACGTGCTGCTGAAAAATAATAGTTTATTTATTATTTTTACACATTCAGTAACAAAGTACCTACCTTCATATTTCGTTAAAACATGACCCCAGACCCAGTAAATAAAGTGGAACAAGAACACCCTTCGGGGGTTAAAAAATACAATACAAAAAACTTTTATTTAATTAGGGCTATTGTGATAGTTCGGTGCCAAGTTGGCGATTTGATTACACCCTCGCTGAAACTGCAGGTCTCGGGGGCGGGGTGTAACAAGTGTCGGGAGACATGTGCGGCGCCCCCGCTTGCCTCCCATTCACTCGCTGTTCATTCACTGGCTCGCCGGCATTGCGAGACCGACGGCCGACCCGTTCACGTCGTCTCTAACAGGCGTTTATTCCGAACGCGTCCGTAAGAAAATCGCGCGCGAATTCGAAATTTCAAAAATGCATAGAGCATAAAGTGTTTGTTTTTTTTTCTACTTTTTCAATATGGGGGAACAGGCTTTTAATATTTCGGATGAGAACTTAGAGCAGCATATAGTTACTTTGTTTGAAAAATTGGAGTGTTTACGAAAGGATGCGAACTCGGGTGATGGGGGTTTGTCAGGGCGAGTTCCGGCGCGGGTGGAAGTGCGGACGCTGTCGTTGTGGAAGGCCGTGGTGGCGGAGTGCGCGGCCTCGTTTCTGTATGTGTTCATCGTGTGTGGAGCGGCGGGCGGAGCGGGCGTAGGCGCGTCGGCCTCAGCCGTGCTGCTGTCCACCGCGCTCGCTTCTGGCTGTGCCATCGCCACCCTGACTCTGTGCTTTGCTAACATATCTGGTAAGATACAGTTTCCGTGAAGGATTATGTACCTATCACTTGATCCAGCTGTCGCTCTCTCGCAATTCTTACTTTATCTACCATTGGTTCTAAACTTTCTACAATAAGAATATTATGCTAACTTGTTAAAAATAACAACTTTTGGAGTTCTCCTGCTGAAAAACAATAACTTGTTCTTGTAGTGTTATGTGTATTTTGTATCGCTTTGAAGTTCGCCACGCCTGCCTTTGTTGCAGTCAAGTACTTAACTTCAGTTCTGGTATCTATATGGCATCTTTCTATCCCTACTTTGAATAACAGGTAAAACTGTTTCATGAGCTTAATCAAAGTGCTCCCAAGATAGATCTTTAGATAAATTTTTGACAAGTCAGTTTGTATCCATAACACGAACGTAAAGTTCGTCCGTATCCCTATTCCCTAACATTGGCCATTTTCAATACAGCACTATTCTTGTTCCAAATCGCTCACGGTATGGCCATAAAACTATTGTGGAGCGTAGCACTTAGATTCTCGATACTTTTGCCGATAGCGAGGTCCGCTCGATGCCGCAAATAAAATAGGACAGGCCAGGTAGTAAAAATAGCACATAAACTAAAAAAAATAAAAAGAACCTCCGATACTGTGAGAACTTGTAATTACTAGCTAGGGTACGAGGAATGCGCAACCGTAATTGGCAAGAAAAATAAAAGAGCTAAACGCCCACGTGTTTCAATGTTATTTCAACTTATAATGTTCCATGTAACGTGGGATAGCTCGTACAGGGTTGCCCTCATTTGCATTTTTATTTCTTCTTTTTTGTAAATGTGATTTCACGTTCAACTCAGGCTTACAACGGTAACCGCGATGTAAAAACTCCTTTGTTAATTTTACTGCAGATGGTACTTTTGCGCCATCCTTCATCCTTTATTAGCTTAAATTATTACAGTCACAAAACATACTTTTATTAGGATATGTATCTACCTACCTACACATTTACGTGGGTCTTATTATGAGCCACAAAATATTTCAGTGCGTAAGCCACGACTTAGTATTGATATATTCCTACATAAGCTTCTGTATAAATCTTTTTCGTACATTCAATATGAACCCGTAACAGCAGCGGGTGTGTTTTCTTTTACGATTCAGTTTGTGGGTGAATTTGGAATATGGCGTATAAAAAAACCTAAAAGACCTGTATTTTTTAGTGCTGTACCTATAATCGTCCGTGGACGGCCAAGTAGGCTGCTGTAAGCACAATCTACCACAATATATCGGGTAATATACAGGTGAATTTTTCAAGTGGGCGTGGATGGCCAAATCCGAAACTAAGAGGATTAGCGAAAAATACTCAAAGAAGTCTCGAGCTCGATTTTCACGAAAACTAAAACTGCATCATTAGATTTTTGAAAAATTAATATTCCTAGCCAGGAATTGAACCCATTGATTTCGGTAAAAAAATACACACTGTATTTTTACCCCATTCGGTAATAAGGATCAAATACGGACTTTGGTTTTCCAAAAATCAATATTCCTAGCCAGTCGATTCCTGGCTAGGAATATTGATTTTTCAAAAATCTAATAATGCAGTTTTAGTTTTCATCAAAATCGGGCACGACTGATCGAGACTCCATTGAGCATTTTTAGCTAATCCTCATAGTTTTGGATTTGGCCATCCACGCCCACTTGGAAAATTCCCCCTGTATATACCGGGTATCACAGACCACACCGACACCCAGTGCGAATGCAGTGGACCTGACCAGATCAGGCCTTACCTACCTATATGTTGAGAGTGTTCAACACTTTGAACAGTCTCAACATTCTTGGGTCTTAAATTCAGGTTTTTGGGCACTTCCAAACACCTGAATTTAAGACCTAAAAACGTGTGATGACCCGTGATTGGCGTGGCCACGAACTAATTTTATAAAATCATAAGTACTTATTCATGACAAATATATATGTCAAAACCACCTGCTAAAATTGCGTAATCTTTGGCATAATCACTAGTGTTTACAATCTACTTATTTGAAATGAAGAAGAAGTGCTGTACGCTCATAGTTGGGGTCGAAATGGCCCATGTTGTGGGTCCAATTAACCCTGCACCGTTTGGTAATTTATACGCATTTGATAGCGGCCGTCGCTCGGATGAGTTACCGACCCGCGCGGCCGCAGCGTGCAGATGTTCACAATTATCCGCTTTTTTTTCCAAAAGGATCGGGCGGCTGCGAGGCGAAAGTCTTGAGTTTTTTCTTGTCAAGTAGGTTCTTAGCGTTGCTTTTTTGTTTCTTTGAGAATCGTATCGATGGTTTTAAGAGTCTAGGCTTATTTGGATTTGCAAAAAGTAGGTAATTACTATTCGCTAGAGGTCAATGAAGAAATTGTTAGCAGGGGAAAAAATGATATTCGGTAACTACCTAAATCATAAATCATATTTATTTCTGTAAATTGGTTTTACAATACACTTTTACATGTCACTAACTTTAAAAGTAGAAGTAGGTATGGAACTTTGAATAAATGTACAATGTCTAGATGAAGCGTCGCCCTACAATCAAAACAAAGAAAACGAGGCAACAACTTCAAACAAGTGTGCGTGCGGCATCCCAATTGATTGCTTCCATACCTTTGATTATATAATGTCTAGATAGAGCTTCAAATGTGTGCAAACGTTTAAAAAAATACCAGCCAACAGTTGGCTTATAAGTTCGCACACAGAGATAGACGCAAAGTGTAAAACTCCGGCCGCACGCTACCGAATGGCAGGAGAACGATAAAGTACTCATTTTATTTGCTAAAGTTGAACTACAACACAAACAATTACAAAATTAGCCACGGATGCACAAGTTCGAAGTCACTTCCCATAAAACTTAGACGACACAACATAAGCACGTTAGGCGGGATTATTATAAGCTAACACGTGCACCCTTCACCCTTTGTCCCCTCGACACAACTCTATAATGGCGATCACATGACGTGGGGACAATAACATTTTAAATTATATCATAACAATAACCCGGAGAAAGCGCTCTCGTTCACAATCAGACGGCAATTCTTGCATCTACAATGTTACCGTGGTGAATTTTTAGAATACACCCCCGACCGCGATCGCCCTAATTTTCACTAATGGCTGGACAAGTTGACAACCCTGTTTCGAGCGTGGACTTTATCACGCTTTAAACGATGCATAAATTATAATGGGATTTAGATTCATCCACTACACAACGTTTCACGAATGAATGTCAGCGCTCATATTTGAGGCACTATTGTCAAGACTCCTTTTCAAGTTCTTCTTACAACTTGGATTAATTCTTGTTTTGTAGGTTTTCTTTTTATTTTGGACGCTCGATGCTGTATTCATTTATCAATGCGTACTCAGGAAGTAGACTGCACGAAGTTGTATTGTCAACGGAGCTTCCTTTAAAACTTGTCTGAAGTTTTTAAAGAACGATAAATAATTCGCCTTTTATTGCGATGTTATAGGAGGAAGAAAGCTGTATTTTAAATCAGATTTTTCTGAGAAATGACTTGCTATCTCGATTCTCAAGAGAGAACGTCATAAAAGTTCTTTGTGAAAGATATTGTCTCGAGAACTTGAGTGTAAAAAAGTGGTAGCGCACGGAGTCGTAATTTTTATAAAACATCAGATGTAACAACACATTTGTTCGTTTTGTAGGTCGTATCACGCTCGCGGCTTGTATAAACAGCTGGTAATATTCTCTATCTCGCTGAAAGGTAGCTAACACAATCTGAATAATCGATAGGCGTTAGTAGGTAGTTCGACTTTGCACTCGATATATCGGCGTCGCCTCGCATCGGTTAATCCACCTGTTCAATTTTATTTCGCAGGTAGGTTGCCTACATAGTACATAGTACGTGGGGGGTACATACGCCACTGTTTGAACGTCAGGTTTATTTGTTAAACGTGCAAATTGATTCTGAATATTGATTAGCCCGATACCTGTATGATCGTACCCAAAGATGAAACAATAATGTTCCGGCCTACACATTGTTTGTTTGAAATTTGTATTGACATATCACGTACTCGGCACACTATGGTAACGTTATGATATCGCGTTTCTCTGCAATACCCAGGGGTGGCACACCTCAAGGCTATCTTTTGTGTCTTAGCTATTATATTACCTCTAACGCAGGTAAACATCCGGCCAGCCATTATCGCAAGCCACTATGGTGATTTCTCCCGACATGGGACCAACGAATATTCGGCGCGAATACTAAGGTAACATGATTTTATCTCGTCGCTGAATTTGTTATTCCAAACGTACGCTTTGAAGATAAGTCAGATTTTATGAAAACAATATTATAATGTCGGAGGAAATAATCGTAAAGTACTTAGTCAGCCTCGTAACAGCTGGCGGGTCGGAATTCATTACGTACAGTCATGCTGATTGCATTGTAGATGTACAATACTACGTTTTATTTCGATGACGGTATGGTGCTTTTTGTTTCGAAAACTCTTAAATAGCCCGCTCCTTTATATTTAAAGGCGAATAAAGGTCAGAATTTCTTTAACACCAAATTACGTTGGTTTGGAAATTGTCTATGGTTGTAAAAACAAGGGCAGAAGGCTTTGGTTGGAAGGTAAAGAGTAGGAGGTCAGCACAGGCACGTGGCTTTTTTTGCCGATATAACGAATGGTGCGATCCACAATGTCGATTTGTAAACGTGCTATGTACCTGAAAAGACATTGTACCGATTGCCGTAGCAAATAGGGTAAAGAGTAAACTAAACTGGTAAATAAATCAGGTATACCAATAAAACATTGAAAATATTTGCATCTAATATTTAAGATTTCTAAATGTGAACTGGAAGCTAATTGCTAAAGTAGATCCTATCAAACAAAAACCGATAAACCAAAGCTTATAGTAATTTGCAAATAGAAAATAACATGTCAGAAGAGAAGCACAGCATTTAATTTTAATGACGGAGAAATTTAAGGCTCACTTAGCTACGGGATCGATCCCTGCGTCTATTTGGATCACAGCCACGCGTCACCGGCCCAGTGCGCCTGATTTGTCTCATTTAATGACAAAGTGAAATGTCCTCCAGTATTCTAATCTTGTAAAGGATGATTCAGTAATACTTTTCTAAATAAATGAGCCATTTGTTACTGTTTGGCCACGAGCTAGACGATTAAGCGACAGGCGTGTTGCGACTGAAAACCAATGAAAGAAGTGACGAGTTATAACGACGACGCGACGGTCCACACGCAAAGGAAACAAATGATACACGCGCGAGACGCATGGAGCAAGTAGCATCACGATTCACATTTGCTGAGGTCGTTAACAGGGCGTAAAGGATCATTCGTTGTAATATGTTTACGATTAGTTGAAGCTCAAGCGATACACGTGCTGCAACAGTAATGGCGCGTTTACACTTGGTCGTTACCCCGTATTCGGGTACCCGAAAGACTATTTGAATTCGGGGACCCGACGCCGACATTTATTACCGACAAGTTTTCCCGAAGACGGGCCCCGTCCATTTTACAAGGCACACGTATATTATGTTGCTTAACAAATTGACACTGGTAGTATCGCCAGGTCGTGAACAGGGCGTAAAAGGGTAATTCATTGTATGATTCAGTAATACTTTTCTAAATAAATGAATCGCCATTTGTAAAGCTTAGCTTACCTTTCTGTACAATTTATAGAGTTTGAACAAAAAGGTCTTATTGTTGTTTGGAACATTTGTCCTAGATTTCAATGCTGATCACGATGGTTTCAACTTTTTCATTTCGTTGATCCTGAGACTTCAAACAACTGGGTTTGCGTCCATTCTTGTTTATTCAATTCTCTTGGAAGTTTTCATTAAAATGTGTCTATTTTGCTAATAGAAAACAGGCTTGTTGAATTTTAGTAGGCTGGACTAATTCTAACTTAGTATGACTAAAAGAGTTGCTGATAAATCACGCTCTATTTAAATTCGGGGTTTACAAGGTAAAATCGACTCCTCCTATTCTTGAAGTCGGTTAAATTGTAGCCTATGTTACTCGGGCCATAATAACGAATCGATTGACACCATAATCATCAAAATCGGATGAATCGTTTAGGCGCTACGGAGGAACTTACATACAAAGACTGCTAAAATCATAACCCTTCCTGTTGGCTTCGCCGTAGTCGAGTACAAATCGGAGGGATAGAAATTCCAAACAAAAATGGATGGATTGTGTGTGGAATGATATGAAAAAAAGAGTAGGTACATAATATTGTTACGAGCTGGGTATGGGATAAATTAAATAATACCGATTAAACACTAACCCTCCTATTAATAAACACAGACTAAAGTTATTCCAAGTTTAAACCTTTGAAAATGTATGGTTATTCCTTTGTTATTCCTGGTGTAATTTTATTCCGTGTTTATTAATAAGAGGGTATATAACTTTAATTAACACAAACACTTAAAACTTAATCACAAATACACTACTGATCACTATTCACTTAGATATCGCACTTCTAGTTCACTTCGATTCGCTTCGTTGTGTAGCCAAAATCAGAGTGACTCCTCCCGCAAACACGACGTCTATTTATATGACGACCGATCCTTCGAGAAAGATCTACAACCTTCTCGAACGTTCTTCACAGTCCATAGTGAAACGTCATCCTTCGAGAAAGTTCCACAGCCTTCTCGAACCTTCTAGAAAGCTCCATGGTAGAACATTGTCCTTCGAGAAACTTCCACAACTTTCTCGAATCTTCTAGACAGTTCTATACAGTTCTAATCTTCTAAACCGGTCTTTACAGGAATATTCGAGACTTGCACGTAATCTAGAATGTTTTCGTAAGGCAACCGACGTAACAATATCGTGACGGTTGAAAGGGAAGAATGAAAGAAAAAGATGCGTTACGCCGACTTCAAGCAACTTTGGGTAATGGCGGAAAGATAAAATGATAGACTAGTCCAGAGTAAATGTGTCGACCTAAGTCGTGCCCGCCACAAATATTACCATAACCTCATTTGAAATGTAGGCAGGTGTTTTAATAATATGTAAGCATCTTTGTATGAACAAAGTATGATGCCCGTGGGAACATGTTTTTAGATTCTTGAATGAGATCTTAATAATGGCACTTAACTTAACTCATGTTGCCAAAACAAGGCTTTGTTTTAACAAGTTAAACCAGTACAAGTTCTTAACACTGAGGAGTTTGATCGCCCATTTCCCTTAACCATAGTCTGATCAGTATACAGACAAGAGTAATCACTTTCAAAGCGCTTTGTATTTACATATTATGTTTTGTTTTAGTGATTGACTGCTGTGCTACGTGTCGCGGGTTCGATCCCCGCACGGAACAAATATATTTGTATGACCTATATGTAGTCGTTTCGGGTCTGGCTGTTTGTGTATGGGAGTTGAAATGTTTGTAAACGCACCCACGATACAGGAGAAATTCTTAGTGTGAGCAACGTTTAAAAAAAGTTCAACGAATTTCAAAAGACTATGCCACTGCATAGCCTTTTCGGTAGCCCATGTCAGTCCAGTACATTCTGGTTTTTATCATCGTTGTCGCTGATAGAATGTCGTTTTATCGGTACTGTTCTTTAAAGAAGGCTGATAAACAGCACTTTTTGAATAATGATTTAAGACAGTCTCCCAAAACGTCAGCCGTTCGCCACTTTATGGGGAAACTGGGAAGACGAAGAGGCTGTACAAACTCGCCAACAACACATCTGTCGCTTATGTCAGGTGAACCTGGTTTTATACTAACTTTTGTAACATATTGTGCGTATAAATTAATAAACGAACATTACATGCGGCACAGGTGCGCACGTGAACCCGGCGGTGTCGGCGGCGCTGTGCGTGCGCAGGCGCGTGTCGCCGCTGCGCGCTGCGCTCTACGTCGCCGCGCAGTGCGGCGGGGCCATCGCGGGCGCAGCTGCTATCTATGGGTGAGTCTAATCTTTAAGACGGATTGTTTTTCTTAACTTAAATTATGTGCCTACATTTCCTTTTCACAGTAAAATAACTGCAAGACGTGTAGATACCATCTGTCCTTTGAAGAAGGTCCTCAAATAAGGCATCTAATCGGTACAGTTCTCAGCGCCAGTTAAAGTGATGACGTCTGCGCCATTACGATAGAAGAAGTTTACAAATATAAACTTTCAGGATCATAATATTTTTGTTAGAAAAATGTAGATAGCAATGTTCGTAGCCACGCGTTCGCTATGCTACGCGGCGTAGGTGTTGCGCTACGCCGTAGACCGCACTAGACGTGGATTCCGAATTGCATGTCTATCCGATGTTCCCAGGATGCAATTAAAAATGTATTAGCACTGAGTTTGCTAAATGACATTTGCAAATTACCTGGTAGAACACATCCAGTTCCAAAGCTACGCCACCATTTCGGAATTAAAATGTCATGCGTTCACCAAAGACTGAATTGATAAATCATAACCTAAACACCTTTTGAAATTGTTTTATCAATCCTTGATAAAATTATTCAATTATGATAAACGCGACGACAATTTGTACGGCTGAAAGCGCGCTTTTGATTCGAGAATTATTTATATTGTACCTATAAGATGCTGCTATTTTAGACAAGTTTCAAGCGAGAAGGAGCCGCAGGCACATATAGTCAATTATAAATCATCTTAATAATGAGGTTGGTCAGTGAGTGACAGCAGATTACAATAATCGATGTTGTTAATGTTATTAATTATTTATGACATTATGTTGGTTGTTGTTCTTCACCCATATCATGAGGACCCAGCTTACGTCACAATTATTAGCTAGTTGATAAGGAAAAGGGTGTTTTACCACACCCGTTGACGTAAAGCCTCTCTCAATGACATGACATGGATTGTTTTTATCATACCGTACAAGGAGTGGGCAACTACAGTCCATTCACAGTTATTATGACTGTGGCTGGACTGTAGGTAGCTTATTTTTGACAATGCAAAAGTGCCTGTCACGGGCCTCTTTGAAATAAATGCTTTGAGTTTGAGTTTGAAGAATTGTCCGGTTCTTAATTCTATGTTGATAATGATACGATGATAATGTGGAATCTACAGCATTTACCAGAAAGGAGTGGTCATATTTCTGGGCGTGATTCAGACCAGCAAACTGAACAAGTTTGTCCATGGTACCAGGACCAAAACGCGAAAAAAAATTAGTCTAAAATAGGTTTTGAAGTTTTGTACAAACAAAAATGTCCATTTTTGTTTGATGGTTTGAATCACAACCTGTGATATATGACCACACCTTACTTGTACACGCTGTATACAAGTCAAACAGATTCGTAGGTTTGAAGTTTTTTCAAAGTACATATTTTTGCAGAGGCGAGTCTATTAAAGTCCAAACAATATTCAGTCATATAACGTGATTTATTGCGTAAAAACCACACCTCAACAATAATTTATTCTAGAAGCAATTTTAGATTTCAGTTTAGCGATTGCCGTATTACATATTACGGTCTATTATAATTTGACGTTTAGGCACACTAATCGATTTATCAAAAGGCTTTCGAGCGTCCAATAATTTTATATTTACCACTGTATTTATTCAGCGTCCCCTGGGATGAATACACGAATTTCTTTGCCTACCCAATACAGTGTTGTATTAATTTGCGGTCGTTTTTTTCAGCAAGCACAAAGTAATTCATTTATTTAAATCCTGGCAATATATTTCGTGAGCTTTATGTGAATGTGACAAGTTATTATTGGAGTTGATGAATATTTAAAAATGAGGCTTTGTGAAAAGTAAGTCCTGGTAACGCCGTAAAATATGTCGTAATAAAACAGAGATAGAGTTGTTGTTACTTTAATTGTCAGCATTATCATTAATGACCGCCTGTTTTACCTATAGTTTAGTAAAAGTCTTCTTTCTCCCATTTTGCTTTGATTGCCTGGTACGTGCAAGTTTCATCCCGAGGGTTTAGACCAGTGAAAATGGCTTGAAAAGCACTTCATATTTCCATTACGACATTTAACACGATTGACATTAGGTAAACTTTTCGTTAGCTTATGTCTGTCCAATTCCAACTTTTTACCTGACGGAAAAACGGTCAGTCCAATACTTTTTACAGCGGAAGGTTATGATTTCAGCCAGTATGTATGTATGTTCGTCTGTTCCTATGTATATAGCTTCTAAACTACTAATCGCAATTCGGCAACTGAGGTATCGTCAGAAGAATCTTGATTGTCCGCTGGTTAACGGTTATGTGAAGTCACAATAAATGCAATATGGCGCCCTCAAGATAAAGATATTGAAAAAAAAAAGAGAGGTGCCGTGTTCATGACCTTCCGATCTTCGTTTCGATAACAAACTTATCGTTAACTTGATAGTCTTTGTTCCGAGTTTTTAGGGCGCGATTTAGTAATCGGGTTTCAGGTGGCCTACCATGACCTCATAAAGCAGTTGAAATTAAAGTGTGGGAAAGAGATGACGCTAGACGACCTGTATAACTCTCTCTCTTTCCCACACTGGAATTACAACTCTTTAAGACATCATAATAACCTTCGTCATCGCTATCGCATATACATTAAGCCTTTGTCTAGGCCCGCAGGACTTGATTACGGTCCTTTAGATCACCCATCCATGTTGAGTTGCCAGTACCTACGTCTCGGGAAATGAAAGAATAATACAAAACGTTTTATTCTGTTATCTTTCTTCGGTATAAAGTAGTTGAGAGGGAAAATGGATCGCGCAGCGCTGTTGCTGTATACGAGTGCATTGGGTGCGATGTTTCTTTTCTTATTAGGTTGGTGTGATTGCTCTTATTTATGCATTTAGTTGGCTGCAATAAGGAGTGGTAGTATACTGTTATATATGTTACCGGCCAAAACCGATTTCAGGCCAAACTAGTTTGTCCTAGGCCAAACTAGGGATAATGGACTAAATGGGTCAGGTTAGGTTAGATTGGTGACCAACCACGTGCGATCAGAGCAAGCGTACCGAGCGGTACCGCGGCAGCGGCCTGCGAGCGCTACATCCAAGTTGGGTGCAGTTTAATTGCTTTGTTTGGGTTAGTGTATCCTGATAAGATAGACCAGTAAACCGGTTTGGCCTAGGACAAACTAGTTTGGCCTGAAATCGGGTTTGGCCGGTAACATATACATAAATAGTTAAATGTATTATATGTAAAGTAAACTCGAGTTCCTTCTCAGTAAATTGAAACTGCACGTATTGAAACATTTACCTAGATATATAACTGTTATATAACGTATACGGGGTGGAATGGACACCTATAACGCTATAACGGTTACCACGAATTCAGTACATTATTCTGAACACAGAATTATTTTATCATGGTCATTAAACAAAACCGGCTAAGTGTGACTCGGACTCGCGCAAGAAGGGTTCCGTACCTATCTATCTTAATTGGCGTCAACTATGTATATAAGGGGACACCCTTTCATTTTCAACTTTTTTTATTTTTTTGAATTTTTCCTATAATTGTGCTGTAAGGCTTTGCTTTTTGCCAAATTTTATGATTCTAGGTCAAAGGAAGTGCCCTATAGACTTTGATTCCCTTGTGAAATCGCATAATATGCGACATAAACAGTCATATCCTTTGATCGCGTTGACTTACAAGTTTGATTTTTTCATTGTTCCAAGGGGTAGCAGACTTGAGTATTTGGTATTAATTTCGGTTTGATACCGCCACGCATTCCTGAGAAAAAGGGTCTTGACAGACAGACAGACGGACAACAAAGTGATCCTATAAGGATTCCGTTTTGCCGATTGAGGTGCGGAACCCTAAAAAACAGCTGTTTCCTACAAAAATGCAATACATTCACAGTTACCACGTAGGTAACCGTTTTAGCCTGTATAGACAGTTAGATCTCGTCGTGTTCTGGCGTGCAAGTATAAATCATCCTTAGGGTGGTAAAAAATTACGAGGACAACGATCCTAAAACGATAAAAACAATTGTTGGTGCTTTGACAACTTGCAACTACATATTGTATCAACGGGAAAGAACGTTTCACAATAGAATGTACAGATACATTCAAAATCCCACTGACAATACCATACAATTTTGTCAAAAAACCTCATAAAGACTAATAATAATATTCCACAAATAGTCAGAATGACTGTATATTTGAGTGTGATGTTAGCTACGCAAACACGCTAGAACGGTTGGCTGGGTTGTGATCCGAAGATGCGACGACACACATATACCTACGGGTCAACGCATTGGATTTCCACAGAGGATAGCTATCCAATTTTCTCTACGTCCAAAAAGCTAAAGCCAGTCAGATTACAAAACAATTTTCAGTTCATTTTAATCAAATAAAATTAGTTTTATGAAAAATGGACTGGGCGTTATTAAAAAATCTCTGAGCAGGGTGTTTTCGGCCAGACAACTTAAGAATAGATAGAAATTACTCTCTTCAATTTTCAGTCCATATGTATATTATGTATCTTAAAGTACACCTTTGTTAGAGCTGAAGTTTATACTGGGTCCGGGACCTGTAACACAGATCTCCAAGTACAAACCCTCCTAAAATAACAACGTATTACCTTCGAAGAGATCAAAAGAGAGGTCTGCCCACCATATTAGAATATAATATATATCTTTTAAATATTTAGAAAGAAAACAGCTTTTGAGAAATTGGAACTGATAATCCAGTGAAATCCTCAAAGATAAAGTTATTCGACAGTGTCGTATCGTAGAATTCGTAGAGTATACCAACACGGTGACATGTTTGTTTAAATTGACATATTGATACAGTTCACGACAGTTCACCCAGCTCGAATTGTGTTTACTATCCGTCAGATAAGAATTTAGAACTGGTTGTGTGCTGCTTAACGTATGACAATAAACATTTTGACAGATATACAGTTGGTTTGTATAATAATAAGGAATGAGTACATAAGAGGAAGTCTGAAAGTGGCGCCGGTGACTAAAAAGTGTTGGTAATCGGTTATCGTGGTATAGATATGTGATGCGAAGGAATGAGGAAATTTTGGTGAGGAAAATGCTGAGTATGAATGTCAACGGCTATAAGAGTAGAGGAAGGCCAAAGAAACGATGGATGGACTCTGTGATATGGCTAGAAAGGAGGTGACTGCTGAGATGACGAGTAATAGAGAAGTGAAGACAAGCTGCGCCGACCCCAAATGAGGATAAGGGCAGGTGAATGATGATGCTGATACAGTTGGGTTGTACTTATCAAGCTCAGGTTGTCAAAACAGTTAGATGTAAAAATAGTAGTTTACAGAAATGTTTGTATGAACTACCTCGTTAGTCTTGTTCTCGCAAAGCACTACGGCTGTGTACTGGTCTTCGTTAATATTCTACATATACACACATATAAAATCATCGTCAATATGCAAAAGATTTCATATATTACCACGGTATGAGCGCAGACGCATTGCTGATATGGCATACTTATTTAAAATAGCAAATGGTACTATAGATTGCCCTGAGCTGTTAAGTAGTTTAGGTTTAGTTACACACTGCAAAATGCGAGTAGAAGTTTAACACGACTGAACACGATTTGGACATTTTCAATACCAGTGTTTCTCGGCTTAAGCATTTATTAGTGAAAAGCTTTTTTACAGACAAGTAATCGTTTACGTTTGAATTTAGATTTTAGGTCTGTTTTTTTTTTATTTATTTTTAGTTTGTAATTTGTATTATTCGATCGCGGTCTTTCTTACCTACCTTTTTTTTGTTTCAAGTGTTTATCTGTGGAAACTTGTAAATGGCCTTCAAATTTGTATTGTTTATGAACATTGTTTATATTAGCTGTAAGTTTCCCGAATAGAATAAAATAAAATAAATAAATATGTCAACAAAATCTCTGAAACACATACATTTTTTACTGTTATTGTTGCTGAAATGAGATAGTGACTTGCAATGTTTTTATTTAGAGTACATAAGGAAAATGGACTTTTGATTCTTTCCATGTGCTGCCTCTCCGTCCTTTCATTGCCTAATTTAAAAAAAAAAGCATTTCATACACAATCTGTGAACATTGATAATTATAATAGAATCTGTAATCTCATGCTGGACTGGTTCCAAAAAGGATCTCACAATTCACAAAGGACTGACAAAGTTGAAAGAGCGACCTGTGTCGTTTCCAGAACATGAATATAAGTATAATAACGGCTATAATGAATGCCCCAGTGCTCCTTGCGTTTTTATTTTGAAGTGTATCTTGTTGTTATTTAGGAACTTTTAGATACCTTTGTACCACACCTTTGACTTTTCTTCAACATTTTTGAAGACTTGCTGAAACGGTTGGTTGACATTTCCTGTGATCAAACGGCTGGTTTTTACCTCACCCTGACACTAACTTTGTCATACATCGCTAATGCCACCCGTATTTTGGGTATTTTATCACTTATCAGTTGAAACTGATAGTTTGTTACTATATTTATTTTTAACTAGCGACCCGCCCCGGCTTCGCACGGGTGCAATGTTTTACATATAAACCTTCCTCTTGAATCATTCTATATATTAAAAAAAAACCGCATAAAAATCCGTTGCGTAGTTTTAAAGATCTAAGCATACATAGGGACAGACAGAGGGAAGCGACTTTGTTTTATACTATGTAGTGATACTAGATATGTTAGTAAATGAACTAAAGATGAATAGTATTTTTTTGCTATTGATGTATAAACACAAACCAGTCATTTCCTTCGAGAAAAGCGGATGCTATCAATAGGCTAACATAAAAGAAAATCGTGTCGATTTCCAGTCACATGAAGTAGGGCGAAAAGTTTTATGTGAATTATTATTGTTACTTTGAACGTGTAAGAAACGAACCTTTTTTATTTGCGAACTTTGAAGAACGTGCCTTTTTCACTGGTAAAGTAAAATGATGTGAAATCAAATAGTCTTTGAGTAATTGAGTGCTATGTGCACTTTTTGGAAACATAGCTACTTTATTCAGTAGGTTATTTTTTCATAATTGTCTCCATCGTATGTCCTCAAACCTGTAAAACATAATTATTAGTACATATTTTGACCATAGGTCAACACAAATCATTGTAACATTATATACGAAATAAATAGGTGATGTAGTACATAATATTTTAATGAAGTGGTTCATTTCACACCACAAACGTGGGAAATAATTACATTATTTATTATAATTGAGCAAACTACAAACTTGCAAAAGGAAACTATGGTAGCCAATGCAACTATAGAAGTTTTAATAATAAAATCTACACAAATCACTCCAATAGTACAACCATACAATACGCAAGACACCTTTTGACAGAATATCTTAACAAAGACGATTGATATCTTGTCACACGGACATTTGTCCCTAAACTATTTTCTCTTGGTTCTGTCCCACGCAACTACACCTCCATCCTGATATACGACGATAAACAACAAAGAAGGTTTATACAATAAGCACTTTGGTTTCCAACCTCGTTTAAAAGAATTCCTTTGTAACGCAACAACGGATTTTTACCTGCATCCAATTTTCGCGCTTCAATAATTTTTGATGGAGAACAAAAAGGTGGATTTCTTTAACTGACTCATTCATATGAACTAGGAATGTGAGCGAAATTGTGCTTTCTGGTTCAAAAAAGTTATAAAAAGTTGATTTCGGTGCTACAATAACATGATACCCAATATTATCTTATAGCTAGGAGAATAAAGACACTAGTTTGTCAAAAGTCTTGGATAAATCCAAATTTATGAAATTTAAAATAAAATTAATAAAAAAATGATTTTAAGTAGGTACTAAATGCAACTTCTTGGACAAACCCAAAGAGCTTAGATAAAATAACATTATTTCAGTGATAATGAGCATTTATTATTTCAAGCGGCGGAAATAGTGTACTTTTGTGGAAACTATATTTTTGAGCCATTTGGGGTTAAAACTCTGGGGTCCTAGTGCTCACAGCCTTTTTAGGGTTTTTTTTATTGTTTATTAATTTAAAATAATAATAATTAATTTCTATGTAGAGGGTTCGAAATGATGTACTGAATACGTGGTTTTACCGTTATAACCTCGGTGTTCCTTTCAAGTCATAAAAGTTAAAAACTTACTCATCCTAAGAATTCAAACGTTATGATTTAACAACTATGTACGTGCTATTACAAAGAATTTTGACCGCAAAATAGATTTTTTATAAGAGTTTCCATTCTTATCGCCAATGCGAAACTTTACTTATAAGATAGGTAAACTTTGTGAATAAAAACCTTTTCTACGGACGTTTTCCTTTTCTCATATAAGTTGTCGCGGTTAAAGGAATTGTTTCGGATTTCCTTTAGTTTTATATTTCTCTGTAACTGTACTGTTTTTGTTCCGAGATTGATCAAAACAAGTTCAGCAATTCGAATAAAAGTAGTTGTTTTGTTTTCTTTTGTGAAGTTCTAACGCGTTTTAGCATTAGATTATATTGTGCCAATAAAAAGTCTTTATTAAAACGTAGGTGTACGACGAAGTATTATAATATCTGTGGTGTGTAGGTACTGATTTTTACTCTGTGGTCTCTAGCCTATTACTTTGCTAACTGTGCGCAAGGTCGATATCTTAAGTAAGACTACATCTAGACCTAATTGAATTTAGTGTTTTTATTATTCACTACATTCGATTATTTCCGAAAATTACTAGAAGCTATACGTTGACAAAGTTCTATCGTAATCTTATATAAACGATTTAGCAACGCGTAAAATACGAACAAACAAACCATTAATTTTTATATATTATATTTAAAAAAATATATAACTTTCTATAAAGTCGGGTTCTATAAATATGAACTTGAACACCAATACGATAAAAGAAAGTCCATGCAGTTTCAGTCTCCATAGAGATGTACGTATACGTTGATAACGTAGATGTCTATGATTAGAGTACATACCGTAACTTTCAAACCGACTCATCCTCTTTCGACTGACTCCTTTAAAATTCAAAAGATCCTTAAAAAAATATTTCGTTGAAATAAATGTTTAAACTTTAGAGTTTGATAAAGTTCGCACAATAACAACCAGTTTAAGCCTAAAAGTTCCTGGAAATCATAAATACTACTTTTATAATAAACCTAACATAACACAAAAGATCATCTACAGACCTCAACATCTTGAGATCCTTCGGGGAGCGGTGCAGTGAACTTTAGCCGGCAGATGCGCGGGCGCCGGTGCACGTGCACTCGTCTGACGTCACAGCACGTGCAGATACCGTTCCACTTACTTATCAACATGAGATACACCTTACAGTCTCAAAAATACAGCTCAAGATCCAGTGATAATTTAAAAGTTTTTCAAAATTCCAAGTGCAGCTTCTAAGAGTTTTATGTTCTAAAAAATAAGGGCCAAAATTGAATGGATATGGTAGTGTGAAGTTTTTCTTTGCTTGAAGGAAGCCAGTTGTCACGATGCAGGATATTAATTAAAGGAATAGTGCAACATCTGAATAAAGAACTTACCTACCTATAATGTTTTTTAAAGAGAATTCATTACCGACATGTTTGAAACCTGAAGTCTGCACTTTAGCTGGTTAGGTCCAATAGGTTCTTAGGTTCTCACTTAATACATAGGTCTTATACATAACTAGCTTATGCCCGCGGCTTCGACCACGTGAAGATCCGTTATTGTACCAAGAGATCGTAAAAAAAATCGGGATAAAAAGTACTCTATGTGTTCATTCAGGTAATAAACTATCTGTGTGCCAAATTTCATCCAAATCCGCTCAGTAGTTTTTCCGTAAAAGAGTAACAAACATCCATCCATCCTCACAAACTTTTGCATTTATAAAATTAGTAGGACTGGTGAAATATAAAAGTGTAGGTACACCTCTGCCTAACCATCAGGGGATTACAGGCGTAGTGTTATTTTGTACTTATACAAATAGTTTGCTTTCTTTAACAAGGTTTGTACTACATTGCTTGTGGTAGAAGTGTCCTTTCAAGCACGTAAATGCCTGTATTAGGACACCCCACTCTTCCGTAACTTAAATTTACGTAATGTACATACATGAATTATGTTAACTACTACTAATACTATTTATAATTTATATAATATCGAGGAAGAATAAATAATAATATCTTAATATCGAATATCGTCTAAATTTTATGGAATTAAATCATCGAAAGTACTATTTAAAAAAAACATTTTTTAATCTGTTACCCTTAATTTCGTGTCGACTGTACTGATATGATTTTAAATCAAGCAATCATAATATTATGCAAATTAATTGCGGTATTATTAAACTGTACTAATTAATTGGCTTCCAATTTTGAATATTTATATAAGTTAAACACAATGTACCTAACGTTAAAAAACAACATACTGAATCCTATTTGCGAAATATAATGGTATTCTCAAAACCAAAACCCAACCCTCTACCCTATACCTATCCTGTAAGAAAACAGGCGTGATATTCTTGGCAAACCAAAGAATTTTACCGTAATTAACAGTATTTATACTAAGAAAAGTTAGCTCTCACTTCCGGCATGGAATGCGAGAATGACATTTGATTAGAATTTCAAAATGTCACTGTCAATTTGAATATTTTTTGATGCGGTAGGCACAGACGTGTATATTAGAGGTCACCTTACCGTACTTAGATCCCGAGAAAAAGTGTCTAAAATGAGATAAGCGAAGTTACACATCTCGCATGGTATACGATCTGCAGAATAAGTGAGCGAGACGTTTACTAATACATAGATCAACCAACTAAATACGTAAACATTTTTTGACGCGGTATTGTGAATCTATGATTTAAATCTATGGCGTTTGTGCGAATCTAACTATTTGAATCTCTGTAGCAACCCAATCACCTATGCTCTGATTATAAAATTACCAAAAATCTTCAAACAACCATTGTTACTCACGTTGCTGAGAGTACATAATTGATGAGCATACCCTTACTTACATACTTCTCCTACAATACACATTACACACCTAGTGTGATAAGGTAACGTATCGCGCTTGGGTCGATACATCTCCCGTGATGGATGTTGGCTTGTTCCCATCATTTCCCGAATGTTTCCCGACAAGGATTTCCCGCCTCTTTTGTTATTACTCGATTTATTCGTAATGGGTTTTTGTTGATGGGTTATACGAAATATGGGGGGAAATTATCAGTCATGTTATTGATTTTTAGGTTTGGATTTTTTTTCTTGAAGTCCGGAGTCTAGGTGATGGCAATATATTCGCCGATTAGCCAAATTCTTAATAGAAATTAGGCGTGCTTCACCTATGTTCGAGTCACCCTGTTTCGACATGATTCGGTCAGGTCATCCTGCACCTTTACACTGGACTTAAAGACAACTAATCATCTGGCAAAATATGGGTGAACAAGAACACACACATTTGCTTACAGTTTAGGGAAAAAACAACCGTGAAGTTTGGTGGGGTGATTCCAAGGGTTATAATAACAGATATTATAGGTATATTACACCTATAATATCAGAATCAACTTAAATAGGAGTTTTCTTTCTTCATGGAGTTAGTTCTAATGAAGTTTATGACTGATTCGATCATGTTCATATCTATACCGCCTCCACCATTAATAATAGTTTAGGTGTTAGGCTTATCATAATTCTCTTCTATGATTGTTCGCAGTTTAGGATCGTTTCCTAGGCTTACGGTCATAAATACCATGTTTGGTGAGCTTTGCACTGCGGTAGCGTATGTATGATGAATTGATGAATCATATTACAATCTGTGGGTACTTATCTATTTTATGTTGCGTTGTATCTGTTGGGTAACCTAGACAGTGGAATCTTTCTCCGGGACTGTTCGAGCTCCAACACTGTTGATTCCAGCTTTCAGAGGTTGGGAATACTCTTAAAATCTATATTTATCTATATTTTTTAAATTATTTGGTATTTGTGGAATGTAAAGCAAAGCACATTGTTAAGGTACCTAACAAATACATTTACAAAATCACATCCTTTTTTTGCTGCAATTTATTGTGTCAATAACACCGTAACTTGCGGACTGTGGGATATTCTGTTATATTATTCATAAAACATAATTTTCCCGCAATGCGATTTGAATGAAATAAAACCCCGGTGGCCATTCCTTCGGGTGTACGTAAGTTATTTTATTTCTCTTTCCCAAAAGGATTGGAGATTTATAGCTAGAGGAAACCTAGTTGTTTATGATTAGGGCACCTTGAGGTCCGTTTTTCACTGACATTCGGCAACAATCTTTTGGCTATTACTTATATGTAATGCCGAAATAAAAGCACACTGTTGAATTTCAACTAACGGCACAGCACTGAGAATTGAAAATCCAACAGTATAATTTGGTTAGGTGACGTCTTCTGTTACTTAGAACGGCCATTAAGAGGGCCTTTCCCGGCCCGTCTATCGTCAACGCGAGCATGGTCAAAAAGCTTGTTGTTTCATCCAGAGCCACAGCGGCGATTTTCTTTCAACTCGCGCGCACCTCTTACCGCCTAACGCGATGACATTGAACGAAAAATAGTGTTCGAAAATTTCTTAAACTTGTTCCAGGAAATACGTGTTTTTGTATAATTCTTACAAGTGTGTGAAATAAATATTTGTCATTAAGAATCTCCATTACATGTGCAAGATTTCTATCGAGATGTTTTCTTTATTTTTACAGTTTATGAGTACACTATGAACGGCCAAAGTTTAGGTAAAATTTGTGCAAAACAGCAATTTCTGGAGTCTTATACTGAATTTGTTTCTACTTTATTTTTTATTTTTTGCAACCATAGAAACCTAGATATAGTGCACAAAATACCTATTAGTTCAAAAATATCAAAGATAGATGTGTAACAACGGCATAATCACGTACGAGTGTTTGTATCAAAAGTATGACTCTTAAGTTAATTAGAAAGTTAGGTAAGGACTGAAACCGACTTAGCTGTTTTAAAAAGTTTGAAATAGTCTTGGTCTTGACAGTTTGTTAAGTCTTTTTATTTTAACCCGATCATAAATATAACGAAGTTGGGAATCGTTTTAAAACATCATCCACAAGGTAGCTACGGATGTCCATTGCTGGACAGGGCATTGGCTTTTCCTATCGAATGTTGTCCAGCTGCTACCAGACCAATGCGAAACCAAATAGCCTGACGGGTGCTGGTTTGCGTTTGGCACATAATTATGTTTTACTAATAGGATTGCCGCTTTATGCTTTATGGTTCTTACCTCTTGGCTACAACCAAAGTGCTCAAACGACCCGCGTCTCGTTACAGTGACTGTGAAGAAAATCAAAGAAAAGACACTCAAGACGCAACTTGCGGTGAAACGATATTCACGTGAAACAACATTACAGAAGCGTGCGCTTGTCGCGTCACACGAAGAATGTCGCAAGTCGCAACTAACTTTATAATAACCCAATTACATAAAAATAAAAGCTTTGCTGGCTTTACAACATTAATAATGTAGTTCTCAAATGATCAAAGAGTTTTTTAAGTCGCTTTGATGTTGGATGTATTTGAGAAATTAGCATTATTTGAGTAGGTACAGCCAAAGTTGGACGGATTACATTTGAAGCTACTCCCTCAACTTCGATTCTTGAAAGTAAGTAATGATTTAAATAATTAATGAAACCTTTACGTTCTATTCCTTAGAGGTAATTGAGACATGCAGAATTTAAAGTGTGGGACTGGTAAAGAATATATGGGCTCCTAATGGGGTGGATAAGGTGAGAGCGGGAGAGGTGAATCAACATAGCTTTTGGGCTATGGGAGGCTCTTCTACTACAGTGGGAGTAGTGAGATATCAATGGTGAAATTAGAAAAAAAAGACAAATAATAACTCAAATTATCAAATACTAGCTGATGCCCGCGGCTTCGCTCGCGTTTTGGTCGGAAATCATCCCACGGGCAAGTTGTACATATAGCCTTTATTACTCGGGGATAATGTAGCTTCCTATTAATGAAAGAATTTTCAAAATCGGTTCAGTAGATCCAGAGATTACCCCCTACATACAAACTTACAAACTACCTCTGTATAATATTTTGCCCATTGATAGCAACAGCATGGGACTAAATGATGATCATCAGCTCAACTAGGTTGTGTTAGATGTACTTACACGGGACTTAGGGCCGATTCACACCGGAACGGCAGAAGCGGCCGGTAGCGACGCCGACTACTTCACCCGAGCCGGCCGCGGGCCGGGGTCTTTTAACTATACAACATGTAACAGAAAGGGTATAATCATATGGAATACTGTGGTACGGACCATCAAACTGAACAACTTTCTCTATGGGACCACCATCGAAATCGTAAAAAAATAATCAGCTGTCCTATACCAAATTTCAATACCTACTCGACCCAAATGTATGAGACAGCTGATTATTTTTTTACGATTTCGATGGTGGTCCCATAGAGAAAGTTGTTCAGTTTGATGGTCCGTACCACAGTATTCCATATGATTATACCCTTTCTGTTACACGCTGTATAAGGTGTATCTATTCATACACGAAATCTTTTAAGGGGTCATTGTACTCATCATTATGAACAACTTTCACTATGGGACCAACCCCGAAATTGCGAAAAAAAATCAGCTGTTCAATACATTTTGACGAGTTAATGCGATCATATTTTTTAAAAAATAAATAAATAAAATAAAATAAAATTTATTGTGTCAAATAATTGGTTTACAAAAATAAGAAATTAAAAATTAAAAAACAAAAGAGTATACTTAAAGATTGTGAGTGTGCGTGTGTTTGTGTTTGTGTGAGTGTGTGTGTGTGTGTGTGTGTATGAGCGTGTCTGTCAGAGTAAGTGGGTGTGTGTGTCTGTGTGTATATGAATAATTCCGTGTTATAACAATGCTTCTGTGTCCTCATACGTAAGTGGTTTTATCCACTTAACTATTGTTTCTTTACAATCATATTTATTTTTCGAATGTATATTTATCTTTTTATTTATTCTATTATACAATTGAGCTGATCGCTTACGATATTGATTACATGCAAATTTGGTCTTAGTTGAAGGTATAACCGCTATGCTAAACTTCCTTCTTTTCGGGGTAATACCCACTTTAAAGGGCAAAGACTTATGCTTTTTTAATATTGTTAGGACTATGTACAGCTTTCTGACAGAGAGTACATCACTGATCTGATAAAGGTCTACAGTAGGGAATCTAAGCCTTTTAAAATGCATAATCTTTAGGAGTGCGCGTTGTGCTCGTTCTAGATGTATCAATTTGGTCTTTGCTGTACCTCCCCAAACCGGAATACAGTATCCGAGCACAGATTGTACAAGTGCAAGGTAAACTTGTGTGAGTAAATTTTTAGACGGGAATTTGTTGTTCGCTTTTGCCATTGGTGCAACATGTCTTAGGGTTTTGAATAACCAGCTTAACTTTCTAATTCTGGCGGTTACTTGTTCTACATGAGGGTACCAGGATAGCCTATTATCCACTACTACACCCAAATACTTAATTTCGGTAACTTTGCGAATACTTGGGCAGTTACAATTATTGCCGTATTCACCCTTACATGCATGTATAACGATACCAAACTCATCAGTTGGTTCATTACGCTTAGAAATGCTAAAACATATGAAATTCGTTTTGGAGGTATTTAGCGTTAGGAGGTTGGATTTTAGCCAATCAGCGACACGAGAAATACCCGTCTCAGCATGATGCTTGACATCGTGCCAAGAACTCCCATAGAAGACAACGGCTGTATCATCGGCGTAGGAGAAAACTTTAGCGTTAGGCATTATCATATTACAGAGGTCATTAATATATATTAAAAAAAGGGTTGGGCCCAATACACTTCCCTGAGGGACTCCGTACAATACAGCCGCGTCGCTACTGATATGCTGGCCAATCTTCACTCTTTGTGTTCTGTTTGAAAGGTAGTCCTTTAAAAGGTCAAGAGCTGTTCCCCGAACGCCAATCTTTTCCAGTTTGTTTGCAAGGATAGAGGTAGAGACGGTATCAAACGCCTTTTTGAGGTCTAAAAAGACAGTGAGGCACTTTTGTCCATTGTCTAAATGCTTGGTTATTAGAGAGGATAGAGCACCAACAGCATCTTCCGTAGACATATGTCTTCTGAAGCCATATTGCGAGTCGGATAATATATTAAATTTGCTCAAATAATTGAGTAGTCTAGTATTTATTAATTTTTCAATAATTTTTGATAAAGCAGTTAGCACTGAAATTGGCCTATAATTACTGATATCGTCTCCATCTCCACCCTTGTGCACTGGCGTGATTATGGCTTCTTTTAACGGGGCCGGGAAAATTCCTTTCGTAAAGCACAGATTTGCAAGGTGTGTGATGATGGGGACCACTACCATGCTGGTGTGTTTTAAAAACTTTGTGGATATGTTATCCCAGCCCGAAGCGCTGTTGGACCTAAGATTCATTAGAGTTCTATGTACCTCATCACAGTCGGTTTCAAGAAGCACAAAAGAATTAGCTTGTGTGAGTGCATCTCTGAGTGGAGTAGGGTAACTCGTAGTTCCAGGTTGAATTTGCTGAGCTAGCTCACAGCCTATATTAGCAAAATAATTATTGATGAAATTAATGGATTCGGAGGGGGATGACTTTAAGTTTAGCAATTCTGCATTTTGATTTTCTGTTTTATTAGTGTATGTTATAGATTTGATATTTTTCCAGAGTTGTTTTGAATTGTTAATTGAATTTGAAAGAAGCTCTTTTTCGTATTTTCTTTTTAACCTTTTTAGTAAATTGTTACAATGATTCCTACATCGTGTGTAAGTTATTTTTAGTATTAAATTATCTGGATCAAGCCGAAGCTTCCTTTGAAGTTTATTACGATTCTGTATGCAGCGCAAGATTCCATTAGTGATCCATGGTTTGATAATGCGTTTGCTGCTAGGAATATTGATTGTAGTAGTGTTAGAGTTAATAGTATCGGTAAGAGATTGCAACAGGAGTTTACATAAATAATCCGGATCATTACAAAAAAGCAAATCGCTTAAGTTCTTTTCTTGCAAATGTGTTAGAGCCTGTTCATAGTTAAGTAAAGTAGTCGTTTTAGGTATAGCCTGTTTATATTTTTGCTTGGACAGTACTAGAAGCGTTGTGAAATGATCTGTGATAGTAGAGTGTAGGATAGCAATGGTAGCGGAAAACTTTTTCTTATTTATTTTTAACATAAAGAGTGATCTAGGCATGTTTTATCTCTAGTCGGTAACAAATGTCCAGGCAGGATACCATGAAGAGATAGGTACATATTGAGGTAGTTTGTTCTATTTCTTTGTTCATGAGACTGCTCGGTCGGCTTCGTTATTATATTAATATTTATGTCACCCGCGATAACAATAACTTTTTTGTGACGTTACGGATTCTAGATGAGTACTGAGTGAGTCTATGAAACTGTCAGTATTAGTATTTGATGGAGATCGATAGATACATAGGATAGTGTTATTTAAGACGTCCAGCTGAAGGCAAGAGGCTTGTGATAGTGATATTTCCTTAACTCGGGGTTTTAGTGTATTTTTAATATAAACTACGACTCCATCATTTTGGTTCAGCTGCCGTGTAGTCATGTACGACTGGTAGTTACTTAATTGTGGAATAGGTTTATTTGCGCTCAACCTACACTCTGTTAAGATAATGATATCCACTTCAAATTTAATTATAGATAATGTCAACAAGAAATCATCAAAATTACAATTTATGCTTCTTATGTTTTGAGATAAAATGGTTAAGTCATTTTTGTTTACAAAAATGTGTTTATTGAGCTCTACGCAGTCACATTCAATAGCTCGTGCAATCTCTATTTTATCTATCTCAGTAATATTTTGTAATGAATCACTCATTTTAAGGGCATGCAAGAGTACAACGTCAATTCAGAGCGCATGTGTCCAAAGTTATTAACCATGCTATATTTGGAATTTGAAGCAAATATTATATTATCTGAGAGATCTAGACCTCTTGTTTTTTTTATATATTTAGTGTACAATAAGGTATTTAGAGTATAGAAGTGTACGTGAACGTGATTTGTGTATGTTGTGTAACATTGTGTGAAAGTTGAGAGTGTGTC
This sequence comes from Eugnorisma glareosa, assembly GCA_947578425.1. NCBI lineage: Eukaryota > Metazoa > Arthropoda > Insecta > Lepidoptera > Noctuidae > Eugnorisma > Eugnorisma glareosa. Next base: position 4,320,183 of record OX387958.1, read on the forward strand.
GTATGGATATATGTTGTGAGTATATGTATGCATATTTAAATTGTATGTGTGAGAGTGAGATATAAAGATGTTAGACAACAATACATCAAACATATTTTTAACTAGATCAACAACTATAGCAAATAGCGCAAATACAATATAAAAATACGCGCA